>JAWNNJ010002199.1:0-600000 GCA_035045125.1 Hypselothyrea guttata | reverse complement strand
CAGTGCGCTAGATAATTATTTTTACTTGCCTTTGTCAAAGCAGACCGTTGGGAATGTCGTCGTGGTCGTATTCTTTGCTCCAAATAGCAAACGGACTTATGTGATTATGATGGCCCGGGTTCGTCCAAGTTTCACACTCTCTCTCTCACTGTGTCATCCTTCATCGTGCAGGCCACGATTGTTGTAGCTGTGTGGCCTTTGGTTTGGCTTACAAGTGACCCAGTTGCAAAATGAGTTTATGTTGCCATGCACAGAATGAACTGAATATTTACTTAGACTATGGTTTTTAATTAAAAATTGTTTGTCTTTCTGTTTGTCATTCTTGCGGCATGCTGTTGTGGCAACCACTTGTTGTATCATTTGTTTCGAAATTGAATGTCATGTTCAGTGGCTGCAAATGCCAGCGGCGTTCGTTAACTTTCATTCAACTTCGAGTTGCATCAATAGCGGAAAACTTTTCCATTTCCTGTCGTTGACAACACGCAAACAGCTAAACTCGCTTAAGCTGCAGCTAACAAATCACAGCTCAATCGCAGGCTCTGGCCAGGTTTGTGGTTCACTTGGGACAATGACTGGCACATGCCAAAAGGCTCAATCAAAGCCTATTAGCTGCTGCTGCTGTTGCTGCTGCTGTTGCTGTTGCTGACTTTTGTTTGCTTCGTCTGCCTCTCACCTCTCCTCTGGCCGCGCTCTGCTGAATTATTCAACAGCAGTTCATGGCATTCATTTGCATTTCTCTCATTTGGCACCTACCGCACGCGTCTCCGACGTCTCGTTCTGGCTGCTGCTGCTGCTATATTGCCACTTTGTTTGGACTCTGTGAAATTTACATGGCTTACGCATCTGGCAATCAATATTTTTCTCTCATTTTTCGGCTTGTTTGTTTGTATTGTTTGCATTGTTTGTGGCAAATCCAGCTAAATAAGACTCGTCTGACTGGTCGCATATGTTGGCACTTTTTAAATTAAATTTCAGACAGTTTGTAAAACGTTGAGCAGCTGACAATAGGTAGACTCATGATTTGCCATTTCTCAGCATTTTCTTATTTCTAATATTTTTTTTTGCAAATTTGGCTATAAACTCGCTGCTTTACGCGTGATTGATTAGTTGACAAATATTTTGCATTTAAACAGATGTAATTACCTTAGCATACTGACATTTTTGCTATTTTAAAAGCAAGAAATGTTGGATAAGTTATACATAAACTATAACAGTTTACAGGATCTTCTAAACCTATTGGTTTAAGTTGTTCACATTATGATGGAATAAATCTCTCAATCATGTGATTAATAAGCAAGGTTTAGATGAATCTTAATTATGTTCAAATTTTTGTGCCTGTAACGTACATTCTCCCAAAGTTATTAACTTTTTTTTTTTACCTATTATCATACATACCACTCCATACCATACCATCATACCATATATTAAAGAAGTTCATATTTGTTAGAATACAGATTCAAATCAGTGAACCAAGTGGTTATTTGATTTAGTATGCTCAATCTGAACACTCAGCGCCCCTCGAATGTAAATAAGATATATTATTTACCACACATAAAGAAATTAACAAGCGTTATCAATTGCAGTGGGTCACAATTATCGTAATGCACACAAACCAATGTTTATCTAACAATTTAAGCAGTAAGTAGTATTGATTAATGTGCCGTGTACAGTTCGCCTGACAGTAGTTATTTGCAAATGTGCTACCAGCAGAGCATGGCTACTGATAAAGTAGCAACTGACACTGATAAAGAGCTTGACTACCACTATAACTCGTCCATTAAGCCAGTGCACGAAGGGGGAAGGCGAAACTGTCGCCTGCCGACGGCATTTTGATAAATGGATATACACTTTAGTGCTTGAGCACAAATAGCCTGCAGATAAAGTTAAAGCCAACGTAATGAGTAAAAAGTGTTGCCTACTTTGTGGCTGAAATGAATGTTAATGTTTGCAGGCCAGCCTCCAAAAAAGGCTAATTAAAACAGTTTGCAAAATTGTTTAAAGTAAATATGTTGCTGAAAATGTGGAAAGCATGCATTAATATAAATAAGCATAATCGCAGCATGATGAGATTGAAAACAAATGGCCCGAGTGCACACATAAAAAGCTTTTTAATGTTATTTTAATGCCGACTTTAAGCTTCTCTTGTTGGCTTATTAAAGCTGGCAGCTTAACAAAAGGCCAGCATGCGCTGTCTGCTGCCACGATAACAAAAACATACTATAAACAACGCAAACACACACACACACACACACACACTCTTATGCCTTTTTTGTGTATGTGCATACAATTTGCCACCCGCACAGCAGCTGCAACTGCAGCTGCCTTGTTGTTGTGCTTGTTTTTAGACCCTGTACTTAAAAAAGTAAAAAAGGGTTTATAAAGTTAGTACGAATGAAAAAAGTGTGTCTCTGAGAATAAGTAATCGGTTTTTGTGGTCCGATTGAACTTAGATCTCTCAAACTATACATGATTAAGAGACAATTTTTTGTATTTAGGTTCTCCTATGCTGTACGTTGATCAAGTTTGTTTCAGGTTTTAGATACTTACATCCCTGCCACTTCTAACAGCAAACAAATTTTAAAGCTATCTTGAAATGTACTTAACTTTAAGCATTCTCCATCGATGCTGTAAATGGCTTTAAGATCGGATAATAAACCGCGAAGATATGCAACAGACAATTTGTTGAACTATGTGTGTATTAGTAAACACAAAGTGCAGGGTCTACTGCTGTCGATTACGTTCGACTATAGCCCCCCGACTGACTGATCTGTTTCGTCCCTACTGGTTTTGTTTCAGCGTATTGGCCTTTATACGCTTTGAGTGAAAATCCATAAATTTGTGCCGCTGACAGCGCTTGAGAGATGGCATGTCCTATCTGTGTGCATAGAGCTTATATATGTAGATGGCATGGAGTCCACAAATAACGCCCACACGCACAGCATGCGCTCTTCACGTACTCAGCTGACATGGTGCGGTTGCAAATTTACATAGTTCATTATGTGGCAGCAACAAGTGGCGGCTCCGCCTTCGTAGTGCCGCTTCGATACGCATCAAACACATTAACTTATAAACTGTGTGATCTACGATAAATGAAACTTATTTCAGACGCCATTTTGGGCAGGTTCAGCACACACACACACACACACACACGCATACGCTCACACGTCGCGTGTGTGTCTGTGTGTTTGCCAAATGTGGCTAAATGCGTGTGGGTGTTACTTAGTTTAAGTGTCTAACACGTAGCATTTGTCTTGAGGGCAGCTCGGGGTCGAGTTCAGCAAGAGGCACGCTGTGACAAGGTGGGTCAAGGGGAGGCGGAGGGCGGAGGCGGAGTCAATGTAAGGAGCTGCCGTGGCACATGTCATGAAGTGTCTGCTGCCCTGGCCTGGCCTGCCCCTACCTCTGCCCCTCTCTCTCTCCCTCTCTCCTTGCTGCCCGCGTTATCACACGCTGTGACACATTATATTTATAATACGTTGTACACACACTCTCACCTCCTCCTCCACCCTCCCCCGCACACCACCGCACAACCGCACATATAACCATTCTATCTGGTTATATTCAAGTGGAGCAAGCTGGCTGCGTGTATGGGTTATTTTTGTTTAGCTCAACCCACTCAAAGTTCAGGCATCAAGTTTTATTTATTTATTTTTTATTTATATTCAGCTCTTGTATGTTTTTTTTTGCTATTACTGCCATATGTTTCGTTTATTAGAAATAATGCAAAAATTATACCGAATTTCTAAATATACATGTTCGCTATCTTAAGGCGATTGTGCTTGTGGTTGTGTCTCTATTTGTGTATGCTGGGATTAGTTTGCTGGCCTTATTAATTTTCCGTGCAGCGCCCACAGTGCGTATGCGCAATGATTTCATTATTATTCTAATAATTCGCATATTTTCGGCTGTTCTGGCCAGCTGTTGCCATACCCAATGTACTTAGCGCGCAAATTAACAGCGCATAAAAATAGACAGCTTTCGCTCTTCGGGTCCATTTGGATTATTGACAAACTGCCAGTGGTTTATGATTGACAAACCTCAATGGATAGCTGGCCCCTAGGTCGGACGGCAAGTCTTCTTCTTCCTTCCCATTTGGCCTAAGCAAACTAAAGAAACCAACTGCTGTTCGCGTGTCCTGAGTTGAATCCTGTTGGGGCAGCTGCTGCTGACGTGGTCCGTTGAATGTATTCATGAATACTGAAATAAATGACTCAATTGTTGACAGAGTTTTGTGCGGATCCTCTTCATTTGATTGCCAAATGAATTTCAGTGGAAGTAAAGAGTTGAATTATGATGATACGCTTCGTAAAGTATTTTGCATAATAAATTAGAAAATGAGAATTAAACGAAACATTTAATCCATGGGCAAAATTTATGGCCGGGCCAACTTTAATTCGTGTTAGATATTTAAATAAGCCATTTGGGTATTTGCATGAGTTGTCAAAAGTAAAAACCCTTCATCAGCAAAATTCTCCTGGCAATTTGCATAGATGCCGCAGCCAGCGTGGGCGTATCTCGACAAATAACAAAAAGTATTCTCTCAGGTTGAGCCTATAAATAGACGCAGCTAGAGTTAGCTAGCTTCAGCTTCAGCCTCGGCTTCGGCTTCAGCTGAAATACCTGTCAGTCTCGCTCAGTTTATAAATAATATTAAAACAAGATGGCCAAGCGAACAGCTGTTTCCTGTTCCAGTTTAATTGCCGCCCAGTTGGTCGCAGCGAAGTTAATCCGCGCTGAAAGCTCTGCTAATTATTCATAATCTCTTCGAAAACAGATACCAAGCAGCTGTTCAGGTTGCTGTCAAGCAGCTCAAGTCTTGACGAGTGCAACGTGCAACTTCTGATAATGGGAAGGCGGCATATAATATATACTTTCCATACTTGACAAGAAAATTTCCTTTTATCAATAGAAAAAAACCTGTAAGCGGCTTACGCTGCTTGCCATTAGTAGCAAGCTATATTTAGAGCAACTTTCAAAAGTCGATTAAAAATGCTACATTTTTTACAGGCATTCCCGTTGCCTGAAGTGCAGATATTTTAGAGCTGCCAAACCATTACATTTGCAGTACTTTATGTTTGCCTTTTTTGTTGACATGACTGAACATGTAGAATTTTGTACTGCGCAAAATTTGTGGGTTGATTTTCTGTATTTTATTTTATTTTATTTTATTTTTTTTTTTCTTTATTTGACAATAAGTGAAAGTTGACACAGTGTGGGATTCAAGCTGGGGAATTCAGGATTGGGGTGTTGGATGTGGCATATTTGAGAACAGGGGCTTGTGCGTAACTTGATATGCTATTTATTGGCATTGCATTGGGGTCAAAAATGAAAAAAAAAAAAAAAAACAGTCAGGACGAAGCAGAACAGGCCCCCGGATGGCTACAGTCGGAGGTAACCTACAGAAGGAGGCCATGTACTTTGTGTTTCTAATTTGATCGAAATGTTATGCACAATATCGATGGAGTATGCGATAAAGGTGGGAGAAGTTAAACCTAATCTCCTTACTGATTTGGAGAACATAAATATCTAAAATGATGTTCCTTGCATTTATATTTAATCAGATCTAGGTGTTCATAAGAAAGAATAAAGAAGAATATATATATGTACGCCTCCCTCTGGGTGCACCAACATAATATACCCTCTTGTATTTCTTTTAAGTACAGGGTCTAAAAATAACTAACAAGCAGCAAGGCTGTAAACTCTCAATTTACCGAAAACCTAGCTCGGGACCAAGGTCCGATAATAGTAATAATCAGGCTGATGATGATGATGTTGCTGTTGTAATACTTGAGGCTGCTGTGCAGATGCTGCTCATGACTGGCAATTTAAAACATAATTATGGGCACACACACGTAGACCCACGCAGGGGAATATCCGACTAAAGTCAATTACAGCTCAATTATGGCTGACTCAGCTGTTGGACGAGCGCAAAAAACGAGAGCAGCATTAATGTGTTAAGCTCAATTAGAATGAGTGTGCGGGCATCCAATGAAACGCTACTCGCAACTAATAATTTTGTTATACTTTGTCTTTTGCTATTCTTTCAGCTGGTAGGCGCTAATGGCCATGAGTATCATTTCAAGCACCGAACTCTGCCCCATGCCCGCTCCCGTCGCAGCCTGACGCACACGCGCGCCCTCAAGAGCCATCCCTCGGTGAGTATTACCGTAAATCATAGCCGGGCAGCCATCCAGCTTTACATTTGAAATTGTAGAAAACTGAGCAGAATAGTTACCATGCCAGCAAATGCCAGAGTTCAGAAGTTCAAGCATTCCGTTTCCGCTCGCAAATTGTATTCTTGTCAACACACACATTGATTGCCAATTGAACAGCTGTGGCAAGGCTGGAACGTGCCATTGCTTGATTGTTCATAATTACTATTCAAAATGCAAAATGCAAAAAGCAAAGTGCAACAGGCAAACTGTGCACACAATGCCAATTGCACAGATTCAGCTTCGATTTGCCAGCTTAGCTGCAGTGCCTCAGTTTGTCATAGAACATTTTCATTTTAGATTGTGAGGCACGCACGCACTGCCTTGAGTTATAAAAGAGCTGGCACTTTCGTATTGTGACACAATTTCAACGGATTTCCGCTTCTCTAATATCCAACAGGTGCATACGGCCGTACAGCAGCCGGGCTTTAGGCGTGTAAAGCGTGGACTACGTCCGCAGGTACCGGCCATACATGGACTTCACTATGCAGCCACGCTGGGCGAATCGAACAGCATTGATGTGGAGCCAACTGATCCGTACTTTCCCATGCAATGGTATCTCAAGAACACCGGACAGAATGGCGGCAAAGTGCGTCTAGATCTCAACGTGCAGGCTGCCTGGGCGCAGGGCATTACAGGCAAGAATGTGACAACGGCCATCATGGATGACGGTAGGTACAACTCTATGAATAAACAGCAATCAGCTAGAAATTGAAAACGAATGAAATGAAAAAACAGGAAAAAACAAACAAACAGCAACAGGAACCGTATTTAACAAGTTTTTTCCTACTTACAGGCGTCGACTACATGCATCCGGACTTGAAATTCAATTATGTGAGTAAAACTCAATCGGAATACGAAGAGAGAGAGAGAGAGAGAGAAGCTGCTAATGTGTGTGTGGGAGGTTGTTGCATTTAAAAATGATATTTGCCAACTGCCATGGTCAAATGACCACATCCGAAATGCTGTTTGTGCATCTGTTTTGACAGTCGCTTTTAATTAAATATTTCATGAGCGTACGTTCGTAAAAACAAGTTATTCAGTGCACAATTGAGTGCTTCACAGCTGATAATAAACTTAATTGAAGTTGGTTTTAGTGAAGTTTGTACTAAACTCTTTATTAATTTGTTAATAAACTGATAAAAAAACTGCTAAAGCTTCAAGTATAAACTTCCCAAAATAAAGTACGTTAATTCTTAATTAAATTTAAATTAAAAGAGATTCACTTCAAAAATATTTAGCTACCAACTTAAAAGTTTAATTTGATATATTGAAGCTATGCTAGCTTGTCAGTATTTAGAATTTGCATTCAATAAAGTTCAAACCCCTGAAGCTGTGGGAATTTAGCACTTTGTTTGAGCCGGCTCTTAAATATGATTGCAAATTAAAGCAATCAATAACTTTTATGCGACATCAAATTGCACTTAAGCCCACGCACATGTGAAACTATTAAATACGTACATAAAAACATATACTACGTACATCCATACTCAATATTCCTTATCTCATTTAGAATGCCGAGGCCAGCTACGACTTTAGCAGCAATGATCCCTTCCCCTATCCGCGCTATACTGACGATTGGTTTAACAGGTAAGTGCAGGCGAGAGCCTAAGCTTCTTTGAGGCTTAAACTAAGTACCCAGAGTATTATAGCCGAGCAGAGAGTGCTTTGACAGACCGTAATATATCAGACAGAGAGTCTTCACTTGTCAACTGGACAGTTTGATACGAGAGCATCATTGAAAAGGCTTTTCGCTTTTCGCTTTTGTGCTGTCCTTTAATATTTTCACTAATTGTTTTCTGTTGCATATCGAAGTGAGATCTTTATGTATTCCATTTCATTCGTTTTGTTATTGCATAATGGTTGGAAAGTCTTCTGCTGCAGAGTACAATAAGCACACACAAAAGCCTCGAATCTGACTAATATATTTATGCCATGTCTGTCAATCCTCTATGCTTGCTCTCTTGCTCTGCTGCTGTCGTCATCTCTCTCTCTCTTTCTAATATCTTCTTATCACGCAGCCATGGCACTCGGTGTGCTGGCGAAGTGGCTGCTGCCAGAGATAATGGAATTTGCGGCGTGGGCGTTGCTTATGACAGCAAAATCGCAGGTGAGTGGCTTTAGAAAGGGGCAACAACATCAACAGCAAACAAAGCAACAAAAACGACAACCACAACAACAGCAACAACAGCAACAATAACAAAGCAACAAGTTACTAAAACGCTGACGAATTAATTGGGCGTGCTTTAAACTTGCACTTGAAGCAATTGCATTACGTATACGCAGCATTCGCCTTGGCGAGGAATTTGAAAAATTAACTTTGCCCAACAAATTGAGAGTGAAGGGACTTGTGCGTATCCCAGGGCGGTGGGGGGAGGGGAGGAGGTTTTGACTGCGGGCGGGCAACAAGTGCCCATAAATCCGACGATGCTATCAGTCATGTATTTTTTATGCCACAGCTGGGAAATCTCAAGTGAAAATCGGAAATAGTCTGTATTTATTTGATAAATCTTTTGGCCCATGACACTTTTATGTATGCCATAAAATGTCAAGTGCGAACGACATACAAACATACAAACACTTGCATAGAGCTGCGTCTATGTGTATACGTATAAATATTGATTTATAATTTCCGCCATTGCGATTAATGCATACTTATCGCTTTTAACGACACTCAACAGGCATACGCATGCTGGATCAGCCCTATATGACGGACCTAATCGAAGCCAACTCCATGGGCCATGAACCGCACAAAATTCATATATACAGCGCCTCCTGGGGTCCCACAGACGATGGCAAAACGGTCGATGGGCCACGCAATGCCACCATGCGAGCCATCGTACAGGGTGTTAATGAGGTAACATCATGCTTCTGGCTTAAACCAGCTAAACCAACTGCATATTGACCCATTCCGTATGCTCATTAATTTGTGGCCACCCGCAGGGACGAAATGGTTTAGGCAACATCTACGTTTGGGCGTCCGGCGATGGCGGCGAGGAGGACGATTGCAATTGCGATGGGTACGCCGCCTCCATGTGGACCATATCCATTAACAGTGCCATTAACGATGGCCAGAATGCCCACTACGACGAAAGCTGTAGCTCAACGCTGGCGTCCACATTCAGCAACGGTGCCAAGGATCCCAACACCGGAGTTGCCACCACCGACCTCTACGGCAAATGTACGACAACCCATTCGGGCACCAGCGCCGCAGCCCCCGAGGCAGCTGGCGTCTTTGCACTGGCCTTGGAGGCAAAGTGAGTATGGTGGCATATCGAGAGTACTTCTCGCCTTCGCTGCATATCGCAAATTTATGCTAATCCATACTTTCATTTCGAATTCCAGCCCACAGTTGACATGGCGCGACATTCAGCATCTCACGGTTCTGACATCGAAACGCAACTCGCTGTTCGATGCCAAGAACCGCTTCTACTGGACCATGAACGGCGTTGGGCTGGAGTTCAATCACCTGTTTGGGTTCGGTGTGCTCGATGCGGGCGCCATGGTAACCCTGTCCAAGCAATGGCACTCCGTGCCAGCACGCTATCACTGTGAGGCTGGCGAGATTAACAAGCCGGCGTAAGTACAAAAATAATTAGTTCCGGATTTCAGCTAAAGCTCTGTTTGCACCCTTTATTGTAGTCCAATTATAATGGGTCGCTCGCTGTTTTGGGAAATTAAGACGGACGCCTGCAAGGGCAGTGATACGGAAGTGAATTATCTGGAGCACGTACAGGCGGTGATTACGGCCAACGCTTCTCGACGTGGCGATTTGGAGCTGTTCCTCACCTCGCCCATGGGCACAAAGTGAGTGATTGATTGTGATTAATGGCGGTTGACAATCTCTTAACCATTTGATGCCGTTTTAGATCCATGATTCTGTCACGACGTGCCAATGATGATGATCATCGCGACGGTTTCACCAAATGGCCATTCATGACCACACACTCGTGGGGCGAGTATCCGCAGGGCACCTGGAAGCTGGAGGTGAGCACAATAAACCATAACAAATGAGCAGATTATGATTCGTTTCCTTTACACTCCACTCCCAAGGCACGATTCAACTCGCCCCAGACGCGTCTTGGCCATTTGATAGAGTGGTCGCTGGTGCTGCATGGCACCAAGGAGGCACCCTACCGAACACTTTCGCCGTCGTCCCCGCACTCCAAGTTGGCCATCGTCAAGAAAGCGCACGAGGACAAGAAGATGAAGTAGAGCGTGTCCAGTGTCCAGTTCGTCCATTAGTCAGCTTGACTTTTATCATTGAGTTAAGGAATGGAGAGAGTGGAGAATGTGTGCTGGCTGTGTATTGTTTTAACTGGGATTGATCGAATTTTAGTTAATTTTTTTTAATTCTTGCGACTTTCAAATGTTGAATTGTGTTTTTGGTGAACTTTAAGTTCATCTAAGATTCAATTCACACTAACCTTAGTTAAATAACTTGATGAGCTCATAAAAAAAACACCCAGGGTGTAACAGAAAAATGGAAAATGGAAAACGCAGCAGTTCTCACGTTAAATTAAATGAGATTTTCAAACGCACAGTACTTTGTAGATTCCGATTCACAAATATTTTGACAAATAGCAACAAGAGATAAACAAATATCCCAAATAGCGAACAGACCCCGTAGTATCCTGTCAATGGTACAGTATAATTAAAGAAAAACAGGTATAGCATACGAGTATTATTACAGTAGTAATCGTAATCATTGAGCGACAGAGAGAGGGAATCATTGAGTATACATACACGTAATACTATAATACTTTTTCTCAAATATACCTAAAAATGTCTTGTAAATGTGCTATATCTACCTATATATACTTACCTTATATATACACAATATGTATGTGTATGTAAAACTGTGTCCTATGCTACTAGACTCTAAAATTTATTCTAGCATAAATATTTTAAAGCAAAATATTTTAATTTCTATATATATACAATATTAACAAAATTATATGAAAATAAAAAACATGAAATGTTAAACTAGTTAACATAAACAAAGTAAAATCTGCACTCTGCTTCCATAAATAAATTATCTGTATAAATTTAATTTAATTATTACAATTATGGTTTAAAGTCTTTGATTCGTGCATGTAAATTGCATTTACATACGCAGTTTTTCAGTTTCTTTCGGGGGCCAAAGAAATAAACTAACCTATAATAATAAAATTTATACCATAATAAAAAGCAGCTAAACGAACTATTGATAAACGAGAACGAATACTATAAATTTTGAATAAAGTAATAAAGTACAAGTGCAAATTGAAATTGAGTGTTGAGTGTGTAGATGAGCAGAGATTGATTGGTTTAGCATACTGTCTAGGTATATGGCGGCACATTGTTAAAGTTCATCGGTTAAAGTGCAAATGGAATGATATATACATAGTGTATACAAATAATCCATATACATATATCTATATACATAAATACGATACATATATATTTAACCAAATGCCGTACATAGCATTGTGTAATAATTTACCAAGGAGATGTTAAATATTGCGCTTAAACATAAACCTAAAATATTATACATATATACTATACCATATACAATAAATACCAAGTGCAGTGGCTATATACGAGTGCATATATCTATATACATACATGAACAAATTATATATATAAATGTAAAAATTATACTTATCATCAGCATAACTAACTTGTATTGATGTAAAGTTATCTTCGGTGTTGTAGATACCCAAATACCAACACAGAACACACAAAATGTTTGGCGTAGATGCTACTCATACACCCCCAACATACATATATATATATTTACACACAAACACACACACACACCAATACACAAATATTTTATTGCAAATTGTTTATGTTATGCCTTTGGATTTAAAATTTAAACATAACTTTATCATTTGGCTTCTTCAAATCTCAAACAATGGACAAAGAAAATAAATCTATTTAATTTTTGTAAATAAAAGTTGGAAAACGGCAACGTTGCATTTTCATTTTACTGTTGATTTCATGTAACGCAAGATGCGTGAGCTTTACAACGAAAGCTCTGTAAAAGCTTCAAGTAGTAAGTTGTAACCAAACCAGCTATCTCTACAAAAAAGTTCTGTAAAAGCTTTAGGTTCATCTCTACATTCTCCGTCAGATTCAAGTTCAGCTTTTTGAGCGAAAGTTTCAGCTGTTTTT
The DNA here is from genome assembly GCA_035045125.1 of Hypselothyrea guttata. NCBI lineage: Eukaryota > Metazoa > Arthropoda > Insecta > Diptera > Drosophilidae > Hypselothyrea > Hypselothyrea guttata. Next base: position 587,629 of record JAWNNJ010002199.1, on the reverse strand, counting down.
GCAACCCCTTGAATATTCTTCTTTTTTTTGTGGATTAGACTCTTCTTTGTTTTAGTGCTCGTTAGTTAGTGTTAGCTTAATATGCCCAAAAGCGATTAATTATGCAGAAACTATTTCGGCCAGGTTCCTCCAGGACATGCACCCCAAAAAATAATTAATTAAAGCCAATTAATACGGCAGAGTGAGAATGTAATATGGTATTTAACTCGAGTATGCAAAAAGACTCTTTCTTTTTTGTTAGCTGAATAGAGCCGAAGATGTGTATTGGTTATACTGATAAGCTGAATTACAAATGGGAAATGGTACTATTAGTAAACTGAATTTTGTGTAAGTAAAATAGAATTTTAAATATATTTTTAGTAGCAAACAAAAAGCTGAGCACCATTAACAAATTTAGATATATATGATTCGTAGTAAAGTAATGTACGTATGAATTTTATTTGCTGCAAAGTTGAGAAGCAACTGAATCTAATAGAGTTGAATAATTGCCCCAAACAGAATTTCTAATAATTCCCAAAGAGTAAGCTGCATAAATTTGCAACTGGCTTTAAGAAGTTCCAATTTAGAATATATTTACAGCCAAAATAAGCAAATAATTTAAAGCGTATTTTATCTCAAAAGCTCTGCAATAATTAAGCTTAGTTTACGAGTTGTTATTGGCAAACTGATACAAATAGTTTAACGATAATGCGAGCATAACTTATAGGGTGTGTGTGTTTAGCTGAAAGGGACGCGTAAAAGTTTTCGTTTTTGCCCCGGAAATGTTTATTAACTATAAATTGCGCAACGCCAAGGCGCCAAGGAGCAACTAGAAAGGAAGGAAATGAGCAAACATCGGACGCGCCCGCAAAAACAAATAAAAATACGGCCTACGGACAAAACAAAAATAAATCAACAACAACAACAAGAACAGAAAAAACGCGTATGGGCCCACAAAATGGCCAAAAGTTATTCTTGTTGCTGCTGTTATATGAGGATACTATGGCAGCTTGCGCCTTCATAAATCATTTGGCTGCGGGCATATGATAAATTGTCATACTAATTGTTTTTAGCGTTCAAGACAGCAGCACCGTCTTCGGGTTTTTGGGGTATGAATATGAGTTTTGGGTATTGGGAGTGGGTTTCTTGTGCCTGTGCCTTGGCAATGACGTTGATGTTGGCCTGTCAATGACGCCTGCGGCTGGCATAATTTTAGGCTTGGGCTTTAAAATGCCAATGAATGGCAAAATGAGAAAACAAAAGCGATTTGGCTACTCATTTAGTACTTGGCCTGTCAAATTTTGCATATCATTTGGCCTGAGCTATTAAGTACGAATTTCAGTTTAACTACTCGTATAAATTCAAGTCGATGAGACTGTATACAATATATTTATTTGACAATCACAATTGGTTTATGTTTGCTGCTCATCAATCATACGTGTTCGTAGAAGTCCAGGGCATACACTGCGTATGCGCAATTTGACTGATGGAGAACTTTAATAGCGCAAATTACTTAGCGGCAAGTTGAAGTTGTTGGAGCGGCAACTACAAATATACAGTTATTGTCGCAGACATGCAAATAAGTTGGCAACAAGTAACAAGTTTTTGATTTATGATACGTTAATCATGACAGCTAACTTGGCCCGGGTCAGTTGGGGCGTAAGCAGGTCGAGCAGACGACAGCGGCAACAGGTTTATTGCCATGTTCGCTGTGTGCTGCTCTTCGTTGTTGGCTGTTGCTTTTGAAGCAGCTTCGTTTCAGTTGATGTTTTCTGCTGACTCTGGAGTGGGACATGTCTGCAAGCGATAGCCAGAGTATTTGACACTTTAATGAACCGCCTGAGGTCGCGCATGTCGAAGTCTCAGCCTCAGTCGCAGTCGCAGTCACCGTCAACAGCAGAGTTCATTAATATTAATGTTTGGCTTTTGGCCAGTTTTCGCCATGATAAAATCGGGCTAGCACGCTTTAACCTGCGTCAGACACAAATGTCAATCGCTGGCCATTTGTAATTTGTGTTGATAATTGCGTTTTAATTGAGACCACGATAAGAGGTCATGTTTAGGCCAAACGCATTGCCAAAAACAATTGTGGCCGCTGTTCAATTACGTCTGTTTTGTCCACTTGCCCGCTAAATGCTACTGTTAACATTTACATCCACATACATACATATGTATGTTGTGGTAATTATAGCGCCATTGCATTTGTCTGCCAACCTTTGACCCTGGAAGCTTAGCCATAATACCCCAAATGGTTTATGCGTTTAGTCCGTGTAATTGCCATGATTAGCAATCGTATATATGTATATATATCTACACAAGTAGGTAGGTATGTTTGCTGTTGATGTCATGATTTATGGGCTCTACGCGTGCCACGCTAAAAATTTTAATTAACACTGAAAACACCGATATCAATTACCCAGTCCACTTGCACTCGGAATTTCGAATTCGTATCGATAGAGTAGAGCACAAATTTCTACAGCCAATCACGGCCAATGAATCTGCCTGCCCTAAAGAAAATCTTATAATTTTCCTTAACGCTCTTCTATTTTGTGGTAAGTTTTGACTGTTGCCTATGGCTGCCCGAGGGTATTTTGATTATATCATTAAATATGTCGCAGACTATAAATTGCTACAACTTATTGAACTGTTTAGTTAGAGTATTTAATAAGTCGCTTAGTAATTTGGATTTTCCATAATCTTTCGCAAATATATTGCATGAAAAGTCGTATTATAAATTGTAATAAAATTATTTTAAATTATATTTAAAACACAATTTTTTTTAAATATTTTATAAAATCTTAACAATATTATATACGTAACGTAATGTATTAAATTTAATAAAAGGAAAATAAAGATTTTATAAACTTTGAACAACGTTATATGTTATATATATTATATTAAATTCTAGCTACATGATTTTGGAGTTAAATAGCAATCAAATAAGTATTAAATATATATTCCAATTATTAATTTTTTAAGGCTTCCATGATTACCATTCGAAAGTTTAGATCGTTAATTTTTAGTCAACGACTTTCACCTAGTAATTTGAGTTCAATTATATTCCATCTTTCAATATTAACAATATTAAAAGTATATTAAATTATGTAATTTTGCAATTCAAAGTGTATTAACTCTTCGGTTTATCGGTTTTACCGTCAGTTTCTTGTTGCCATTTGTTATTGTTTTAGCTTAGTTTTGTTTGCGTTTTGGCCTAAAGATAAACAAGAAGTTGGCATAGTTGAAAAGAAGCAAAACAAGCACCTGGCAACCTGACCCTAGGCCATGTTATTTAACTTTGGACACGCAGCTTTTGCCGGTTGTCCGTATCAATGGTATGACAGGTACCCAGCAAAACTTTTCGGGCATCCAACTTTCGTAGGCCTATATCTCGTATGCTAACACCAACCACAACAACAACAAGCATCACAACAACAACGACACCTGCACAAATTCCTGCTATTTCCATGGATTTCAAATTGCTGCCCCAAAAATACAAGTGATTAAATTAAGCGTTGTGTTCGCCTGAAGGTTGTGACAAAATTTTATTATATTTTGTACATTCATAAATTGTGAGAATTTATAAATGGCAATTATACATGGACCCCAATGGCAGCCGCATAAATGAGGAGACAAAATTCTACAGTGGGTAAAATTGGGAAATATAAATGGAGAATGTTTGAGAATTTTTATATACATAACTTTAAATGTCAAGTCTTAAAAAGTGTAATATATTGAAGGTTGTTATTTATGTATTATATTTATCTATTCTAACAAGGGACATATTTTTAAATTATATTTAAAATATAGGGTGTCGGGCGCATCCGATTGATCAGCTTACTGGTTTTACTCGTTATATTTCTTTGTTTTATTTTTTATTTATTTTTTATATATATTTATTTATTTGTGTTTAGCCCACTGTGGTATGTTTGCTTCGGTGGCTGACCTGATGCATGAGGCCTCATAACGTGCATAAATAGACATTGTAAGTAGACGAGGGCAGGGAACGTCTAGCCTGTTGCTCTTCCGGTGTTTTGAGATTAACAAGAGGTAGACAAAAGGCGAAACAGAGATACAGAGCTCCGACTGATGGAATTGTTTGCTTATTTGGGTCTATAAATCTGAAAAGCAAATAGACTGCGCTCCTTTGCCTTGCAGCATTTATGATGAATTTGAATTGACAGCTAAGTAGCAATTTGGCTCGGCACTGTCCGAGCCATTATCAATTAGAGCACATCGGCTATGCGTAAGGCGCACAAATACAAACACACATCCACACACACTCAGACACATGTGTGTGTAATCAGATTTATGTGAGGCAATCAAGACAATTACCAAGCAAAGCCTGGAAACAATATTGAGCATCAGAGTTCCATGCTCGGTGTGTACTTGTTAAATATTATTTATGCAGTGCTGTTGTGGTGCACGTCTCCAAGGACCTATTTATGCCTAATTCAGGCGTATTTGTTGCCAAGACAATGTGCCAATTTGTTGCCCTTAGCCAGATTTGGCAGTGGTCAGGGCTTTTGTCTGCGTTAGGGCCGTGTTGCGTTAGTTGGCCAGTTTAAATACTTGTTTAATATGGCTTAAATAGTTACAAGTGTTTGCATGTGTATCTGCTGACAAGCGATGCGAATTCAAACCGATATTTTGAAAACAATATCAATTTGATACTCTGCCTCTGTTGACTAATTAATTAATTATGCATATATTTCCGCATAGTTTTTGGCTCGCTTTGTAGTTTAACCGACAAAACACGAGTAGTTTTGCCCAGCTGGAATTTATGGGTTTATGTAACAACAAACATGGGCGGCCAACGCCCCACTGTCGAAGAGTCGGCAGGTGGAGAGGGGAGAGGGAGAAAAGGGGAGGGAGACAACTGGTACCGCCTCGAGGCGCAGTGTTAACGCTTAAACGCTCATTTATCTTTGATTAACTGCTGCTTGTTGGCCATCGTGTGATTGCAACAGCTGAAATCGAGCATGAAATCGAAATGGAAACTGAGTTTGTGACTGAAATTATTATGGCCAAAATCTTTGGGCTAAATATTGTAAGCGCTCGCATCATTTATCATAGTTACAGTTAACGAATTTTCACTCATTTTGGCCATTTGGCCATTTGGCTTTCGGCTGCATATAATAAATATCAGCATGCCCTCAACACTCTCCACACAACAGTTTGCCACCTTGCGGAGCACGCAACAGACCCGTACCACATCCCAATACCAAGCTCATGATGCGTGGACTTCTGGTAAGTAATTGAGAGAGTACGCAAGCCGACACAAGTTGCAAGCATCTATATAATCCATAGTTACTCTGCCTCGTTGCTGTGGCAAGCGCTGGCAAATTGGGTTACAACTATCAGGCGCCCGAGGCGGATCGACGCTTTGCCGGACTGATTGACAACGAGGCAACAGGCTTCAGTGCCAGCCAAGTGGAGCAGCACAAGCAACAGCAGCAGCAGCAACATCATCAGCAACCTCATCAACAACAACATTATCAACAACAGCAGCAGCAACAACAGCAGCAACAGCAGCAGCAGCGGCAGCTTGTGTCTGATGAATTTAACAAGGAGTTTTTTACGTATTCCGCACCGGAGGAGGACTTTGTCGACCACGAGGCCAACCAGCACATAGCCAACATGCTAAAGCGCAATCTTCGCGTGCTCTTCATCAAGTCACCGGAGCATCAAGGCCTCACGGATGCCGCACTGCAGCTGGCCAAACAGTCGAGTGAACAGCGCACGGCCATCTATGTGCTGACCAAGCAGGCGGATGTCGCCCAGCTTGCCCAGCGCCTGCAGCAGGAGACCCAAAACCAGGCCGCCCACAAGCCGGAGGTGCACTTTGTCAAGTACCGCACACCCGAGGATGCTGTGCGTGCCCAGCAGCTCATCCAGGAGCAGTTCAATGCACTGCGCGGCAGTTCGCACAGCTCCGATGAGGGCGTGGCACCTGTGCTAGATTTCAGCTCGGCAGCAGCAGCTGCGGCTGAGGCACCGCAGGGAGCCGTTTCTGGACCAAAGTATTTGCCCGCAGCATAAATTCCTAATTGCGCATAGTGAGCGGAGTGCCGTAGTCAGCGCACATAGTCGTAGTTGTTGTTTCCTCTATGTATTATTATTGTTACTAATATAATAAGTATCCCGTTACAAAATGCTCTGGGAGTGTGTTTGCTTTCAACATTCCTTTGAAGCGGAAATAGTATTCCCTGTGTAGCTGTTTCTTCCTCTTCTGGGGAGTCTAGAATAGCACAAACTTGCAGTAGTTTGTTAATACAAATTATATAAACTTTGAAGGGCTATATGAACCTGTAACGAAAAAGCAGCTCAGTCGGACGTTACTGACAGTAGCAGTCGTTCCCTGCAATTTGTGGTTCAATAATCCACGTACAGTCGACCAAATTGTCGTTTGCATATCTTCGCTTTCTTATCCGACCGTAATGAAATTTTGCAGCATCGATGGAGAATGCAATTGGCTATTTACATGCCCGTTTACAACTACAAAATACAGGGTATCTGAGCTACAACCAATATTACTTGTAGTAGTAGAAGAATATACCTACATATATGCCTTAATTTTTAGAATTCAGCAGCTGTACGTGTTTGCCCGAAAACAACTGTTACTGTCATTGCTTTTGACTTGGCTCTCTTTGACAGCTCAAAGCGAAAACTTTAAATTAAATTACCCTGAAGGAATTGCTGCTTTTGCTTTGAATGGAAGTGAAATTATTTATTAGTGCAAGTGTAACTGGTATAAATTAATTATTTAAATGGAGTATTTTTGAGCGAAATCTGTCTTCAGAGGCTTTGTTTCTGCACGTAAGAATTATGATGCAATCGACTAGTTTTCTTTATCGATATACACGATTTATACACGATTTTCCAAAAGAAAATTGAATGTTCTACGAAGTTATAGACTTTCAAGCTTAAGAAAACAAAAAAAAATTAAAGAGCCAGCTCAAAAGTAAGCATATACATTATCTATAATAATTTTGTGGAATTGCAGGCAGACAAGAAATGATTTATGTTCAGATATTGAGCACTGCCTGGCGACGACGTTGATTTCAATCTTGATTTTTTCGGTCATATATCATATTTAATGGGTTTGCCAGACAGACGGAATAATATCGTTCGTATGAGGTTGAACAAGTGTTACACAATACAAGAGTTAGTCCAAAATTGCAGCTCATTTAAAGCCACACATGTACCTGGAGAGCTTATCCTTATCAGCGGAGAGGGATTCAATTTCAATTGCTGCCCGTGCGTGGTAATAGCTGTCTAAAGTCCACTGGGAGGGACTGGGCGAGAGGGTGGGCAGGGGAAGCATTACAATTATGTTGGCACTATGGAGCAGCCAACACGTATGCGGTGGGACGTAATTTAAAAAGCGAAGCGAAATAAAAGTAAATAATGAAAATAAAACGCAGACGAGAGAGAGGCGCGCAAATAAAAATAAAATGCTTTGGTTATAAAACGAAGTGCTAACAAAATGCCACAGCCATTCTGAGCAGACTAAAACGAGATCAGAGAGGGGGGCGGATGCCAGTTGCTAAGTGTGGCATCTACGCTATATTGTCTATATTGGCTTACACTGGCAATTCTTATTCAATTAATACAAATGAGTTGGGTTAAGGCCGGATTGCGTCTGCTTGGGCTTCATGATTTGTACCATAACTAAAAGCGGGCGAACATTTCTGGCTCTGCCTTTTTGCAATTTAATTAAACAAACTGTTTGGCGCTGCGGTTTGGACTAACAACAGCTCAGCTATAGAACAGCACCAAAAGCAGTAACAACATTGGCCCAATGGGAATTGTAATTTGCAGTGGAAACAACAAAAATGTTGGCCAAGTGCCGACGTGTTGCCAAACAGCTCTAATCCGTTGTGAATAATTGTTATTGTTTTGGGCTGCTCGGACTGGGACTTTGCCGGCTCTAAATTTAATTGTGCTGGATTTGTGGCAACATTGACGTTTCAAGAATATCGATTCTTTCTAATTGCTATATGATATAGTCTATACTGTACAAATTTCTATCAGTTTAAAGCAAGGTTAAACTAGAATCTTGGTTAGATCAGAAATGCTTGCGTGCCAGTTCTTGGCTTCAATGTCGTGCCTCCTTCAGCTGTCATTGGCCGTGTCGTTAATGCGACAAAAGCTTTCACGGCACCAAAACAAAAGTGCCAAGTAGAGAAAAAACAACAAAGAAATCAGAATTAGGCACAACTCTGGCATTGACTACATGTTGACATCATTCACCCAGTAGGCACAATGTGAGTATTACAAGTTGAATGAGTTGGCTAGGAAATTCACATAACAAGTATCACTTAATGCCAAATTAGCACAATTTTGATGCATCATATCTCTCCCGATATTGATAAAATTTACAGAATCTGTAGCTACTAATAAAATTTAAGCTTTTAGTTATATAATTTAATAAAAATGTACAACTTGAAGGTAATTAAAATGAAATATAATACATGCATAGCTTGACAAAATGTGAATGACCTGACAGCAGACGCTTCTCTGACACCAACAAAAGGTGTGTCTATATGTGTATATGTGTATATATGTGTGTTTGTGTGAATGAGTGTGCATGTGTTTGTAACGCTTTTGTCATCTCACAGCCAATTAACCCACCTGAAATGAAAGAAAGGCCAATACGAACGTAAGGCGGCCAAAAAGACAAACCAAAAGCCGTTGAAAGCGCTGCTACGAATCCATGTCTGTTTGAGACGTGTGCAACACATGTGTGTATGTATACTGTGTGTGTCTGTGTGTGTGTGTTTTGTACGTGTATTTGTAATAGCTATAGGGAACTGGCTGGAGTATCTGCAGCCCAATTCTGTGTATCATTATCCCTTTTGTTTTGAAAGCGCAAATTGATTTTGAAAGGTGATTTTCTTCTCAACTGTCAGGCTAATTGTGGTGCGTCTGTTGCTCTTGGACATTGGGCATACGATACACATGTGGTCATACAGATAGACACACACTTGAATAGATTTTCAACTTGATTGACTGATTACAACGACTTTGGCTTGCTGGCAATTACATTTCATGAACAGTATTTCAATTGGAAATTGCCACACGTGGCTTTTATTGCCCGACAGCCTTATTAAATATAAATGACACAAACTCTGACTTGGCCAGAGCAAAACGTACTCGAATGGTTAATGCTGATTATCTCTGAGCTTGCACTCACACACTTACAATTACGGTTACACTCACGCACACACTCGCAGCCGCAGCGACATAATCATTATCGAATTTGCATTGTGGCACGGGAATCTACAACAAATCGATGCAAATCGATTCGGCTTGTCTGTCCGCAGTCGGTCGGTCAATCGTCAAACGCAGGCAGTTATTCAATGTGATGGTGTGCGTGCGTGTTTATTTGCTTGTGTGTGTTTGTGCTTGCGGCAGCCATATTATTATGTTGGCCTAATTTGCTTTGCAAACCTCTTGATGGTCGACAATGGCTGCCTGCCTGCTTCTGCGTTCTGCGCTCGCATTTATGACCACAATTTAACCACAATTTCCATATCGTGTACAAATATGGCTAATAAACTGTAGCAAAAACTTAAAGCACAAACATGCATAGGTGTAGCTATCTGTGTGGTTGTAGGCAGGGGCAAGTCGATGTGGGTAACCATGGCTTTTGGGTTTGGCACAGACAGGGGACATGGCACGAAAAGCCAACACAAAACGGAAATGAAACTTATTAAAAGATTTGAATCTAATCGATTTCGTCCCTTACGCCGAAATGAACTTTGCCAGTTGCCAGTAACCAGTTGCCAGTTTCCAGTTGCCAGTTTGCCATTTGGCCATTTGGTAGTCACCTTGTAGTTGCTTCGCATTGGCATTAAAGCAGAGCGGTGAGGCGTTCATGGCTTTTTACCAGCCATAAATTTAATTGAAAACCCAAATGGTATGCTGTCTGTGACAGCATGGATAGCTAAGTGTGGTAAGTGTGGCAAGTGCCATGTGCCATGTGGCATATGGCATGTGGCGAGGCGACTGTCCATATGCAAGTCGATTCGTGCCTTTATTAAATTTACCTAAGCGCCAAATAACTCATTCAAATCATTGGTTCTAAATGCACAGCGGCAATGGAAATGGCAGCAGCGTCTACGTGATGGCTTCACCTGCACGCGCAGACAAATGCGATTTGATGTAATTTGAATATCTCCTGGTATGTGTGCACTTATCGTCACGCACACAGACAAGGTGTAACCAGCAGTGACGAAGCCGCTCAGTCGGACGCTCCCGGCTGTAGAATACCCTGCATGTAACAGTGCTCGGCAATGTCCTATCTAGCGGGTCTGAGCTTCTAACTTTGGCATTTCCCTTCGGATAGTTTTCGTTGGATTGTTGCGCTCTGTTTTTTTTGGCTTTATTGACGCTGAGCAACGAACAATCAGATCAATCGACTATCGATAATTCGACTTTCAACAAGGCAGATTCGGAGTGCATAATAAATATATACACTGAAGAAAATGTATAATGCAGAATGGTAATTGCAATTTTTCTTTATTAATAAGATAAGATGAGGATGCGGAACTAATAATTTGTGAGTGTATTACATCAATAAGTAATTTGTTTAATATAAAATACCCCTGTATTTCCAATTTTTCAATGGGTTCAGGGTATAAAGACAATATAATTCTCTACATTTTACTTTTAGTAATATATTAAAAAGGAAGCGAGCAGAAGCGAAGAGCATATTATTTGATTTAGTTTGACAAACGGAGACAGACGAACAGATAAGCAGACATGGTTAAATCGGCTTAGCTCGATAAAAATTATATATTATGGGCTCTGCCACGCATACATTCGCACAAAATTAATAGCCCCGTTTCTACCCATTTCATGGGCACCGGGCATAAAAAGCATTTGCCCTATCGACCTGGCCAAGTGCACAGAGAGTCACGTTTGCCAACTGGCAGCATTTAACATGAATGCCAACCCATGCACGGCATCAATTGTCTATTTGACCAGTAGATTGAACTGGCCCAGCAGCCGTACCAGACGATCCAGATAGATGGACAGACAGCCAGACAGACAGACAGACAGACAGCCAGACGTTTGCCTTTGCCCCCGAGTCCTGCACCGGGTATCCACAACGAAGTTACGCTGCGTTATTGAAATTCGCCCAAGCAGCAAAAGTGTGAGCTTGAGTGCATTCGAGCATTCACACACTTGTAATGCTGCTGCTGCTTCTTCTAGGAGCTCATCCTGCATTTGGCATCAGCAGCATTTGCAGCTGGCTGTGTGCATTTTGCAACTGGAATTACGACAACAACTTTGCCAATTGGTTTTCAGTTTGGCATCAGCAAAAACTATGGCATGCTTCGGGGACATGTTTCAATTTTGCAGTTTTTCAATTTTTATTTGTATGTATTTTGTATATTTGTATATTAAAACACTTGTCGCGCACTGCGGGCCAGCTTAAATGCCTGCGTTTAAGCCCTAAGTTATTTGCAACGCCAAATTAAGTGCCAATCAGACTGAAAACTCAACAAATTGCCTTTTTCCAGCAGCATATTTATTTTTGTTCAGCATACATTTTTTAACACATTTACTGCGACAACGGCCAGACAGTTTTCAGGTTCTCGCTTTTTGCTTTTCACAGTCGCAGTCACAGTCACAGTCACAGCTCACGGGCTGCATGCATCAATTGGCATTTAAAATATTTATACAATATGCAAAAATATACAATATAATGGGTGTCATGCATATTTGTAGTCTTAATAAATAAAAATATACATTGTTTTTATGCCATTACTGATCTATTTTTCTTCAATCAGTGACAGTAACGTGGCTTTTGTGGAAAAAATTTATGTGTTAATATTTGCTTCAAACTGTTGTTTATTTCATTCAATCAAGTGGGAATTTGTAATGGAAAAAACCAACTTCAATAACGGAAAAAATTCAATTATTTGTAAATAATGTTGCATTTTATAAATAATAAATGCCCGCTCATTCGCAGGGCACATTTTTATTAATCCTATCAAGTTAATAGACGAGTTTAAGAGCAAATAAGGGAATTTTTTTGGTAATTGTATTGATTTTTATACCCTAAACCAGTAAGCACGGAGCTACAGTCGGACGCAACCGACTGTAGGAGACCCTGTACTTTGTGTTTTCTTCGCTGTTTCTTATCCGATCGTGACGTAATTTACAGTATAGGTGGAAATTGTCATATACTACGTACATACCATATCCTAAGTCATTAGCTGTTAAACTGTAGATTTAAAACTGAAAACTGTTGCTAATTTGGTTTTTCGGTTAGCGAAAGAATGGAAGGAGTTATCAAAAAACCCAAACTATCTTGATCTGATGGCTGCATAGGAAAACATAAATACCAAAAAACTGTATTTATAGCTCCTATAGTCTGCAAGATATAGGTGGCTTCTCTGTCTGCGCTATCTTCGCTGTTTCTTTTCCGTTGGAAATGTAATTCACAGCATTGATGGATAATACCATAGGCTGGGTACTGCGAAATCCCAAGCCTGTAGCTTTTAAACTGTGGCTGTTGTGGGATTTACATACATTTATAAAATAATGGTTTGTTACATAACTTAGCTGTTTCTTGTCCGATTGTAATGTAATTCACAACATCGACGGATAATTCTGTAGGCTACATATATGCCAAATTGCAAGTTTGTAGCTTTATTATTGTGGCTGCAGTGGCACATATACGTATTTTGAAATAGATTGTCTCTTGCATATCTTCGCTAATTCAAATTCAAATCATAAATAAATTAATAGCATCGGTGGAGAATACCTTAGGCTACGTACATGCCAAATTACAAGTTGGTAGCGCTATTAGTGTGGCTGCTGTGGCGTTTATATTATAAATTATTATATTATTATAAACAAACTTGATCTGCTTGCATTAGCTGACCACCTAAATCCGGAAAGGTGGTGTCTTTATCTCTTATAGTTGCTGAGATCTAGGTGTTCATACGGACAGACACACAGACGGACAGACGGACAGACGGACAGACGGACAGACGGACGGACGGACAGACGGACATGGCTATATCAACTCAGCTCGTCGTCCTGAGTCAGAATATATATACTTTGTGGGGTCTACCACGCTTCCTTCTGCCTGTTACATACATCTGTCAGTTGCACTAAATTAATAGACCCTTTTACTTTTTTAAAGTACAGGGTCTAAAAAATGGGTAAAAACAGGGTTAATAAAAATTGTGTTTTAAGAATTTTTTAACGCCTGAAATACTTGTTGCTGACAAAAGTCCCGACATTTTTTTATTTGTCTAATTTTACTTCGGTCGCGTCCGACGGATCTGCTTTGTCTCTTGTGGTTCTTTATAAACTTTGCTTCAATTCAATTTCATTTATTTAATTAACTCTTAATTAAAGCAACACGCGACAGCGGAGCTAACTGACACGCACATAAACATACTTAAATTTATAAAGAGATGTCGATATATGTTAGTTTATAGTATAAATTTTATATTGTATTTAAACATTTATTGCCTGTTGGCCTATACGTGTGTGAGCCAAAAACCGATAGTCGATATCATTTGATATATTATTTATCTATATAAACATTTATCTAACCAATTTCAAATTAATGAACAGCCAAAGAAATGAAATCGCTTTAGATAAAATCCAAAACTCAGCTAAAATGAAAATTAGTCAATGGACAAAGCCAAGGAATGTACGATTTGTACGTGATATTCTAACAATTTGTAAAATTACAGTTGCAGCAGGATGCGATTTGTTTGGCATTGTTGCAAAATATTTGTGCAATTTAAAGCAAGTTTGTAAGAAAATTTCTGCATAGAATACTTGAAAAATTATATACAAATTGCTATGGCTTTTATTGATATTAAATGGTAAATAAAATGTTATAAAGTTGTTTTGCGGCGTGTGAAACTGATTGAATTGAGTCAACAGATAAATACTGGTTGCTGATTTTATAAATATTTATTTAATTTAATTTTGCGTATCAGTCGATCACGTGACTTTATTGCATGCATTTATCTATTTTATTGCGGTGTGGCTGTCATAAATGGCGGCGCACATGCAATGGCAATCACATAAATACGGCAATTAGCTAAAGTTGCGTATACGCGGGGTTGCACAGCCAGACTGCCATGGCCATTGCCACATGATTGCGTGTGTAGTTTATTGCCCGTGGCTTTAAAGTCTTTTATTAATGTGTGCGTGTGTGTGTGTATGCTTATATAAGTGTGTCAAAATGCAATAAAAAAGCATTCTGCATTATGCATTCTGTAGATTGCCTGCCGGCTGTCTATTTGCATCGATTGCCAGAGGGCGTGTGTGTGTGCAGGTGGCTCTCTGTCTGTGTCTGTTGCATGCAGATTGCCGCTAAGCCGCATTAACGTCATTCAAAATACGCGTCTAAGCCGCGAGAATATTCAATGCTCAAATCCATTGCAAATCGCAAGCTGCAAGTGCAGGCTTCTCCCCTCGCTCCCTACGCAGCTTACAGTTGAGCATTGGCAGTGGCAGTGGCATGGAGCTGTTGCTGATTTCGGAGCTGCGGTTCACAAATGGCATACAATACAATTACCAGCAGAAACAGCAAAAGCAGCACAAGTGATGGCGTCGTCGCCATTTGGCCGTGTTAAACACGTATTCAACACATGCTCGACATGTCGCTGTCGTTGTTGTCGTTGTCGTCTGCGAGTCTGGCGGTTACATCTGTTGTGCATCAATTGTTGCTATTGCTGTTGCCTCAGTTGCCACGCCGGAAGTCAGTTTGTATAGCTGGAAATCATGCTGGCGCTGCGATACCTGCCACATGAGCACACCTTGCTATACCCTCAGGCATACATGCTGTATTCTTTCTTCACTGCGACTATCGTGTTGCTTCATTTATACTTCTGTTTGCTCTTGATGATTTCTGCTTTGTTCGACAGCATTTCAATTACTACAAATGATATTTTTCTCCATCGCATAGCATATTGTAGTTGATATTTTCTTTGGGGCTTTGGCGCACTTGATTTTCATTCACCTTTGCAACATTTCCTTTTTGCCGACTTTTAAGAATCTGTTTTTGCTCTCGTCTAATGTGGCGTGTTGTAATTTAGTGCGTCCTGGCCATATAGGGGCTTACTGATTAATGAATTACCTGAAAGCGACTTGTTTACTTTTATGTTGAAAATCGTAATCTTTGTCCCTATTTTGCCATTAAGTTAAATTGTGCGTGAGTGCCATCAAAAGTTTGCCTAGCCTTTGACGTTCACTGTCTGCTCCTACTTTTAATTATATATCACTGTGCCACACACAACGCTACACCACATGCCGCACACACATACCACACACACATACCACACACACACACCACACACCCACACAATGTCAAAGTGGCCTGTCAACAGACGTTGACCAGTCGCCCGAACAATCGGCCGGTCATTGGACCAACTTTTGATGAGGGTTGTCATCGTCAGCGTCAAACAAATGAAAACATATGTAGCGGTAAAGGCAACAGCAGCAACCACAGCATCAGCATCAGCATCGGCATCAGCACCACCATCATCACCACCGACACCACCACCACCGTCAACAACAACTATAGCCATAACAATAGATAGAAGAGTGGAGCCCAAACGAGTGTCCATATTAATATCAAATGAACTGTGAGCACAATCATGATGTGCCTGCGGTCCTGCGGCATCAAAATCTGCACGACAAAACTTTATACATAGTGGCAGATGGAATGCGGACAGCGGACAGCGGACAACGGACAGCGGACAGCGGACAACGGACACCGGAATGTGGCATGTGGCATGTGACTTTGCTTCACTCATTGTGTGGGGCACAACTTTGGTTTACATATTAATTTTCTTGGCCATGATTGCATTAGAAAATTCTATTAGCCAACTAACGAACTAAACTAAATCTAAACTTTTTAATGAACTGTAGTCAGCACGAGGTTATAAAGCTAAATAAAAACAGTCACAAGATTAATTGCATTATTTTAGAGATACTATTTAATAATAGATTTACTGTGAAAGCTCATCTGCTGAGGTTGGTCCTCTTTTAGGAATAGCATATGATATGCGAATGGGAATGCAATTTTTATATTAAAACTGAAACTTAAATCTGTATACTAGAAATTAAATATTAAATTAAATTATTATTAAATATTCTTAATGGAAACAAATTTCAACAAATTTAAATCAATTGTTTATTCTTATGTAAGTAATATGTTCTTTCTGCCGACTCTGTTCCAGTTTATTTTATTTTTAAGACTTTTATGTTTACCAATAGTAGACAAGTCTGAGCTAAGACTTTATGGAATTTTAAAAAACACCAATTTGTAGTTATACCATATCGATGTTTAAAATATTTTGTCCTTCATTTCAATAGGTGTTGATTGATTTGGGTATAAACATTTATTTTTTTCGATAATATAGTCTAACAAACTATAATAGTTAAAAATAACAGTTCTCTTTAATTGCTTCGTTGCTTGGCGTCACTCTAAATAACTATCGACTGATATAGACCACAATTAAGGCTGGTATGGAGGCGTTACAATTATTGGCTTTCACAAGTTTGCTATTTTTAAATTTGATGAAAAACTGTTTAAATTGGAGCAAAGTTTTGTCTCAATGCCATATAAAACCTTACATCAAATTTCATTTCAACAAATAGCCTGGGCTGTGTAAACAACAAGCTTTCAAGCTATCTCGATGTAAACGAAATATAATCATCAGCCTTTGAATTGAATGTTAGTGCATTCCCTAGGCATAAACATGCAGCTGATGGGTTGAACTGCATGCAATAAATGCGAGTGCTCGAACGTAACTGAATAGAGAAATCTACGTTGGAAAATGAATTGTTTGAACAACGTAACTGCTTCCCACTCTGATGTGCATATGTGTGTAAAAATAATTGAGAATGCTTGCCACTGAATCTACACAGGGCAGAGTGAAGTTGGCCAGAGTTGATTACGGTGCGTGCCAAACAGTTTGTTTAGAGCGCATAAATAAAGTAAACATACATACAGGTACAGATACATTCACAGATACATTTGCAGATACAGATACAGATACAATGGAAGAGACTGGTGTAATGTAATCAAAGACTATCGCATAATGTGCTCGAACATTTGAATGCAGACCTGGTCAAGCTGGCTGGGATTCCACAGCTTGCTTTAGGCCTTTGTCTGGCCGGAGCCGGAGCCATTGGGGCGCTCTGTGCTTATTCAACTGTTGAGTGCAATTGTCGGTTATTGGCGCCCGAATGGACGGACGAGTCAGACACCTCGTACAGCTGGAATGGGGCCAACGACTGCAGCTGAACTGTGTGAATGCCTGGCTGAGTGATCCAACACCTGCCCGGCAATGGGCAGCAATTGTTGCACGTGCCACGTACCACGTTGCACGTTCATTAGGCTGACGTGCATGCCTGAGAAATTGTCAACGCCAAGTTGTTGCAATAGCTCATTGACTGCAGCATGGCCGTTTAGGCGTTTAAGCTGCATTGACTCAATTAGCAACTGGGCAAGCAGCGGGTGTGCCTGTAGTTGCCTCTTGTTGCCCCTTGTTGCCTGTTGTTGCCTGTTGTTGCCTGTTGTTGCCTCGTGACGCCCACAAAGGATAATCACTGTAAACTGTGGCCATTTATGCATATGAATTTATTCAAATCAGACCTGCAGCTTGGCTTTCTACTCCAACACACACACATAAACAAAACCGTCTGGCATTTTGTTGTGGTGCTGACGACGCTAAACTATTTTGCATTTAGAGCAAGCTGCTTAGGCTTTGCAGTCGCAGTCGCTGTCGCTGTCGCAGTCGACGTCGATGTCGGCCACAGGCAGCGACGCCTCTGGCATGGCGGATGCCAAAAGCTCGAGTTTTGAGCCCAAATATGTGCCAGGACACGTGCATACGCTTTGTGCATGCAATAGTGTGTGTGTGTGTGTGTGTGTGTGTGTGTGTGTGTGTGCTGTGTGTATGTGTGTTGTGTGTGTGTGTGAAGGCTGCTTTGTTCACATGTTTTCACTTGCTGCTTAATTTGCATTTAAATGGTTTTTGCACTTAGGCTATTTCCCGTGTAAATGAGCTTTGTTTGTTGTTTTTGGTCTACACTCACAAAAATCAAGAATGCTTTGTTCTATATATAAAGTTTTTAGATGAATTTTGTTTTGTTACAGAATTTAAGTACAAATCGGAATAGAATCCTGCATAAATTTAGTGGTATTGAGTTCAATTTAAATGCAAATAAAATTTAAATTTACTACGAATCGTATTCTATTTTAATCTATATCTAGAAATAGAAAATAGAAATAGAAAATATAAATAGAAAATAGAAATAGAAAATAAAAATAGAAAAAAGAAATAGAAAATAGTAATAGAAAATAGAAATTAAATCTATAAATAGAAATAGAATCTAAAAATAGAAATAGAACTAAGAAATTTACAAGAATTTACATTTTCCGGCTCATTAAACATTTGATGCCGGAAATTTTTTCAAGTACGTTTATTCTGGATTTTTCTCTCAGTGTAGTTACTGCCGCTGCCGCTGCTGTTTGTTGTTGTTGCTGCTGCTGGTATGTTTATTTTTTGTGTGTATATTCGCCGTGGTTTTTGTTGCTGCTTCGCTCGACTAAACATTGTAATGCTGGCGGCCCTTGCTTTTGTTTTACGTAGGCTTAACTTGCATTTTACCAAGGACATGCGCGAAAATCCCTTCCCCCTTTCCTACGGAATACAATATGCCCAGACCATCAAAGAGGCAAATTTTGTGGCTGCACATTGAACATTTTGCTCAAGGCTTCGCCCACTGCGTGGCTTCTGTTAAGGAAGTTAACGTACCGCAGTAGCTTCGACCTGTGCAAGACTTGCTGCGACTTCCTGCAGTCAGTGACCTCGGCTAGCTACAGTTTGTGGCACAATGTTTGAACTAAGCAACTTAACCAATAAATAAATTTAAATTTTTACGTTCTTGAAATAAATTTTCTTTTTTAAAACTCACTTGAAACCCAATTTAATTTGAATATCATAAATATCAGAAGAAACTTCTGAAGTTAAGCTCGTTGTTTGTCAATTCGGCATACTTAGAGTTATTATTATTTAAGTATACCCCTTCAAGTCTTCAATTAAGAGCGATACGGGATTAAATCTGAACGGTTAGTCAGAAAGTCCAGTTATTTTTCAAGTATGCAATATTTCCATTTAAAGCTGGATACTTTGTAAAAAAATAATATAATACATAATTGTAAAATGCATGCTTTCCCTACGAATTTATTTATTTATTTTGATATTTTTGACGGATGACCGGAGACAGTCGGATGCATACGGATGGTCCGACGTACAAATATTTTTAAGATCATAATTTTGATAAGTCCTAATATTATGAATTATTAAAATAACGTATCTAAATCGAGTTTGGATTTATTTACTTACTGTAGATACTACAATACTGGGTTTTTTTTTGCCATTATATATTAGCCAGCAAGCAATAAACTATATCTGATTGATAAATAAAACGGATTATAAGTGCACCCCAATCAAAACGTTTACAAAATGTTTATTTTCATTTCCGCCATTGGCAATGGGCAATTAAATATACAAATAGAAATGCTGATATTGTGAAATTTAATTACTGTATGACAAATAAATGCCGTGCATTTATATTATACAAATAAATGGGAAAAGTTTTCATTTGTATTTGCATAAACAAATACGGCGAATAGCGCAAATATTTATCTATGAAACGTTGTCTATTTCTATTTTCCAGATTGTTGTGCAAAATTTATGCATGGAAAATCAAGCCGGAAGAATAACAGGAACACGTTATTTGTAGTCTATGACATGGGCCAGTGCTGACGCTGTACTATCTCCTAGTTGGTGCCTCTTGGATTTATGTAGCTGACATTTATCATATATGTATATAGTACGGAGAGTACGTAGGTTGGCACTGAGCTTATCGATTGACTGCAAGGGAGACGGTGACGGCAAAGGGCAAAGGGTATGCGTTTGTGGGCGGCACATTCAGCAAATTAACGCTGCTACCTCACAGCCACGCCTTTTATGACTTAATAGCATGTGTTGGCTTAGACAAAAAAAAAGCAGAAAAAAAAACAAGCCCTCACACGGACACCACAAAGTAAGTATGTCAGCTACAAACAGAGCAAAAGCTGAAGGAGAGCGACCGTGTACCCATTTAGCGCACTGTCAACTTTTGTTGTGGTCTCTAATGATGACAGTCGGCCAGCCACAACATAAACACACACACACACACTGACCCACTGGGTGTATGGGTGTGTGTGTGTGTGTATGTGTTGCGGCTGTCCAACTGTCGTCCAGTTGAACTGTAAAATGCACACATTCTCTCTATCTATCTCTATCTATCTCCACACTAAGCTCGTCCATGCCACAGTCCCAGTTGTGCCCCTCTTGCCCCTCCCTGTGCTGACTTTTGTTGGCAGTGCGCGACGTGAAGCGTCTAAAACAAGCTGATTTGATTGTTTGTAATTAAAAGTGGACACAGCGAAAATTAAATGAGTATCTACAGGATATACACGTTCGCTCTGTGTCTGTGCCTGTGTATGGGAGATGCGCATAAAACTTTATGGCCACGTGCCCGGTTCCTGTGCTTAATTTAAAAAGTAGAAATCTAATAAAACTGAAAGCGTAATGCAAGCGAGCCAAGGACTCCCAATACGTGCCAGAACCTTGTCTAAAGTGTACGGATATCCTTTGGCAGTTGGCTGGCGCAAATTAAATCCCCGAATGCCCAACAAAACTTTTTTTGTGCTTCTTCAGGCCGAGTTTATTTGCTCGGTGTCTAATGACTAATTGATACGCCGTAGTGTCAAAAGCTTTCACCAACTGGGAATGACTTAAGGGACTTAGCATTACTTAAAGCCAATGCCAAATTGAAGCAAAAACCAATAGGCACATGTCACCCACTGTACCCGAGCCAATGAGTAATTGACTCTGAGTGAGATGATTAGTGTGTGCGAAGCGAGATTTGATTTGGCCTGAGTAACAAATAATAGAGCAGCGACAACATCTAAATCGTGTTGAAAGTCCTGCCATACATGTAATTTGTATCATGTGATTGCAACGCACCGCAGACCATAATTAGTTTAATTATGTCCTTGCGGGCTGAGCTGTTTGTATGCTTTGATATAGACATATAGGCTGTAATTTCTGGTGTTTTTTGACAGCTATTATATCACTGTGGTCATTTACATATAAAAAAAAAAAACCCTTAGGTCCGACTTGATATCAATGCCCAGCAGTGCTGTCAATTTTTTATTGAGAAAACTGGGACACGAATGAATATCTTTGCAAGAAAAAATCTGAAAAATAGCTGTTATAATTAAAATATTTCATGATTTTTCTCAACAATTGAGTTCACAATCTTTTCTATTTTTTGCAAGGTTTTCACAAAATTTACTTTTAAACATGTTCGATAATTCTTCCATAAAAATAATGGCAACAGAACTAGAATTGATGTTTATTTTTGCATGAAGCTACTAAAATTATATAAGCTTGCAAAATATCGAATTATTTTAGTAAAAAGCCAAAATTCTCGCACATTTTTTCTAGCAAATGCTCTTTAAAACCTGTCGAATTTTATGGATAAAAGCAAAGCGCAAAGTGCTACTTAAAGTATGAATAAACTCATATTAAAGCAATATGTCAATTGAAGCACATTTCGGTTGAAGACTAATTCCTTCTCCTCTCCCATATTTGCCACAAATGACGTGTGCTTTTGTTTGTCGTGGGGCAACCGCAATTGAGGCAGACCACAACCGCAATTATTAAAATAATATCTACTGTGTACATACGCTACACTCCAGAGCAAGAATTTCGCTGGGGTTTAGTTCAGAGTGCCGCACATTTGGTTGATCCTGAGATATGCTACACAAACAATACGCATTTGGCCAGTCGATACAGCTAACAGCTAACGGTTGTAGGGCCACGTTTAATGCATTTAAAATGCTCACTTTGCCTGCACAGAGTTGAAGTGAGGAAGGGGGGAGGCCAGGGAAAAGCTCATCCCCTGGCAGGCAAATGGCCAAACATAATGTTGTCAGACGCCTGTTGCTTCACTTCCATTGTTGTGCGTCTCGCCGGTTCCAGTTAGGACTAGGGCAAAGCCTGTTGCGGTAGCGCAACAACTGGCCGGATAACTGAGAGCGCAAAAGCTCGCTCTCGGCTGGAGCTTTCGCTCTCGTTTCTCTCTCGTTTGCGTGCTCGTGGCGACTTCGTGTGTTCTGCACTTTAGTGGAAATGCTACTCCCACACTCGGGCTGTTGCGTGGTGCGTGGCGTTGTGGGTGTAGGTGTATCCTGTCATCGTCCATATTCCAGCCTCGCCATGTCTCGGCTGGCTCGACTTCAGTCTAGGATAAACGCTTGCGACGGGCACAACAAGTGCACGCGTCCCAACACGGCCCCAGGATAAGTGAAGCCCTTTGTTGCCAGCACCGTTGTACAGCCAAGAAAGTGTAAAGCCGAACGTACGCGCTGCGACCGTGTAGTGTAGTGTAGTGCCTCTCGGAGAAAGTAAAAGTGAAGGCCCCGTATTAAGACCCATTGTCTGCACTGGGCTAAGTG
Source organism: Hypselothyrea guttata (assembly GCA_035045125.1). NCBI lineage: Eukaryota > Metazoa > Arthropoda > Insecta > Diptera > Drosophilidae > Hypselothyrea > Hypselothyrea guttata. The sequence goes on along the minus strand of JAWNNJ010002199.1, from coordinate 565,077 downwards.
CATATCCGTGTGGATCTGAATGTGAATTTAAATGGTATTAAGTGTCTACCTGAAGTTGACAAAATTCGAAGCTCCTCTGTCTGCTTTGGCGCGTCATTTGCTTAATCATTTTGTATTGCTTGGAGTGTTTTTTGAAGCAGCTGTGCTCGGCTCAGCGCAAAAATGTAACTGCTAAATAAGTGTATATTTGCATCTAAGGGCAATCAAAATAAAAAGTGCTATGCAATTTTGTGCAGTGCAGTGCAGTTAATTTGGTGCCAAAGATCAACAAATTCGTTTGTTGAAAGCCATTGCCACCGATTTGATTTGGTCAATATAATATATAGCTTGGCCCAATTTGAATATTTGTGAAGATAATCAAAGTGAAAGCAAACACAAGTAACAACAGAAATTTTGGAAATTTTGCATAGAAAACCTCAAGCGGAACTCAAGTATTTGCAGCTGCGTTGGAAATATGTATAACTTTTGGATAATCGTTTTATGTCTAGGATTACTAGCAACTAAGCCAATAAGTAAGTCACAAAAACAAGCAAAATGTGCAGTTTTCAAGTTGCAACTTAATTGACTTTGATATCATAATCAGGGTTCGTTCATGGAATGCTCTCGAAGCAATTAGACTTTGAGAAAGTTGAACTCAAGTGGATAAGTTGCAAATCATGCTATTAACTGAGATTAAATGTTGCTCAATTTAATTATGCATTATTAATTGCCTGTGCAATAACTCAAATTAAATCTCAATAAAATTCAACAGTCTAATTCAAGCTTCATATTTATGTAACAATTTAAACAGAATATGTCTTACATTTGCTAAATTTACTGCTGTTAGTGAAACAACAAACGATGCATATAAATCTGCAGGTATTTGGCAAATACTTGCCAGTTTGTGTTCGATTGCTGAGCTGCTTAAGGTCTTTACGCAAAGTATCTGCAATTGAAAGAGAGAGGGAGGGGAAGTTGAAGCACTTGCATATTTATGCAATTGCTTAGGGCTTAAGTCGCCTCAAGCTGCAGGCAGCAGAATTTGAATATTAAATAGCAATTTTGTTCGTTTCTAAGTTGCCTGCCTAACCGCAACAAAGCCAACAATTTATTTATAAAATTTTTTGTGGCATTTAAGCTCAAATATGCATATGCAAAAATGCTAACAATAAATGTGGCCTGGCTAATTGCAAATGCCACGGTGGCCTACCTTAATTTGCACCCTCCCAAAAACACTCCCTACTCGAGACGTGTTGATTTCGTTGCAAAGCCTCCGACCTTGGTCAATGCTATGTCACGCAGTCGTTGGCCAGGTCAGCCTCAATTCCTGCCCACACAGCTGTTTCCTGTTGGAGGAGCCTGACTCTGGCTCTGGATCTGGGTCTGAGTCGGGGTCTTGTTCTGGCTCTGGCTATGGCTGTGGCTCTGGCTTCGCTGCTCTGTGTTTTTTCATAAGTCTCATGAATAATTCAAAGCGCACGCTTCGATTATTTACTTCATAAACATTCTGGCACGGTCTATGCTTGGGCGTACGTACGGGAATGTACGCATATATAATGCATATATTTTTGATGTTTTTATAACATGTACAAGTTTTTAATTTGCGCATTTCGTTGTGCATGCCATAAATCTGTAGTTTCTTCGGTTAATTATTAAATGGTTTGTGCTTGGGCTCTCTGATTGCAATCTGCATGGTAAATTAATTGGAAACGTCATTGCCACTGATATGTCTCGATTTATCACTCTGTATCAGTAGATATAATAAATGTGGGTAATTTGATTTGATTACCGAAGCAATAAGCGCACTTTTACCCCTCTCTTTCCCGCTCTCTCTCTCTCTCTCTCCCGCTCTGTGTGTGGGCGTGTGAGGCATTAATTACGATGCTGAAAAGTATGCCACAAAATTAAATTTAATTACAGCTTCATTTCGGCGGGGCGAAAGTTAATCAAAAACTCAATGAGCAGCTCGTAAAAGACAAGAGCTACATCGTTCCTCGCTCCTCACTTTTCGCCCCTCGCACCGCGCACCTTGTATCTATTACATGTTGTCGAGGCAACATAATCGCTGAAAAATTAATACGCCAAGGAGCAGCAGGAGCACAATCAGAAACCATGGAGCAAGGAGCAACATGGATCGTTGGCTGTAGTCGTAAAGCACGTTTGGGCAATATTACACCGCCAATAGCTGAGATACGAGAGGCAGCGTCATATAAAATGCGACTTTGCCACAGTAAAATCAATTTCAAGTCGTTAAACGAAATGAACCTTATAAAGCAGAGAGCGAGAACTCAACCATGCACTGGCAGATTTCTGGCGGAAGTGAAAGTTTCCTTAAACACACACACGCCCACAGGGCCACACGCCCACACACTTACACACTCATACGAGCACATTAGCAGCTCTGATCGCCTTCAAAATTTAAAACACGTTGTGAGCGGAGCAAAATATAGCAGCATGAAGCCAGCAAACTGATGCGATTATTATTGATTTTCTGTGCTGAAATTACTCAAATTGAATTATTCATATGGCTGCTGGTGTCAGCTGGCAGCAGTCTAATTATATTGTAACGCCCATATACTATTTATTTGTTTGAACTACTTACAACCTACTGTGATGTGTGCTGAGCTCTTCATGCCAAATTCAATTTGCGAATTTCAACAAAACATAAATCAATTTGCCTGCATAAACAGTGCGAGTTGCATTCATCAAATTTACATCGCAGCGAATGTGTAGCGGTGACAGTGGCTTTGGTGGCGCCTCAGGCCCAGGCCGGCCTTCGCTGCGTATGCTTAATGTGGCCACATATCCATACAAATGTAGCAGTGTTACAAGAGCCAACAACAACAGCCCTAACAAGACAAGACAAGTGTGTGTGCTTTATGCAACCTCAATGGCAGGTCTAACCCGAGGCAAAGCCAAGTTGTGCACACACCGACGACAAAGCAGCAGCAGCAGCAGCAGCAGCTCGAGCAAGCAGCAAGTGGCAAGGAGCAGAGAGATTTTGGCCTGAAGCTGACTGACTAACTGCTTGCCAGTCTACTGCGTGACTCTGCCCGGACAGCCAAGCCAAGCCGGAGCTCTGCCAGCTCTGCCAGTTTTGCCAGCTCTCAAGCTCGACATGTGACGACTTTGACAATCCGCAGACCGCCCGTCGCCACACGGACGACCCTTGCCGTGATTTTGACTTGTGCAAAGACGTTTCTGGCATATCTAATGAAAGTTTTTTTTTTTTTTGTATACCCTGTACCCATGAAATTGGTAAAAAGAGGGTTAATAACTTTAAGCAAATGCATGTAACAGGTTGAAGAAGAAAAAAGGCGTTGTAGACCCAGCTAAACATTTATATATTCCTGATCTGGGCGACGAAATTAGGCAATTTGGCCAGGTTCGCCTATTTGTAAGAACTCTGAAAACTTGGAAAGAGTTAGAGCTAGAGCTTTGATATTGAAAATGTTTGTAGATATACGTTTCCTTTGCGCCCCAATCGATAAAAACAAATCACAATTATAATACTTTCTCTATATCTTCCTCTTTCTTTCGCTTTCTCTCTGGCATTAAAGTTTAAACGCAACATAAAGCATTGCTGCCGCGCTTTGCATGATATTTTCCAAATTATTTTAAATTATCTTGCAATAAGAGGGAGCAGAGTATTTCAGTGTCAGGCGATTCCGACTAATCTGCTCCACCCATTATGACTTTTTTTTTTTATATTTTTAGCCAAAAGGCTAACCAAAGTACCAGAGTCTAGAAGGCAACTGACAACCTGGCAACCTGGCATTTCACTTTAATGTAGTCGCTACTTTAAAACTTGAGTCACCCAATATACATACATAAATATATGTAAATTGGCATTATGGAATGTCTATAAATTGTTGGGAAAATATGGGACGCCGTGGGCAAAGTTTTGCCTGCTGCCAGACAGCGGAACAGACAGCCAAGCAGCTTAGTGTTACAGCCAAGTTGAGCGACTGAAATCAGATTAAAGTAAATATTACACATGGCAGCTTGGCTGCTCAGTATTCAGCGCTATTCACACTCTAAAGCGCCGTGTCGTAATGCGCGGCATACAATTTGCTAGAGCCGCAGGTAGGCAGCACTTGGCACACGGCTCTCAAACAATTTTGCACAAATTTGGCGCAAAGACAATCAAAAAGTTATAAAACAAGCATCGGCAGAACGAAAACAATGAGTGCAGATAGAGGGATAGAGGAAAAGCGGCCCGAGTTCCGTAAAGCCCAGATGCCAAATCATCAGCAGAGGCAGGACGTACGTAAATGATGCTCAGCTACAATTGTGACAGCGGGAACCTACACAACAGCATACAGTCTTTAGCATATCGAGTTGTAAAAAGTTTTTGGTAACTTTTTTGTTGTCGGCATTCGCTTGTTGTACCTGCCGCTAGGCTTGCCTACATGGCATTGGCATTGCGCATACGCCACGTGGTGTTATTATCAGCCGCATCAGCGGCGCCGTAAAGTAAATGCAAAGTGTGCAAAGTCTATAAACGAGCGTCAAACTTAAAAGCCCCTAGGTGGTGCCACCTTGGCAAGGACTTTGTCATAGAAAGAGAAAGCGTGGAGAGGGGAGACAGAGAGAGAGGGGCAGACACAGATAGGAAGCTAGCAAGATATACAAGTTTATCGGCAAACAGGAACAACCGAGCCTATCATAAAGTTGCTCATACGACAAATTGTCACTGCATTGGCAACGGCAGCTAACACGAAAAACGAATTTTATATTTCAACGTTTGCTATTATTTGTATTATTTATGATGTCTTGGGTAATGTCGTTAAACTGAGGCCATTAAAAATGCTTTCGTATGAGTGTGTGTCTGTGTGTGCGTATGGGACAGACGACAGCTGCCTAAAGGCGTTCAGGAAACAACTGAACGAAAGTGAGGAAATAGAAAACGACAACTGAGGAGAAAAACTCCAGCTAAACAATTATGCCTAAGTGTGGCCCCTCAAATATTCATGAAGCTGACAAGAATTTTTAAACATTTCAAAATAAGCGCACAATTTTCAAATCATTTTTGGTTGCTTCTGACCCCTAGAACAGCCGGCATATTGTTTAACATCTGCATATTGCCTAGGCGTGACAGCACGTCCCAAAGATATGTATAATATGTGATAATTTCCATGACAAAGCATTACTAATTTATTTTGAAATAATTAAGCTCAATTAGTCATTTGAGCTGTTGTAGCTTTGCTATAAGTAAATGTTTAGGATCGGACAACAGCGAAGATATGCGCGAGTGATCTGCTTCGTCCTTACTGGCTTTCCAAAAATCTAAAATTCTTTTAGATTGTTTATAGTGTTAGTAATACATCTCTAATTATTTGTCCTAAACTGCTGCAAATAAGAAAACGGTTTATTCAAACTGTGTCAAATCAGCAAAAAGCTTTCAAGTCAAAATGGGAAAATTGAAAACTATTAAAATGTCAGCAAATAATTACGCATGGCAGCAGCTGCATAAATCTGATGCTATCTTATTGCCAAATCCGCCACTAAAATGAACTCAGCCAGAGCAAAGTCGAAAAACTGCGAAAGCCAACGAGGCGTTTCCACTGAAAATGGTCATAATGCGACACTTGGCGCCAAGCATGAGAAACTTGCCAGTCAACGAATGCCTTTCTCTCTCACTTATTCTGCCCCCTTTGGCTCCCCCTTTCGCCGTTCTCTTTTGGACTGTCTTTGCGTGAGTGGCGAGAGAATGAAAGCACTTTATCAAAAAGGATTTACGTGGCATGGCTAAAAGAAGCTGCCTGCATTTGCCTTACACTTGGTCGAGCTGAATTCCTTTTCTGATTTTCTTTTTTTTACACTTATTTTATTATTATTTTTTTTTAAGTTTTTTTAGTTGCTGCTTTTGCTCTGACAGTTTTGTAATAACAATAAACGCAAGAAAAGAAATCGATTTACCATTTTTCACGAAATTTATGGGTTTATTAAAAGCCACAGTTATTGTCGTTCGTGCCATTTGTTGGTTGTTCGTTGTTGGTTGGTAAAATGTGCCCTTTTCTCTCATCGAGAGCCAAATGAACATTGTGAGATTTTTATTTGATTGCCGCTGCCAGAGAAATTCGCAGGATTCATGAAAGTTAAATCCGGAGCTGGCTGCTTTGATGTTAGTCTTGTGGCTGTTTTAATGAGCCCTAATAAGACGACTCCGGCAGCCGGCAGTCGGCAACTGCAGCATAAATCCCGGCTAATTCAACCCAAATCAGAAAAATGCGTTGGCATTGCCGCCAGACATTTGTAACTGGCGGACCCGAAATAAATTTCAAAAAGCCATAAATTGGCAAATGGCACGCAATGGGTCAGCAAACGCTGACAAACACTCAGTGGCAACAGCACCAAGACACAACAGCAACAACAGACCGAGAATGTTCTGCAAAATCGAATTCTGTGGCCAAATGTAAATTGACTCTCCCCTCTCCCCTCTTCTTCACCCTTCTATCTATGTTTTTCGCTCGACAAATGACAAACAGCAGAGAAGTGTGTTTGGATTCGAATGCTGCTCAGCGATGCGTTAATTATTCGCCTGAATATAGCAGAGAGCCGGACAGCATGATCCTGAGCTCAGGTCTAGATCCAAGTACAAGAGCTTGGGTCGGGTCGAAAGCAGTAACTTGCATAAGCTGATAAATTTGCGAGGCATTCATTACAGGCCACATTTTGATTTTTGGCACAAAGTTTTTCGGTTGTGGCAGGAAAACTTTTAACAAAGGTCGAGAGCATTTTAAAGTCAAACGCTACCGGCAATTCATGCAAAATGAATGAGCCCTGCTGGTTAGCAATGACAAGTTTTTGGATTTAAGGGATTTAACCGGACGCCTAAGTAGGCCCTTCTCAAGCCATATGCAGCCAACCCAGCCAACCCATCTGGCCCTGCCCTTCCCGGTCCTGTCCTGTCCGGCACCGGTTCAAAGGCTAAATTGATGACGCATAAATTTGTGGCCCAAAAATCTGCAAAATTCTTTGCCCACAAGTGTGGCGTGTGGTCAGGCCAAATAAACGGCTACAAAACCTACTAAATGACCTGCTCGGCTTATTGCCGAATCTGGTACAGCTCTGTGCAAAAGTTCAATATTTGCATACCATTCGAGTGACACTGGGGATTCCTGGGCTCTGGAGACAAGTGCTAGACGGAAAGTTTGCAACCAACAAATGCGACCTTAGCTGAGGTAATTACTCGCTGCAGTTAGGTTACATTTGATACACATATTTTATCGATTTGAGTTAACAAAGCGCTCGGACAAATGATTGACATGTCGAGCATTAAATTTTACAGAATTATCATAACCATAAAGAATCCGACTAATAAACGAGCAAGGACATTAAACTGAATACGAGTATGCAAAAACCTTTTGTTAGCGCTATTGATTTGCCGGTTGGAACCCCTATAAAAACCACGCCTTTCGCTGCTCCGCAATAATCAAGAGTTTTATGACTGGCATAAATAAGGGATTTTAAAGTTTTGACACAAAATGAGAATCCGTACGTTTTATACGTATCACCGCGGTTCCGCATGATTTATTTGTGCAAATTGACCCGAGGCGTGACATGAGAAGGTTTTTATTATTTTGCAAATAACCGCAAAGCTCGCCTGTAATCGTTGCCATACGAGAGCCGAACTCGCATTTCAACAGTCTGGCAACGCTTTTTTAACACTTTTAAAGTGCTTTTGCTGGCTAAAATGCGAGCGGCCATAACAATTTAATCACTGCCAAAGCGAACGACAATTTCCAGCTCAGTTTGTGCATATGTATTTTATTTTATTGCTATTACGCACACACACACACATACACAAATATATACACGCACACGGCACTCACACAGTGAAGTAATTTGCCAGCAGAAGGCAAAATTAATTAAAAACACTGCCAGTGTGTTTGTGTCTTAGTTTGTGAATATGTGTGTGGCGTTGTTGTCTGTGTTTTTGGTGGGGATTAAAACAAAAACATGTCTAGGCACTAAAAACTTTATTAAGCCTCAGCACTGAAGCAAAAAATGACACATAAAATGGCCGAAAAAAAACACGAATAAGAGATTGGCCAGTGGCAGGGGCAAGGGTAGAGATAGGCTCTTAACGAAAGAGTAGCGCATACTGAGTGAAAAGTTAAACATAGGCGGAAATGTCACACATACAAGCCGCACCCACCCACCCACCGCTCCTCACTGCCCCTCTTCACACACTTTGACATACACACAGACGCACAAAGATATAACAAGCTGGCAAACAAACAAACAATAACGACAGCAAATGTGGAAACAAAGGGCTAGCAAAGTCGATGTCACTGTTGCCAATTTCGCTTTTTCCCCGTCAAATATGGCTGTTTTAAAAAGCATTTCTTAAAAAAACTGTGAAAACTCAGAGAAAATTAAATCTCTTTAATTTACGAGCCATTTACGATTTATTTTGGCAGATTTGGGAACTAGCTCTGACTAAAATTTGATCAGATTTCTGTCTATAAAAAATAATGTAATAATAAGTTTAGATATTGAGATTTTTATCTTTCATTGTTGAGAAAATTCATGGAATATATTTAATAATAGCTTAGCATTTTTTTTTTTTTTTTCAAATTTACATTTTTTTAGTTTTGCCTTTTTTAATAACAACAGCTGTTTTAACCCTGTATTTTCTTAATAAAAATTGGCAACACTGCTTGATGCTGGCGTTGACTGCGACGCAAACTGCGACTGCGGCTGCGGCAGCGATAGCGACTATGGCAGAGTTGGGGCACGAGTTGGTTGGGTTGTTGAAAAAAAGAGTAAACTACACATTTTTATTATGCAAAGGGGACGCAAATGAAAGGCAAATGTTTTTGTTTTTCCACTCTGCTGCTGGTGCCATGCATGTCTGTCTGTTTGTCTGTCTGTCTGTCTACCAGAGTGTGTGTAAAACTTTCTGTGTGAGTGTGTGTGTGTGCTCACTTGAAAGTATGTATTGTTAACGGTTCGCATAAAGGACTGCCAAGCGGCTGCCGCAGTGTGTGTGCGACGCTGCGCCCTAAAGTAGGCAATAAAACACTAGCAGTAGATGTTGCCGATGCTCACGGTTTTTGATGCTGCGGCTGCTGAGAAAATCTAGGCACGCCCACAAACACATGACATACAATGAGCACAGATGTGTTGTCAAGCATTTTCCGACTGTGTTTTGTTTGATGAACAACTAAAATGGGCCAAATAAAGTGTTATTACTGAAAATTGACTGCTCTCCAGCACGAATTGAGAGAGAAACAGGCACAATAAATAATGTGATAACAGCCATACAACAAAGCAGCGTTGCCATGCTTGACCGAAAAAGAAAAGTACACAAATTAAGTGCGAAATTCTAGAATTTGTAATTTAATATTTATAGAGAGATAGATAGCTTTACAGCGCATATTAATGCTAATCTGAGTATACTACTTATTTGTTGTAATCCCCGATGATTACTTTGCTGCGACCCTCAGGGGCATAATAAGCTGCTAGTTAATGGCATGGCTGAGCATTTTTTATATGCCTCAACTACTTGAGTAAATAGTTTGCCAAAGTTGTGAAGCAACAGAGTTTGCTTGCCTTTAAATTTATGCTATCAAAGCGGCAAATGAGGTAGTAAAAAAACGCTGCATGGTAGGGGTAGATAATGGATTGAGCGTAAACTAACTTTAAAATTGTAGGCGATTGTTCGTAGAGCTTTGGCTTAGCTACAGCTCATTAAATTGCAGCATAAATGAGCCGAGTATTTAGCTATAATATAGCTCATAATTAATTTGAAATTACAGCGATGCATGCTTGTGTGCTGAAAGCCTTTTAAGTGTATCTTTTAAATTTATGGCAGAGCAGTTAGTACAATTCGAATTTAGTTGCCACACACTCCAGCCGTGGCTGAGTTGGAAATAGACTCGGAGACGGACGCTGAAACAGAGACAAGCCTGACAGCTGCCTAATTAATTTGACTGACTCTTCATGTTGAATGTTCGGATGCTGTAGTTAGCTCCTAATGATGTGGCTTATGTGTGTGTGGGAGAGTGTGTGTAGCGTCTCTGTGCATAGGGAAAAAGCAGCCATTTATCTAACCAGCTGTGCATTGAGCATGAGCAGCGTCACGGACATGGCCCGAAACAGTTCTGGGTTCTGGTCTCCTGCTTTTTGCTTGCTAGATGAAAGATTGTAGGTGGTTGCCTGCTAAATAGCTGAGCAGGGGCAGGGAGCAGGGAGCAGGGGTGGGGGATAGCGTGTGTCTTGGGCTGTGACTGTGATGATTTTGCGGCTCTTAACAATGCTTAATGCCTGCAGTTAATATGCGGCAGGTGACTCGGCGCAATGCCAGTATCAGCTACTGCTCCTACGCCGTGGCTGTTAATGAGCCCGTAAGTTGATGATTAAGCAGCTGTTGCCGCCACACTCAGGGCGTCTGTGGGGTTTGCTATGAATAAAATATTTCATGCGTCAAATTCAATTAATATTATAAATGTAGCAGGCTTATGAATATGCGCCAAATTGCCAGCCCAAGATACTTGACTTGACGCCTAACGTTGGCTCACGCGGCGTATGCGTAATGTTCGTACACACTCGCATACGCTGAGTGCTGAACTCGTTGTGGCGCTTTATTAATTGGCACATTTGTGCAGTTTAGGCATTAGCTTGGCTTTAATTAACTTGAAGCTAAGTAAAATTGAAAGCAGAAATGAAAGGCATTTCATTTGCTCCGTTTGCTGTTGGCCAAGAATTTGTTTCGACGTTCTGTGGTTTGTGGCCCAGGCATTTAAAATTCTGAGCCAATCTCAATGCCAATTCAGTGCCGGCTGCCTAAGCTGCTTAGTATGCTTGAAGCTCGGCTTCCCATTGCCATTGTTGCTCTTTATTATACTAGTTGTTATTATTGTTGTTGTGCTTCACGCAACAATTGCCACAGCTCAAGAGATGGCAATCAACGAGGCAACGGCCAAATCTCAGCACTGCTCAATAATTGTGTATTATGTTGGGGAAAATGCCGGAAAAAAGCAACACCCAAAAACACACACACACACAATCACAATCCCACTAAGCACAAAGTCAAATATGCGTCAATTGGCAGCCACATGCGCACTCAAGTAAACACAATCCTTAAGGAATTACCAGCAAAGTAATAGCTCAACAACAACAACTAGAGGAACAATAACCACCGAGCGTAGTCTCAATCGTGACTGCTTGGGCATAATTGGATTTGTGTAAGTAATGCTGGAGGAAAACAAAAATTAAACATAAATAATCAAATGCATAAATTTATTATAATATTATGAATTGTGCAAATTAACACGCCAAACTTTAAAGGCTCGAGAAGTGAAAACAAAAACTTTTCCATTCCAAACTAAAAACAAAGACTAAGTAAAAAATTTATGCAGCGCTGAGTTGAGAAAATAGGCGTCTGGGAATAGGCCAGACGATATGCAGAGCCAAAGTTTGGGTATACTAAAAAGCAGGAACAATAAGGAAGAGTGGGAGTTGGCAAGGGAAGAGACCCATACGCATACACTCTAGAAAAAAGGGACACACTTGAATGGACTGGCACTTCTGTCCTGGTAATTGCGGCCCCAATGCTAATGCCACCTTTTGGGCTGGGCAAAATGAAAATGCGTAAATTATTGATTAGAATCACCCAAAAGCAGAAGCATAATAAGAGCCTAAACCATAAGCCAGAAGCCAAAGCAGAGCCCCCAGAGTCCTCCAGAGTCTGGGCCTACATATAGATTTTTATGATAGTCCCGGCTGATTGTTACGCCTTTTTCTGAGTGTTTTTCTCGGCTGGCTGAATGCATATAAAAATATGCTAGCCCATGGCATTGGGTCGGTCACGAGTCGCATAATGAAGGCACTTTGCGTTGATTTTTAAATGGCGCCCAGTTCTTCTTAGCTGCCATCCTTGTTGTTCCTGTGTCCTCTGTCCTCTGTGCTGTGTGCTCACTTCTTCGTTCTGTATCCTGAGGCAGCAGCTGAAATTGGAATGCAAACAAAAGCCAGCATGGCATTGATTGGGCAAGGACTCTTTTGTTTTGTTGGGCTCCTCTACGCCTTTTGTTTCAACAAGTTGCGACCGTGGTCCGGCTCTTTATTGGCACTAAACAAATATGGCTTTATTAGTATTGTGGTCATGCGTGTTCGTGTTCAACGCAGCAAACTGCGTCATTTCAACTCTTGTTGAACTCGACTCTAATGCGCATTTATCGTTCAGGTAAATGTCACATGGCCTACCAAATATTTGTTGTGCTCACCAAATTCACATAGCAAAACAAAGATACGGCTAATGCCGTACTAAAAAAAGAACTCAAAGCAAAGAAAAACAAGACAGCTGAACCGGTGAGCTGGTGGGCAGGTGGACAGTTGGACAGGTGGACAGGTGGACGGCATGCTGCTGTCAAATGTCGTGCAAAAGTGTGCCCAGCATTTTGTTCAAAAAGATGAAGCTGCCAAAGAAAAAAAACACACACCCTCAACTTGGTTTGAGGTTTGTGGGGTTCTATGCCAGCGGAAGCGTTGTGTATATACATATATACGTATGTATATGTGGGCTATGTGCCAAGCATAAATGTCAATATCATCAGAAGGCTCTGGAAATGCCGCAGGTCCAGCGGCTGCCTCGTTTGTCAGTCTCTCTCTGGCTGCGGCCCATGTTTATGTCGCCTGGCCTAATGCCTGTGTAGATTAGAGATAAGGGCAACATCAAATACGCTGGCAAAGAATTTGCTTGGCCAAATTACGTATACTTTCCTACGTAATACAATATTGCAACTGTGGTTGTGCGGTTGAATTTGATATCGGTCGCTTGGCAGGCCTTTAATTAATTGTTCAGGTGGCTGCTTTTCCGCACCTTTGCTTCAACGTTTTGTGTTTTTGTGTACGCTAAAAGTTTTTAATTTAAAATATTCCCTCACAGCTGTGTCATACAAACAATAAATAATTGTATTATTTTTTTAGCTGTTTGTGACTGCAGTATTTGGCGAGTTTTACAGATTTTGCGGCATAAACAAAATTCACTTTAACCGCACACGATAAATGTGGGAAAAGTGTCGTAGTCGTAGTCGTTGCCGTAGATTTGTATTCGCATTTTACGGCATATCGTTGGCATTCATCATCAATGATTTAGCCGCATTTTTGCGAATTGATTGTGCCATGTTTTGGACAGAACCAAGTGGAGCAGCAGGCAAAATGAATAAATGTGTTCAGGCAGCTGTTGCCGCAAATGAGCAGTTGTCATTCATGCCGACCACTGGCACAATGTTAGAATCCGGCATTCGAATTACATTATAAACACTCACATTCGCACGCACACTAACACAATCTCACCCACACTTGCTACAATTACGTGCAAATAAAATTGCGCATACGCCGCGTTGACCAACGGCCAAAAACCGAAATGAAATGAAAATGAAACTGAAACCATTCGCGCAACTAATTTGCAATGTTTGCCTGTTTGTACACCAGTTGGAAGCCTGTTGTTGCTGGATCTGCAGCTGAAGCTGAAGCTGAGGATAGCTGGCCAAGGCATTAATAAAACATAATTTCGCTTAAAAGTAATTTAAGCACTTTTATGTGTTTGCCCAGCGTCGTCGTTGGCTGCCTTTTGCGTTTGCTTTTCATTTCTATAATGGTCTGCATCTTTACGAGCCAGGTACAGCTCCAGGTCGCACTCACTGGACCGACAACTGAGGACAGACCAACATAACACACAGATACACACACACACTAGCGCAGACTGGGAGCGGAGGCTCCGCTGGCGCATGACTAACACTCGTTATGAGATTCATGGCCTACATGTGTTTGCTCCACGGCCTTGTAAATGGGCACTGGGCGTGCTGTATGTGCCCTACGTGCTGGGCGCTTTGATGGGCGTGCCACAATGTAGTTGTCGGTGTATATCTGTGTGTGTGTGTGTGTGTGTGTGTGTACTTGTGCAGCCGCCAGAGCGTGCCCTTGAAGCCATTTTCTTATGTACTTACTTATAAACGGATTTTTTTCTATATTATTTTATTTTTTTTCGCAGTGTTTTGTTAGTGCTTCGGCTGCTGTTGTAGTCTGTGGCAGAGAAGCTGCCGGATGGCCAGATAAAATTTTCAAAACGGGAAGTATGCTTCCCGTAGCGCTGGCACTTGCTTGTTTTGACCATTACATTGGCTACTTTTGTGCCCTGTTCCTGGCAATGTGTGTATGTGTGCGTTTGTGCATGAGAGATGGACGCGCAGACAGACAGTTTCATGCTGGTTCCTTTGATTTTTATTATTTACAGAAACTGATTTCATTTCAGAAATGTGATAAAAAATATTAAATTGAAATTTTCAACTCACAGGTATACGGAAATGAATTGCTTATAAATGCAATTCTCCACTTGCCACAGCCACAGCTACAGCTACAGCCACAGCAGGACAGAGCGTGTGCTTAAAGTGATGCTTCGGTTTTATCTAATATATCAAACTATTGTTCAGATTTAACAATGCGAAAGTTTTCCGGAATAGTACGAAATAAGCAAAGGCCAGTTATCTGCTTGCGCTCAGAAACTGCTTAAAATTCAGCTGTCTGCAGTCTGCAGCATAACTTAGATATAGCTCGCAGTTTGGGGCTGAGGCGGGCGATTTAGCTCGCATAAAAACAATGGCTTAAATACTTATGTACATGCACTCGTACATATATTTCATATTAGACATACTGACAAACATACACAGAGCCAAATATGGCGTTCCAGGGCTAAGTTCGAATGCATTCAAGTTATCTGGAATTTTATTGAAAAAATCAAATAAAAATGTTCAGCTTAAAATATTTCTCTCTGAGGCATGCGATTGCTTATCAAATCTACAAGCAAAAGTTTGATGCATCATATATCTCTAATTAAAATCCGATTTTCGATAAAATAATTGTGGCTGAAACATCAAATATGTAAAATAAATTTAATCTGCGTATGCTATTTACCTTCTTATATTTTAAAAATTTCATCTTTTTTAATAGGTACATAGTTTAAAAAAGTTCTGCTAAGTAGTATTTGAAGATTGAAAACAAGATCTAAATATATCTAGTTTTTTCTCTCTGTATGCTTTATATATATATTATCTTTGCAGTATTTCGCACCCGCTAGTTGTTCAAGGACCGTGCAGGCCACTTTCATGCCAAAGACGCACCATTTTTCTTTGGGTCCTCTATTGTTGTTTTCAGCTTCGTTTTTCCTCTCTGTTTCTCACTGTCTATATCTATGTGTGTGTGTGTGTGTGTGCGTTGTCTGTCCCCCTGCTGTGTCCGTTACATATTTAAATTTCACGCGCGCATACACTGGCAAGGATAAACGGGATTTATATCCACTAATGCCTGTGATTTGTTCTATAAAATTACTTTATGCCACCGACACGTTGCCTGCGTTTTCCTTTGCTTTTGCCTTTGCCTTTGCTTTAGTCGTTGCCTTTTGCCAATGTTTATTCCATTCCCTCTTGGCAAAGGCAAAAGGAGCCTAAATTTACTGTACACATTCCTCGGCAACATAACGACTTATGGCTTTATCCTTTGCCTTGCTTAAACACAGCTTTGCCAAGTTTTTTCTTCTTTTTTTTTTGTTTATGTAGGCCTTGGTGTGTTTGTATGTGGGTGTTCTAGGGAAAACATTTGCTCGGCTTATTTACTGTTGTCCTGTTTTCCTTTTTAAAGCACTTGAACCGTTCTGATTCGATGTGACATAATCATAAATGGAAAAGCCGCATATCTGCTCGAATCAATCAATTAGGTATTGCGTAAGATGTGGAAAGTCATTGACAACAATTGCTTCAATTTACCAGCATATTGCCGGCTCCACAGTAATTACGACAATAATGAGTAGGAAAATGTTGCAAGTACCAGTCTGTCTGTCTCACTTAGTGTTTAGCTGTCTATCAGTTAGTCAGTCAATCAGTCTGCCAGTCGGTCAGTCAATCAAGACAATCAGACTGCTGGGTTGGGTCTAATGAACTACAGTTGAATGTACGCATATGGCGCTTAAGTATTTCGTAGTTATCGAGGAGAATTGTGTTTCGTCTGCCAATCAACTATAATGATTGAACATTTTATTGAAAAGCAACAGTCTGCCGGACAGCAATGACAGCTGAACAGCTGAACAGCCATGGAACAGAGACACTCCACTCCAACTTGAGCACTGTAATTGCGTTCCACGTTATCACTGCAACAGGCGTGGCACATATCGAGTATACCACCCAGAGACACCTGGCCAACCCACACTCAACACCCAACACCCATCAGCCATTACCCAGGAGCCACCACCATTGCCCAAGAACCACCTAGCCTATGTCCATTAACCCACTGACAGGCCAAGCTATCAGCCACAAATGTGAATCGTTTATCCAACGTACGTTCGTTTCTCACTTGGGTAGTTTTTCTTTTCGAACGTTTTTATTGTTGTTTCTGTTTTTGGTGTTTTTTTTTGTCTTTATTCCTCAGGCGAATTGTGACTGTTGAGCAGCTGGCAAAGTTCAAATATTGATTTAGCAATCAATTGAAAATATGAATACAATCGAGCAGCAAATGCTGTTTATGGTTTATGGTGCTCCACTCAGACAGTGCTGCCATTTCCATTTCCATTGCCATTGCCATTGCCATTGCCATTGCCATTGCCATTGCCATTGTGTGTTGTTCTTTCTGTTTGTCTTTGTTGCAATAATTTATTTATGCTATTGCAATTAGTACCTAACCAGCCAGCAGGACAGACCGACAGACCGCCAGACCGACAGACACTGACTGGCAACAGCTCTGGCCCGGAGAATTGCGGTTGCGCCAAAAACTTTTGTTTTCGAGCAGTCCCAGCTGCTGTTTGCCATTCACAATCAATCACTATTTTATGGATATTGCATTTAAATATTTATACTTATAACGGCTATCAAAACCAAACACAGCAATTATCAGCTGAAATCTGGCAGAGTTCTTGCCAATTTTAAGTTTTATATTGACTAAATTTATACACAAAAATTATAAGACTTCAAATAACGCAAACTCTCGAGTTGAATTTATGTTTAATTAATCCAGTTAAGTGTTTTTCTCTGTACGCAACTGAGTGTTGTATGAATTTATTCGAAAATGAAATTAAAGAGTGTTGCATTTTATTGATTTGAAAATGCTTTTAGCAGTTCGCCTTACTCCACATCAAACAGTCGAATTTGTAATTGAAATTCAAGGTTGTCTTTGACTGAGTCTCACCTCGATTTGTTTCGTGTCGTGTCTGAAGCCTACGAGCTCTACTCGCTCTATCTCCCACTTGCTTTGTTGTCTCCGAGGAGAAGCACATTTGCATGTTTTTTGGTGATTTTTAAATTCATTTTCCAATTGAGAATTTCAATTTCGCAGAGCAACAAAAATGCTGATGTAGTTGGGCCACGTTTTGTTCGGCAAGAAAAGCCTGCTGCTTAGGTTAGGATAACTGCAACAGTTGTAGGCATGTGGCATGTGGCATGTGGCATGGCTCGACCCAGCCCCTACCTCCCTGATTAATGTTGATTGATTGATTATTTGCGTTTTGCTGACATGCTGCACGCTTTATTGTCGCTCGACTTGTGGAAAATCATCAATTTCCGCTTGTAAAACACGTACACCACGTACAACAAAATGCTGCCTCTGGAAATGCTGTTGTCGTTGTCAATGTGAGCTCATTTTTTCACTTTTGCACCAGCATGTCGAGGCAAGGGCAAGCATGGGGCAACAACGACTCGAGTTGCCAGAGTAATGAATATTTCTTCCAAAGCTGGCAGGCAAGCAGAGAGCATAGTACGCGCACAATACAATAATTGCGGCTTGTGAACATCTTGTCAAAAGTTGCCAATATTTTTTCGCTTTTTTATTTGGTTTTTTTCTAAAATAAGTATTGGACAGCTGCCAAGTCTGGTCATGGAAAATTGATGTTGAGTGTGGCGACATTAATGCCAAATATTCGACATGATTATCCAAGCCAGGCAAAATGGCAAAAAGTCACCCAACTGGGGTACGAGTGCTCGCCCCTTGCCCTTTGCCCTTTGCCCTCTCTCTAACAGCTGTAAAAGCGGCTAAAAGAAGCGTAAAGTGAGAGGAGCTAGAGGCTGTTAGCCGGAGGCTGTAGGCTCTATGCTGAAGTCTGCGGTTTGGCTCTCGAACCTTGGCCAGCTGGGCATGATTGAATTTTTGTGAATTACGACTCGTTAGCGTGCTGCACGAACACGTACAAGCATATATGAACACACACCAATACATAGGGAGTTTATGCTGTGTGGCATTGCCACAAAACCAATGAAGGCTTGGCATGTTCGCTTCGAATTGCAACAAGTTGCCAGCCAATGTTTGACTGCCTGTCCGTCCGTCCGTCCGTCTGTCTGTCCATTCGTTCCGTCTGTTTGCCCTGCCTGCTGCTGTCATGCACTTGACGTGCTTCATTTCATTTGGTTTTCTTGTTTTCCGCTTCGTGTTTTGTTTTTTGTGTTTTCTTGTGTTTTTTTTTTCGGTTGTTTTTCTTTCATATTTTCTCGCGCTGCCTGACACGTTTTTTACTTACTCAGTCGTTGACATTTTGCGTGACTGACGACAGCCGCGTGGTGAGAATAAATGAAAATGAAATTGGCGGCACTTTGTAGGCCCTTCGGCAAATAGGGCAATGTGTTTGGCTTTTAGCCATTTGCCGTTTGCCATTTGGTGGTGTCTTAATTATGATTGGATATAACGGAAATAGCCACATCGATGCCGTATCCCTAAACTTCATTTATCGATTACCACAAAGCAATTTGCTAATTATTTCAACTGTCACAAAAATTCCACATTAGATCTCTGTCACTGCCAGATGCCCCAAAAACTAATTAACCATACTTATTTTGCTTTCAATGCGACATTTCAGTTTTCCAATTAACCCTCTAACGGGTAAGACCGTCTACAGACGGTCTCCAGTTTTTGGCGTCTAGCGATCAAACTGTTGACTTTTTTCAATCAAATGAAATTGATATATCTTTAAAATTAAATTTCCTTTCTTTTAAGATATATTTAACCACATTTCACCCACGCGTTCAATTACAATCATCGTCTGAACTTGAAAATTTGAAAAAACTCAGAAAAAAATACCCCTTGACAAAAGTAGTTTTCGCACAAAATAAATAAAATATTTAAACTTGTCCAATCTACTTGGGATTTTTTTTAATGATAGCTTAGACAATATGTTTATTGAAATAAATTATTTTGTAATGCGTAAATTAATATAAATGTTGATTTGCATAAAAAATTCATTGACCGTCTGTAGACGGTCTTGCCGGGCTGAGCGTAAAAAATCGCGACTGCGCTGCCTGCGCTGCTTGCGAGTGCACAATTGCGGCCATAAATACTTCTAGTAGAGATATCGCTATGAAATTTGCACCAAAAATCTAAAAAATTAATTTAAATATATTATAAAAAAATTGGCCACATCGGCCGACTATATCCCATAGCTCCCATAGAACCCTCTAACGCGCAAACACTCGAGTGTATCCATATTGTCGATCATTTAAATGCGAAATAGCCGACTTTACCTATATAAGGCAATATATTTATGTATCCAAAATGTGTTTAATGCATAACCACATAATGCATAATGATCAATGGATGACTTTGCTTTGCTTGAAGATTCAAATATGAACTCGAAAAATAGTTTCATGGATCGGTTTCATGCTCGTGTAGAGTTCCAACATATTAAAAAAGGCTTTTCTATCATGGATATGGCCACCACTTATAGAGTTTTAAGAGGGAATAGTTCCTGGTCTTATCGCCAGCAAATCTACTTATTATATATATATATAGTTCGCCCAACATCGCGTGATGATGCCAAAAATACTCCTAATATATCATTCAATTTACCTTCATATATTAGATTTAATAAAACTGGTGAAATGGTGCAATTCTAATGAAATTTAAACATTTTGTAACAAATGTAAATTCCATAACTACAGTAAAAAATTGTTTTCAATAATATCACCAAACAAAAAGTAATCATAATATATTTAAATGATCGACAATACACAAATACACAATCGAGTGTTTGCTTGTTAGAGGGTTCTATGGGAGCTATAGGTTATAGTCGGCCGATGTGGCAAATTTTTTTATAGTATATTTAAATTATTTTTTTAGATTTTTGGTGAAAATTTCATAACGATATCTCTACTAGAAGTATTTATGGCCGCAATTGTGCACTCGCAAGCATGCACACGAGCATGAAACCGATCCATGAAACTATTTTTCGAGTTCATATTTGAATCTTCAAGCAAAGCAAAGTCATCCATTGATCATTATACATTATGTGGTTATGCATTAACCACATTTTGGATGTATAAATATTTTGCCTTATATAGGTAAAGTCGGCTATTTCGCATTTAAATGATCGACAATATGGATACACTCGAGTGTTTGCTCGTTAGAGGGTTCTATGGGAGCTATAGGTTATAGTCGGCCGATGTGGCCAATTTTTTTATAGTATATTTAAATTATTTTTTTAGATTTTTGGTAAAAATTTCATAACGATATCTCTACTAGAAGTATTTATGACCCCGGCTGTGCACTCGCAAGCGCAGTCGCGATTTTTTACGCTCAGCCCGGCAAGACCGTCTGTAGACGGTCAAAAGTTTTTTCCACCTGGCGGGCGTTCTAATCAATATATTGGGATGAAATTCAAAACTTAAGCTTTTGTCGTCAATATTTACCACCAAAAAAAATCCCAACTTCGTACGACCATTTTTTCGAGTTTGCCCGTTAGAGGGTTAAATGGTTTTTTTTTTACAAATACAATATTTTTCTGTCGTTATTAGTGTCAATTGCCGGTGTGGTTAAACAGTTTTACCTTAACCTGCATGCAGACATTGACAATTTCCCCTATTTGAGCAAGCAAACAGTAATTGTTTGCTCAGAACATATTGCGCATACGCAGTGTGAGCATTGGAAAATGAATATACATTTGAAAAGTAGTATATTAAATTAATTTAATGGCACTACATGAAAAGAGCTATAAATTTACATTTTTATAGATTTATTTGCAGTCAAACGTCAAATGTAATTGATGTATTTATAATTATAATTAAAACATTTACGGCTATAAATAAGACACTTCGATTCAATTACACGCCAGTCATCATAAGTTTCGATGAGTGGGTAAAAATGTAGTTTTTATATAAATACAGAAAGAAAAACAATTGAGCAGGTGTCGCTTTGAGAATGACTATAAAAAAATAGCCCTTTCTCCGCCATGAAACTCCGGCGTGTTGGCCATCAACAGCAGCCGGACCTGGCTATAAATATTTGACACTCACCGAGACTTACACACAGGCATTTTTGGCATGCAGGCGAGAAATATCTCATGTGCACTTTGGCAAACAAATGAAGATTTATCGAGCAGGGTTAAAGGGTTGGGGTAGACGTGAGGTTGAAGGGCCTACGCCCTTTAAACTGGCTATTAAATTGGGGTGGCGCTTAATGGGCGGCATTCAACATTCTGCTGGTCGCACTTAAAATAGACTGCATATTTGTTGTTATTTCTGTTGGCTGTTTTTATTTTGCGCTCTTGCCTTTTAATGGTGTTTCAATTAAGCCGCAATTGAGCTTCAGAGTGGTTCGCACGGATCGATAGTGCGGTTTACGCTCATGCAGTCCATTTGCTTCTATTAAAAATCTGTAGTTCGCTTATCTCACACTCTCTTGCCTCTTTCTTGCAGATGGACAATCTGACGTTGTGGTGGACTTGCTGGTGCCGAGGTATGTGCAACGAGGAGCGAGCGCCACGTTCAAGTGCCAGCACAATGTGGTACCAGAAATACTATTCAAGGTAAGTGTGCTGTGAATCGCGTATTTATTTTATAAATAAATACCTGTACCGGTGTAAATTTGCCCAATTTTGGTTGGTTTTGTAAATATCAAGGCATTAATGATGCATGATATTTCAAACTTTAAATTGAAATTGCAGCCACGAGAGAAAAACTTTAGTTGCCTTGTGCCAGTTTATTTGCA
Source organism: Hypselothyrea guttata (assembly GCA_035045125.1). NCBI lineage: Eukaryota > Metazoa > Arthropoda > Insecta > Diptera > Drosophilidae > Hypselothyrea > Hypselothyrea guttata. The sequence goes on along the minus strand of JAWNNJ010002199.1, from coordinate 543,132 downwards.
GAGTTTATACCTGCTGGCTGAGGTAGAGGTTAACCCCACGGCTCGCAGGTGGCATGCCACATTTTCGGGGCCAACAGAGACAGCGGCATGTTGGCTGTTGGCTGTTGCAACTGTCGTGAAATAGTTGCAATCAAAGAATGCTCGCCGCCTGTAGCCTGTGTCACTTCCGTTCGTTTTTTGGCTCGCTGCCTTTGATTTAGTTCGAGTTGAGTTTTATTTTCAGTTTCATTTTCGTTTTCATTTTGAGTTTCGGTTGCGACAATTAATTTCACTTCAAGTCTCTTATTACTGTCACGAAACATCAAGGGACACGCACAGCCGTATGGCCCCAAAGGCAACGCCTTTGAATTTATGGCAAATGAGCTGCTTAGTTTTCCTGCCACATTGACCCCAGCGGCAATGTCTGCCTGCCTTGTCTAACTTGGTTTGGCCTGCATGCTTTCGGCTTAGTTGAGTTAAGTTTGGTTTAGTTTGGAACTTTGTGGTACTACAAATCGTGGCATACCAATTCAAGGCCAAGCATAAGCACCGCCAGCGACATTTGGAGATCGAGCCGGAGATGGAGAAGTGGTGAAGGGAAGGGCAGGGAAGGGCAGGTTGTGCTTGAGGTTTGTCGTTTTGTTCATTCTAAGTACCATAAAAGCGTACAAGTTTTATGGCACAAAAATACCACGAAGTTGAGTGTTTTAGAACCGCATAAACATATCGATTTTTCGCTTTCCTTTGCCCAGTAACTGGCGTGGAAATGCGGTGACTACCAATCACCATTTGCTTTAAATGGGTTCAAAATTAATTCCAGACGATTTAAGAGAATTCCAAGAATATGCAACTGTAGCAATTGTTTTGAGTATTGCTATAAAATTCCCATCGAATTTTTCTTTCTTTAATTTTTTGTTTTTGTAATATTAACTTGAGGGTGTCATTTGACAAATTAGTTGTTTGTAAATACACCTGTGATGGGAGCACACAGGTAGACAATTAGTTGGGCGATAAAATAAGCGCAGCCTTTGTTGGGCTGCTCTGTTTACATGTAGACATTATTTTATTTGGTCAGTTGGTCGTTTTGCGGCTACTGCGTCTGGCAATGCCTAATTAGTATAATTGACTATATAACCGAGTGCGAGTCGCTCTCTTTTTCTCTCTCTCTCTCTCTCTCTCTCTCTCCGGTCCTGCCTCAATGTGGCCAAAACTCGTTTTGATTCGAATTGTTGCACGAAGCGTGGCAAATTGTGTGGAAGTGGCACTAAAAAGGCAATTAAAACGCAAATGCGAACACGGGCAGTCATGGAATTGAAACTCAAACCGGGTAGTCCGACTGCCGGATTCCGGCTTTGTGCGTCCGGCTTACATATGTTTGGCGTATACTTTTCGGCGCACAAAAGCAGCGCGAAAAAAGCAAAATATATATAAATTAAATAAACTAATTACAGAGGGCGAGAGAGCGGGGCTTGTGGGGGGCGGGACGTGGAGCTCACATTAATGAGCTTTTGATTTGCCAGCTGAGTAGGAAAAATAAAGCGGGCTAATAAACACAAAGTCAGGCCATGGCACAGCGGACACGCCAAAGCTAACACATGCCAATCTCATGCCTGGCTGGGCAAGAACAACACCTCTTAGCCACGACAACGAGCGTAGCAAAAACAATAACAGGAACAGAAACAGGAACATGGCGATCCCCATGGAGCAGCAACTGCAGCTGGAGTGGGAGGCCTCGCCAGATATTGTCACATTCCGGTTTGATTACTTTGCGATATACGCTTTTGTTATTATTATTATGACTGTTGTCATGGCAGCAACTTCAGCTCCAGCTCCAGCTCCAGCTCCAGTTTGTATTTAATTCTGGGCTGCAAAACGGCTTTGAACCGAACCAGTTTGTAACAGGATTTCCAAACAATATATATTATTTTTTGATGAAAGCCTAACAAACAATCTAACAAACTAAATAGGAACATATCGCGACAAGACCAAATAAACACTAAAGTTTTAGCGAACTAAAATCATTTTTGGAACTGGTTTTAAACCCATACTTCAAATACCCGACAATATTTGGTTTAAGTTGAGGCTTCAAAAAATATACATTTATGGTTGTTTCCCATCAGCTGGGAAATTGATTCGAAAAATTTCCACAAGTGGCTGATAAAATTTGATGTGCATTTGAAAGGGGCACTCGAAGTGGAGTTGTGAGTGAATTGCGAGTGGGTGTGCGAGTGAATGAATGGTTGAGTGCTTGCATGTTTATGTTTGTTTTGTCCCTACATTAACGCTGTGAACTGGGAGCGTGTGCTTTATCGATTGTTCGCACACAATATACATAATGCGCGCTTCACATACGCGTGAGTAACGACGACATTTGCGGCACAAATTAAGCATACGACCCGTTGTTGCCTCCGCATTCAACCGCAGGCAACTTCAGCGGGTACATTAATATTATTAAGTTGCATGCAATCAATGCAATTTGTGCGATGCGTGTCAATCAAACAATCTCCCTGGGGTCCGTCTCTCTGCCCCTAAGGTGTTTTTAATGTAGTCATAAATAAACTTCTAAATAAATTGCTTTTATCACTGAATTTAGCTGCGCAACTCAATCATGCGTACCACTAAAACAGCAGTTTGCGCCATAATTAAATACTTAATGTAATTAAAAACCCTTGAATATCCGTGCTCTTGCTTCTTTAACCTCGCGCTCTGTCGCTCACCCCAAACTGGAAACTTGCTCGCAATTTCGAGTTGTGCATGAAAATTAATTTTCACTTGCATTATGTGTTCCGTGTACTATTTGCATTTGCATTTGCAAGTGCAACTGTAGTTGTGTTTGTTCTCTCATGCTATAAGCCCGGCCAAAACCCTCTTGCAACTTGACTGCAAATAGTAGCAACTTTTTCAGTCAAACTCTTAACTCGCAGCCCGCACTCCTATGCGCATTCGCACATTCATGTCGCATTCACAGATCTCGTTTTTAATTACGCAACCAGCGAACCACCCTCATCACAGCACCACAGCACCACAGCATCAGAGCATCGCAGCATCGCAGCATCGCAGCACCGCCATGACACCATCGCCATCATGCGGAATTCAAAGCTGCTCGTTGATGGCGTTTGCTGCTGGCATTTCAATAAAACATTCTATTATTTACAGTTATACAGCTTAACGCGCAATTTAATTGTCGTTGCAAAAAGTTGGCGCAACTTGTTGCAAAAGTTAAATTGCATAACAATTGTTTACGAATCTTTTTTATGCTATTACAGCATCACAGCATTACATTTTATTATTATGGCAAGGATTATTAAACGGGCATACCCTGCGCTGACACATCACATTAAATTTGACGAAGTTATTCAATCACTGTCAGCCACAGCCTAGCCAAACCAGTCATGAAACATTATTTTAATATTGCCCAATGAATCTGAATGCGATTGCGAGTGGGAATCTGAATATAACCGAGTCTGTGTGTATGTCTGATTTGATTGCAGGTGACGTGGCTGAAGGTTGACAAGGGCAAGTTCTTCGAGTTCATAAACGGACGGAATCCGCCCTTTCGCAACTCAACCATTGAGGGAGCCGAAATTGATGTAAGTACTCATAAAATGTCAGCAGCGAATACCGCTAATATCTCAAAACAAATAAACGAAATGCTGAAGACCGAATTCTTTCCAAAACTATATTACGCAACTGTGTATTTTATTGATCACAAATATCATAATGTACAATATAACATTCGAATTAGAGCAAATAATAAAATATACACCTCATTTAAGGAGCAACTTTAATAAGGAAGAGATATTTAAGATTATGAAATCCTTAACCACGCAATAGACAATAATTTGATTCAACTAATTACTTTTTTGATTAAAAAAATTGATATCTTTAGTTCAGTTAGAGTTGTAAATTGCTTTTTATTTTATGTAAAACATGTTTTTTTTACCCTACCCATTTAAAAATGGGAAAAGCAATTCAAATATTATTGTTGTCCTTAGAAAACTGGTCTAGTTAATTCTTTCAGCATAAACAATTATATATCTAATTACTTCCATTACCATTTCTTAGTTAACTGTTATACGCTTGCGTTCGGTTCCTAAGCTTACCAGAACAACATTGATTGACTGATTAATTGCCTAATATTTACGTAATTTTCCAAACTCCCTGCCCACTCCAATATCCAGTGGGAAAACTCCAACGAGACGCAGGTGACGTTGAAGGATGTGCAGTTCGATCTATCGGGCCAGTTCTATTGTGAGGTCTCCACGGATACGCCCATCTTTACAAAAGCCAGCGGCGATGAGCTGATGAGCGTATTTTGTGAGTAACAATGGCCTGAACATTATGCAATTGACAGTCACTAATTATTGTTTTCGTATCTGTCTAACAGTGCCTCAAACAGGACCACCCGCCATCAAGTTTCGTAAGCGCACACCCTTCGCCATAGGCGAGAAGCTTTTCGCGCTGTGTAATACAACTCGAGGCCGTCCTGCCCCCCATGTTACCTGGCTAATCAATGGCAAAAAGGTACGTATGAATGTTGGATACCAGCGAATCGAATAGGTTTGTGAGTTGAAATGAATACCAGAATGAGATTGTCAGTTATATTTGGAAATGTTGGGGAAATGCAGATTGTGGGCTAAGTGGAATTGTTGGCAAAATGAACAATGCTGCTGGATGTAGATACGGAATGGCTGTCAGGGGACGTCGAAACGTCAGTGGTGCTGCATTAAGATTAACATCAGTTTAAGCCATTTTATAATTATGGCCTACATGCGCGGCTCATGGAGCTTTTATTTTAATTACCCCGACCCAGAATAACAGCAAGCCCCATACACACAGCTGCTGCTGCTGCTCCTACTTGGCAGCAACTACAACAACGGCAAATAATAAAAGAGAAAAAGGAAATGAAATATAAATAAATTTATTATATCTGCCGCTGGCGCACAGAATGTGGAAAACTCTAAAATGAAATTTATTCATAAACGCGCACCCAGGCGACCAACATCATCTGACCAGCGCTTTTCCATCCCAACGAGTGAGAGGAAGAGGAGGGTTATATGTGTGTGTGTGTGTGTGTGTGTGTGTGTTGTGGGTGTTCCGGTTGATGTTTGTGTATAGCATGATGTGGGATTTACTCGCTGTGTCATGATCCAATTTTAATTTTCAAGCGCATGCAAAACTCTGACTTTCAATTGACTTTTATACGTTCTTCATTTAACATTGCAACTTGTTTTTAATCCCCTTCTCTCTTTATTCCCCTCTTTTCACAGGTTGAGGAGAAGTACGTACGCACGCATCATGTGTATTCCTTCAACGGCAAACATCAGCGCCGCACTCAGCAGCAGCAACAGACGCAGTTGACGCAGCAGCAGCTGCAGCAATACTATCAGCAGCAGTACTACAACCAGTACCAGCCGCAATATCACATCCCCCACTACATAGACCGCTACGATAAGAGCTTGCGCTTTGGCGGCGCTCGTCCAGGCGGTAAGTGTTGCTCTTACAACTTATATCTCTTTAAGTACATTGATTAAGCTAGTTAAAAAGCAGCGCACACTGTCAGGATAGCCAATATTCAATCTGCAGCGAACTGTTTAAGAATGTTATCTTTTTTTTGACCCTGTACTTTAAAAAGTAAAAGGGTATATTAATTTAGTGCAAATGACAGCTGTGTGTAACACCCAAAAGGAAGCGTGATAGACCTTACAAAGTATATATAATCTTGGTCAGATTGACAAGCCGAGTTGATATAGCCATGTCCGTCTGTTCGTCTGTCTGTCTGTCAGTCTGTCCGTCTGTATAAACACCTAGATCTCAGCAGCTATAAAAGCTAGAGACACCATATTCGAGCTTTAGGTTCTCCTAATCAGTAAGCAGTACGAGTTTGTTTTAGATTTTGTATACCTCCCCCCCTTCCGCCGTGGTGAGCCTTGCATACGCGGGTGGATGTGTGTGTGTGCCTCTGATTGTGTTTGTATGTACATATACTCAAAGTAAAGGGTCTACTACAGACGGTTACGTCCGACTGTAGCTCCGTCCTTACTGGTTATAAAATGTAACATTGCTGATTCGATTATTATTTCAATTATAATATAAAAACCTAATTATAAATATACTTTAGAGACCAAAATTACCTTTAAAATACTTTTATAAAGACATGAATTTAATGAAATCTCCAATTTAAATAAGTAAAACAATGCGTTTTCTTTGAAATTCATCAAATAAAAGCTGCAGTTGTCAGTGGAAGCCAAACATCTAAGCGCTTAGTTTTGTTTGACTTGAAGAGCACAGAGTCTTCCATTTCATTAGATACCAAGAATTTGTTGAGCTGCATTTAGAGAGTTCTCGGTAAATTGGCATTAAATGTGCCATAGCTTTTAAGCTCTGTCATATGACATCGTTTTCATCCTTTTCAATCGCTGGCTGACAGGCAGACAGCAAGTAGACTGTCTTAATGGCTGCCAGGCAGCATTGGCAGTGAGAGTAAAAGTTGACAGTTGTCAGTTGTCAGCTGCTGTAACATATACTTTAATTAGCCTGATTGAAAAAGACTCTCTTGGCCCTATTGTTGCAGATGAATTCTCGCATTATGTGCACCACGGACATGATGGGCATGGCCATCATGGCGGTGTTGGCAGCATCTATAACAATCCGTTTAGTTCGTTGGCCAACTACCACGACATCGGCGAGATACACGAGATACATCAGCGCAACTATGATATGACGAAAAAGCATATGGAGATGAAGAAACAGCAGCAGATGGAGCTGAAGAAGCACAGGTAAGTGGCGGCCAAAAGCCATTAATCAAGCCAACCTGACGGATAACATCCGACTGGGGATGCGTGGCATAAGTGAATTTTATTTATGAGCTATACAAATTAAAATGCTACAACTTTTAGCCTTTTGCTAAGCAGCCATCGAGCAGCTTCTGAAAGTATGCAATCTGCAAAGTTTTTCCCCCCTTAACAAGCTAGAACAACCGCATGAATCTGCACCCCTGGCATACAGCTTTTGTTGGGTTGTCGGGTTGTCGGGTTACTGAGCCAGTTGCTCAGTGCCCGGCGCAAACTTTTCATATTCTTATCAATTTCCCCAGGTTGCGTGTGTGGCGTGTTTATTAAAGTTTTCTTATCTATGGTCTAAAAGGATTTAGCTTCGGCTTCAGCTTTCCACTTCCCCCTACGCCCCTGGCTGTGCCGTGATGTTGGCACATTGTTAAAACCGTCTGGCTGACATGCTGCTGTTGCTGTTCCTTATCCAGCGTACCTTATGCCTTTTATTGTGGAACGTATAAATAAATTTTGTGGCATGGCTGCCATGTGCCCCGCCCTGCTGCCGCTGCCCCCCTCAGGTTGGCTCTGCTGGAAATGTTTACGTGGCGCGATTGGAAGTGAAACGTAAATGAATGCAATAAATTATTTACGCTCACCTGTGATATTAAAAATCAAGAAGGAAAACTTTTCCAATATACCAACTTTTTCAGCGCAACTTTCAAAGCCATGAACATGCGTGTGTGTGTGCCACTGTGTGCGTGTGTGAGTACTTCGAGTGTGTGTGCTCGAGTGTGCAAATGTGAGAGTAAGAGCTGTTCGTGGTGCCAGTTTAATGACAGTCAACACCACAATTCGCCTGCTCTGGCTGCTGCTCTGCCCAAGTTCGTGTTCTCTTTGATGTTGTGTGGTCGTGCACCGCACAAACTTACATTACATTCCACATACGCCACGTGGCACGTGGCCGCCTGGCAGTTGGCTGCGTAGGCCAGCAGGGAAATGGCCCGCACACAGAAGACAAGTGTAGGACAATTTGTGAGAAATGCAGCTTTGACTGTCAGTCGCCCCTTACCTTTCCCATTTCGGACTGTTGACATTTTACAGCTATTTTCACTTAAAGCAACATTTGATAACGAATACAGTAGTGTGTCAACAAATGCACATTTCCCCGTGGCTTGGCGCTTGTTTAATTTCCTCTTAAGCGCAAATCGTGATTAACTCTGTAAACATTTCCTAGCCGGAATAATCAGAGCACGCTAATTGCATTTGCCATGTGCAAAAGGCGAAATCAAGAGCAACAGCAAAGGCAAATGCTTTTTATAAATAATTTGCCACAATTCAAAATGCGGCAAGTGTGCGTGTGTGTGTGTGTGTGTGTGTGTGTGTGTGTGTGTGTGTGAAACTAATTTCGCTGAAAACTTAACGTTAATATGCAATAATTTATATCCAAAGTGCACAACTTGCTCACGGCAGAGCCGAAGCCACGTGGCATGAGTGCAAAGCACCTGTGCCGTTCATGACCTGCAGCCTTGAAACGAACCAAACAGGGACTACACTGAGAGAATTAATTAGGAATTCCATTCTTAAAACTATGCATATCGAACTTTAGTTACTTAAAAGTAAAGACAATAGAACTTTTAAGTAAGATAACAATATAGAATTCAATTTTATGTAAACTTAAAAATTAAAAAATAAATAAGTAAATAAATAATCACATTTTTTCAGTGTACGCTTCAAATCTTATTTTAATAAAAACCGGATTTTTCTTATTTAAAGATTTTACTTTAAAATAATATAAACATTCTCACTTTTAGAATTGCTTGATAAGATAATATATTCGTAAATTGAATTTATTTAAATCTTTGTGTGTTTTATTTTTCTGTCAGTGTATTTTTGCCATTGGTACTCACAGTCACAGCTACAGGGTGTTGCCAGCTAAAAGAGCACTGAGTTGCTGCTTGATTACCATATTGTAGTATAATAAAAGTGCTGAAAGCAATTGCTAGTTAAATCACTGGGTATAACTGCAAATAAAAGCGAATTGTGTGAACTACGGCAGCTTGTAATGAAAATAATACAATATGTAACATTTACAGCAATGAAATGATGTTCGTTGAGAAGGTATGAAATACTCAACAATCTTATTATTTTAAATTGCTATTATTTAAAGGCGAACCCTTAAGTCAATTTGCGATATACTGCGCTCATAGTAAGAGGGAATAAGCATGTAATATGTGTTATGCATTTGTAAGCAATCAAACGGCATTAAAAAAAAATACAAAACTTATTAAAGAATTAACTAATCAATTTTCGATATTATATATTATTATATTTAATAAATAATAATTAATTATAATCGCAGATCTTCACTTAGTCACTGGATATTTCTGTAAGTTGCCGCCGACTGATCGGCTACGCGCCTACTGTTCCGCTTATTATTCATAGCTGCTGTTACAGGCTGTCTGGAATTTAGGTGTATGCGCCGGAGTGGGCGTAATTGCAGACACGCCCACTATTAAAACTTGGCGCATATTTATGAAACACTCCCGACTCTGAAAACTGTATAAAAAGCGCAAGCAGCAGCAGCAGCTACAACAACAAATGGCGGCAGCTAACGGTCACGTTTATGTGTACAGCAATGTGCATAAACTTGTGAGTGTGTGTATGTGTGTGTGTGTATGAGTGTGAGTGTGAGAAGAGAGCGTGTATAGCTGCAGTCTGCAAATATACAACGATGTTTATTAAGTTTATGCTTAATACGCTACACGACACTCGAATGTGTGTGCGATATGTGTGTGTGTATGCGATATGTGTGTGTGTGTGTGTGTGTGTGTGTGTGTGTGAGAATCGTGTGTGTACTGCGAGTGTATTATGCATGATATTTATGCAAATGGAATGTCAATGCAGGCTTTAAAGTAACTTAGCGACCTTGCCCAGCTCGTGTAGTGCATTGAAATGCAAATATTAAGTCTACGCCCTGTGTGCACATGCGGAACAGTAATTAACCGCTTAATTTGATTAAATGCTTGCATTTACGTAGATGCACATACATGCACGTGCATGCATCGACATGCTCGTTGCGTTGTGTCGCCTTATTAAGCCAGCTAGACTGCAATGGCCGCCCATTTTGGATAAGGATGCTGTTCAGACTGCTTCACTTCAAATACCTTTAAGATTTCCCAGCATGCTCGAAACAAAAGCAAGAGGAGCAATAAAGGCAAGCACAAAACAAAAGCTAGAGCAACAGTGGCATAGCCATAAAAGGCATAACACGTAGCGCTGAATGTGCACTTGTGTAGAAAAGGGTGCCAGGAAGAAGGCAGAGAGAGAGAATGGAGGATGGAGGACGAAGCCCAGGAAGCTCAGCCAGCCAAGGGCATATGAATGGGGCATTTTATGCAGTCAAAAAGTAGTTTACACGTTGTTGCACAATTTATGTTTGCGCAACACGTAAGACCAGACCAGAGCAGAGCAGACCAGACCAGACCAGACCAGACCAGACCAGACAGAAGATAAATGCATATGTACAAACAAGTATGTTTTATACAAACCGAGTTCCTTTCTACGGTTCTGTGCGTGTCTGCCTGCCTACTCGCCTTTGTTCTGTATCCTTTAGTTCTTAGTTCTGAAAACACTTGTTAAAAACACGCAGAGCAGCTTCAAAAAAACAAAAAACAAAAAAACAATACAAAGGGTCTAGAGCCTCTCTCTCTAGAGGTCTAGAGAGTCTGTGTAATGCTTGTTTTACAAATGTTTTCTGAACCTGCAACAATGCTAGACATTTATTAGATTACAAGCGAAAGAAAAGCAGTGGAAAGAGCAGCTTCATTTAAAGCATACGATTATTGCTTACTAGGGTATCTCAGCTGTCGACTACATTGTGAAACTGTGCAGCGCACTTAACTTTCTATTGGTTTTTTTGGTGCTGGAATTTTTAGCTGTTCTTCCTCGAAATGGCACAGAAAAGAATTGAAAGGCGCGCCCTTAAATGCAACTTGTAATTTTCATTTAATTTTCAGTGTGGCTTTCGCTTTTCATTCTTCGTGTGCCCAAAGCTGCTACAGCAAGTTGACCCTCAAAAGGGCGCCTATTAAATGTCGCGACTTGCGACTTGAGCATGAAGAAATTGGCCCAGACCCCGACCCAGGCAGAGGCAGAGGCACAGGCTGTAATTAGCTGGTCTCTGCCGCCGATCGCGTGTGTGGCAGTAATCCTTCTGGGTGGGTCAACAGTAGCGCCACAAACTGAGGCACTAATTGTGAGCTGGGGGGTGGAGGGGACAGCGGCTGGTAGGCTCTTCAAAAGGGCGTCTGGGCCTGGGTCAGTGGCTTTAATGCTAAGCGCATTTGGCGCGCGGCCAATGGCAGTGCGCTTTTTAATTTTAATTGCTACAGTCGCTCGAGGGGGGCAGGGGTAAGTGCTGGCTGATAGCAGCTACAAGACGCTGAAATGGCGTGCCACATTAATCACAATAAGGGAGGGGGAGAGAAAAACAACAACTGCAACGAGCCATCATTAAAATTAAATTTGTGTTTTATAAAAGAGAAAACTAAGCATTACAATTTGGCTAATTTGTTGAGGCGTCTGCCCCTCGTTCCTATTTAACCTTGTTAACGGGCAAATAAGTTGCAACAGGCGCCGCCGCTGCCGCTGGTGGAATGTAAGCCGTAGGTGTTTCCAGCTCTGCCACCACATTGCCCACATTTCCGCTGCCCGTGGACTCCACGCTGATGGCGCCCGCCCTGCGTTCATCCACAATTTGCAGCGGCTGCTGCTGTTGCTGTGCCACCACCTGCTTGGTGGCAAAGTCCAGCACGGGGGCAATGCCGCCATTGTGGGTGGTGGAGGAGCCGCCCAGGCGATCGTATTCCTGCTGTATGGTGCGCTGCGCATTGATGGCGTCCTCGGGTGTGCGATATTTGACAAAGTGCACCTCTGGCTTCTTGGCATTCAGATGGTTGAGGTTCTGCAGTCTGTTGGCCAGGCTGGAAAGATCGCCCTGCTTGGTGAGCACATAGATGGCGGTCTGTTGCTCCGCTGCCTGCTTGGCCAGCGACAGGGCGGCGTTCTCCAGACCCTTGTTCTCTGGTGCGCGTATGAAGAGCACACGCAGATTGCGCTTCAACGAAGCAGCCAAATCCCCTACGCTTCTATGGTCCTCGAAGTCAACCTCGGGAGCTGAGTAGGTGAAGAACTCCTTGTTGAATTCCGTGTTGACATTGTAATCTGGCTGGCTGCCGTAGTCGCCGGCGCCACTGGAAAGGGAACCTCCACTCAGAGAGCCTCCACTCAGAGAGCCTCCACTCAGAGAACCTCCACTCAAAGAGCCTCCATTTAGTGAACCTCCGTTTAGGGAACCTCCGCTCAGAGAACCTCCGCTAATGCCCGCTCCATAGTTATATCCGCCCGCCTCTGCATGCGCTGTTGCCAGCAGAGCCAAGACCTGCCAAGATACTCCAGTTTAAAAAAGTATTCAATGCATTATTTCAGTTGAACTTACAATAAATCCTCGCATTTTGTTTTTTGATATTAAATCCAATTTTCGACTGCAACGTGAGCGATTGTCACCTTGCTTCGAGCTGTAGAAGGCATGTGATGCTGCCCATGCGATCGATGGGCGTTTTTATAAGCCATGGCAATTAACTAAAACCTCCCGATGCCAACCACAAGATTGCGCAGTCGCCGTGGCCGTTGTGGATGCCGTTGTCTTGGGCATACTCTTTGAGCTTTGGCTCTTTGGATTTTTGGCTATTGGTAGCATCGAAAGTGACGTAAAATGCAAAAGCGGCCAACTGTATCCGCCAGCGAATTAGTTTGCATAAATCAAAACCCCCTATTGCAAATTTCGCTGAATCGAATGAATCGATATGGAAATGCAAATGAAAATATGGATGACAGTTTGCGAGTTGTCATTGTGGCCAAAACTTATAGGCTACCGATGTGGGGCAATGCCATAACCACAACCCATTGGCATTTGGGCGAGCAAAATTTGCATTGCTGGCTTGTTTTGTGGCTACGTAATTAATTAAATATAAACATATGTTTCGATACAAAATATTACAAATGAAACAGCAACCAAACAATTTGAACAACAATTTTAACAATGACTTGCAGCGCTCAATGATTCGGAAATAAAATTTTAATGAATGCATGCTAAATATTTTATAATAATAGTTGCCGATTAGCATGACAATAACTGTGGGAACTCATCCCACAAACACACACAAACCCCCCCTCAAATCAATGCGTTTCATTAGCTTTTAGACCACGGTAGTTTGATTTAGACAAAATCAGATAGCATTGCCGTTTCGTAAACAGAAACTGATACTGGAAACAAAGACACTGTTTATGCAAATTAACAAGCGCCGCTTACGGCATTTAATAGTTGTGTATACCCTATGCCCGCATATGCATACTGATGCGTGGGGGTACAATGGACGTCTGCCCATTTATGTAATCGTTGATGGAGTTTATAACATTTAATTTTACATTTCTTTCTCAATAAGTAGGCCTAGCACTGTCGACTGCAGCACTCTGGCTGATTTGTGTGGCTGATTTGCATTTGATTAGTGTCAAAGCATATGTAAATAACTAATAACATATTTGTTTACTTTTACTGAGAGATTTGTCACAACTCATTCACTCTCTGTTGATTTATTAAATAGTATTAAGTTGACGTTCGGAACAACGCGCTGTGTGATTAAAAAATTCAAATAAATTATGGCATGCATTTCGCTGTCTCCTCTCATGCGCTAACAGATATTTACAAATGTTTACCTAATTTACAAGCTAATTAATATTAATATCGCATATAACATAATAATGTATGCACATAAACAAACTTTATTTGAAATACCATACATATCGCGCTTTACTGAGAAACTCTTTCATACATCTTTGCATACTTTCCAGCGCCTAAATTTGGCTAGCTAATCTGAATTTGCATACTTTAAGGCGCCCAAATAAAACTGCAATAAGTGTAAAATAAATGATTTAAATATCAACTGATCAATTACCAGTCTTGAATTTTCTATTTTTTGTTATGTATGAACAGCTGATGAAATACTTCGTTTGATATATTTTATAAATATTGTTTTTTTAAGCGTTTGCTTTAACTCTTAACGCTTAATAGAAACTCATTAAACACCAGATTGTGATACTATTTTGCACTTTAATGGGACATCAGTTGAAGTTTTTTAGCACATCATCACTGGCTGTTGGCGAGCAAAATCAATAGAAATGCAATTAAGTTAACTGCGAGCATGTGCGCTGCAAAACTGACATAACACACACACACACATACATACATTCACATACCAGTACACATACCCATACAGCCATAGCTCATAGACGAACATCGACGATAAATGCGCAATTAAGCAAATTATCCTATTGGCAGCCACAGGCAGTTCAACTCGAGCTGCAACGGAAGAGAACAATATCGTGCAATCGCTGCAACTGCAAAATGCAGCTCAATACTTATGCACATGTAGCTGCCCCAAGGCAACTGTCAACAATGTGCGAAACATGGTTAATAGCGATTGGATTGCTGGATCGATTGATGAAATATTGATTGCCAGAGAGACTGCACTCAGCGCAATTAGACCAGGAATTAAGTATGCTTAAGCTCTAATTAAACGTCCATAAGTCTGTTTGTTTTAATTTAATTAACAAACGACAATATTTTATGGGAAATGTATTAAAAAAAATGCAGTTTCGTTTATGGCCAAAAAATGTGCAAAATAAAATCTGTTAAGCTCATATTAAGGGTATTTTAATTAAATTAATTGAATGTAAAAAGCCAAATCAATAACGATTCGAATATTTTATTTCATACACATAATCACATTTGAGCCGAAATTGGCATCTTTTTTGTGGGATTTCTGATGCCATGAAAGTTGAAATCTAGGCGAACCGCCAGCTAAGCCGTACCATAAAGAATCCTTGGCTTAGCTGTCTTCCTCAATTGTGCGAAATTGTCAGTTTGAGTAGTCCGCGTGTATGAGTTCATGCATATATAAGTGCTCTTAGAGGAATGCAAAATTGCCGAGTTGCCAGCCCTGTCTACCTGGGGCTCCTCCTGGCACGCGAAAGCACTTTACAGTGCATAAATTATTCAATGAACCGAAATGCCGCGACGAGACATAAAAACAGCAACAACAGCTCAACCTTTGCCTGTCAGTGTCAGTTATACTTTGTTGCCTATGAGCGTTGTTATTGTTTTAGCTCTTGTTGCTGTTGTTGTTGTTCAGCCCGTCGACCTTAGTTGACCGAATTCCAAGAGTAACAAAACAATTCGTAGCAAACTGAATTAAATGCCAAATTATGATACTTATTTGAATGGAAAAGGAATGTGAATTAACTAGCTGACAAAACTGACCTCGCAGCATAATTTGCATGCTCCGTTTTGGGAAGGGCTCAAAGTAATACATTGAAACCCTTATATTCTAAAGGGTCTATTTAGTTTGTGCAAATCAAAACCCAGAAGGATATATCTTCTTTCACAGTGTATATATATTCTTGAACAGGAAGACGAGCTGAGTTGTATGTAGATTTTTTTTTTTATTTTAAATTTATATCTAGCTTTCTTTCCCCACTAACTGCTAAAAACCCCAGCAGCCACATTCTCCATTGATTGCATTACAATCGGATTAAAAACAGAGAAGATATGCAACAGACAATTTGTTCGACTGTGTGTGTGGTATAGAAATACAAAGTGTAGGGTCTTCTAATGTCGGATTCGTCCGACTTTAGCGTTTCGTTCGACTGAGTTTAGTTAACCCCTCAGCCATTAGATTCTTTTGCGAAAAAGTTGAGCTGCTAATCTGTGTTGGTGTTGCGTTTGACCGTTCCACTCCTAATACCCGCAGCCAAGTTGTGGTTAGTCCAACTTCCGGTTTTCGATTACAAAGGTCTTTTAATATATAAGAAATTCATGGTATTTGGCACGTAGCCCTGGCTGTTGCGCCCATTTAAGTTGCTTTCCTTGTTTCTCGTGTGGGACCTTGTTGCGGAAAATGGACTGGCAATGGGCCTGAATATTCCAACTGCCACTACAACTTATGCTACGAATACCAAGAGCAGATTGTAGTATGGGGTGTGTTACTGGGGATTCTTAGTCATAAATTTGTAAAAGGTTTTGTTGCGATACGCTCTGTGCCCTTAGCTCATTTGCTTGCGTTTGAAAACTAAATTAAGCAAAGGCTCTTGCGGTCGATAGACACATAAACTGCCAGCCAATAACACCAAGAACAGCAAGAACACCAAGAACACCAAAAACAGCAGCTGTTACAGCAACAAGCAGAACACAGACTGCATGATATGCCAATTAATTAGGCGTATTTCTCAAATTATCGCCCTGGGCATGGCTGCTCTAGTGATAAGGCCACCTCGATAATGGCTTTGCATGTCAGCGGCAAGTTAAGATATTTTAATATTATGCCAGGCATTTAATCTAAGAGTTTAAAGTGTCACAGCGTTTTCATAACTTTATCTGCTGCCACCACAAAGCAGTACAAATATTTTCCAACATTCTACGCCGGAGCCCGCATTTCCGCTTGATTTGCATTACTTGGCAAGTTTGTTGTGTTTTGAACTTGAGCTTCCTGCCACGGCTGCTGCTGCTGCTCACGTTTTCCGTTGTTGCTTTGTGTTTTTCCTGTGAAAAGTGCGCTGCATAAGGAATTTGATTAAGACAACAAGAACGGTGCAGCAGCAGCAACGGCAACATCAAAAAACAACAACTGCCAGCCACGTCGATGATGTTGCAATTGCAGCTGTTGCTGCCGTCATCACTGATGTTGCTGTTGCTGCTGCTGCTGCTGCTATTACTGCTGCTGCCAAGCTCGTCAGCTCAATGCACACTGGTTGAAATGCCCAATTCCTTGGCATAAAATCAAATAACGCTAACGAGCAACAAAGAAATTTTAATGGAACAACCGTATTTGCAAATAGATTAACAAGGATCCATGTTAGGAAATTTTCTTAAAATGGCAAACTATAAGTTGAAAAAGACTTAATTTATTGTCTACAGCTATCACACCTACATCTACTTTCAGCTGTATTTTTCATAGATATATTTACGATTTGTTTCATAAATGATTTAAGAGTAAATGATCAAAGTTTGTCTCTAGTTTTTTGCTTTTTTTTCTGTGAGCAATCGGCTGAATGCTTTTAAACTTTGCAATGCTAATAAATAATCAAGGTTACAAATATTAAACTTAAAGTTCTGTATTATGTCTAGTTGGATAATTTGGAAAACTTGATATTGTTCTTTTGGACCAGTGTGCAATGCTGTCGAAGGCTTAAGCGGATATTGTGCATTTGCTTTGAGTTTTGCCCGACATTTGTTTGCGCTGTGTGTAAAACTAGCTTACTGTTGATGCTGATGCTGATGCTGATGCTGTCTGCCAGCTGCAGCAGTATCTATGCTCGGTATCTGGCTGCCATTGCTGTTATTATTGTTGGCATTGCTGTTGCGATTGTTTGGCTGAGAGAGCTTTAAGTACTCTCAAAACAATCTAGCGCAGTCTGCTCGACGGCTCAAGCACTTTGGCATTTAAATATTGTTTTTAATAAACTGTTAATTGCAGTGATTATTATAATGCATTTATTCATAATGGATTTGCTTACCTGCAGTTGCCTCTACCTGCATTCACTCTAGTGTATTTGCAGTTCGTTGTGTAAATGCAAGCCTCCATTTGCCATGTCGCAATGGCGGAAGGACTTGGAAAGTGGCACACACAAACATACTTACACACACACTTGCACACTTTGCACAATTGCTGATACCTTAGCTGCTGCTCTGCAGCTCGCTTCGCATCCGCTGGCTTCGGCTAGGGTTTTGATATAGATCCTAATGCTGCTGCCGTTGCTGCACTTGAAGTGATATAATATTTAAATATAATTTAGCTCAAATTGTGCAGCACTTTGCTTGCAATTTGTGAGAGCCACCACAAATGATTTAATTGTTCAAATGATGCGAAGCTAAGTGCATTATTTCCGCTCTACATGGGATTTCAGGAAATTCGCACTAAGCCAAACAGTTGAAACTGGCTTTAAACTTACCCAGCTGACAATGGTGTGCATAAAACTTTATGGTCTCCACATTATTTTATCAAGTGTTAGCTCACGCTCTAGGTGTGTGGGTGTGTGTGGGTGTGTGTGGGTGTGTGAGTGTGTAGGTAATTTCGCAGCCATTTTGCATTTGTAATAAAGCAACACGTCGTCACAGACGTCGAGGCTTGCTCGCACGCACGGCTAAGGTAATTACGACAGCCGCAGCCGTCGAAATCTCACAAAACTCCGCTCCATCTCTCCCAGACACTCCCCAACACTCTGAATGAAACTCATTTATATGCCGCTCAGGCTTCTTATCAAATATGAAACAAAGTCGTAAAGGATAATTGGACTTACTCGTACTTACAATGTGCGCCTGTCAGGCAGTCTGCGGCAGTTGAATAATGTAAACTAATCAGCTTGATATGTTTTATGCCCACTGAAAAGAGCGCCACTTGAAGCATTAAAACATTAAATTTTATAAAAATGTCAAGCAAACACTTGAAAGTTAATTTTATCCCGAGTCTATCAATCATCTGTTTAATTGATGTATCCATGGGTTTGGAAGTTTGTATCTAATTTTAGGCCAGCATGATAAATTCTAAATTAATTCATTATATTACCCCATATTAAGTCAGTGACCTTCGTAACTTGGGACGAGAAATGACTTTATAAGCATAAGCCAACAATTTTTGGTACGTGCTCAGCATGGCTAATAAACTCGCCCATGTTTGGATTCTCATGTTTTCGAACATCAATCATAGAATGCAAATATTTACTATTTTATTTGTGTGCAAATTGCCAGCGTTCGGCAACATTAAACTTGGACGCTGAGCTCCGCTTACATGCCACATTTACTGACCTTTCCCATGGCTTTTCTCATTTGCAGAAACTCAAATCGAAAATATCGTCGTCATATCAACGAGAATGCCCTGGGCATTATACGCAGCACCCTGAACAGCGGTGGCTTCGGACCCCAGGCACCGAATCTGAACAAAGAATTGGGCATACCATCGAATGCCGGACCCATGAACCAGCTGGCAGCTGGCTATCAGCGGCCATTGTCCCATCCAGGTGGGGGCAGCGGAGTGGCGGCCGCAGCGGCTGCAGTGACGGCTGCCCAACAGGAGAAGGGCATGTTCAGCATTAGTCAGCTAAATCTGGAGATAACTGAACAGCACGTGGACAATAATGGGCGTATGGAGATCACATGTCTGTCCACGATACCGGCGACGGTCGGACAGGGGGAGGAGTATGCCGATTACAAAACGTTTTCGGTCAAAGGTGAGTTGCGGCGCACATGGCGAATGCGTGATATGCATATAACGATGGATAGCCGGCTAAGTAAAAATGCGTATATATTATACACTCCAACGCACAATATATGTACATACTTACATGCGTACATATATATGTATATTTTACGCTAGGTATATTGCCATGCAAACACAATATTTGTTTTGGGCGTCGCTTCATGAAATTGCGAGCAATGAGCTCATCAAAAATGTGGTTCGTTTGCATTTGGTGGGGTGGCCATGGTGAATGCGGTTGGATTATGATATTTTAGGCTGGAATCTCAGCCGAATTTACACGAAATAAATTAGCATTGTAAGGCGGCTGTCTGTGTTATACGATATATGCCCGTTGTTATTGCCGTTTCTCTGGCTCTGTCTGTGCCTCGGCTTCTGTTTCCCTTCAGTCAGGATGACTCCTACGTTGTCAACAGTCTCACGCAAAATTCAAAAACAAAAGTCAACGACGCGTTGGCATTTCGGCATTTTGAAATGCGGCCGTAATTTATATTTGTGTCGTTGACTTTAGAGTCAGACGTATGTGGAAAAACACATACATATATGTATCTCCCATGCCTACTGTGTGGGCGTGTTACGTCTATTTTGTTTGCCTACGTTTAATATTCGTTTAGCGACACCTTTCCCCGCGACCTCAACCCCGGGCATGAACCGATGGGCGGGCAAACAAAACTTAATTTATATATTTGTTTGGCTTTGTTTGCCTACGAGCAAGAGAGGCCAGCAGAACAGTGTTGTAAATTGTCTCAAATTGTAAGAAATAATTTACACATTACCAGGCTCATGACTCATGACACAAGACGGTCGTTGGCCGTCGCCGACGGCTGCTTACGGCCCATCCGACAGCTCCACGGCTCCACTCTTAACTGTCCCCTGAACCAAGGGGCGTATGCGTGTTATTTATGTTGCGTGAAGTGTGTCGTTTGTTTTGGCCACTTCACAGCTATAAGTGCTCCATGCCATTCCATTCCAGTCCCTAATTGTTTCTTATGCTGCCTTAAGGGTATGCCATCATTCTCTCCTGTTTTGTATCCCAAAAATGTTCCTAATTGACTGTTTGATGCGTGAATGGGTTTCCTAAGAAGTGATGCATGTGTTTTGTGTTTCACCTTTTACTGATAAGATTCGATTTTTGTTCTTATTATTAGCATTATTTAGAATTCCAATTTTCCGTTATGCTTGTTATTTTAGGTTTTTCCACTTATTTATATAGAATTAAATTTAAAATCATTCCAAACCTTATTAATTTGTTTGATACGTTTGTTAGATATCCCTTTAAAAGATTTTGTATTCGAAAACCTCTTTTGAACGTCCACTTGTCAATTTGATGAATACTTTTCTGTTTTGTTTTTGCTTGCATGTAATCCTCATCCTTTTTCTGCAGCTGACTTTCAGGAACTGTAATTAATTTTGCTAAGCAACCTTGACCGCTGCCCTTTTAAAGAGAGCTGTTTTTTGCCAAATCCAAGCATTGTTTTGGACTTTCTAAAGCTTTATTTATAATGTACGTTGCTGTTGTTTTTTTTTGCAACCTTTGCAGTCGAGGTAGAGCGGCATCAGGTGTCCTCCACGTCCACGGCCCCACCGAGCATTGGCATGGCGGCGCTTGGCAATGGAAACGGGCACGGTAACGAGACCTCAGCTGGTTGGAGGGCGCGAGGGGCGGTCCTGACGCATCTATGGTCACTGGCGCCACTGTTGCTGTTCGTGGTGCTGCCGCTGAGCTACTAAGAAGCAGTAATTGTAGCACAGGCTGCTGCTATCAAATTGAAGGAGCGAAGACCACCGACATACATAAAAGGTACAGTAATCCAAAACCAAGGACACCCACTGCAGCAAGAGCAACAAAAACAGCGACTAAAGCGATAGGAGCAACACAGGCCAGCTTGCTTTCAGCATCCACATACGAACATTGAACACCAATTTTTTAATTTATATCCACAGTTGAAAATGAGCTCAGTTTATAAAGCACAAAGCGGAAAAGCTTTGAGAAAAGCATGTTAAAAATTTGTCAAATTTAGAGCGAGTGTACGATAACATTTATTCTGGGCTCGTTCTGACAGGCTAATTCCGAGAGTTTATTTGTAAATAATTGCAGCTTTGCATCACAAGGCAAAAGAGGTCCGCAGAGCAAGTATTTGTAATTAAATTGCAGTCATTCTGAGAAGAGGACAATTTTGTAGCGTAGCGAAATTTTTGTATAGCCAATTGAACATTCTCCAAGTCCCAAAAAAAAAGAAAACAACTAGTGCTCTGACTGAGAAAAGAGAAATCCATAAAACAGAGAACTGATGAAATGAATGGCGGACATAGAGAATTGTTTTTTGTATTTAAAGGTCAGCCCAACGCATCTGGTGCGGCATATTGCCTCGCCGAATATTTTTGCAAGTGGATTGACCAAAGCGAAAGATAAAACCAAAAAACTATTAGGCAAAAGTTTTTTGGGCTAACTTGAGCAGCCGGCAGACTGCTCGGGCAATTGTACCTAAAATTCAGAAGGAGATTTATGCAAACAAATGATATTTTTTATGGTGTTGTAATGCTTTGGCTAATGAGAAGAAGAAAAGTGTTGAGAGATGGGAAATCTAAGGTTAAGTTTAAGGCAAAAATTGAATTTAGGCCCTAGCAACAAAAAAAAGTTAATTAACTCCAAACCCACGAAATTTTCCCCCAAGAAAATTAAATGTTTAAATGTAAAATAATTAGACAGTTAAACCAAGAAGCTTACAAATACAATCAGTGTTGAAAACATTTTGAGACATGAAAACAAAAACAAAGAAACCAAATGATACGAAATGAAATGAAGGAAAGGCGTCCAAATAGACGCAATCTGTGGCACGTGGCAAATCTAAAAAGGGTCAACTTTAATGGTTGAACTCCCGATGATAAGGCAAGAGCCGCATGACCCTCTCCCAGTCCATGTTTATGGTCTTGCTGCTGGTGTGAGGAGTGAGGGGTGAGGTGTCAGGCGTCGGGACACTCAATTGCTACACTTACACACAGCTCCTTTATTTGTATTAATTTAGCCTTTATTTGCGCCCTCTGTAAATGATAATTGTCGAAGTGGATCGTCTAATATATAGCAAGTATGTACGAGTAGATAGTTAGGAAATTATTTTCATTTGCAATTGAATCTTTTGTTGAGATGCGACAGTTTATATGAATGTGTATGAGTAAATATATTTAATAGTGTATTTTTCAAACGCGCTTTAAGTGTCTATGGCTAAACAAAAATCTCTAAACGCGTAGCATACTTTGTAACTAATTATGTATATTATAAGAAACCAAAGAACACAGCGCAAAGTAAATATGTGTAAAGCAAGTAGCAAAACCTAGTTTCTATTTAATACAATATACACCTATCTATGAATATGCGTCTAAATGAGTGTATAACTAGCTGTTAGGCAGATATTTTTAACTCCAAGCAAATACCAAAAAAATCCAAAATATAAAAAAGCGAAAAAAAAAAAACAAAATGTAAATTATATTAATTATATGATGCCTGCAAACATTTTCCTACAGTTTGATGAGAAACATAGCTAAGCTACAAGAAATTTAATAGGGCCGTATAGAAATTTCCCGGCATAAATAGTTAAAACATTTTCTAACGGTTGTTCAAAGCATTAGTTTAACAAAAGTAATACAAATGGTAAACCTTAGTTTCAGATCAGAGTATCAACTAATAAGAAAAGGAACTGCATTAACGTAGTACTAACTATATGAAATGCTTTACAACAACAACAGCAGCAAACTACATTTTTTATACTCGTATAAAAAACAAGGTACACACACACATATACACATTTACATACATATGATTACAGAATGGTATAACAAAGTTCATATTATATATATATTAAAGATATGGCTAAAATGTCTTATGCAGGTATTGACGTCTTCCTATGCTACGCTGTCTATTATTAACTGAACAAAAAAAAAAAACAAATAAATAAAAATAACAAAAAAAGAAAGAATTGAGTATGAAAGAAAAGTTTATAAAATATACATTAATTAAATAAATAGATAATAGGTATATTCTAATGTATGCATACATATATTGTGTGCTATATTGATAACAATGATATTGGAGTGACAGAATCCAAAAGTACACTCAGATTATACAAGCAAAAAGAGTATAAGCTTTAACTATAAATGATTTATTTTAAGTGAGAATCTATGGACTTTTACTTTTTCGAATACAATGTGTTAAACAGTTCTCATTTATTAACGATTCACCGAACATTCGATTGCTAAACTAAACGTATATCAGTTTTGAATGATTTTCTACGACAAAAGTATTGTTTCATTATCCTAACTACGGGCTAATGTTTCCCACCAATCTATGAAAACAAACACTAGCATAACTCTATTTCAACTCATATCTCAATCAATCCACACTCTCGCATCATCATGCTCATAGGATAAAGTATATCCCTGATAACACTACTATTCCAATACTCGTACCAACATACTCGTACCATTAATAAATAAATTCGTGTTAATCTGTGTGTTGTGTCTCTGACATGCTGTTATCTGTGTCCGACTGCTTCGATTCTTCTGATCCAAGTCTTTGCACTACTAAAATATGACTATGTGTCTAATACAAGCAGTTAGTAAGCATCAATGTATATTTATGTACACATGTAAGTATCGTATGAGAAACCACAAAAGCGTTCAATGAACATTCGATAAATTTAACTGCTACAGCAATTCGCAAAACATATCATAAATGTTGTACAATTCTCTGTGTTAAAGTGCATAAAAACAATTGACAAATTTAAAGATGAACATTAAATATACAGTTACTTCGGCATGTGCAGCCATTCATGCCTTATGCAGTTGATTCTGTTCGTGTTCCGTTATCAATGTACATATTCCCGACGTAATAAGTCTATGTTTTGCTGAATTTAATGCACAATATTTAAAAAGTATTTGACAACAAAATTGAAAGTTAATCTGTAACAGAAATAACCGCAAACCGCAGCACAAATTGACAGACAATTGCAACAATTAACAATTAACATTGAACAATGAACAATGAACAATTGTGGGTGGCAGAGAGGCGGAATTTAATTAGCATAATTTTATACAAATTTAATTGTTTAATTGCGCTATATTATTCCTTTTTTTGTGAACATTGGGGAGTTACAATACAGACGATTGAATGTTGTGTGCAAATTGAAAATGAATAGCTTTTGAAATTCGTTTTGAACACTCGTAAAATATACAAACAACACATGTCAACAAGTAATTTAGATGGTGAGGTCCACAACAAACACATTCGAAGTGCATTCGGACGATTATATAGTTATCGCAACAGCTGGTACCTACAATATCAATTCGTACTCGTACTACATGAAAATCTTCCAGTTACACATATCATTGCATATAAATCCAACATTTATACAAAATATATAAGAAATGACATATTTACATTTAGCAAAACGTAAAACCAAAGTGTGAAGTGTATTCATAATTAAATTAGCAGAATCAATGAACTCAGAGAGGAGAGGACAAGCATCATTTATTTAATTTATTGAATATATATATACTAAATATATAAATGCATGCTTATACACATGTGAGAAATATGATTAATTTAACATTAATTTATTGATGATATCCGTTGAGTTTCTCTTTTGTTGAATATATTGTATTGTAATAAATATTGTAATATAACTAAGGCATAGAGATTAAAGGAATTAAGATATATGGATTACAATTGTAACTACAATGATGAAACAATTGTACCACAGATTTAACATTACGTAAATACTTATTTATAGATACAGACATACCAAACGACAAAGAAACTTGCATACACTTGTAAAAACTGTAAAAACTGCAACCTATGCATATGATTACTGTATAGCATAAGTGTTTACATACTTGAAGATTGAGTGTATAACATGCTATACGATTAAATGTATAAAATTCAATGTCGAAACAGTAAAGTTTACACTGGCAAACCGAAATGAAGATAAACAAAACCCAGCTCTCAATATGACGCCTACTGCTTGGCTAGTCAATTTACTACACAGAAATTGAAGTATATAACTTAATAAATATGAATACGAATATTTGTGGTCAACTGAAATGAAACTAAACAATACAAGATAACAAAATAAATGTTGAAAACTGAAAACGAACAGCGGCTTTCAATGAAGACCCCCAAACGTACGCCAAAATGGAATACAAGAAGTGTCAACCGCAACAATGAAGGATACACAAACCGTTAGGGTTACGGTTACATGAGGTGCTCTGGTTGGGGCAAATTGGTAGGGCCGTAAAAGCAAATGGGGTGCTTGGGGGCCATACGAATGCGTTGAACAAACTTGTGTAACTTTGAGTTTGATGAATATCCTTTTAATCCTTTTAAATGTGCATGGAAATTGAAGCAGCAGCAGCTGAACAATGAAATGCGTAAACAAAAGCAAACAACGTAAGGACGTTGGGACATTGAGACACTGATAGAGCGGGCAAGTGGGCGAGTGAGGGGGGTGGGGCAACTGGGAAAACTGAGACAACTGAGACATGAGAACGCATAAGGTCAAAAGTCTGACAAAATTACAAAGGCAAAGCCAGCCAGCAGAGTGCGAGCAAATGTTGTGCAATAATCAACGAAAGGATAAACTACGAAATAAATGGCGAATCAAGGGTATCTTGGCCGTAAAACACATCCGGCCAGGGCCACGGACAAATCTAGAGCTTTACTTCTTCATCTCTCTCTTTGCGCTCTGTTGCTGTTATGTCTTTTACGTTTGTCTGTCTGTCGGACTGTCAGTCTGTCCGTCTGTCTGTTGGTTTGTCTGTCTGCTGTCTTTTGGTATACCCAAGGCGATACAAAGGTGCAACGAGGCTGGTTGCCTCATTACGGAATCAAAGCCGTGAGCTATACAAATACAGCAGGCAGAACAATGTGTGTAGCTGTGTAAGTGTGTGTGGGTGTATGTGTGTGTGTGGGCACAGATGTGCTGTATCGATTGAAAACTTGTGTGACAGACAACTGAGGCCGGCAGCTGGCAAGTTTGAATGGGAATGGGCAATTAACGCCTGGGCATCAACTGATTTCCTGTGGAGCTATCAAAAGGGCTGCCTGGTGTCTTGATTAAGGTATAAATATTAAATTAGCCTTGGCTAGCATAGTCATAGTCAGCTAGTTCTACAGCTTTGCGTCTGCTGTCGATGCCACTGCCATTTCTCTTAATGAGCCATGCCTGCAAGTGAGAGAGGCAAACAGGATGTGGTTGCTCCTGCCCAACAACTCCAGGCCCACTGAGTTGCTTAATTATACATGGCAGCGCCTAAAAGTCGACTAATTGATATGCAGCAGTCAGTGCAAAAGAAAAGTGCCAAGAGCGCGGGCATGGAGCACAGTTAATGAGTCAAAACTAGCAGCATGTGTGCCAAGTTTCGACAGGCAGTCAAGCGTTTTGGTTTGCATGCAAACACACTTATTGCCTCGGGGTGGAGAGGGGCAGGCGAATAACTCAATTTTCATAGAGTGGCTGCAGCACATGGCAAACCAATAAACACTTTTTGCAACAAATTCCAAACTGTGCCCGCAGCAGCCGCAGCCAAAGCAGCGACAGGCACGGCAAAAGTTTGTGACAACGACAAAATACGATACAACTGCCAACTGCGAGCTGCCAACTACATTTGGGCTCTGGACTCTGTTGCAGCTGCATGTGGTAGCTGGTAGCTGTGGCAGGCAGGTAGCTAGCGGAAACGCTTACCAAATTAACAGCCGTGAGTGGCTGCAACTTTACTGCAGTTACAGCAACTCGCTGACACTTGGGCGAGAAACAAAACAATAACAGCTTCAAAACGTCTCGAGCACACTACAATTTCTCTCTCCCAACGCAAGTTGTTGCCTGCATGTGGACAAATGCCAAAATATTCAGTTTTACAACAAAACTTGCGCATTGGGGCTTTCGCAAGCGCAAAATTGAAAAGAAATATTGGTTAGCAATGGCAAAGAAACTACAAAAAAACAAATGGAAAAATGGAAAAATAAAAATACGAAACGCAGCAAATTGTACGCAACTTTACTGGAAAAAAATCGACTTTTTCCACGTTTCGGCTTTTAGTTATTTGCTCTGCTCCAAAGCGTTGTACGTTTGAATTTTGAGCTTGAGCTGGGGCTTTGGACTGGCACACCGCAGCTGTCAGCTCTTGTGATTGAGAGCCGCACAACGCACGCTCGCCAGTTTTTTAGCTCTCCGAATGTTTTGTTATAATTTCAGCGATTTGTACGCGGTTACAGCATGATGCAAACACACTCAGAGTGATTGGGCTTAGCCAAAAGCTGCCTACGACAAAACAAAGCGATATATGGCAGCTTTCATTAGTGCACTGCCTAAAAGTATGCTTTTTGATTTTCGGCAAAGCTCTAAAACTAAGGAAGGCTCACAATGCGTATGCGTGATTTGCATGCAACAGAACGTATGCGTAATTTGCTTGCTTCAGACTGTCGCAAGTGTGGATATTAAAATTGAGTTATTTGCATTTTTGCAAGTTACATTCAACATAAAAGGCAGTTGGCTGCATGTGCCATGGTTATGAATTTTAAAGTGAAACTCCCGCTGCGCATTTGAAGGCACTTCACACTCTTGATATTTGTGTTGCGACCGCGCCAGTTGAATGCCGTTTTAATAAATTATTTTGTGTGCTCAGCAGGCTGCTCTGCTCATTAACGCACACACATACGCTTTGAGCCAAAGACTAGCATTTAGTAGACAACCCGACACTATGCGGCAAAAGGCACGCACAAAGCACGCTCTTGGCAGCCTCGATTTGAGCCAACTAGACTCGGAATAGGAATGGGAAAGGGGATGACATGGAATGGCATCGACTCGGTCGGTTGCCTGCCGCATATCACCTTAATTACAGGCAACAGTCTGCGTGCAGTCAGACGGCAAATGGAAGGTAGGCAAACGGCTTTTATGCTTGGGCTATCATTGCCACGCCTTCCTGCCTCTTGCCAACTGCCACCTGCCACCTGCCACCTGCCGCCTGTCGCCTGCTGATGTGGTGTTGCGTTAGGCCAAGGTACGTGCCGTATTGTTGTCGTTGCTGTTACGGTTTAGCGATTTGCTTGTACCTCTAGCTGTGGCAAAACGAAACGTAACGGATTCAGCTTGCACTTGACTGCTGATAAGCGTGTGATTTCTGCACACACACACACACAGAAAACTAAGCTGAGCTGGCTAAACACACAAAGCGAGAAACATATGCCGTCATGGCCATGAATACATGCGCCGTTGCGTTGCGTTTATGCCGGTTTTATGTTACACCTAAGTGAAATTTAAGGACTCCACTCGACAACGCACCAAGCCCACAGCATAGTTCATATATGGTTAACAAGAGTGTGGGTAGAGAGGCTCTTCCCATGATGAGTTTGCCGACTGCGGAAGCAGGAAGCCATCTAGCCAACACACACACACACACACACCTACACAAAGTCACACAATAGTGCACAGTGGCTGGGCAAACAGCACGGAACATCGTCCAGATCGGGTTAGACACAGGTGCTGCAGGACGTTGCCACTTATGCCGACCGCAGATGGCAACGAGCTTGAGTTTCTGGCATTCCATGGCGGCAGCTTCGTTTCGATTCTAATAACTCCAATTACAAATGGCGGTCGGTTAAAACCGTTGTGCATATGTGAGCGCCGTGTCACTGACCAGTTGTTCAGTTGCCTCTGTGTGTGTGAGTATCTGTGTTTGGTTGGGTGTCGGTGGGGCTCAACTTGTTGCAGGGCTTTATGACATGCCTAGCGTTTTATCCCTGCTATTATTTCAAGGCTTAACTGTGAAAGGACAACGCACGAATGCCCTAGCCAGACACCGTTGCTGGCGCCATTGCCATTGCCGTTGCCGTGGGCCAGGATTTGCTTTGGAAAACAAATCACACATAAAACGAGCCGGCAGCAGCAGACGGAGCCAAGCAAATGGCATTCGACAGCAGCAGCAGCACAAAAGGCTGCCAATTAGGCCACAATGATAGTTGACTGGAAATGAGCTTTCAGCCCAGCTAACCATCCTAACCAATTGAGCTCTATCACAGCAATTTGTCAGCTAACAAATTTTATTCCTGTATTGGTTATTTACAAACTAACTATGGGGCAACAGGTGCATGTATAAAATCGTATATAGGAATCGTTTACCATCACTGAAGCAGAGTCGCTGTCAGCGCTCACTTAACGCGGAAGCGGCGCAGGGCAGGTGGCAGATAATCCTGTCCAGCATGCGCCACTGGCGCCACCTGGACGGGTGCAACTGGCGTCTGGGAGGCGAAGTTCAAGACTGGCGCCGTGCCCTCGTTGGAGATGCGTGAGACGCCGGGCAGTTGGTTGTACTGATTCTGTATGGCCAGCTGGGCGTTGGCAGCATCCTGGGGCGTGCGGTATTTGACAAAGTGCACCTCGGGCTTGTTGCTGGAGGTGGACTTGAGGGCGTTGAGCTGCTTGGCCAGATTGGCCACATCGGCCTGCTTGCTCAGCACATAGATGGCGGTCTCGTGTTGGGCGGACTGTTTGGCCAGCTGCAGGGCGGCACGTTCGAAGCCACGATTCTCAGGTGTGCGAATGAACAGAATGCGCAGATTCTTCTTCAGAGAGTCGGCAATCTGCTGGTTGTTAACACCCTCGTCGAACTGATCTTCGGGCGCGGCATAGCTGTAGAACTCCTTCTGGAACTCCTCGACAAGTGCTGCTGGCTGGGGCACAATGGAGCTCTGTACGGGAACCGGAGCGATCACGGGTGCGGCAGCTTCAATGGGCAGCGAGAGTTCGGCCTCGCCATGCTGATGTTGTTGCAGTTGCTGTGCGACAGGTGCAGCTTCGACGGGCACTAATCCGCTGCCGGGCACAAAGGAGAGACCCTCATCCGTGTGGGCCACGGGCTGATAGTTGTAGCCCAGCTTATCGGCACTGCAGACGGCTGCCCAGAGGCAAAGAAGCTGTGGGAATCGACGAGATTAACCAGGAACTGACGCTCGCAACTCGCAGTGAGACTTACAATAAATCCACGCATGTTGTTGTGGGCTGAGAAAACGAACTGAGCACTGCTGAAGCTGAAAGGTGAGACTAATGTTGGGAATTCAATAGGCAACGGCTTTTATAGTAGGCGCAGTTCGGCTGCAATCGGAGATAGCGCCTACTAGTCCCCACCCTCTGTCAGAGCGATTGTGTGCTGTCACTTCGATGACCTTGACAACGTATGCGATATTAATTGGTTTTTTATGCCCCTCCAAAGTCATTAACAAGCCGCACGCATTTAAATCTACATATGCAAGTGAGCCAAACATAGGCCCATAGTCGACAATCAACAGATGAGTGGTAAACCATCAGCTATGAGCAGCACTGGCCATTTATCTTGGCTTCAACGCCATCGCATTTTGATTTAAATGCACTTTACGACACATATAAATATGCATGGGCTGCCCTATAACACGGTCTCCATCCTCAATCAAAATGTTTTCGATGGCTCTGCCTGAACCGGAATAAAACAACCAGCAACTGAACCCAAAACCCAAATTTCCGTTGACCGTCCGCCAACTTTCATAGCCCCCGAGTTGAATAGGTATAAACAGCTACCGATTTTCGCTGATGACGATAATATCTTGGCACCGACTCTGGCTGCGGGTCAGCGTTAAGCTCTTAATTATAATTTTCATAATTTCCCCAACCCAAAAGCTCTGCTTTCATCTATTCTGCTCGGTGTGGAGACCATCAATATATACACACGTACTCGTATATTCAGCTTAGACGCATTAAATGAAGTTTCTTAACTAATTTAAACTTTTTTCTTTTGCCCAGCTGCCGTTGCCAAAATAAAACGCATAGAACAACAAACACAATTTAATTATCTGCTGAAGTTATGATGGTTTATGATTCTCAAAGATCTTTTAAAGAGGTTAATAATATAAAGATTTAAATTTTATAAGAGACTTTATTTAAATAGATGGATCGGTAGAGTAAAGTATGGATTGATATAGATACCTATAATGCCAATCAGTTTAAAAGATAGATAGATCTTGATCAAAAAGCAAGTACAAAGAAAGAAAAATACAAATTTTAATTTTAAACAGTTTCATAAAATTGTTGTGTAAAATAATATTTTATAAATTAGAAACTAAGAATTTAGTACAAAAGAAAACTACATTTTTATTTTGAATAAATAATGAACGACATGTTAAACTTTAAATTCTTAGCAATTTACACTTCTATCTATTTTAACATAAATATTTTCCGCTTATATTTTAAAATAAATTCCACTTTTTAGCAACAGCATTCCTCGACATAATTATGTAAGAGCCAACAGATCCTTCTGGGAAAACTTTACTTCAAGGTTATTTGATACCGAGAAACCGCCTAATGTGGTAATAGCAGGCCAAAAACAAAGATAATGAAAGAGGCTCTCGAAAGCGACCAAAAAAGCACAAAATGAAAAGATTGGCAACACGCAAACTTGGCATCTGCCTTTTGGAATTTGAGACGCTGCTGGCCATGTTGGACCTTGGACACACCTGTGTTGAAACTGCAGCAGGAGCAAGTCATGAGCCTCCTGGCAGAATTAAAGCAGCGGCGCCGCGTTACTTGCAACGTTTGTCCAAACTACGGGGAAAAACCTGGCAGCTTTGACGTGACTGGCAAACTTTTTGGCAGGCGCCACTAACGAGCTTCGTTTCAGCTGCTTCCTCTTGCTTCTTCTTATGTTTCTGCTGTTCTTAGATACAGGTTCTCATGTTGTTCAAAAATTCTCAAACTAAAACTTGCTCAACAGATTTGCAGTGCTTGGATACCTTTTTTACGGCTGCACTTCCCCGTGTGCCACATGGCGACGACGATGATGTTGATGGTCTCGCTGGTGTGAGTACATGAGCGTGTTTTTTTTGGCATTGGCATGAGTATGGGTGTCTGACCTTTGACACTAAAACAATTTGCAAAGCAGCATGATGTCAGCCACAGTATCGTGTCGTCAGAGCCATGGCTGCTATAATTCAGTTGAAACATTCTTAAAGCAACGCTTGTCGTTAAACTTAACGGACGGATGGCAACGGATGTCCTCATATAAGCCAGCGTAGACGTGGCTGAAATAGGGGCAGGAGGCTGGGAAGGCTCCACTTCGCGCATAGCTCATTAAAAAGTTTTCCAGCGACAGCGTTGACAGCAGCCGACGCATTGCCTAAGAAATTGTTAGCCTGCGCCTGGATGTGTGCCCCATTCCAGTTTCGTGATTATCCAAGAGATACTTTGAAGATAAGCCGTAACAGTGCGTTTGGCTCAGCAGAAGCTCAGCGAGCTCAAAAGTGAAATGTTTCGACTTGGTGTGGTCTGTTGTCATTAATTATTCATAATACCAGGCCATAGATAGCTGGTGGCGTCTGTCAGCGCTATCAGCAAATGCTGTTTTGATTGAAATATATTTTGAAATGATTCAACCAGCAAGAATTAAGAAGCATTGATGTGATTTGCAAGCCCGAAAACTTTCATTAGCATATTAAATTCTAGAATCGTTATTACATTAATCAAAGGAACGACAATAATCTTCAATACTGTGAAAGCTAAAGTTAATTAAAACCAGTTGGGACAGAGCAGATAAGTCGGACGGAAGACTACAGTCGGAAGCAGCCTACAGCAGCAGACTCTGCCTCGGGCGTGTATTTATAAGGAAATTGTCTGTGAAATATCTTCGCTCTTTCTTATCCGAATATAATCTAATTAACAGCATCGGTAAAAAATACTATTCGCTACGACCATTCCAAATTACAAGTATAAATCTATAAAACTGTGGCTGCTAGGGTTTTATGATGTTCTGCTTCTTCTAAATAGACCCTTTTGTTCCTTTTCAAAGTACCGGGTCTAACAATTTTAAACAAATTGAAATTCAAATTTAAATTACTTGCTAAAAGCGTAAAAGATCATTAGCAAACATTTTCATAAATTTTATTTTCTATACATATCTACATAAATTTAAATGTAACAGTCTTTGGCACTAGTCCACACATAAGTAATACGCCCCTAATGCTGCTGGCCAGGTGGCAGATATTGCCGGAACAGTGTCTGCAGTTTGGCAGCTTCCACGTCGTTCGCCTGCTCGTGAGTCTCGTATTCGGTGCCATCTTTGGGCAGAATTTTGAACACCACCTGCTCCGGCTGTGCTCTATGTATCGTCGGTTTGAACTCAAACACGCTGGCAGTTTCCACAGCATGACTGCGACTTCTGCCTGGCAGCTGATCATAGCTGCTCCTGAGGCTGTTCAGGGCGCGTGTCACGTCTGCAGGCGTGCGATACTTGACAAAGTGCACTGTGGGCTTGTGGCCAGCCTGCTGCTCGATGGCTGCCCGCTGTTGTTCCAGAGCCGCTGCGTCCATTTGCCGCTGCAGCACATAGACATCCAGGGCATTACGGGATGACAGCTGTTTGGCAGTTAGTGTGAAGAGATTGGTTTCTGGAGTGCGTATGAAGACCACCTGTTGGCGTGGCGAGAATGCCTTGGCGAGCTGACGAGCTGCTTCTAGGGGTGCTGCTTGATCCTCTGGAGGTGCGGAGTAGCTGTAGTATTCGGTGGCGGGAGGGTTGGAGGAGGCGTGGCTCTCGCTGGCTGTTGGCAAGTAGAAGTTGTTTAGAGCAAGCGCTTGCCCGAGGCAGAGAAACAGCCAAAGTTTCTGCAAGTGAAAAAGCGAGAAATTTCATTAGCTGGACTTTTGGGAAGCGTTCTACAATGTCGATTTTGGTTGAGTTTTGGTTACCATTATCAAGGCACGCATTTTGGCTGAAAGTTTGGGACGCTGCACGTTAAACTCCGCTGGTATTTTTGGCCTGCAGCGGCTGTTTTTCAGCGTTTGAAGCTCAATTCGTTTATAATCTAGTCACAGCAACAAAACCATCCTTATATACGACACAAACAACAAAACTGACTTCTCAGCTACGCTGTCTTTGTTTGCATTATTTCTGCGTTTGTTTTTTTTTTTTCCTCTTGGATGATTTTATGGACTTTTAAAAGATTTTTGCAAACGCTTTTGCTCTGGTTTTTTGTGTGTTGCCTGCTCCGATTATCCATGTTAATGTCGTTCAATTTTGAAATGCAAATTTCTTCGGTTGCCAGACACAAGAGGGAGCTGACGGAGCACACGGACTGAAGACAGAAGGCAG
Source organism: Hypselothyrea guttata (assembly GCA_035045125.1). NCBI lineage: Eukaryota > Metazoa > Arthropoda > Insecta > Diptera > Drosophilidae > Hypselothyrea > Hypselothyrea guttata. The sequence goes on along the minus strand of JAWNNJ010002199.1, from coordinate 508,853 downwards.
AAGACACTAGGCGACACAAAGACGCATGTGAATTTGACCTGAGCTCGGCTTGAACTTGAATTAATTCGCATAAAATTTACAAATGAGCCCCCAATTTGAATTAGTTATCAAATTGTTTCACATGCGATTGTTGTCCCCATACATAGACCGTGCCATTTGTTGTGGTTCCTCCTCCTCCTCCAATCCCCTGAGTTATACTTTCACTCGGATTCGCTTTTATGATCATGGTTTTATGGCTGCCGATTGTGTTCATTTACACGTCATTTTTGAATTTTTTATGGAGTTTTTTTTTAAGGTTTTTTTAATAAGCTTATGTACTAACGAGCCTCGCTCCAGATTTTATCCGATAAGCAGCTTAACGAAATTTACAACTCGTAGCCCTCGAGATCTGCCAACAACCACTCATCGTTCATTGTGATATTTATTGTGTTGAAAACGACATTCGTAATACAAGTTAGATGTATATCTATGGCAGTCTTATGGATCTATTTTAATGTCTTAATCTGCAGGGTGCCTAAAATCTCAGAAGTGGGCGCGTCTTCTGCGCTTCTGAGGTGGCAAATAGCTGTTTGATATGGCAGGTAGATATGTCTTGGCTGAAGCCTCACCGGGGAATATCATGCGACTGCTGGAACGATGTCTTTCATTGACTCGAAAATCACTGTGAACTGCCTTTGCAGTGCGGGCATCCAAGTCGTATGGACCTGGTGCCAGCTGCTGCTGTGCCAGGGGCAGTGGGGGCAAGTCAATGTGACCCTGATCTGCGCCATTTGCGTAGGCCAAGGAGGCTAAGGGAGGCAGATAGCTGGGATGTGGTGCAGGTGGTGCCGGATAGTAGCCCTGTGGTTCCACAGCCTGCTTCTCTGGAGCATACGCTTGCTGCGGCAATTGTGCTGAGCCTGACAAATCCTGCGATGGCAATTGCGATTGCAGCGAGTAACCCAAGGAGGCTGGCTCCTGTCGATAGAAGCCCTGCGCTGTCTGTGGATAGATGCTCTGTTGTGGCAACTGCGGCTGTTGCGAGTAGCCCAAAGATGGCCGCCCAGCTGCTCCAGCTGTTCCTGCTGCTGCGTACTGCGCCTGAATGTGCTGCTGCGCATGAGCAGCCTCCGCATCCGTCCTGTATTTAACAAAATGTACTTGGGGCTTGTGTTTATGTTGCGCCTGCAGAGCGCTCAGTTTGCTTGCCAATTCATTGGAGTCCGTTTGCTTATTCAGCACATAGATGGCCGTCTTGTCCTCACTGCTCTGCTTGGTCAGCGCGTTAAGCGCACCCTGTACGGCTTTATTCTCCGGTGCCTTGATAAAAACTACCTGCAGATTCTTCTGCGAAATTTCTGATATTTTCTGCTCTACCAGCTCGGCCTCATCGGAGTTGTCGTAGGGCGCCTCAAATGCATAGAAATGCTTGTGGTACTCCGCATGAGCTCCATAATGATCGGTTGCCTGATGTCCAGCTTCAGTGTGCTCCGTTTCAAAGCCAAAATCGGGATTTTTCGACTGATATTGATAGCCCAGCTCAGCCGTGCACAAAGCTAAGCAAGTAAGAAACTAAAAGTTTTCAAGCTGAGATCTGTTTTAGATTAAAGTTTTTAGCTTTATCCTACCACAATTTGCCGCATGCTGTTTTTTTTTTTTCGATGTTTAGGTCTATTTGTACACTTCGACCAGAATTTTGATCTTTTGTGTAGACCTTTCTCGTGGTTATGGAGATCTCTGTGTATTTATTTTGAGACTTTTTATATAGTTTAGCACTTTGGTTGGCTTTATACTCCATATTTTGTGGGGAGGAACTATGTGTTCCTCAAGATGTTGATGTCGTTGTCTGCAGAGAGCTGGGCAATCGCACAGGATGTGTACCGCTGTTTCTTGATCCCCATAACAGAATCTGCAGGTGTCCGTCTCAGAAAGGTGCAACTTCTTCAGGTGGTACCTCAGACCGCAGTGACCGGTGAGGTAGCCTGTCAAGGTGCGTAAGTCGTTCTTACTCAGCTGAAGTAGCCTTTGGGATTTTTGTTTTGAGGGAGAGAGGAATTGTTTGGCTTGCCTTTGGCCGTCACTGTGTGCCCAGTGCCTTTTTAGTTCCTCCGCTTCCCAGGTTCTGAGCCTCTCTACCCTGTGTCCTTTTGAGAGTCCACAGAAGGGTTCGGGTCCGATGAAATGACAGTTTGCTGCCCGTTTTGCTAGTTTGTCTGCCATTTCGTTGCCTGCATGACCCTCATGTCCCGGCACCCACCCTAGCTGGAGGGAGTTAGAGGTGCCTAGAGCATTTAAGAGTTTAATGCATTCGGATACTAGCTTTGATGTCACACAGAATGACTTCAGTGCCAATAGGGCTGCTTGGCTATCCGACATTATAAAGATCTGTTTGCCTTTTGTTTTTCGTCTAAGACATTCTCTTGCACAGATCTCTATTGCATGCACTTCTGCTTGAAAGATGGTAGGTGATTTTCCCATGGGGACGACTTTCTTCAGATTGGGTCCGAAGATTCCTGCCCCTGTATCACCATTTTCCAGTTTGGATCCATCTGTGTACCAAGTTTCCGTTTGGTTTGTGTTGCAGAGGTTTGCGGGTTTCCAGTCCTTTCTTTCGTTGATAGTTACATCATAGGATCTGTTGAAAATAATGGTTTTTACCTCCTCATCTGAGATGCGGAGAATCGGGTCATTTTGAAGGAATGTCAGAATTCCTAAGTGACCCGTCAAGTCTCCACTCTTCAGATTGGCGATATTTTCCAAGCGTAGTGCGCTTAGGCAAGCTTCCCTTTGAATGGATATAGGAAGTGGTGCTATGCCAGTTATAACTCCTAGTGCATCTGTGGGGCTTGTGCGCATTGCTCCGGTGATTCCGATGCATACTAGTCGTTGCAGCTTAGCTAGATCAGCTGCTGCTTTTCTTTGAGTGGATTTTTTCCACCAGGCAAGAGATCCATAAGTTATTATTGGTCTTATTACAGTTGTATAAGACCAGTAGATCATCTTAGGGTTTATGCCCCATGTTCGTCCGAATAGTCTGTTACAGGAGAAAAAGGCCCTTGTAGCCTTATTTATTGTGTTGTTTAAGTGTGAGTTCCAGGTCAGCTTGGAATCAAGTGTGACTCCTAGGTATTTTGCTTCTTTTGAGAACTCAATTGTTGTACCATTCAGCGTAGGTTTCTTTAGAGAGAGAATCCTTTTCCTTGTGAATGGTACAATAGTGGTTTTCGATGGATTTACATTTAATCCATTTTCCTTACACCACTTTTGTGTTACGTTGAGGGCCATTTGCAGTCTGTCTGATATGGTATCTTCATGCCAGCCCATGCAACATATCACTATGTCATCTGCATATCCTTGCGTTGTAAATCCAGTGGCGTTTAGCTTATGGAGAAGCTCGTCAACCACTATGGTCCACAACAGCGGTGAGAGAACTCCTCCTTGAGGACAGCCTCTTGTGGCCATTATGGATTCATTTGTTCCGCCCAGGTTTAGAGAGATGACTCTGGATCGCAGCATTTCGATGATCCAGTTGGTAATTTGCGTCGCTACACCTTTTTTGATTAAGGCGTTTTCAATCGCTTTATGTGACGTATTGTCAAATGCACCGGAGATATCGATGAAGGCTCCAAGTGCAATTTGTTGAGAGGCAAGTGCCTTCTCTATCCATGTTGTGAGACAGTGTATGGCCGTCTCTGTAGATTTACCAGCTTGGTATGCATATTGCGATTTATGCAGAGGGAAAAGCTTGAGATTTAGTTCCCTTATGTGCTGATCAATTATTTTCTCCATGGTTTTTAGAAGAAAGGAGCTGAGGCTAATCGGTCTGTATGATTTAGGCGATTGAGCATCAGCCTTTCCTGCTTTAGGTATAAATACAACCCGAACCTCTCTCCATTTTTTTGGTATTGTACCAAACAGGAGGCTGGCCTTGAAGATGCGGATTAGCGTTGGCACTATTTGCCGCACTCCCTCCTGAATTAGGCATGGTTGAATGCCGTCTGGACCAGCTGATTTATAAGGACTGAACGAATTTAGTGCCCATTTTACGCTATTCTCATGGAATATTGCTAAAGGCTTTGAGAGTCTAGCAGTCGAGTGGCGTGGTGTCCGTTCGACCGTAGGCTCATGTGTAACCTTTACACATCCTGGGAAATGTGTCGCTAGGAGCAATTCACTAGTTTCCCAGGGTGTGTTCGTATAGCTTCCGTCTGATTTTTTGAGCGTACAGATGCCGTTTGAATGGTCTTTTTCAAGAGCTTTTTGGAGTCTGACTGCATCAGGTAGGGTCTCTATCTTACTGCAGTTGGATCTCCAAGTAGCTCTTTTAGATCTTCTCAGCTCTTTGTTATATGTTGTTAAGGCATTTTTGTATATTGTCCACTCAATCTTTCCATTTTTTGCCTTATTGAACAGGTTTCTTGCAGATCTTTTTAGAGCCTCTAGGGATTTATTCCACCATGGAACGTTTCTCTTGTTTTTGCAGATCTGTTCTTTACAGGTGGATTCAAACGCTGTTACAATTGCTTCTCAATTTCCATTTCTTCCGTGCTTTTTATTGGGAGATTTGATATGTTCACTTTCTGCTCAAGCTCAGAGCGAAATTGATTCCAATTTGTTTTACGCGGATTTCTTTTTATTAACACATCGCGTTCCGTTTCTCCAATGTCAAATCTAATGTGCTGATGATCTGACATGGATACTTCGTTCGATACGTGCCATTTCGAGACGTAGGCCGACATGTTATTGCTGCATAAGGTGAGATCCAAGACCTCTTGCCTAATTGCATTCATAAATGTTGGTTCATTACCCTTGTTTAGTAAAACTATGTGTTCTTTACTAATGTATTCTAAGAGGTACTCACCTCTCTTGTTGATATCTGTGCTTCCCCATGTTGTGTGGTGAGCGTTAGCGTCGCACGATATCATCCATCTCATCCGTTTGCTGGTGCAGTAGTCCACCAGGTCTTTGATGGTTGAGGTGGGGTTTTCTTCCTCTCCAGGCAGGTACGCTGAGGCCAGCACCACCTCTTTTACTCCGTGGACCGAGGGCATCTTTACCCATATTGCCACGAGGTCTTCATTGATAAACTGCGAGAGAGGAATAAAAGAAAGTTTTGTGTTAATAAGAATGGCCGTTCTCGGACGAGATCTGGCGCTTTTATATATTAACTTGCCATGGGTTGTGGTTAGCCCTTTGATCAAATTTCCTCCGGTCCAAGGTTCCTGTATAAACGCTATGTCCAGAGCTTCTGTGTTAAACCTCCAACTCAGTACGTCGGACGCCGCCTTCGCACGGTGGAGGTTTATCTGGAGACATTTCAGCTGTGCGCATGCTGTAATCGAATCAAAGACCAAATTTCGTATGTCGAGATACAAGCAGATCTCAAAGTATTATATAATTTTTGCTCACAGACTGCAATTCCATTTAGGGACTAATGATGGCACAATTTCTCCAAATGCAGGCAAAGAGTTCAATGTCAAAATATTACAAAACTTTTCACCAATATTTTGTTTTAGGTATAATTTTATTTCGCAAATTGCTAGAGTCTTAACAGATATGGTTAACAATGATATAGACAAATGCGTGGGAATCAAATTTATGGTCAGTCTGGTGGTTCAGTTCATTGAGCTTAAGCACGGTGACGCAGCAGCGATGCGGGCAGGTACGAGTTCACGGGCTCATGAGCCGGAGCTGCAGCTGGAGCCGGAGCATGGGAGGCAAAGTTGAGGACGTGAGCAACTCCGCCATTTTGGTGGGAGGAGACACCGCCCAGCTGATCGTATTGACTCTGAATGGCGTGTTGGGCATTGACTGCGTCTTCTGGGGTGCGGTACTTGACGAAGTGCACCTCGGGCTTGTTGTTGTTGTTGTTGCGAATGCTGTTCAGCTTGTTGGCGAGATCATCGATGCTGGCCTGCTTGTTCAGCACGTAGATGGCGGTTTGCTGTTCGCCAGCCTGTTTTGCCAGGGACAGAGCAGCATCCTCCAGACCGTTGTACTCGGGGCTCTTGATGAACACGACACGCAGAGCACGGCGCAGATTGTTCGACAGCTGTTCGGCATTGGCAGGTGCCTGGAAGTCATGTTCGTTTGCAGTGAAGGTGAAGAATTCCTTGGTCAGCTCAGCTGGAGCCTGGTAGGTCTGCTCAACTGCAGCGGGCTGATCAACAGCGGGTGCAAGGTATCCTCCTTGTGGGGCAACTCCGGCGTTGCCTGGATTGAAGGACAAACCAGCGTTGGAGTGCTCCACGGGTTGATAGTTGTATCCCAGCTTATCGGCGTAGGCCACAGCCAACAGGCAAAGGCAGCTCTGGAAGGGCGAAACGTTTAATTATTTGATCAAGGCTCTAATGCCGTCACTACTCACAATGAAGACGCGCATTTTGTGTTGTGTAAAGGATAATAATACTACTGTGCTCAAAGCCGAAGCAAAGTCAAGTCTGCTGATAGTTCGAACGCCCACGCTTTTTATGCGATATCGAATCGTTTGGCCAATGATGGGATATTTCGCAAAACGATTAGCTGACCTACACTTTTTTGATTAGCTCTCTTTGGTTGGTTTTTGCACCACATTTATCGCTATATGTCATTCTCAATTCGCTGCTCACTTTTTTAATTGACTTTGCTTGTTTTCGCAGCATATTTTATGGCTTTACTAATCTCCGATTCGTCTGTCCACTTTGTGTTCCAAATTTACAAATCAGTGATGTTTTAAACTTGTTGATAGATATTGGTATATATTTAAATGTCTTAAGAAAAGCTATCAGCTATGGAAAACTGAAGAGATATACTATTTTTACTTGACTACCAATACAAAGTGTTATCTTAATTAGATTCACGCAAATACTAATATATTATTTAAAACTTTGTTTACCAAAAAAGTAGCTCATCGAAAAACTGGTTTCTGCGACCGATTAGTAGTTTTATACTATTAAGCTGCTTATGCGTAGCTAAACTATCGATAGTCGCCCCACCCGATAATTTCAGTGGTCTATCAAGAGTTTGGTAAAAAGTTAATAAGCTGAGCTTGCGTTTGATTTGCTTATATAAATCTAAACTATAAATTATCCAAAATATTCTATATGATTTAAACTCAGAATTCGCAATAAACTTAGTCGAAATGATGTTTGTTTTAAATTTTAAAAACTCGTAAAAAGCGTAATTCTATACCAGTATTTGGATTTGCTGCCTTAACTGTGGTCATGATATATTGGGCGATCGGCTATATTGTTCCGACATCATTTATTTCTTTCACAAGACTTGCTGGCGAATATTTCTGTGTGTTTATCTTTAATGATTTTTCTAATAAAATTTTGTGGCGTTTTTGTGTGTTTTGTATATGCAAATTAAGGGTAGTGGGTGCTCTTGAATGGAGCTACTATTGTGATTTTGGTGCTGGAGCTGTGGAACTTTTGGCTACTTGGTTTGTTATCATTCATACATTATGTATTGGACTGGCTTTGACTAGCCTAGTCATGATAGTTCCGTCTTGTAGTTGCCATAAATTTAGGTGCCAATAGTTTGTCCAACCTTTTACTTCACGCAGATTAACATTTTAATTATTATCAAAAATTTTCGTTGATTGTTTTGCGCCTATTGTACCTTTATATTTTCTATGGCTCGTACACATAGAAAATGTAAATTTTTTATTGGTTTCCACTTGATGTCGATGCTATCGACACAGTGCTGGAATTTTTATGGCATGTTGTAAACATGCTGCAATTTTTGACAGTGAAACATGGAAATGATATTCACACTAACCAACCAAGCAACCGAGAGACGACTCTATCATACAGTTGACAGAAATGGACCCGCATATAAACATCATTCGAAATATACATTTTAAATAAGAAGTATATTTGAAACATTTGACAAGTCAATAGATAACACTTATTTAACAAAAAGAATCGTAGGGACAAACCCCATTGAATTAGTAACGGAAACGCAGACGGCGCAGCACGGACGATGGCAGATAAGAGTTCTCTGGGATGTGAGCGTTGGGCTGACGGTACTGAGGAGCCGAAGCGAAGTTCAGAGCGTTGGCAACACCACCGTTGTGGGACTGGCTGGATCCACCCAGAGAGTCGTACTGGGACTGGATGGCACGCTGAGCGTTGGCGGCATCCTCAGGAGTGCGGTACTTGACGAAGTGCACCTCGGGCTTGTTGTTGGCATTGCTGCGGATGGCATTCAGTTTGTTGGCCAGATCTCCGATGTCAGCTTGCTTGTTCAGCACATAGATGGCAGTCTGTTGCTCAGCAGCCTGCTTGGCCAGAGCCAGAGCAGCGTTCTCCAGACCACGGTTCTCGGGACCCTTGATGAAGACAACACGCAGACCCTTATTGACGGAGCTGGACACGCGTTCCAAAGCCTGGGGCTCATCGAAGTCCTCCTCGTTGGCGGTGAAAGTGTAGAACTCCTTGTTCAGCTCAGAGGAGGGAGCAGCATTGTATTCAACTGGACCTTCGAAGCCAGAGCTGCCGAGTCCAGAGCCACCGAGTCCAGAGCTACCCAGTCCAGAGCCACCAAGACCGCTGTCCAGGCTGCCAAAGTTGCCGCTGCTGCCATGTCCGCCCAAGGAACCACCACCGAGTCCTCCGAGAGAACCACCACCCAGGCCTCCCAGGCTGCCACTGCTGCTGCCGCTGCCAGGAGCGAAGGACAGTCCGGAGCTGGAGTGTCCTACCGGCTGGTAGTTGTAGCCCAGTTTGTCGGCACAGGCAACGGCCACTAAGCACAAGACGATGAAAGCGCGCATCTTTGGGGTTCTAGTTCTACTCGGAGCTGTGAGCACAGAATGATGTGGCCAAGAGGTGAAGTGCCATTTTTATAGCAACTGTTTGCGACACTCAGAACAAGTGTTTAGAATACGATGCTCGGTGCTCGGAGCTAGAGATCAAGATAAGGTCCGCCCAATATGTTGTCTAACATGTTTTTTTGTATTTTGTATATTTCTTTATGCTTTTTGTATATTTGGCGGCTTCGATTATTGCCTGACCGCATCGACGTCAGCAGTGGCGGCGGCGTTGATTAAAATTTGATGAACTTCGGTTTACAAAGAAAATTTTTATGCAAATAAGCCATCGGGTCTCGACGCTGGCAGCTCTGTCGACTGCGACTGCGACTGCGACTCCAACTGCGACCGAGCAGCAGCAGCTCCAAATTGTTTAGCTGTTCAGTAGCCAAATTCTTTTGTTCACTCATTTTGTTATGCAAATGGAACCCACAACGATTGAAAGTGAAGCTCAGGCTAATGGCCACAAATATTTTTGGGGCCAGCAGCCAGTCAGCCAGACAGACAGCATTTAGTATTGAAGCTTAATAATATTAAATTGCTCGATGCTACAGTTTTGGGCATTGTTTGTTGTAGCTACATGCAATTTGTCCAAAAAGAAATCAATTCAATTTTGGATTCGAATTGGAATTGGAATTGGAATTGGAAAAATGCGTGGGACAAGCTGACATATTGCTGATACACATATAGACGTAAACAAACTCCAAACATAAGTGGATGCGAAGGCATGACAAAATGGAATTTGATATAAAAACATATCAGAAACATAAAAATGCTGTCAAAGAACTTGTTATATTTCTGATTTGCAAATTTTCATAAATAGCCATTGGCATAGCATTGGCATCCTAATTTAACCCGTTGAACTCGTTTTGGCAGACAAAAAAACCCAAATCCGTTTTCAACATTAAATTCAAATCATTTTCATAAAGACAAATTCCTAAGCAAGAAAATGCTCATTCAAACGCTAAGCAAAAGAGAAAAAACAATAGGTTGTAAGCATTTGAATGGAAATATTGATAGCTAGTTATATGAGTGTGACTAGAAAATACCCTATAACTATAAGAGTTTGGCCAGCGAGAGTTCGGCCAAGGAAAGTTAAGCCAGCAAGAGGTAGGCAGAATGAGTTAGGCAAAAAGAGTTAGGCAGCATGATTTAGACAGCGAGATTTCGGCCAATGAGAGTTAGGCCAGTGAGGGTTTGGCCAGCGAGATTTCGCATACTGAGAGTTAAGCTAGCAAGAGGAAGACAACGAGAGCTCGGCCAATATCGGTTATATATTTGGTAAATATTTAGCTCGGCCAATATCGGTTATATATTTGGTAAATATTTTTACTTTTTACCTTTTTTAATAAATACTTGGCATACCCGCTCAAATCTTTTTACGACTGTAGGGTATATAAGGCAAATATTTGCACAAATATGCGAACATCTAAATATATTAGGTAAACAATTTTATTTTCGAAACAATAAGTCAACAATAACAAAGATATTTAAATCGGTAACGATCAAACATAACAATACACACTATCATCTCCATTTTCTAATCCTAGAAACGCAGACGACGCAGAATGTTAGCCGGCAAGTAGCTGCTGCCTGGCGTCACTGGTGGAATGTATGAGGAAATGGGTGCAGTGGCTTCCGGCTCAGCAGCCACGGGTGCGGGCTCGGAGGCAGCGAAATGGTGAGCGGGGGCAGCATGGTGAGCGGGTGCTGCAACTGGAGCTGGCGCACTCGATGCAAAGTTCAGAGAAGGAGCAACTCCGCCATCTTGGTGCACTGATTTGCCGCCCAGCTGATCGTATTGTCCCTGAATGGCGCGTTGAGCGTTATCGGCATCCTCGTTGGTGCGGTACTTGACGAAGTGCACCTCGGGCTTGTTGTTGTTGTTGTTGCGCACGCTGTTTAGCTTGTTGGCCAGATCTCCGATGTCAGCCTGCTTGTTGAGCACATAGATGGCGGTCTCCTGTTGGGAGGCCTGCTTGGCCAGAGCCAGAGCAGCGTCCTCTAGGCCACTGCTGTTGGGTCCCTTGATGAAGACCACACGCAGAGCTTTGTTCAGGGCTTCAGACACCCTTTCGGAAGCAGCTGGATCATGGAAGTCCTCCTCGTTGGCCGTGTAGGTGAAGAATTCCTTCTCCAGCTCAGGCTGAGCAGCTGCGTAGTTTGGTGCATCGACAGATTGCTCGGCAACGTGACCACTGGGCTGGAAGCTGGGCTCGGCGATGGAGGGCTGAGCAAAGCCTGCGTTGTCGGAGAACACAGCGGGTCCAGTTGCAGATGCCAATGAAGGCGAGGCAAACGATGGCGCAATATTGCTGGCCGCACCACCTGGTGCGAAGGAGAGTCCGGAGCCTGAATGCGACACTGGCTGATAGTTATAGCCAAGTTTGTCGGCGCTGGTTAAAGCCGCCAGGCAGAAGCAGAGGAGAACCGAAAATTGGCGCATGTTTTGTGATTGAGTTGCTGGCAGAATGTGATGCTGAATGCAGATTGTTTGGTGGTTTTTATGCATGCGACAATGTGGAGCATTTACCGTTATGCAAAACACTCGGCCACAATGGTCAAATTATGCAACATATAGATCCGATCAAGCGATCGACTACCGGCTATGCTAAACTAAAATATGCAGGCAAAGAACTTGATTGGCATAGCCTTTGCGAGAGTTTATGGCTATCGAAGTGTAGTTGGTGGATGGAAGAAGATCTTGGTATCGATGCCATCAGCGTCGCCATAAATTTCATATTAAATTCAATATTCTGCATTTAACAATAATTTTCATTATTTATCTTTGCCGTTTCTGCCTCTACTCGTAACCTTGATGCGATGTATCTGTTTATCTTCATAATCAATATAAATCTAGCTATAATGAGAAGACTTTAGGCCGGCCAGTCCACCTGGTTAGCTGCAAAGCTGTGTTGGGCTGTCCAATGGGTCGTAAACCAAATTTGGTGCGATTCACTTGTTGGTATCTGATTTTGAGTATGTGCAATATAACTGCGGGATCCAAAGTGTTACCCAAAATCGCTCGAAAAGCAAACAAACATGCAAATGAGGCATGCCCAGTCGTATTAAAACAAAAGAAAAAAAAAACATATTTTAACGATCCGCGAATTATTATTACCTTTTTGGCGAGGCAAAACGAGGCGATGCAAGGCTTTGTCGCGGCTTTTCAGCATTATGCTAATGATGCGGGTGGAGGCGACCTTCCACAGCCGGCAGTCAATGTGGATATGGATGTCGTTGTGGTTTGTCTAATGGCGCCGGAAGTGCCGACGACAGCATCGCTAAAAATAAACACCATCTTGTTGGTTTTTTATCTAATTTATTTATTTTTTTGTTGTTTTTTGTTTGTGCTTTTGTTTTGTAGCCCGATCGATTAACTAATTAACCCTTCCAACTGCAGCACGATGTCAGCACCAAATGAGATAATTTGATAATTGGACATTTAATAAATTACTTGGCGCCGCTTATTTGGCAATCAAGTCAAACACTGCACGTCATAGTACTTCTCCACATTAGCATTTCCACTTCAATGGTGACCATAAACGCACCGTAACTCATTCCAACTCGAAAACTATGCAAAAATCTGCATTCAAGTCATAAAGATGACACCGCTCTTTTTAGTTTATTATTTATTACTCATTTAATAAGCAAATGCAAATTCTGCAGATTGTATAGATATGAAATTTGACTACAACTTTAACATTGCCATCGACTGCACTGCAAGTCTTTTGTTTGCATTAGCTGCTTAGCTCGATTATCTACATCTTGCAGTTATAAAAGTAAACACTCCGATTGACCCAAGCAGTTACAAACCATCGCTCTAATCAGCACCAATCCAATCAATACTTAAACAATATGCGTACTTTCATCGTCCTGTGCCTTGTGGCAGTTGCCTGTGCAGATAAGCTCGGCTATAACTATCAGCCAGTAGGACACTCCAACGCAGGATTATCCTTCGCTCCTGGCACCAGCAGTGGCTCACTAGGCGGACTGAGCGGTGGTGGTCATGGAGGCCTCAGTGGTGGATCTTTGGGCGGTTCACTTGGGGGCGATTCTGGTCTGGGAAGTCTTGGCGGAGGCGGTCTCTTCAGCGAATCTCGTGAAGCGCCAGTAGCTTATCACGCCCCTGCCCCAACTGCTGAACTCGAAAAAGAATTCTTCACCTTCACTGCCAACGAGGGTGACTTTGATGAGCCCCAAGCATCGGAACAGGTCTCCAGCGCCCTGAATAAGGCTCTGCGTGTAGTCTTCATCAAGGGACCCGAGAACCGTGGCTTGGAGGACGCAGCTCTGGCGCTGGCCAAACAGGCTGCCCAACAGGAGACCGCCATCTACGTGCTGAACAAGCAGGCTGACATCGGAGATCTGGCAAGCAAACTGAACGCCATCCGCAATAACAACAACAACAAGCCCGAGGTGCACTTCGTCAAGTACCGCACTCCTGAGGACGCCGCCAACGCCCAGCATGCCATCCAGTCTCAGTACGATCAATTGGGCGGAGCCTCAACTCATCAGAATGGAGGTGTTGCCAGTGCAATCAACTTTGCCTCCCAAGCTCCAGCTCCAGCTCGCGAAAGCGTTAGCGAGGCCTCAGCCCCTGGTCCCAGCTATTTGCCTGCCAACATCTTGCGTCGCCTGCGATTCTAATTTGTTAAGTTGTTAATTGTTCTGTTGTTAAAGATAATAAAAATATAAAAGATCGATAAAAAATTACATAACGAATTGAATGTTATTTTGAAAGGGTAAACAACGGAATATAACTTATAGCCAAAAAAAAAAGTAAGTAAGTAAGTTCAAAAAGCTATTAATAGAGAATTTGTGAAGCGATTTAATAAGGTCTCATCATAGTTTTCGTCACAAACTTGATGCATTTAATAAAATTCTAAAATATAAATATTATTTAAACTATAATAATAAAATTAACTACATAAGTCCAATTTTAATATGTATACTCATATGCATATTACTTAAATTCCTTCTCAAAAGAATAAAATCGTGTCCTAAGCACGATTTATGTCCATCTCTAAAAGGAACTTGTTTGACACTGATGTCGTTTTTAAAACAAGTCTTAAACCAGGGCAATAACCGAGCTACGTTGCATATCAAATTTGCTTCATTCACAGATACAATTTTTCTTCCGGTAATTTTGCGATGACTTTAACAATCTTGTATTCGCCATAAAATGCTCTTTCGTCATACTTAATTCTAAGTTATTCAAAAGCTATCTGCGAAATATTCCACCTTTCCCAAATTTTTTATTTTATTTGTTTATTTTAATCTTTGGGACAGAATGCGAATGCTAATAGTTGTATGGACGAGTTAGAATATGGCATTTATGAGCGGTATGTGTTAATTGGATACGGTGTTAATTTTGGGAACAAGTTCGATAGTTTTCACTGCGGAACATTTAAACTAATTATGGTAACAGAGATAAAAAGCTGGCAAGCGGCAAACGGGAACCGGTATCGATCCACGCATTCCCGTCTGCACTCCCACAGAAAGTGGTCTAGCCCGTCTTGTAGGATAGTTTTGCATAATCGTTTCATAAGCGCACCACTTTGCATAAGATTCTAGTTGAGTTATGTGCCCGTAAAGAACCCATCTATTGTTCTAAGCTCGATCCAACTACGAGAGCGGTGTATATAAGCTGAGCTGCGAACCAACAGGATTCAGTCTAAGCCATCGGCTGTTCAGAACACACATCTCCCACTTCTTCGCTTTCAACATGCGTTTCCTCATCGTCTTCTGCCTGCTCGGCGCCGCATGCGCTCAGTACAATTACGGACAAGGACTTGACTCAGGATCTGCCACCAACGGCATTCCAAGCGTGTCCTACGAACAGCCCAGCTACTCTGGTGCCGAGAGCAGACCCAGCACATCCTATGCCCCATCCGGCGGACTTGACAAGGAATTCTACACCTTTGAGGCCGATGAGAACGATTTCTACGATCCAGCTGCCAGCGAAAGGGTTGCCAACAGTGTGAACAAGGGCCTCCGTGTGGTCTTCATCAAGGGCCCCGAGAACCGTGGCTTCGAGGACGCTGCTCTGGCTCTGGCCAAGCAGGCTGCCGAACAGAGAACCGCCATCTATGTGCTGAACAAGCAGGCTGACATCGGAGATCTGGCCAACAAACTGAATGCCGTCCGCAACAACGCCAACAACAAGCCCGAGGTGCACTTCGTCAAGTACCGCACTCCTGAGGATGCTGCCAACGCTCAGCGTGCCATCCAGTCTCAGTACGACTCTCTGGGCGGATCTAGCCAGAATTTCAATGGTGGCATTGCTCCCGCCATCAACTTTGCTTCCCGTGCACCCATCGGTCACTCTGGACACTCAAGCGGACATGGCAGCTTTGCTGCTCCCAGCGCTCCCAGTGGCTCCTACCTGCCCGCCAACATTCTGCGCCGTCTGCGCATCCGTTAAATTTCGAAAACGAAGAATCGTGTTTAGTGCCAATGCTAATTTAGCCAATATCGCTGGACCGACTATTGTCATATTCTGCATTTTTACGAGGACACAATAAAATCGACCAAATGAAGTAAACCCAAAATTACACTCGTTGTTATTGCTATTGTTTCAGTTTGAGTTTGAGTGTTGAATTTCTGTATCTGTATCTCATGTTTTTTGCCGCATTGTGCAGAGCTATTGCATTTTTATGCTCATGATTTTGATTTTTATCACTTTCCATATAATAACATTTATGCAAAGCCGCACTGTCGGATCGAGCTCGAACACAAAAGACCAACGCTGCTATTTTGTAGGCGGAAAAAACATTTA
This sequence comes from Hypselothyrea guttata, assembly GCA_035045125.1. Taxonomy (NCBI): domain Eukaryota; kingdom Metazoa; phylum Arthropoda; class Insecta; order Diptera; family Drosophilidae; genus Hypselothyrea; species Hypselothyrea guttata. The sequence continues at coordinate 493,299 of JAWNNJ010002199.1, read as the reverse complement.
GCGACGACGTCGCATTGTGTTTAATGAGAAACCACGCTGACAGCCTCGAAGACAGATTTGTATAAATAATAACCGTCCACACCAAGTTAGACAGAAACCAAACAATCGTCAAACCAAGAGAACCACATCACAAAGACAAGAATCCAAAATGCGTGCCTTCATCGTAAGTTGATCAAAGTCCCACCGAAGGATAACATAACTAATTCTCGTCCCTCTCCCTCCATGGATACCCAAATAGGTTATGTGCCTGGTGGCAGTTGCCTGCGCCGATAAGCTCGGTTACAACTACCAACCCGTAGGACACTCCAACTCCGGTCTGTCTTTCGCTCCTGGCAGCGGAAGTGGCAGCATTGGGGGCGGCTCTCTGGGCGGACTAGGAGGCGGCGCTGGTGGACTGGGTGATTTGGATTCCGGTCTGGGTGGTGGCAGCATTGGCGGTGGAAGCCTGGGTGGTGGTCACATCGGTGGCGGTTCCGGTCTGGGCAGCCTCGGTGGTCTCGGTGGCGGTGCTCTGGATGCTCCAGTCTCCTACAACGCCCCTGCCCCAACTGCTGAACTCGAGAAGGAATTCTTCACCTTCACCGCCAACGAACACGATTTCGATGAACCCCATTCTTTGGAGAAGGTGTCCAGCGCTCTGAACAAGGCTCTGCGTGTTGTCTTCATCAAGGGACCCGAGAACCGTGGCTTGGAGGACGCTGCTCTGGCTCTGGCCAAACAGGCTGCCCAACAGGAGACCGCCATCTACGTGCTGAACAAGCAGGCTGACATCGGAGATCTGGCCAGCAAACTGAACGCCATCCGCAATAACAACAACAACAAGCCCGAGGTGCACTTCGTCAAGTACCGCACTCCCGAGGATGCTGCCAACGCCCAGCATGCCATCCAGTCTCAGTACGACCAATTGGGAGGTTCTTCCAAGGCTCATGATGGTGGTGTTGCATCCGCCTTGAACTTCGCTTCTCAGGGTCCAGTGCGTCAGGCGACCGCCCACTCTCCCGACAACTCTTATCTGCCCACCTCCATCTTCCGTCGTCGTTTGTAAAGGGTTTCTATAACTCCACTAGAGCAACAAAAGCTCAACAACTTGTTACATAATTCTAATTGTTTGTTTTAAAAGATAAATGAATAAAATATACTTCAATTAAAACCAATAATTTTTTATTCAAAATAAAATAGGGTTATACATAAAATAAAAAAATAGTCTAAACTCAAACAGGGCTATAGAATATATAAATTGAATATTTGAACAATTCTTAAGGTATCGCCAATGATTATTTATTTATTTATTTATTTTTTGCTTTTATATATATTTTATTCTTTTCTATTATTCCTATAATCAAAAAAAAAATTTGAAAAAGGATTTGTATTTTTGAAATCAAGTTGTACATAGATATAATTTATTTTAACGATTGAAAAATGAAATTGAGAATTAATATAATATATTTGAATAGCAGTCATTTAATCGTTGTTTTTCAAATTTAATATTTATTTATTTATATAGAGGACTGAATTTAGTTCATAGACCTTTTAAGCGAAATAATACATTTTATATATGTATGTTTAAAAACAACGTTTAATTTTAGATTTTGATAAGTTTCATATGCAAACCGTACAAAATATTCTTTTAACGCGTGCAAAAAATTTCCGAAAAATTATCAGACCATAAATCTTAAAATAATTTAGAAATTATTTTAATTGTGCTTTTGCCAGTTATGTCCCAAACTAGCATACATTAGCATGGTTTTAATAACAGAGTAAATACCTAAACATTTTATGTTTCTATTTATGCACGGATAATCTGCTTATAAGCATATGACGATTCATTTGCATCATATTTTATTTTTACCCCTCGTATGTCATTTGAGTAAATGAGTAGGTAATAAAGTTGGAAATATTTAAAACCAATTTAATAAGTTTATGCTAAGACTTAATACTTTATATTGTCTCACAATAGTGGGTCGATAGAGGCGGCATATCAAACACATCACTAAATACACCCCCTAATTATTGTGTTGATGTCATACCAATAAATCAATATCTTAAGCACTTGTCGTCTGAATAGCTAAGTCTACGAAGAGATTTTTTAACTATATGACCAAAAAAATAATAAATAAAATCAGTGAATAAAAGAAACTAACCAGCTGGAGATGTCCTACATAAAACTGGCTGATAGCCTTGCAGAAGAATTTGAGATACTATATATTTATTATATATAATAGGTAATTATGACCCATCTTTATGGCATCAATATGCATATAAACTTATTTCAATGTGCTCGCGACTTATTAATTTTATAATTTTATATTAATTCTTGTAAAATTATTGGATAAAAAACACACAAAATTTGAATAACCTAAAACAATCAGCCGCAGTCGCAGCTGCTGCCCATTGAAAACGCAACAAAAATTCCAAATCGACCATAAAACTGTAGAGCCAAAAAGCTTTGTAGGCGGCAAAACACAGTGGCATCAAAGCGATTTCTATGCAAGCCAAGCCAAGGCGGCGGTTTTGTTTTTATCAGCCTCGAAGATGGATTTGTATAAATAATAAAGATCGTCTCGAACAGAAGACAGAAGCAATTCGTAACTCAAAGCAGAAGAACCAACTAGAAGTAACAACTCTCAAAACAAGATGCGTGCCTTCATTGTAAGCAACAAGGACCCCTAACCAACCCATCCACAAAAAAACTCATCCTCTTAATTCTTGCTCAACAGATTATGTGCCTGGTGGCAGTTGCCTGCGCCGACAAGCTCGGCTACAACTACCAACCCGTAGGACACTCCAACTCTGGTCTGTCTTTCGCTCCTGGTAGCGGAAGCGGAGGCAGCCTCAGCGGTGGCTCCCTGGGAGGTGGTCTGAGTGGAGGTTCCCTCGGTGGTCTGGGCGGTGGTTCCCTTGGTGGCGGTCTTGGCGGTGGATTGGACTCTGGTATTGGTGGTGGTTCCGGTCTGGGTAGCCTCGGTGGTATCGGTGGCGGTGCTCTGGATGCTCCAGTCTCTTACAACGCCCCTGCCCCAACTGCTGAGCTCGAGAAGGAATTCTTCACCTTCACCGCCAACGAACAGGACTTCGATGAGCCCCAGGCTTTGGAACGCGTTGCCGGCTCCGTCAACAAGGGTCTGCGTGTTGTCTTCATCAAGGGTCCCGAGAACCGTGGTCTGGAGAACGCTGCTCTGGCTCTGGCTAAGCAGGCTGCCCAACAGGAGACTGCCATCTACGTGCTGAACAAGCAGGCTGATATCGGAGATCTGGCCAACAAACTGAATGCCATACGCAGCAACAGCAACAACAAGCCCGAGGTGCACTTCGTCAAGTACCGCACTCCTGAGGATGCCGCCAACGCCCAGCGTGCCATCCAGTCCCAGTACGATCAGTTGGGAGGTTCTTCCCAGGCCCATGATGGTGGTGTTGCATCCGCCTTGAACTTCGCTTCCCAGGGTCCAGTGCGTCAGGCTACCGCCCACTCTCCCGACAACTCCTATCTGCCCACCTCCATCTTCCGTCGTCTGCGCCGTTAAATTCACTTAACAGGATGAAATATCTAGCTTAAGTATGCACCGATCGAAGACCGACCTTTGTTGTTACCAATTGTTGATTAATGCCTAATACTCCAAATGAACTTGAAATTATAATTTTTAAACGAAAACTTAAAACCATTTTTTGAAAAGGGTATTGACGGGGTCTAAGTGAGATGAAAATGAGCTATTCAACGCGGAAAAATTTTATTAAGGAAATCCCTAAGCAGAATTAGTAGAATAGAATCGTTAAACAAATTTTTAATGGAAAATCCAATTTTGCATAGAATTCTAAAAATAGCTTAGCTTAAGCGACATTAAACCCGATTATGCAAACAAGTGTATGCAAAAGCCGTTTAGCTCATTTTGGATTGATTAATTATACCCCTGGGGCAGTTCAAGGTCACCCAGAATCGTATACCGTTAGATGACCCAATTTTCATTGTCACTTCGCTGTGTGCCACGTACAATTAGTTAGGAATTTCAAGTGCAACCTACACATGGACACACAAATCTATAAAAAAATCACACAAACGAGAGATTTATGTTTGATTAAAACCTGATTGGCCATAAAGAAGATAAAGAAGGCAAGGAAGAAGCGGCAGAGACAAAAATAGAGAAACAGAAACAGAAACAAATCTAATCATTAATTTTATTGTGCTGACGATCACTTTTTTGTTGAAATCATTAACAAATATGCGATTCTGTATATACCAAATATAACGAAAAAGTCTGTCATTCGGGGTTGCGTGAGTTAGTGACTTTTATGCATAAATTATAAGCCAATTATTGGTGAATCACGATCAGCCAATCGGCAATCGGAAACAGTCGCGACCGCGACGGCGGCATGATTGAAGCTACCCAAAACAATGTGTTAAATGTGTTAAGAGCGAAATTATGTTAACAGATTAACAGCATTCCAAAAACCTGCCAACCAATCACAGCTCGTCTACGAGCACCTTTTGTTATTGTCGTCGTCGTCGTCGTCGTCGGGCTCTTCCGACCGCAAAGCGGAAGGAGGGGGTGTCAAGGCATCAATAAATGGCACGAGAGACCACGACTACGGCTAAAGCTACGGCTTTGGCTATGGCTGCGTCTACGGCTTAATTCGACTAGACCAACTGGTCTAAATATAGCCGCTGGCAGCGTTGGCGGTATAAAAGCTAACTTAATATACGCAATGCTAGCATTCTAGTAGAATAGTATAGGACGGCAAGATGCGCGCTTTGATTGTTTTGTGTTTGGTAGTGGCCGTTAGCGCCGGTCGTTTGGGCTATAACTACAAACCCGGCAGTACGGCTGACGTTATCGGTTCATCTGGTTCTGGTTCTGTTGGCATTGGTGGCATTGGCCCTGGCTCTGTATCCGTTTCCCAAGGCCTGAGCGGACCAGTCAGCTATGAGGCCAAACCTCAAGCTGGCATCCACAAGGAGTTCTTCTCGTTCTATGCCAATGAAGCCGACTTTGAGGATCCCGATGCAGCTCGTAAGATTGCTGGCGCTCTCAAGAAGAGCGTCCGTGTGATCTTCATCAAGTCGCCAGAGAACCGTGGCTACGAGAACGCCGTTTTGGCTCTGGCCAAACAGGCTGCCGAACAACAGACCGCCATCTATCTGCTCCACAGGCAACCCGACCTCAACGAGCTGGCCAACAAGTTCAACGCTGTACGCCAGAATGCCAACAACAAGCCCGAGGTGCACTTCGTCAAGTACCGCACCCAGGAAGACGCCATCAACGCCCAGAAGGCCATCCAAAGCCAGTATGACTCTCTGGGTGGCACCAGCCAGTCCCACAATGGAGGAGTAGCCAAGGCTCTGAACTTTGCCTCCCGCTCAGCAGCACCTGTGCATGCTGCACAGCCCCAACAACCAGATAGCAACTATCTGCCCTCCTCCATTCTGAGACGTTTGCGTCATAAGTAATAAATTGTTGACTCTGAAACTCCTTAGTTTAATGTTAATTGGTTGATCGATTTATAAATACGAATTAAAAGATTTTAAACAAACTGATTCTACTTCTGTTGTTTTTCGCCCCGGGAGGTATGGTTTAAACTGTATAAACTTATCAATCAAGTTAATTGGTTTAATTTAATTCGACTCTGTTATATTCTAAGCAAATGTAGTGAGGTAAATGGGCTATAATTATAGTTTCATTTAGTTTAAAAATAAGTAGTTTTTAAATAATTGCTTAGTAATACCCCGAGTTCTTCGCATGCTACTTTTGAAGCTAAACAAACTTGAAACTTGTAAATTTACCAACTCAAAAAAACTGCAAAATATTCTTTAAGGTTCATACTTAACTGATTTGAAATACTATAGAAAAGATATTATGTTATTAGATATAAATACTATAAATAAAATATTATGCGATAAAGCAATTTAAATTTTGCTTACTAAGTGTTGAATATAGGAAAATTTCGTTGCTTTGCCCATTAACTACAAATACGCATTTCAAAACCCAAAAATATATCTTCAGAAAATATAATATATCCAATTCCCCAAATGTATTTGACTAAATAATACCATACTGTATGAAATTAATATTTAGGAAATGGAATTTATTTAAGCATTATTCAACAATAACTAGGATTAAAAATCAGTCAAAGATCGCGGGCTTGTTCAATCGATTGATCTAAATCTAACTGATCATTTAGACACGACGGAAGATCGAGGTGGGCAGGTAGGCGTTCTCGGGCGACTTGGCGGTAGCCTGACGCACTGGACCCTGGGAAGCGAAGTTCAGGACTGGGGCAACACCACCGTTGTGGGCCTGGCTGGATCCACCCAGAGAGTCGTACTGGGACTGGATGGCACGCTGAGCGTTGGCGGCATCCTCAGGAGTGCGGTACTTGACAAAGTGCACCTCGGGCTTGTTGTTGTTGTTGCTGCGGATGGAGTTCAGCTTGTTGGCCAGATCTCCGATATCAGCCTGCTTGTTCAGCACGTAGATGGCGGTCTCCTGTTGGGCAGCCTGCTTGGCCAGAGCCAGAGCAGCGTTCTCCAGACCACGGTTCTCGGGACCCTTGATGAAGACAACACGCAGACCCTTGTTCAGAGAGCTCGACACCTTCTCCAAAGCCTGGGGCTCATCGAAGTCCTGTTCGTTGGCGGTGAAGGTGAAGAATTCCTTCTCGAGCTCAGCAGTTGGGGCAGGGGCGTTGTAAGAGACTGGAGACTCCAGAGCACCGCCACCGAGACCGCCGAGGCTGCCCAGACCGGAACCGCCACCAATGCTGCCACCGCCAATGCTGCCACCACCAAGGCTACCACCACCCAGGCTGCCGCCGCCCAGGCTTCCACCGCCTAGACTGCCGCCGCCAATGCTGCCACCACCAATGCTGCCGCTTCCTGGGGTGAAGGATAGGCCGCCATCAGAGTGACCAACGGGTTGGTAGTTGTAGCCGAGCTTATCGGCGCAGGCAACTGCCAGCAAGCACATAACCTGCAGAGGAGTAAGCAAAATGGAGATGGGTTAATCCTTGATCATGGGGCTGATTGCATGTGGTACTTACGACGAATGCACGCATCTTGAATTCAAGTGAAGTTCTTTAACTTTGACTGTTTGGTTTGTATCTGACGTTTGAGGCAGCAAAAGGTCCACTATTTATACGAAAACCATGAAACTGTGTCACTCGGCTGCGCTCAAGTTCATGCAGAGATCGACAGAGCCGCGGTGGTCAGCTGCTGCTGCTGCTGCTGCCGCCGAAGATGATGGGCTATGGATGTTGTTGGTATAATTGTGACTGCGGCTGAGGCTGAAGCTGCGACTGCGACTGTTTCTGTTGTCACTGAAGCGTTTAGCCGTAACTTCTTTTGCTGCCTTTGTCTATTGAATCGATATTTAAGCCCTGAACGACACATCAAAGCGATAAAAACAATGCCAGCAACAGCAGCGTCGCATAAAAAGCGCATCTTGGACTCTGCGGCCTATTCTTGCAAATATCGCTGTTGGCATTATGTAAATGGGGAAGTGGCCCTTGCTCAAGAGCAAGTCGCATTGGCTCGCGATGCCATTTAGGGGCTTCGGACTTGACAGACAAGTTTGCCAAAAACCTATAATAATGCTATATAAACAATATTCGGCATTAATGGATATTTATTTTTGATTTTTATTAGATTGATGGAAATTATTTTCCTCATATTTGTATGCTAAATAACAAGTAAAATTTTGAGTAGGTTGTCGGTGCATTTTCATATTGGCGGCGCCTTTAAAACAAGTTCGAGGCGATGATAATTAAAATTCCCAGCATCGGGTTTTCTATACATTTTAGTTTTTGCCTGGGCCAGAGATTTCTAGTTTGGGAATTCCCATTCGGTTATAGCGTCTAGTTTGCTATGGATTTCGGACTTTGGCTAAGCTATTTTTTTGTGATTTTGTTACTTTTTTCGGTGTTTGATTGTGATTATGGTGTTTTGGGACCCCTAAAATTTATCAAGTTACATTCGAAGGAATGCGCGTGTTAAAACGAAACAATGGCCTCAAATGTCTATAAAAAGTGGCCAGAAACAGAAATCAATTTTCGTATCTTTTACGTATTTTTACGCATCCGTTTAGACTCCAACAAATGTTGGATTGTTTGGCTTATTGGCTTGCCAAAATAGAAGCAATAAACTTAACAAGCGTTGCGACCTTCAAGTTTTTACTGTTCGTCACCTGAAGGTATGCTAGAGTCGAAGATGCGTAGCTATTCGATTGGATTCGATTGGATTCGATTCGACGGTAATCAGCTGGCGCCAGGCAAACATTTAATCTGATCAACGATTATCACGTTTTCATCATGCTTTATTGATATCATAAAAATTATTGTTGCTTTGATTTTTCGAGCCCTGCTGTAGATAAATAAATGCCAACAACATATTTGATATTGAATTGAATTGATTTGCATAATCAGTTGCCCCAGGCATTATAGATGCGATAGATCCATAACTAAGATAGCACGAATAGATTTGCAAAACCGACTTGCCGGCGCCAAACTGATGCATATCATAGATAAATTTAGCCTATGACTAATCATGGCAAATTAAGCCCACAAAACAAAATACAAAATCTGTTAAACACCGCAAGAATAATTAAATGACAATATATGCGATACAAGGAATTACTCAAAGATTGACAGATTCAACTGGAGGCAATCAAAGAAATTCATTCTTGAAATTCTTTGATGAATCTTATTCAATTCATGAGTTCTACGAGGCCTGCTTCTCCGATTTCTTTATTTTTTATTTTTCTACTATCAATTTTCGTTTGTAGAAGTTGTCAATCAAGATTCATAGCCTACCCCAAAGCCAAATATAATTTATCTTCGTTTTGTTATTGGCTCCACCCAATGCCCAATCCACTAACCTACCTAGAGCCTCTGCTGCTGCGCTGTAGCTGCCACTGCCAGGGCCTATTGCTGGTGGCAATGTCATATGCAAACTAAACAAATGTAAACATATTAAAATAAACCAGCTACAATTTCAAGGTCTCGGGCGCCACACGCTCATAAAAGATGCACGCAGCAGCAACATAAAAACCAAAAAACAGTCACAAAAACATAGCGGAGGGTGCCGCACGCACAACAATCATAACAACAACACGCAGAAGAGATACAAAAAACGAACCACAATTGACAAAAGCGGTTGGACAACGTCTGGCGCATCAATAAATAAATAAAATTCGACCAGGGGATCGAGCTGAGAGCAGCATTTTATGCAAATGTCTCACGGGCCGCAAACTCGGGTCAATCGATCTATTTAGTTACGACAAAAATTCAGGCAGTTCTTCTTCTAGTATGCCTTTGCTATTTATAAAAAAATAATTTAAAAAATCAAAAAATATTTCGGTCCTTTTAATTTATGCATTCATTTGGCAGAATTTGTTTGATTTCAGCCCGACTTGGGCGGAGTCTTTCAAGTGTGTGGAATGACAGCATTAGAATCTGTCATTTTGCCATAAATTGGAGCATTAGTTAACTCTTTAAATCACCAAGTTTATCTTAATAATTTGCAAATCTGTTCTGAGTGCCAGTTAGACAAGTTTGTTTAGCTCTTTCTTTCATTTTTGCATAAATGTTTAGTGCTGCCGCCGCCACTTGTTAAGGACTTTTTTATGAGCTGAGCTGAATTTTTTTTTGATTATTTACGCAAATATTTCCGCATACCGCAGCAGTCAAATATTTAATAGACTCAAAAGAAGCAACAGCAGCAGAAAGAAACATGCAAATTTGTTGGATATTGCCATGCAAATAAATTATAGCAATTATTGCAAGCGAACACACGTTAAGCCGATCCAAGCTGATACGAAAAAAATGCAAAATTAAGCTCGTAAAATATAAAATTTTAATAACTCGTCACCTGTGACTAAAGAGATGGATATAAATAAATAAATAAATCAAATTATTGCCACTCTGGCCAATATATTTATCAATTTGCCAAAACGGTCAAAGCGTTTTGTGTAAACAATCAAGTATCAACGACGACGACAGTTCGGTTTTTTTTTTTTCTATTTTTATGGCAAACAAAAAAAAGCTGAAATTTGTTGTTTTTTCAAAAAGAGAAAGAGAAATTCAGTAACAGTAGAAGCAAAAACAAATAGGATTTGGTCATGTACCAAGAAACTCTTAATGCCAACAAATCAAGCAACAAAATTACCGCAGCAAATTGATGACAAAGTCAAAACACTCCAATAAACCGGCATTATTGTCAGCTGCTCAACTGAGCAAATACCCTGTAAGCATTTTTGAAAGCATTCATTTTCACAAAATATGTGATATTGCTGCATAACAACTCATACACCTGCTGAGATATGGATATAGCCCCAAGCATGCCCCAAGGATACATCACATAAAGCGCAAAAAGTGCGCACATAAATTCGCAGCTTATTGTGAGCGTCTCAGCGCCCACAAGTAGGCAATAACTTATTTGTATAGCCTGCTAGAATATGAGCAAAGGAGGCAAAGCCTAAGGATGTATCGCAAGCTTAAGCTCAGGCTTGTATTACTATGACACACACAAATACAAATATATATAAATATATAGGTATATATATATACTTATACTATGGCCTACAGAGAGCTACAGCCACAGCTGACACTTGTGCCCTGCTTTTTATTTTAATTGCAAACATGCCTACACATAATGCCCACATAATGTCCTCGCACTCTGAAGCGTCGTCTGTTTTTCAAACTCGTTGGCGAATAAGGACAGTGGCACTTTACGAGCACTTGCAACAGCAACAGCAGCAGCAACAGCAACAGCAACAGCAACAGCAGCAGCAACAGCAGCGCCAACAACAAAGTATCTCTAATGACAACAACTACATTGGCAGGCAGCGAGCGACTTTTGCATGTGCAAATTGTCGTTTAATTTATTAAGCAGCGAACGCGACGGCTTTTAATATAAACATACAAAACACTAATTACACACACACACCCACACTCACACGCACACGCACACACACACAAAGCTGTGAATGTGCTTTAATTAGAAAATAAAGCACCCACTCAGGCATTCATATACGCACTCACACTCACTTGCATGCACTCAGAGAAAAAAGCAAACCATTCTGACTTAATTCAATCCGGAAGCGGAAATCATAGTCAATTGACTGAATTTACCGAATTTACTGGTTCTGCGTAAGATTTTACTTAATTCAAGTAATTCTCATCTTAGCCAAAATTTGTTAATTTAATGCAAGTTTAAGATAGCTTAACCACATTTAGGATTATTTTAAAGCTCCTCTGCCTTGAATTTCATTCAATTTTACATAAATTTATCAATATTTTTCGTAAATCAATTCGGTTTTTTTTTAATTTCAATCGGAAATGAACCTAATATTTGACAGATTCCGATTATAATGATTGATATAACCCATAAAAATCAAAAAAGAATCCGGTTGCTTTTCCCTGAGTGTAGCATTTTGTGCTACTCTCAGAATGTCATAAATTCGCTGTTGGTGCACGGAGCGTATACGCAATATACTAAGCGTATTTACGCGTCAAGCGCACTAACAATAAAAATAATAAAAATAAAATAAGATGACATAACTAAACAGGCAGTTTTGATGCAGTTTTTGGCCACTTTGGCCGTTGGCCTCAGGCTGGAAACAGGTTAACAAGTTATAGCAGACAGCTTTTTGTGTCTTTTGTGACTATCACCTGGTTTGTTGGCCTTTTGTCTGCCTCTCGCACACCCGCTATGAATTTAATGACCATTTTGAACTTGAACATGTCGCCACATTGATTTGCATTTCTAATGAATTCAATACGACAACAACCAGCAACTCAACTGCAGGCCTGAAGATCAGCTCAACTTAATTTTGTTCATGTAAAATAAAGTTAGACGAGCATCAGTTCGTTAGAACAAGTCAGAAATGAACTTGAAATTATGCTCTTGTTTAATATTTTCATTAAAATTATAGCATCATTAAAAAAACAATAACTAAATAACTTAAAAAGCAGTTTTGAAAACGTTTTTGATTGTGTCTGCTCAGCAGAAATCTTAACTGGATCTAATCAGCTGTAAATGGTGAAAAGTTGATCAAAATCGTATTATTATCTGGGGGAACTGAATATTTAATAATTCGCTTGTTTAAATTCGCTGCTGATTTTAAATAGATTAAAATATCTGTATGAACTGCATATAATTTTAGTTAATCAGAAGTTTAAATCGCAAGCATCTTAAAACGATTAATAAATATCCTATTTGGTTTTGATTATAAGGTTTAATTTATTTGACAAGTAAACTATTTAAAATTTAGACTTAAGTTAAATGAAATACCATTTTTGTGATTTCTGCAATAGTATTAAAATTTAACAAAATAGTAGCACAAAACCAAACATGGACGTAGTTCGTACTGAAATGTGAAATTTTTTGACATTTGTGCACACCTGAAACCCCATTTATGCCGCCCTGGAGAGTTGTCGTTGTTTGTCTGTTGACTCTAATGTGGACTTAAAGTGTCCTGACAGTGTCTCGACAAGTGCTTTGTTTAATGTTTTTGAGTAGACAGCAGCAGCTTAGCAGCTGGCATGGTTCAACCTTAAATGAAGTGTACACAGTGCGTATGCTTGATATGCGAGATTGTGTCTATGTGAGTCAAATAGTCGTATTGGGTATTCTTATACGTGAAAAGAAAGCTGCTTGCTGTGTCACTATTTGCCCCGCCCAATGGCGGTTTATGCGTCGTACATGACAATGAGTTCAGGTTCGCAGTCTGCACATTACCCGCACTCGTCACGTCGTCCAACTTTTTGGGCTAGGAGACGGACCCGACTGAGAGCCATATTAAGTGCTGCCATGTATTGTAGTTATATCAAAAGTGACTTTGGCACGTGTGCCGTCCAGTTGCTATCAACTTCAGCAGTTCTCCTTTACACCATTTCCTTCAATCAGCCAGGCGTTTGATAAGCAACCGACTCGAGGTGTGCAAAAATGGTAAAAACTAGCAAACGATGTAATAACAATTCCTCAAACGTTCTTCTCCTGCCCCTGCCGATGCTGATGCCTCGCTGATGTTGATCTTTGTGCGGTTTAATCAATCAGCGAAAAGTTGCACGTGCCTCTCGTCTCTTTAGCCATATACAGCACTAAGCCCGCATAATTTATGAACTTGGTCAAAGGCAAATAAATGGAAATCGTGGCGCAGGCATCCGATAAGCTGGGCTTACTATTGGAAATTTCATAAATTGTTTGCGGAGGCTATCATATTTATGCATTTTGATGACTCCGCAAGTGTAAGTTTTCTGCTAAACGCTTTCCTTAAACACGCTCTTTCCACCTGTTTTTCCTCAAATTTTTTGCCGTTTGTGCGTACGTGAGCAGGTGACAGAGCTGTCAGTTGATGCCTTCGCGCCCTGCCACAGCGTTGACAGTTATCTATGCAGCCCCAGGTGCTAGAGTCTCTGTATGGCTGGATACATTTTGCTCTATCAATATGGCTGCTCTTCCAGCCAGGGTCACAGTTGGCTTCAAACCTACTTTAGCGTGCGTCACGTTTCAAATTTATTACGCAAAATATTCTTCAATTTAGCCAGCCGAACCAAACCCAACCAAACCAAGCCAAGCCGAGCCTTTCTTGTCTATAGTCGTAAACACCTCACCGCGACAGCCCCGCGACATTAGGCAACTGCCGAAACTGTCGAAACTGCCAACTGCCACATGCTGACAGCACATTTCAGTTTCAGTGCAAGTGTAGGCCTCATGCGATACTCGTGTGTTGGGGAATCAGGAAAGAATAACTTGAAAGTGCCTCGGCGTGTTGACTCTTTAATTGAGACAACTTAATATGCGATTCGAAACAGCTCAGCTTGCCTATGCAACTTTTCGTTATAGCAATAACATAAATTGTTGCCTAATTCGCTGTTTATTTATGTACAAGCTGAGTTCATATTGTAAGAGTATTTCGCTTTAGCTTAAGAGCTTTTACACAAGTTTATTGAGGTTTTACATAAGATTTTAGGCACTTGCCATGCCCATTGTCGGTTAGTAAGGCAAATAAAACCAAAACACTTTCCAGGGTATGCACTTACACGTACTTTTACAACATTCTGCCTGAGTGCTGAGTATGTGTGTGTACACTGAGAGAAAAATCAAGAGCCATTGATAAAAGTTCAATGATTCAGAAAATTCTTTATCCAAAAATAAAAATTGAAATCTTTCTTCAAGTTTTCTTTTCTATTTTTGTGAACTTTTTAGATCGAATTAAATTACCATCCTTAGCTAATTAAATCATTCTTTGCACTTAATTTTAAATTAATTTACGATTCTATGCGAATTCGTGCTTGAATTCAGAACCAAACAATATTTATTTAAAAGCTTTATTTTGTTGACTTCATTTATTCATTCTTCATTATTCATTCAATATTCTGAGTGCATGAGAGTTGGCGTGTGAATAGAACGCTTATCAATATTTGCACAGTTTCAAGGCGCAAATTTTTTTAGGATTCTTTTTTTGCGAAGTTTGGGCTGAAAGGCAAATAAGAAATTCCAAAGTAATCAAAAACTCATTGTGCTGTTTTTTCCGCTCTCTCTGCTCTGGCTGTCAGAAAGAGATTGGCTCTGTCTTTTTCTCAACGCTGCTCGTTTGTGCTCATCTCTTTCTGTCTGGCAGCGATGGCAACTATATTTTTATGGGCTTGCTTTGGTTATTGCAAATTGCAAAAGCAAAACGCCTTCGCACACATTGCCACTTAACTTGGCATTCAATTGCCGTTAAGCTTTCTCCTAATACAAAACAGCAACAACAGCCAGCGATACAATAACTACAACAACTTTGCCACCAACAATAAGCACGCCTAACGCATTCGCCACGGCTCACAAACTTAGCTCGGCGTCGCTCTGCTCTCCCCTCTGACCCACCTCTTGTGTTTTTAAAAAAAATTTGGTTTTTTGAGGCAAGCAATTTTTATGTTTATAGTGGCCGCCTCCCGCATTGACACTTGTTACAAGTAGCTGCAATGGCATTTTGTATATTGTCTGCTTTTTTCTTGGTCTTTATTTTATTTTTTTCGTTTCAGCATTCTGTTTTTTCACGCTGCTCGCTGAAGCGCTTTTCTATTTATTTATATGAAAACTTTGGCTGGCAATTTGCGAGTACATAAAAGAAATTTATTTTATGCGCCGCTATTTTGTAAAGTAGCCACTTAAACTTAAAGCTCAGCACACGCTACATCCCTCTCACCCTCATGAGCCGTCTGTCCGTCCCTCTGTTTCCCTACGTGACACACTCAAGTTTAATAAGCAGTTAAAAAATGTGTTGCCTGCTTAGTGGCGCTCGGACGGGCGGCGAGCAATGGCGGGCAATGAAATATCCGCTTGTCAGACTGCGGGAGATAAAGCTGCCAAAATTTATTGCGAATACGAATATTGCAGCTGCGATTGTGTCATTTGAATTCAAGTGCTAAGCACTCGTATTTGATAAGTGAGTTACAACGGCGTTGGATTGTCGGTAGCATAATGACTTTATTAATGGCAGCTGAGTCCAACTTGAGATGAGCACAACACAATTCTCCGAATTACCTGGCCGAATGTCCAGGCTGTTTGTCAGACTGCCACTTTGGTTTTGTGGCCTCTGAGTACAAGGTAAATAAAAATTTATTGATCCAAGCAATTAGCGTTAATTGAGTAAATAAACAATATTTCAACATAAAAACAAAGCTAATGGCCGAACAATGACACCAAATTGTCTGGCTTTGTCCTTGTGCCAGTATGTGAAAGCAAGATTATTTGCGCCATGGAATGCCATAACCACAGGGGAAAAAAACATCATTAAGTTCCAGCAGCGTTGTCCAATTGCCTTTAACTGCAAGCAAATATTGCGTATACGCAGCATATGCCCGAGACTGGCTTTAAGCTGGCAAACTGTAACGATAGTTGTCATAAGTGGCACTAAATCTGAAACTGCAAGCTGGCCACTGTTGAAGCTTGCTTGTTTTGCCTCTCGACTTGCCACAAAACTCCACTTGTCCACCACACTGATGTCCTTTATGTGTGTGTGTGCCAAGTTGGTCTGAGACTGTCGGACATGACAAACTGGGACGTGCTGAGAAATTACAACTACAAGTGGGCGTAATTTATATGCAGACATGGCCAGCACATTGAGAGACAAACTGGTCGGTGAATCGAAGCAGAGCGTAGCACTTGTAGCAAAAATTCTACACTCAAGTGGCAGCATGGAGCATGCAGCATGGAGCATGGAGCATGGAGGATGAATTACGAATGCTTGGCTGGAGCTTTGCTATTTATAATGCAATGCGAAACTTTGCGGTTGCTCAATTTAAAAAGTACACTAAAAATGTCTACAAAATGAATTTTTATGATATGCAAATGTGTGCACGCAATGCGCGTTTAGAACCAAAAAAACACACACACTTTCTCTCTTTTACGGTCTAAGCTGATGGCACAGTGTTTATTCTGGCCAAATGCAAATTTTCAAATTCAAATATCAGTTGTTTTAACGCATGCTCATCAGCAAAACAAAGCGAGAAATGGCAATAATTATATTCTGTTGAAGTGCAAAATGTGGCCGAATAAAATCTTTGGTTTGTGGCTCAATATAAATCCAGACTGAGGCTCATCAATTTGCAATAACAGATTTTATTTTTTCGCATAAAATAAGGACTCTGAGAAGCACATAAAATGCGACTGCTGCACAATCGATGAAGCTGCTGTAAATATCTGTGCACAAGAAGTGATAACTGTATTTTATTTTGCGCGACAGTTGAAAGCATATTTAGTTTGTATTATGTATTAAATAAAGGAGCATAAACTAATCTAATTTTTTCATTACCAAAACTCTGCACAAAAAGCCTTTTTGTTTTCAGCATTTTATTGTATGTGCTGTGACCTTATCAAGTGTGGTGACGGCAGTTTTCGTTGTGCTATTGTAACTGTCTCTAATTAAAACGAATTTATGCATTAACATTTTTTCAGTTCAGGTGTCAGAAGCAGGCATCCAGCCTGGGGGCTAGTTGATGTTGCTTTTGCTGCATATTAGCATGACCGGAACCAGAAAGAATTGGTTAAAGTGCTTTTGTGGCACGTCAAAAGCAGCTGCATGCAATTTAAAATAATTAAAAGCTGCCCAGCTGTCTAGCTAAAACAGGTATGAAATATCTGGCAGTCAAATGCATGGTATGCATGCCTTCGAGTCGACGACCCATATACACACACAGAATGTTGGAGTTACGCCCACACACAGCCACAAAAAGCTAGAACAGGAGCAAAGTGTAACAACTGTTGTTGTTAGGGAAAAACTAGAAATCTTGGCAGTGGCAGTGGGAAAACAAATGAATTTCATTTCCGGGCAAATTTGTACAACGAGTGAAAAGCAAAAAAGATTGCTTGCCGCAAATGCCAGCGACGAAAACTATGAAAATTGCTGAACTTAAGTTCCCTGACAACTTATTTGTTGCCGTCGCGGCAAAAGCCGCAACTAATTACAACAAAATTGTCATTAGTTTCAACTTGTCGGCCGCACAACGAGTAAAGTTTTTGTTCATGTTTTCCCACTTAGTCCTGAAGCAGCAACACCAACACTAACGACAGCAGCAGCAGCGACAACGACAACTACAGCGACAGCAACGCCATTGCCATTTTTTTGCGCGTTTCCGTTTCCGCTGCCGATGCCGATGCGCAAGCGTTTGGAACACTGCCAGCCCAACATGCACTTGACTTTTATGAACGGGCACATGAAGAGTGCATGAGAGCGGGCGGATGCATTTATAGAGTTGTTCAGCCGGTATCCTGCAATTGAATGCCCATTGCTGTCTCACTGGCAACAGTTGGCAATGACCAGAACCAAGAAGAGTGATAAAGAGAGAGGCGGAGAAAATGAGGGGCAGCCCAGCTGGCCAGGGCTCGTTGACAAATGAATTATGCTTCCGAGAAGGTGCAACAAGTAATACATTCGTTGTTCACTTGGCACATAAGCAGCACTCAAAGCTAATAAATTCTGCTGCTATTTTTGCAATTTCCGTAACTTCAGATACATATCATTTTCAATCTGTTTGCAGATGAGTTTACCGGAGATTTAATGAAGCAATCTATTCTGCAATTGGCTTTTGTTTGATAGGGCTAGACAGTGCTTTAATACAAATCATTTCATTCGTAATATAACTGGACAAAAGCTGCTATTAGACCTAGAAAGCTATGCATTTTAAATAAGCGTATATGCAAACAAATTAAATTTATATGCAGCTAAAATTGTACACTTTGTTCCAGCTAAACAATTACTTCGTTGTACAAAAAAATGAAATCACAGCAACGAAGCCCCAGGCTCATTGCTAAATATAGACCCAAAGTAAATGCTCATAAGCAAAATGACTTCGGAGCTTACGCATTAATTTAGTTTAATTTTGATTTTGTAAGAGCTACGCTCAGCCCAAGGGTTTGGCATAAAATTAGACAGTATGCCCGAGGGAGAAGTGCAGATTTTGCTTAAACCATGCCTACTTGAGTTTACTTGGCATCTTATAGATGTTGACAATGCTGACATTTAATTTAGTTATACGCTTTAGGTAATTTGTTTATTAATATAATATAGAAATGGATGCTACATGCATGGAAATTTGTACACTTCTCTCTGACAGTCTTTAATATTTAAGAGGACAGCGCTCACTCGATCAAAATGATTTATTTTACAACCGAAAAGCCAGAGGAGCAAGTTAATAGTGTGAAGGACGTTGGGTGGCAGGAAGCAAGTGCAGCAGTTGACGCAGTTGCTGCTTCTTATCTGCAGGCAGCCCGCACAACTTACTCTGACCCACATAGAAGTACATAGTTGAGTTGAAGTAAGCAAGTGGGTTAAGAGTTTGCCAGCTCGAGTTGAGCTGAAGGCATGCAAAACCAAACAACAAGTTTAGATGCTGAAAAATGGCAATGGCTGCAGATTCCACTTACACTGAGCAAAAGGATTGTCTTTGCCTCGTGTAGGCGTCACTCGCAAAACTTTTGCTGCGCTGCTGTGGCGCTCGTGTGAGCTTAAGACGCACTGAGCACCATCCATCATTACGGGCAACAAAGAGCGCGATTAGAGAGACGCTGGTGGGGGGAGGGGGAGGGGACAGCACAGCAACTGCCAAGGCGACATCAGCCTGAAACAGCAGCAGCAACAACACCAGCTGCGCCCTGTCACTCTGCACTCTGCACTCTGAGCTGGATCCACTTTCCGAGCGCCATGCGAGCAGTAACAATATTTTTCAATTTTCTACAGCAATCGAGCGTTGATAACAAACTAATGCTGGTTGCTGCAGCTCAACTACTGTTTCAGGCCACGACAAAAATGCCATTTGAGTTCATTTTGTGTTGGTGGAATAGCATATTACGCATACGTCATGTGCGCCACGCTGCACAGATTCCGCAACTGATGAGCCGCAGGGGGCGGACAAGTGAGACAAAGAGAGAGCTTCAAACTTTTTCATACAAGTTGCAGTTTTTATGTGCTCATAAATAAACTGAAGAGCTCATAAAGTAGAATTGTCTAAGTTCGCTTGCAGTTTAACAGCTTTAAAGGATGCGTGAACCTAGTGCAATTTGCCAAAAGCAAAACCACTTAAATCCGCATCAAGTGCGAGAAGTAGTTCATAAATGTTTTAATTTAAGCATATGTTGCACTTTCATTTCTGTTTGTTTGATTTATAAATAATATCTTAATTAAAAGCAGTAAGAATGGAGCAGATCAGTCGGAAGAAATCGACAGTAGCAGACCCTCTACATTGTGTTTTGATTATAACAGCCTTACATCTTTTCAATTTTATATATTCTTTTTTACTTGTGCAAAGTACAGGGTATAAAATTGTGCATAAATCAAATAAATGTGAAAATCATTATACAAAGTGCAACATCATATAAACCTCAACGTGATTTAAAGCCAGCAGCCAGAGTCCGCAAACAATCCGCGTTAAAGAGCCGGAGACCAAAGAGCAACCACTGTCCGGCTAAATAACCACAAGCTGCTCATCAGTACGGCAATTGCTGATGGCATCGCATCGCATGCTGTTGCTTCTTTGGCTGCTTTTGTTGCGTATATTAATGAGCGCGCGTCACTCAATCTGCCACATGTGGCAGGATGCAAGTGTGGTCCTTTGCAGATCGTCACAATGCTCGTGCTCATTCTTCTTGCCACTGCTCAGTGCTCAGTAGTGAGTGTTGTTTGGCTGTTGCTGCCTCTGCTGCTGCTGCATCACGTTCTCATTTAAATCTGTGGTCCATGATAATCACAAACCAAATGTATGCAAATTGCGCCCGCAACGCTATCGCCGTCCTTCTCTGTATCTGGCTGTACTTTGCCAAGCAATTTAATCAGATTTTTTGTTGTTATTGGGCGGCGTATGAAGTGCCTGCTGGTCTGTTCGTATGTGAGCTGCGGGTTTATCCAACTGTGCATGCAAATTAATTAACTGAAGTTCAGCTTGGCTGCCGTGTAATTGAAGGAATTTAATATGAGATAATTGAAAGATATTTCACACAGATGCGGTAACTCGCACAGCAGCAGTTCCATCATTAATTTGCCGCTATCAAGAAAATATACTATTTATTGAGTATATAAAATAAGTTTACAACGCATACTTCAATAATATAAATCAACGGACAATGGCAATTCAAATTAAATGTGGAAATTCGTTTCGATAAATCATCATTTATGAAATCACAAAATGAAATTTAAACTGTATTCACGTTTAATGAGAGCTACTTGTGGTGCGCAAAGTTATTATAGTTTTCGCTGTGTATTTGCGCTGCTTATTCATTAATGAAGAATAACAAATACTTATTCATGGTCAGCAGTTAGCACTCTACTACTACTTGGCCTTTGCCAGCTTTGTTTGGCGTTTTGTTGTTGCTACCTCATTAACGTTGTATGCCTCAAGTTGGCCAAAACAACTGCACAAACACAGATAAAGTTGAACGCTGACGGTTCGCTTGTGTCCAGGCCACGTCTTGGCATTTCTTTGGGTTACAATGGTGTTTGCCTTTCGACTGCACTTTAAGCACCGAAAGTTCGTTAATGCGAATACGTGATTGTTGTTCAGATTCAGATTCAGACAAGCAACTATCGCCAGGCAGTCAGGACAGCCAGGACAGCCAGGCAGCACCTGCCAGAGACGAGCTGTCGATTTTCATTTGGAATCTTGTAATTCAAATGCCGGCGGCTTGAACTCCCAGCCCTGGGCTGCAAAACTTCAATATGACAGTCGATAGAGCACCTTATATAAGTTTCGCTCGTTCGCCTCGATACGATGCCGAATTGTGGAGCCTGAAACCTACGGCAAACATTAATAAATTCTGCACGTACTCAGCCCTCCATATAAATCTGTTTCGAGCATATTCTTATCCTTGAAAATTGCAATTGCAAAGCAGCAGCAGTAGCAGCAGCAGCAACAACAACACAGCCTCGATCCAAGAACAGAGGCAAGAGAGAAGCCCTAAGGCAGCAGCAAGAGCGGCGAATTCCAGCCATTGAAACAATAAAAACCAAAGTCTCACATAGGCTTCCAGCCGAGCATTTTACGTTCATGCCGATGTGAACGATGGGGCAACGTTGACGATGCGAACGACGACGAATACTGCCCTGGGGACGTGCCCCACACAGCGGCAGGCAGCCTAATAAAGGCAGCCATCGTTTGGATAAGCCAAGCGCAGCCAACCCAACCCGGATAAAACTGGCCTTTTTTAGGGGCAATGTTTTTGTGCTGCCAACTGCAACAATTGCCGCGGCCTTCCAACGCATGCGCCCCACCGAACTCCGCCAAACAGCAACAAAATAGCAACAGGCTAAAGCAGCAACAGTATCTGATACAAGGCCCAACAACCGACACCAACACCGACACCGACACCGCCACCGACATTTGAAGCCAGGAGGCGCCATCCAAATTGCAGGACGGGAATTGTATTTTTATGCGCTGCCACAGCTGTCGAGCAGCTTGTTCATTGTCCTTGTACCCTTTAACCTATATTCAAAGCGTAACCAAGAACGTGGAGTAATATACTGTTCACAGCACACACACACATATATTGCAATAGACTGCGCAAATAGAAATAGCAAATGCATATAAACATGCAATAAGCTGATTGACTACAAAAAGCCGAGCCAGCCAACACTTGAAAGCAGCGTTCGCAAATACTGCCATATATCAGCTGGAGCAGTACAAATATTATATATATATGTTATTCTAAAAAGCAGGAAAACATTTTCAAACGCAGCTTGAGTTCCATGTTTTTTACCATATCAAGGGCCAAAAATGTCGATTATTCGTATATGTTTTATTTTGATCCTAAATTTCGGTTTATCATATTTGTTTTATTTTGATCCTAATTAACATATGCATCAAAACCAAACATGGGGATTAATTTGGTAAAAAAAATGTAGATTTTAGAGCAAATATTTGTGATTTTACAAACTTTTTAATACATTTTTTACCATGTCTTATTTCGATCCTAAATGATTAGTAATGCATCAAAACCAAACATGGATGAATTTGGTCAAAAAATGTAGATTTTGGAGCAATTTTTGACCATACCAAAGGCCAAAAAAAGTCTTATTTTTCTAATTTTGATCCTAAATAATTAATAATGGAAAAATAATAAAATGCATTGAAAAACAAACATGGATGTATTTAGTGAAAAAAAATGTAAATTTTAGAGTCAAAAATCGCGTGTTTAAAAACTTTTTAAAGATTAAATTTGATTAAATTTCGTTTGCTTTGCTCACATCTCGCCTTATCTTCAGGATTGCAAGTATTGGTAAAAATTGTTACAAAATTAGGTAGCTTATTGATATTGCTAAAATAATTTATAAAATGTACGATAGAAACAAGTTGTTTCAAATAACAATTTTTATAAATTGCAAGTCAAAAGGTCGGAATCAAAAAAACTACTTAACATTGTAAGATACTGCAACATTAAAACGTTCGTTATCATGCTAATAAAAAATATGAATATTAATAATAAAAAAATACCCAGATTAATGTTGAATGACTGCATACATAATAAAATTAAGTAATGTGTGTATTACACTAACTGGTTGATAATAAACTTAAACACCGTAAATGAATGCAGAATGCGAGCTTAAAACGTAAGTTAGTGCAACACATGCTGGCTGACAGTTTGGATTAGGAAGACGGCTTCACATGCAAACTGAAACTGCCAGAATATAATTTCTGTAAACTGGAGAATATGCAAGGCAATGCATGATATTAACCCACTTGCAGAGTTGTACGGCATTAGCGCCTTGTCTGGAGTTTGATAATAGCTGATAAAACACATGATAAATGAGAGAACGCTGCAAAGTGCTTGGCATTTTAGTGCATTGTGCCAAATGAAAACTATCAACAACTAGCATGGGAAATTATGCAGACTCCCAGGCAGACGGACAGCTA
Source organism: Hypselothyrea guttata (assembly GCA_035045125.1). NCBI lineage: Eukaryota > Metazoa > Arthropoda > Insecta > Diptera > Drosophilidae > Hypselothyrea > Hypselothyrea guttata. The sequence goes on along the minus strand of JAWNNJ010002199.1, from coordinate 469,926 downwards.
GACAGACAGACGGACAGCTGAGGCGACTCGAGCTGGGGGGAGTTCATCAAGGCGACTATTGTGCCAGCTGCTGCAGCGCTTATTTAAAATTTATGAAAACGCATCATCTGCACAGCACGTACCATTATTTGCCAGATAACTCAGCAGCCGGCGGTGGCAAACAGCACGGAAGGCACGCCCAAGGACCAACATGCCACACCTGCGTGTGTGTGTGTGTGTGTGTGCGTTGCACAAACAAACACTGGACATTTTTCAGCAGCTTCGACGACAGCCAGCAGCAAGAGCAGCAGCAGCATCTTTACTAAATTTATGTGTGTAATGTGAAAAATTTCAAAAGCAAATGCCGTAAATGTCTGCATGACACCCACACACACACACTCTCATTTATATCCACACTGTAAAAAATATATATATGCATTGTGCTGGTGCGAGGGGGGGCAAGAGCATTTTGTGTTTAACCAAGCATAATCCTATTAAATGCGACAGGGGACGACAATTGTTTGGCATTTTGCGCAGACAAACCATGTAATGACTGCTTCCCTGCCCCTCCCCCGCTGCACCACCATTACCACCAGCATCAGCACCACAACAACAACAATGTCAGCAACATTGTCGGATCATTGAAGTGTATTAAAGTGCATTTGTTTTTGACCCACAGCGAATGTACTAATGCATAACAATAACATCATCAGAGCGCACACAAAAATGAGATTTTGATTAATGCGCAGCGCATTTGGCGGTGCCGATGGTGCAGTGGGTTCGCTTGGCTCCCATTAGATGCGACATGGCTCAAACATGGCCCGCAGCAGCCATGCCATCTGCAGCTGAAGTGTGCCACAAATGCAAATGCCGGCAGGGACTCAAGAGCATGCAGCACGTACAGTTTGCCACAGCACAGTGGTCGGGCTTGCATAGAACAAGGTGAAAAAAAGAATTATAGTGAAGAATGTTCATCCAAAATCTATACAAATATTCCAAGATAATACCAGTAAGAAATGTAGGAAGGCTAGAGTCGGACGTAACCGATAGTAGGAGACCAATATAAGCACGTCTGAACTGCTTAGAGATCCAGCAAGAGTGAGCAAGTAGCAGAGCGAGCGCGGGTGACTTGTTCGCTTACCATAGCAGCGAATTGGTAAGTGGGTGAACTGATCAAGAGGCAGCGACAGCGCAGCCTGCAAGCACTATAAATACAGCTGCTGCAGTGCTGCTAATTACAGTGCAGTGTCAGCAGTCATGTGGTTAAGATGTGTGGTGAGTGCTTGTGCAAGTGGCAAGTGCGCTTATTAAAACAAATATTATTTATTTATTTTAATTTCGTTGCCTTATGACGGCAGTTTGTGTAGATAACTGTCTCATTTCTCGCTGCCTTTATCTTACTGGCCCAACTCTCGATGGCCTATCTCTCGTTGGCCAAACCCTCTTTTGCTAAACTCTCGCTGTCTATCTCTTACTGTCTTACTCTTGCTGGGCCAATTCTCACTAGCCGAACTCTCGCTGGTCGAACTCTCATCGCTCGACTTTTCGATGGCCGAATTTCGTTTTTGTTATTTTTGTGGTATGCTAGCGACCACTGTGCACAGGATGCAGTTGGGTCAGGCAGGCAGGCAGGGGAGCAGACAGGCAACTGCATTCATTTGTCTTGCTCAGTGGCGTCAGCAAATACAGCAAAACAGCAACAGCAACAGCAACTGGAACTGCCCAAAGCAGCAGCGATGCACTTGTCAGTTGCCACATGCAACAAGGTTGACAACATCAGCAACAGTTTCGTTGTGCAATGCAATTGGATTGACATTAAATATTTAAAATGCTGACGCAGTTATCCTTTTGCTAGACGCATTACCTTTGCGCTTCACTTCAAATCGAATTATGCACATTCCACATACGCAACGTGAGCCCAGGCGCACACACACACAGGCGCCATGCTTTGCTGTGCTTTGCTCTATTCGTGGCACTGTCGATCTGCTTCCGTTGCCAACTTGCTGTGTGTGTTTTGAGTGCATACAACAAACTCTAACGATTTTTTACATTAGCAGCTGCCGCACCCCTCGCCCCTCACTACCTCGCTTGCTGCCTGCCAGTCAACCAACTGTCTATCTTTTTGACTACCTAACACACAAATACCAGCACACCGGCAACAGCAACAAGGGCATCGGAAGACATTTTTGTTGTGCGTTCTCTAAAATGGCAACGCCTTCCGCTTGCCTTCGCATGCAAAACGTCGTTGCGTCTGTCAGCACAGCACAAGTGTTGCCTGCCATTCGGCATTGAGTAGATACATTTTGTTTACGGGCTTCTCTTTAATTTCCTTAAAATGTATTCAAATTTAATATGCCACAGATACGTGCGCCCAAAATAGCATACTTACGTTAGGCTGAAAATCATGCTTGCTAAAAATAAAGTAGGCGACTGTACCTCAGTTGTACAAAAGGAAGTGTTGGGTTTGTGCAAATGATAGCTACAAATCATAATTTATAATTCCTAATTTAACATAAATTTTTAATAATTAAAAATAATTTATATCGGAAAATATTTATACAATTATTTTAACAATTCTAAAGATTATTTTTTGTCTTGAACTTTTCATTATTTTGTTTTACAAGTTTATATAATTTTAAAATAATAAATTACTATTTCAATGATAGTCACAAATCGTATCTAAAAGTTAAAAGCGTTGTTCATCAATTTAGCTTGTATAAACTTTAGAGGACAATTCAAAAAGATTGAAGCATTCGACTTGTGCTCACGTATTTTAAGTTTTAAGCTGAAGATTTCTCATAAGTGAGTTGGGTCGCTTGTGTGTCTGAAAAAAAATATAGACGTAGTATAAAGTTTCAGCTTTGCTTTTAAATTTCTAAAGCTTCTCTCTGCTGTACGTTGCTTCCGACTCACCTGCATACTTTAACTGATGCTAGAGAAAATTGAATTACCTGCTGAAATATTGTAGGCAATTTTTGGTTGAAATAAAAAATAATAACGTCGTTTATTTGCTATAAACTTTGCATTCCGATACAAACCTGGTTCGGTATAAAGTTCAAAAGTCAAGCGATTTAACAACTGACTGAAACTGAATATATTTCCTATTTATGGCCATAGACTTATGGACTAGATTGATGGCTTCAGTTGCACACAGAGGAAACGGCATGAATGTGTTATCGATACGTTCTGCTTATGCTTCTTATGCCCGCTTTCATCAGTCAAAAATGTGAGATGGGTGGAAATTAATCATGCAACAGCCCACACACAAGCTGGCTTACCACTCATCACATGGTGTATGATAAAAAACAGCAATATATAAAAAAAAACTGTTGCAATACGGCACGTGCTGGCTTTGTTGTTGTCGCCCAGTAAGCTCTAGCTCACTCTATAAAAAGTGTATAAAAATATATATACTCACATGACATTTGACATAATTGCGAGCAGCAGTAAAAGAGTCGAGTTTAAAAATAAAAAATGAATTGAATTGTTTATTACATTGCAACAATGTTGCAGTTTATAAAAAAGAGTTTACAGTTTTCATTTGTGTAATTGTTCTGGCTTATTTGCTAAGGACAATATATATTTATTTATATATATATATATTTATATATCATAGGTATTACATCATTTTGCTCGTATTGGTTCTTTACAATTAGAAACTGACTAACTCGTAAATTGTTTTTAGTTTTTATTGTTATTGTTGTTGTGCTAGGGAACTAGAAATACATCGATAGAAATACTCAAACAGCTAGTAGAACTAGGTAAATACCTCGCAATTTAGCATTGCGATGCTGCTTATTGTTGTGTCGTCGCTCAAGATTGGGTTCTTAAGATTAGGCCCCATGGGGCAGTCGGAATGCATAGGGTTCAGTTAGGCATCTGCTGCTGCTTCAGCTGCATTTCTTTTTTTACTTTTTGTGCTAAAACAAAAACGCAAAAAATTGGCATGAACATCTAGAAGGGCTAAATTAAATGCAATGCATGAATGTTGGTTAAATGCAAAAACAAAATGAAATTATTTAAATCAATTAAATAAGGTTTTTGTTTCGTTTTTTTAGTCGTTTTTTTGTTGTTAACAATTATTTGTTGTGTTTCAATTATTAATTGATTATATTAAATCGTTAAATCGCTGCGCTGTTTGTTTAGCTGGGCTTGCACATAATTATTACGTTTAGTAACAAATGGTTTTTTAATAGGCGACGACAAGATTATTATTTGCACAATTAATTAAAGTAGTATATGATATATGGTATATACTATAGGTATATACAGATGTCGAAACATACATTATGTATAGCTTATATAACGGCACACACAGTGTATATTAGGCTGATATGTGAACAGAGAGGGAGAGTGGAGGGAGGGCATAGGGTGAGCATTGCTGATGTATGGGTGAGTATGTATACATGATGATATTTAATTTAAATATCCCCATACAGACCATGCGGCGTATGCGTAATGTCGCTCGCTTATTTCTTCTTGCCTTTGCGCTTGTTTTTGTTGCGATTGTTGTTGTTGTTATTGCTGTTATTGTTGTTGCCGCGATTTGTTTGCTTGGCAGTTGCCTCGGGCCGTGGAATGCCGCTGGTCACAATGTTGGAGATGGTGCGTGTGGTGGTGACCACGCTGGTGCTCGGCTCTCCGCTGCCGCCCGCTGTGCCTGTGGCCGGCAGCGCCTCTGTGGTTGTGGTGGTTGTTGTGATGGTTTCGCCCTGCTGCTGGTCGAAGATCTGACGCTCAGACTCCCCGGCGCTGAGCAGCCGATTGAATATTGCCTCGCCGGACTCGCCGCGGCTCTTCTTCTGCTTCTTGACCACCTCGGTGACGGTGACAACGGCCGCATTGTCGCCAGTTGCGGGCAGCGTGTAGGTGCGCTGCGTCTCCACCACTGAGCCGCCGGCATCGGCGCTGAGCAAATCCTCGACAGACTTGCGCAGTTGTTTTGAGATCTCGGCCAGCGCACGCTGCTCGGCCTGTAGCTGGGCGAGGGTGTCGCTGGTGCAGCTGGGGGAGGGGGGCTGTGGCTCCTCCGGCGGGTGTTCAGTTGTTGGTTGCTCTGCCTGCTGGATGGCGGTGTAGGTCTGTGACTTTTGCAGTTTGCTGCCATCGGTGGGCAGCGTATTGAGATTCTCGATTACCTGCGCGCCCTGCACGTAGGTGGCGTTGAGTTGCTGCTCCTCGGCGTTGTCCTCCTCGTCGGAGTCATCGCTGTCATCGTCCGAGGAGTCGCTGCTTTCCTCCTCCTCATCGTCGTCGTCCTCTTCGTCATCGTCTGCGGCCAATTGACTGGATAGCTTACCAATTATGGTATTGCGATTGCTATCCCGGATGAGCTCATCTAGCAGCTGCTGATTGCCGTTCTTGGCATCGTCCTGACCTTTGGGCAGAGCCGCAATGCCAAAGTCAACAACATCATCCATGGCATCACCATAAGCGCTCTCGTCGTCATCGCGTGCATCCACATAGACGTTGTCCCCCTCCTCGCCGTTGTCGTTGTCGTTGTCGCTGTGCTCCTCCTCGAGGCTCTTCTGCAAATTCAATTTGACGCGCTCGTTCTCCAGTAGTTCCTCGAGCACATTCTTCATTTTTGCGTTTAATGACAGCTCCGACCTGCCGCCCACAGGCAGCACAAAGGTCTCGCTGTGCAGCAACGAGCCTGCGCCCTGCCCCAGCTCGTCGTGGTCGTGGTCGTAGGGTGTGCCACTCACTTGTATGGTGCGGGCGCTGCCGTCGCCGCCAATGACGGGATTCAGCACCTCCACAATGGTTGTCTCCTTGGCCAGTGTCTGGTGCATTGTGAGCGGCGTGGCCTTAATGCGCACCTTGCCAGACGACACGCTCTCAATGGACGATGGGCCAAAGGCGTCATCGGGACGCAGAAACAGCTTGTCACTGCTGGCCTGTACCGTAACAATGGAGGCGGTGTCCTCCTCCTCATCATCATCATCTTCAAAATCATCGTCATCGTCATCGTCGTTGTCGTTGTTATCGAAATCATCATCAGCCTGCATTTCGAAGGGCGGCTGCGTGTCATCCAGCGTGCCCTGCTCGGTTTCAGGCACTTGCAGCTCCAAGGATATGATGCGCTCCTTGCAGGTCTCCACCTAAGTACATGGGATAATGCGATACGTTGTGCATTTGGTCTTTCAGATGATCAACTACTAGCAACTAATGAGAGCAGGCCAACAACCAAGAGTACCATAAACCAAACCAAACCACAACCAAAAGCAATAATAATAATAGATTTAATAAGTTATCATTGGGTGCAAAAAAAGCAGTTGCTTTAGTTAAAAAGTGATACAGTAAAAGGCGAAACAATCAAGTAAATTAATAAGCAGCATGCCTTCACTATGAATATATGATTTAAAAAATATCCTTCAACTTTTGCTGCTGTTTTACAGCATATTTAATTTGCTACGAATCGCTGCGTAAACTGCAAAGAACGATTATGAATAATAAATGTGGGCGTATGTGTGGCAGCGTGCTGAAATGCGCCCCAAGGCAATGTGAGGCATGAATCTAAAGTGGCTGCAGTTGCAGCAGTCAAAGAGAAAGCAAAAAGCAGCAGCAGTTTACGGGGGCGTATGCGTAATATGAGCAGTGCTGACAAACGACTGCACACAAAATTGCCTGCCAAAGTAAAAGGATTCAAGAAAGCCGATAAGCTCAGAGTCAGAGTCAGATCCAGAGGCTGTGGCTCCATCCGAGGCTTGTGTCGCTGACAGGCGATGCCTTGCTGCGTTAGCGGAGAATATGTCTGGAGGACCACCCGCTGTGCATTTGGGGTCAGCTTCGGGGGCTGCAACTATGGGCAGGAGCAAAGTTTTGTGCTCTCGTATGGCCTGGGGTGCCATTGGCCAAAACAGGCGGAAACTTTTGTGCCGTTGACGTTTTTAGCCGTGGCTTGTTTGTCGCACTTCCTTCCGCCTACAAATTGAAAAGCCGCACAAACGTTTTGTCTGTCTTTGTTAAAGCTGAAAGACGAAAGCCGAAAGATTTGTGGCCAAAAATAGACACAAAAGCGCGCGTTTGTAGTCCATAAAATGTTTGGCTTGTTTGTTTTATTTCGATCGGAGTCATTAAATGCGACGCAAAAACAAAAACTTTTGCTTTAATTTTAATGGAGCTGGCCATAAAAAAAAGCAGCGCGCGCGTCAATATTAATGCCTTAGCATACTTAAACTGAATCAAGAATCAAGACCCCAAACGCGTAAAAGTGTGCCCGATGTCGCTTTATGGACACGTGACATCACAACACGGCCAAACTCTTTGAAGGTTAAGCCTCGAAAACTGACACAAATGTTGTACTAGCCGAGGTGGGCGTTAGGGGGCGGCTTGGGGCGTGTGGGTCTTAAAAAAACCGCGGCACTTAAAATACAACAATAACGGGCAATGATTTCCCCGTTGTTGTTGTTGTGCTGACAACCTTTTTCTCTCCCGTAGGTGGCTCACAAAAGTAGCTTATTGTCCTTTTTATGCGCTGCACTTCAGCAACAGCAACAGCTTCAGTTGGGCGGTTCTGTGGGCGAAATGTCAACAAAGCCATTGTGAAACTGAAAGCTGTGTGGATATTAAAATTTTCTTACTCATCCCCCCTGCCCACTTGGACCCACCCACAGCCAACACAACAACAAACATTTGCGGTGGGCACTTACAAGTTGTAAAGATACTTTTTAGAAGACTCTACTTGCTGGGGGGCTGACTTTAGATGGTCCTCTTGCAACGGCACATAAAAATCATGAGCTCTATAAAATAATTAGAAGCGTGTTGTGTCTACAAAATCTTGATGAAATGTTTCGCCGATTTTATGTACAGTGATGAAGACGCATACACTTTGATTCATGTCAACAAGCACAAGTTAAACAAAATGAACATTTTTTTATGCAAGTACACTTGGCCCTCGCTTAACACGGGGGTTACGTTCCTAGAATATGTCGTGTTAAGCGAAATCGTGTTAAGCGAAACATGGATTCAGTACATGGATTCTGACAGATTATATGTGGGATTTCCCTTTTTCGACAAGTAACCCATGCGTATGACACAGGCACAAAGGCACTAACGCGATAAACGCAGTAAAAAAATACATATCGATATTTTGCAATCGTGTAAGAACGAGGTTTTTAGCGTGTTAAAGGGGGAATGGGTGCAAATTTGCAACCGTGTAAGACCGAGTTAGTGCTAAAAGAGTTCGTGTTAAGCGAGGGCCAAGTGTATAGTCATAAAATAAAAGGAATAAAGTTATCGTAGAGTGAATAGGAGTTCAAAAATATGTTTGATAATATTTAATAAATATGTTGAAATTACATTTTGTAAGGCAGAGCGCGTAACGCGAGCTGTGTATGTGTAGACAGATTGTATAGGGTATACATACAGTCGGGCTGGCAAATTTAAATTTTTCTGGCAACATTACTTTTTTCTGTATGTTAAACAAACTTTCCATTTCCACAAATCTATTTGGGCTTTTTCAAATAAGTACTTACGTCAAAATATAATTGTAAAATGGAGTTTTTATGGGAAACGTAAACATTTTATTCAAAATCTACCCAAACTATATAATATTATCGGAGTTACTCCGCTACTTATTGCCCTACAGAGAGAAAGCGAATTTGATGATTGTGCTATTGAGATGAAGCGGAGTGTATATACAAACATTACTTGTGACATTTTGTGTGCTCAGGTGCAAGATTTTATGTGGCCTTAAGATAGTGCAAATTATGTGAGACAACTACGAAAAACGTATAAAGAGATACAGATGAGACGTTTACGAAGTACAGAAGCGCCTATAAACCCAAAAGGAACTGTCTAGTGTGTGAAACGCAGTTTGCATTTTGTTTGCTAAACGAAACGTCAATTTGGTGCCAATTTATAACTAAATTTTATATTACAAATAGAATTTTGAAATGGTTTTGTGTTTCACAACTCTGTGCGCTAACCTCCGTTTCGATGATTTTCTCAATGTACTCGACGGTGCGCAGTTGAGGCTGACCCGTGATGGGATCGGGCACCTCCTCAGTGCGTCTCACGATTTTCTCATCGAGTATTTTCTCGCGTTCGCGCACGATGACCGGACCATCGCTAGATTTTATGGCAATTTTGGGAAATACTATTTTCGGCTGCATGTTAGATGAATAACACAGGGAGAGAGTGGGGAAAAAGGGAGAGACAAGAAAGTAAGAAAGATATGATTTTTTTTTTGTTTCCTTTTGAATTTTGATAGAATTTTGTTGGGAAATGATTTTGAGGGAATGCTGTAAGTACAAGTTGCGCTCATTAGCGGGTTTAGTAGTTTTGTTGCTGTTAGTAAAGCAAACCATGTAGCTCTATGGATTGGGTGCCTTAGCTGGTTAAAGATGCTCAGCTCCTCAGGCAGAACACGCAGGTTAATGGCAAATGGTCTGGGGTTTCGCTTGAATATTAGTTAACTCGAGTGCAAACTGTGCTTGCCACTTACCTCGCTGGCTCTGGACTCGTGTGTGATAAGGTCATCAGTCACCTTGCGCATATTCTTGATGACATCCTGCGCCTCCACAGCGCCCTGCTCCAAGGAGCGCAACCGTGCGGCACGCCACGAAGCGCGCTTCTCGGCGCTAGAGGATAGAAGGGGAATGGTGAGAGGTAAAAGAAATACATGAGATATATTATTAGCTGCAAGTTAAGTGATTTCCAAGTTGCTAAAAGAAACCCAAAAAAAAAGTAGCTAGACTTTTGGAACATAAATTATGCAATGTGTTTGCTTATGTACAGTAAAGAGTGACTACAACAGACACCAGCTAAATAAATAATACACAGAGTACAAGTGGAAAGTTGGCTTGCGGCTATTTATAGCTATAGATAGTTTGGGCTAAGGCTACATAGATAAAGACGCTGATAGTTGCCTTACGCTTGCGTGTGTGCGTAGGTGTGTGTAGGTGTGTGTGTGTGTGTGTGTGTGTGGGAGTACCATCATAATTAAATGGCAAACGGATGTAGCTGGTCTACGCCTACGTTGCGAGCAGCTTGATTAGCCTGCCTGTGTTTGACAGTTGACCTGTGACCTCTGTCAGCACAACAACTCTTTGACCGCCCTGCTAACAACTTACTTCAACATGGCACGACTCTTTGTTGTTGCTGTTGATGGTGTTGTTGTTGTGGGTGCGGCTTCTGGTTGCTCCTCCAGCTGCCGCATGTACTGCTCCAGGCTGAGGCCTGCCTGGCGTGCGGCGGCTGCCAGGGCGCGGCGCTCGGCTTTGAGCGTGCGCACGGGTATGCGGCTGGCCTGTGGGCTGGTGGGCGTGGCCGGCTCCTCTTCCGGTATGGTGGGCTCCGGATCCAGCTGCAGCTCCGATTGCAGCTGCTGCTGCTGCAGCAGACGCTGCTGCAATGCGGGCGGTATGACGACTTTGACCTTTGGCTTGGGCAGCAGCGAGGGTTTGGGCGTTTCTGCAGCTGCTGTGGGCGTGGCCTTGACATTTTGCTGCTGCTGCTGCTGCTGTTGTTGTCTGGGTATTTTGCTGGGCGCCTTACTCTGTGCGTTTCTGTGATTTTGGTGAATTTGAAAGATTCGTTTTCGTAGTGTTTCAGTTGTGCAAAGTAAAACACATAGATTGGCATGAGTTCAAGAGTAAAACACAAAAACACAACAAGTAAACAGGATTATGCATATATGAGTTCTGTGTGTATGCGGTTAGCACATGATATGAACTGTTACAAACAACAATGATGTTAATTCGTTTTAGTCAAATGCGTGTAAAAAAGGCAAGGCAACATGCCATGTGTTTGCCCGGCAGCGGCATTACGACTTGCTTTTACTAACTTTTTGGCATAACAAGTCCAAATTTGTTGTAATTAAAAACCAAGAAACACACTGTAAACTTTGCGCTTGCCTGCCTGCCTGCCTGCAAATCCCAAACGGAGCCGAGCAGTCGGGCTAAAATCACTTTCTGAACAACTTTGCCAACAAGTGCAATAACATGGCAGCTGGAGATTAGCGTGTTAAGCCAGACACCAGAGAGTGCAACAACCAGAGCAGCCCGAGACAATCCTGTCCAGACATGGCGTCCATAAGCCATGTGCAGTCGCAAGACTTGACTCTCACTTTAGCTACACTGTGAGAGAAATCAAGGGTTTTCGTATCGGAACTGCAAAATCTTATTTCTTTTTAATAACCTTTTAATATTGTTTCTTTTATAACTTTTGTATCTAATAACCGATTTCAATGCGCTTTTTGGCATAGGTAAAAAAGAAGCTAAAGAGTTAACATTCTAAATGACAAGCTTCCATGTTCAATACTACGTTTGTTATCGTGCTTTGGATCATTTCGGATCGAGTAGGGGCGTGGTATCCACAATGTGAAATAAACTCGCTCAGTGTATGGTATACATCTACCCACATTCCCAAAATGACTGCGCTAGCTCTTTAAGTTTTCGAGATCTGTGCGTTCATACAGACAGACGGACATTACTGGATCGAATCAGTTCGTCAACTTGATTAAGAATATATACTTTATGGAAACTAATGCGCCTCTTTCAGCCAGTTATATACAATCGCACAAACCTATTAATTTTGTTTTTACCCATTTTATGAATACATGATGAAAAAAGATTTGATTCGTACTTAATTTCAACATTCTTTGCACCTAGTTAAAAGTTATTCCCGTTTTTTGCCTAAATTAATCTGAATTTATTGACGATTCTATGCCAAATTGTGCTATAGTTCTTGTAGAACGAATAATTCTTTATTTTTTTGAGTGTACAAATGTATGTATGTGTGCATAGATCGTATGCAAAATTAATTTTAAAAGTGTAGCAAAACTATTTGCAATAAGCTTGCCGTTGGCAGGGCCGTAGTTGAACCCAGAGCCTGACATTCCACCCCTGGCACCTTTGACTTTCTCTCGTTTCGTCTGGCGCTGACGGAACTTTGTGGCCTGATCTCAACGCTCGTCTGCTCTTTGCTCGCTTTGTGCCTTCCAGCTGCAAGTGGCTTTTGTCTTAAACAAATTGCTACACACTTGCAGGCCAAGTTTAAATCCAAACTACGCTCGCTGCTGCTGCTACAACTTCTGCTTGAGTGATTTATGTATTTCAATTTGCACGTGGCCATCCAGCCGCCTTCACGCAGTTCTCCTTTCTCTCTGGCCAAGCAGCGCGTTCAAGTGCGTCCAGGCTTATCCTGGGTCAGCAGCTGCACTTCTTACCTACAATTTAATTTAGTTTGGTTTCTTTTTTTTTTAATTTCTTCTCTTTTAAGCTGCATTTTGACGCTGCCATTTGCTGCTGGCTCTTGGCACTCGGCTCGGTTTTATTCATGCATTTGTCCTTTCGACTTTTAAATGAACTTGGTGCCATCCATGCCACTTGATGGTGCAAAAGCGCGCTGGGAGCAACCCGAGCGTTCAGCGCAGTATTTAAACGCGCTGAACTTTTGCAATTGACAGATTTATGCATGCAATGCGCCCTTGCAACTTTTAAGCGCCTGTACTTAGCGAGTGCCTAAGGGCTTATCAAGCTTGCAACACAGCTGCAAGTCGCTCAAATTTTGTGGCAGGCGAAACTCTAAAACGCTGAGTAACTTGTTTAATGAACAATAAATTTCAACTTAAATAGATTTCATTTATAGAGCGTATTAAAATGTAAGGCAGTAATCTCAACTATTTGGTCGTGTACACCCGACTGTTGCCTCACTCTCTCGTTAATATTGAACTTTTGCAGCATTCAAATGTTCTGCTGGCAATTCCTAAATGTTGGCCTGCGAGTATAATTCAGAATATGCTGCTAAACCGCAACCAAATGATAACGTTAGTTTCACAGTTAAATACATAAATATTTGATATGAATTATAAACACCAATGTAGTTTCTTTAACATTTATTTGTAGAAAATTGTTATGCTTCTGCTACCGTTATGTTGTTTTATTTGATGCAATAACAAAAAAATTACAATATATTTTCATGGCACATGTTAAAAAGTTATTTTTGGGAAATGCATTGGAAATGTAAATTGATGGAGCTCTTGTTCCACATGTCGAATGCAGTTGATGGATGGGTAAATATATTGATAGATACATGTGACAAGTGTAAATTACTTACAATATAAATTCATAAAAATATCTATAAAATACTACCATATAATATACATATATATATATCAAATAGTTTAACGCATTTTCATGTAGAACAAACTTAACGTGCAGCAGCTGCTGGGGGGCACTGTATTAACTATGATGCAACAACAAAACTTTAGCTGAGATTTCATTGTGGAATGCTAAATTGTAAATATTGAAAACATTGAAAATAGATGCTGTAAGCTAATGGAGGGGAGAAATGAGGAAAATGTTCATGGGAAAACACACTAATTAGGTTTTTAGTTAATTAACTAGCCACTTGCTTTTTGACTAAATGCAACAAAGGCAAGTTAATTGTGGCATTTAATTATATTAACTATTTTTGCTGCTTTGGAATTTGCGAGTTTTAATTTAATTTCGAATTTTTGTTTTAAATTAATTTCGAATTTTGTAATATTTATTTTTTTATATTTTAGAACCTTTGCTTATTTCAAACACAAAATGCTGGGTAAAATGGAGGCAAGGTTGGAGTCTATTTGGAGTTTATGAAATTGTGTGTTTGTGTGTGTTTTGTGGGTGTATGTGCGTGTGCATGTCTGTGTACTTTACGGAAGTACATTAAAAACGCTGCAGGTGTGTGAGTGTGAGCTCCATAGAGCTGGAGCAAAAAAGCAGTTCAAGTGCTGCCATAGCTGAGCTGCACTTTTTTATGCGTTTTTTGTGAATAAAATGGAAAATGGAAAATGTGGGAGAGGGAAAAGCGAGACAGTAAATGTAGAGCTTGTAAAATGTAATAAAAATGAAAAAATAAGGGGGAGGCGGCATTAACACTATGCTTATTAAGTGGGTGTGGCTGTTGACTACAGTGTATTAAGCTAAGGTAGATTTACGTACTTAGTTAACAATTGTGTGTTCAAAGAGTAAAGAGTAAAGAGTACAGAGTATAAAGTGTCTATATATATCATAAAAAAGTTGTTGCTTATAAAAATGTGTTTAATCATTAGGTAATTTAAGCTAAATAGTTCGTGTTGCTTGAGTGATTAACATGAATTAGTATTAACTTATAGTCAGTTGCTCTCGTTCAGAAATTGTTTATCACTAACTAGTATTAGTACAATGTATCTTAGTCAATAAACGTGAAACATTCACAGTTTGCGTGTGTGTGTGTGTGTTAACTTTGTTTAGTTTTAGCTTCTAAATACTGCTTCAATTTCGTCAAGTGGATTCCTGTAAAAGTTGTGGTAGAAGCAGAGAAACAGAAAGTTTTTTTTTGTGTAGAATTAAACAAGGTGCGCGTGGCTTGCAGTTGTTGGGTGGGGCGTACAAATAAATGTTGCAAATAAAATAATAAAAAATATATATGTATATTTAAAAACAAAAACCGTTCGTGGTAAAGAAAACTTCAACTGCTTTTGGTTTCTATAAGTACTGTTGCCTGTCCAGTTTCATTTTATTTCAATTAAATTTTTTCTTTGCTGGCCGGGGTTTTTCCAACTTTAATTAATATTTATGCGCCAAGAGCAGCAAAAATACAAATATATATATACATGTATACAATAAAATAACAATCGAGCAGCAACCACCGAGTAAAATAATAAACTGGAAAACAAAAACGACAAAAAATATACAACAAAAAAATAAAATAATAATAATAATAACGAAAACGAAACCGAAACACACTTATAAAAAGCATCATTAACGCCCTCATTTTAGCTTAAGGTCAAATTATGCTTTTATATTAGAGAGAAATATATGCAGAGACAACTAAACGACAATTTGCATACACGGTGGTGCTGAGCTGGTGGTGCTGCGGTCCATTTGTGGTACCAAACGTAGCGCCAACGCCATAAAATATAAATTAATTTATGCGCAATCAACAAAACATAAATATTTTCATCTGCATAAAATCACAAAAGCGGCCCAAGCGAAGCTGCCACAAACCCGCGTACATAAATGTAAATAAATACATATACTACAGAAAATAGAAAAAATATAAAAAATAGAAAAAAATAGATGCCGAAGACACAAAGCTAACAAAACTAAAGCTGACCAATTGTCTTGACGTCGCGATCGTTTTCAAGGGCAACCGCAATACGGCCCAAAACCAATTGAAAGCGAGAGCGAGGGAGTCGTCGGTGGACAGACAGACGGACAGACAGAGACAGCATAGCTCTTGGCTTTGTGGTTGGCTCGGTGGTTTTAGTGGCTGCTGGACCCCAACTAGATATAGTTCATAAATTATCAAACTATAAATTAGCCGATTAATGCACAAATAATAATTCGATTGCGTTTTGCCGCCATCAGCGCCGACGCACAGTGGGATATTGAACCTCTAAAAGTGTCGAACTATTCAAAACACAAATTTACGAATCGACACCTAACGTGAACGAACTAACGCTTGCTGAACTCTCGCTGGTTCAACTCTCGCTGGTTTAAGTCTCGCTGGTTTAACTCTCGCTGGCCGGATTCTCGTTGATTCAGCTCTCAGCGGAACTCTCGTTGGTTGAATTCTCGCTTGCCTAACTCTCGCTGGCCAAACTCTCGCTGACCGAACTCTCGTTGGCCAAAGTCTCGCTGACCGAACTCTCACTGAACCAACTCTCGTTGGTTTAACTCTCGTTGGTCCAAAGTGGCACTTGCTGGTCCAACTCTCGCTGGTCCAACAATTTAGTAAAATATATATTGAAGTGATTTTTAAAAATATATTGATTAATATAATATATAATAATGTTGATCAATGAAGGCTCCACTGAATTGACCGCCACTTTTGAGCTAAAACACCCCACTGTGCGACGTTGACGTTGACGTAGACATTTGCCGCAGACGTTGACGTTGTGTCGCCGCGGAAGCCGAAAAGAATTCATAAACACGGATCTGCTGGCGAGCCTTTGTGCTACACACAATTTTTATAGATTTAAACGAGTTTAATTTGAATATAAATACAAATCGCATTGAGAACATTGCTTTGCCGGCTAATTTGCCATGGCTTTAGGGGCAATATCTATAGTTTTTTGAGTCTATTGTCTGAAACTACAAATGTGTATGCATAAGTAGATGTGGAATTAGCTATGAAACTAGTAGAAATTCTTGCTGGGAAATTTTAAATAGGTTATTAACATGTTTGTCTTCTTTTCTTCGTCGGTTTCGTTATGAATTCCAAGGTCGAACCCGATGCCAAGCAAACATAATAACACACATTTAAATTTATGCAAATTTATGTTGTAAGATATTTATTTTTTTGGTCAGTCGAAGCTGCGCAAAATTTATCTTCAAGGTTGTCATTGATTTACTTAACTACGTAGCCATGTAAAATAACAAGATGCGGCTTCAGATACAGATTTAAACTCGGATTTACATTCAAATTAACAGTCGAGTTTTTCGAATAAAAAAAAGAGACAAATATTTTTTGACACTAATTTGAGGGAATACCAAGAAATAAATATCGATGATGCTATTAGAAATACTATACAAAATAGACAGCAGCTGCAGAAAGTTAATTTGAAACGGTTGGCATATAATTAACAAATTTAAAAGAATTTGTTCAAAAACTTTAAGCTATAACTGCCTGAAACCCAAGACTTGTCGACTTTTTTATCTTAACTAATTTTTATAATTATCTCTATTAATCAAGCATAAAAAGACTTTCACTGATGACTTTGACTTTGTAAAATACAATCTTCGTAAGAGTCTATTAATTTAAGAGGGATTAAAGAGCTTTCGATTGAAAACTATACCATGTGCTAAATACAAAACACTCTAAAACTCTTTTAAACTCAACTTGTCTGAAGTATAGTTCTAGTTTTCGAAGCATTGAACCAAAATTAGTTTCCGAACTATTTCAGCAAGTTTATGAAAGGCTTTAGAAACATATACCATAACTGTAATAAATTGTATTCTAACAAAAATAAAGAGTGCTGTTAATTATAGAACTTGGTTGAACGAGCTTTTATTACAGCCCATTAAAGTGCAAATAAAATCATTTTTCTGCTGCATATTTTTTCTAGAGTTGAGCTATTTTTAACGCTTAGAAAACGTAATAAGAACATATCAAATACATAAATAGAGCGCAGTTTCCACTCTTTTTTTTAATATGTAGATAACCTAACAACAGCCTCAAGTGCTGTTCCTAGTACGTTCTGCTGTGAGCTAATATGAGCATATCATGTTTCCCTTGTTTCAGTGCCGTTAAATGCGCCATTACAAACGCCCGCGCGTAATGAAATGTACATAAACATTTCAGGTGAAATTGTTCTTTGTTCTCGTTTTGTTGTTCCCATTGGTCTATGTAATATTTTCATGGCCTACCCACTTTCACTTCCACTGCCACTTCCACCTTTCCCATCTCGATTCCTGTCGCCTTGCACACATA
Organism: Hypselothyrea guttata; assembly: GCA_035045125.1. Lineage (NCBI taxonomy): Eukaryota > Metazoa > Arthropoda > Insecta > Diptera > Drosophilidae > Hypselothyrea > Hypselothyrea guttata. The sequence continues at coordinate 452,538 of JAWNNJ010002199.1, read as the reverse complement.
TTTAATTCGCAAACAGAGGACGGACGGACGGACGGGCGGATGGACGGACAGGCGACAGTCGCTTCCTTTTGTGGGCTCCAATGTCTTACGAACTGTTTTTCTGTTGTTGCTAAATGATATTTCGTGTTCTCAGCCTTCCGTTTACTCGCCTTAGCATACTTGGCTGGGCATTCCCTCAGCAGAGTTGTGACAATTTTATCAAGCAATTGGTAACAAGAAAGCACTTTGAGAAATAATTCAAAATATGTTTTGCTTTTTTCACAGAATGCAGTCGAGCCTAAAACTGGCATTTGTATTTGATTCAGTAAAATTTTCTAAAAGTTTAAGTACTGGCAACAAGTTGAAATATTTTTATAGCTTCTTAAAATATGTGCTTAATTTGAATGGAAATAAAAAATATTGTAGCATAAAGAATACTGAATAAATATTATTAAATTATCAATTATCATTATAGTTCATAACTATTAATGTTACAGTTCAATTACTTGATGAAAAAATTCGGCTAATCAGATGGCACTCTTTCGAATGTTGTTCTCATTACTGCAGAAATGTTTGACAATTTAACACTGCGCCTAATGAGTTTAAGATTGTATCTTATTTTTCGCTAATTAGTGCAGTTTTTTACATCTTAAGGCATCTTACATTAGCTGCGTCGTCTTGTCGTAAAAGGGTATTTAATATTTCCCCTAGCCTGGCTTACAACTTGTATCGTATGTTTTTTGTTTGTTTGTTTATGTTTTCCTGAGCTGCAACAATGTGAGGGCTAAAATTGTATTAAATTACATTGTTGCTGCTCATTACATAATGTTGCCGCTGCTGCTGCTGCTGCTGCTGCTGCTGTCAGAGTCAACAACTAGGAGCGAGCTGTGGGTCCCGGTCCTGGACTTAGACTTGCGGCAGGCAGCTTGATAAGTTGGCAAAAGGTACACACAGGGCGCACATACGATTACACGGACAGACAGACAGCGGGTGAAAAAAATGAGCTTCAGTGGCAGGAGGAGGGAAGGGGGGAAGAGACAGAGCATGACATCAGCAACAACTCCCAGCTCCTGCAGCTGCTGCTCGCTGCTATGTAATATATAGTATACAATGCGTGTGTGTCAAGCTCTTTGTCTGCTTTGAAGGCAGCAGCAGCAAAGTTGAGCTACGTGTTGCATGCAACTTCAAGTGACATTCGCAAGGATTTAACTCAGACACAGCGCTAATTGTAATTGCCACAACGTGTAATCGCTAAGAACAAACTTAAACAGACTTTCAACCAGCTGCTTAAAGTGCAACTTTTCTAGCACGATATTAATATTAAAGCAAGACAGCGTATAAATTATGTGTACCTGTCTGTCGCCCCTCCCTCCTCCCTTTGCCCTATTGGTGCGTGGGAAACGCGGAGGGTACGCAATTTGTGGCTTGTTTTGAATGATGAAGTTATCCAATTGCAAAAAACAGCTGGCATTGTGCCATAGGGAATATCATTTTGCCGTCTGCTTCAGACCACGCACAAAGCATTCAAAAAGACAGCGGCAACCGCTGGGGGCAACAGTGCGTATACGCAATGCGTTGGAAAACAAAAATTAACTAAACAGCGCAATGTTTGTGATGCGAAAACAAATACACAAGCATAGCGTATTCTCTGTGCTATGCATAGATAAGTTGCGAGTACCAGGAATTCTCGGTAGGAGTTATTAACCAGCGTATCCGTATCCTGCGCTGTGTCTTCTGATGTTTCCCTTTCTGGGGGCAGCATAACATGTTTTTAAGTGGCGAAAGCGCCTCAGAGACGCTCTGCGATTTACGAGGCCAGACAACGCTTAAGTGCTACTTAAAACTTAAACCGCTTAGGGTGCAGGAGTGTGTGTATGCAGCCTTATATGGGCTTTAAGCGCTGCTTAGATATATAACTATATAGCCAAATTTATACTTTTATATGTATGTGCTTATGTTTATAATAAGAACAAACTTAGGTCTCAATGATGATGATCAGCTCCGACAGTTGGCTGGCGAATGTGAAAAGTGAAATAGATGAACTTAGATTATCTCTGCAAACTGTGTCTTTGTGTGTGTGAGAAATAGAGAGAAAAGTGTAGCTTAAGTCTAGAGCAACATAAATCAAAGCAGTTTTTTTGTTTGCCTCAGCACCAGCACCAAAAGTAAGTAAACCAAAAGTCAGTTGAAGTAACTTTACCAATGAAACCGAAAACTTAAGATGGTAGCAAATGCACAAACACCATTAAAAGTTACAATAAGTATTCAAGTGGGTGTGTGTGTGTCTGTGTGCGTGTGCGTGGGTGTGTTTGTTGATTATCATAATCATATGGCCGATTGTGAACGTGTCTGTGCATTGAAATGTAACATAAAATGCATAAGGAGATAAAGACAGACAGAAGAGCAAGCACCAATAATCCAAAAAGTCTTTCTGCACTCACCTAATGTCCTCCGCATCATCGAACTGCGACCGCATCACATTATCAACCACATCCTTGCGATGTTTATGCGCATTGTCATCATTGCCGTCGTCGTCGATGTCATCATCATCGTCGTCGTCATCATCATCATCATCATCGTCATCGTCATCATCATTGCCGCTGCTGTTACTATTATCAGCGTTATCCTGTTGCCTAGCATCTTGCTTGTCAATATTGTCATTGGCGGCATCCAATAATCTGGATTTCTTATCACGACGCAATGTTGCAATCTTCTTCTCCTCCTCCTGGCGCAGCTTCTCGACTTCATCCTTTGACAGGAATGAAAAAACTTTCTCTGCAAAGCGAAAATAACAGAATCAGTAACTGTAGAAAGCATTTCACAAACAGCCGCAAGACAACAATACAAATTTAAATGCCGCGCCCAACTTTCGCCCAACTTCCGCCTCTCGCTCTTCTTCTATCCTTTCTAGGCAAAACCAAGAAAATAAATTAGCGTATTAAATAAATAGCAAGCTATTGCAACGTAGACACGGCCTTCGCCACGTCTTGCCAGTTAGTCAGTTCGCTTTAATCCCTGTCTTGGCAGAGCGCATTTCAGCTCCAAGCTGCACCAACTTATCCTCGGTCCTTTTTCCTCTTGGCTGCATCTCTCTCTTTGTCATGCAAATGCTGGCGGGGAGTGAGCGGGGAAGCCACAAAAACTACTGCCATTCTAATTACGCAAACCACTGAACAAAATCCCGATAAGGATTGCCGCCAGTCCCAGACACTGGCAAACTATGCTATACGCTGCCTAAGCCAACCACCAAAAACTGTCTGAATTTGCAGTTGAATTACATGCTAAGCGTTTGAGGTGTAACATCTTCAAAGAGGGTGTTAACCAATCATATGATGTATGCAAGGGCGTTGCCTTCAGGTTGCTTATTTACTAATCAGAAAGTACAAAGGATTTATTTAAAGGATAGCATTTCTGTAAACGCAACCTATGACAGTACAAAGATCGAATGGGGAAGCCTCGGTTGTATACGGAAATGTGCAACTTCTGTTTTACAAGAGAAACCCTGAATTTAAATAGGGAAAACCCACATGTATGAGAATAATTGGATCAACCCCAGAAAGTTAATATAGTAAAACCTAGGTTTTATAAGTTAAAGTGCACTTATAGTTCGACAAGTGTACCTCCCATCTCCGAGAATTTAACAGGGCAATAAAGGTTGGACAAAAAAACCCCCCACCTTTTTAGGAATTAGTGGTCTTCACTTATTGCCATAGTTTAACTCACCTGTCTTTTGTGTGGGTTTATGTTGATCCTCCATGGCAGACTCAAAGAAGCGTTTTTTATCGGATACCGATTTAGGCACTTTTGTTGGTGTTACCGCCACATTCTCGCCCGCAGGTGATGGCTGCAAAACGGTAAAGGCCTTCGGTTAGCATATACAAAATAAAAAGCAAAGCAAAAGCACAAATGTAAAGGAAACAAAATTATCAAAAATAAAAGAAAGAGGAAAGAAAAATGAAAAATTACCAGCTGCGCTGTAAATGTATGCATAGGTATTAGGTAGGTATGTGTGTGTGTTACTTGGCGATTTTCAATTAAACGAGTGGAAGAAATGCAATTTTCAAAGTCAAAGTCAAAGAGATCCAAACGACCATAAACAAAATGGATGGCACTGCACAAGTTTATTAAAAAGGCACATGGAGTGTACACGGTGCCTTAGAGCATACGTAGAGGCAGAGATGGGGGCGGTGGGTGTGACTGGGGCATTTGTTTGCTTGCCGCCAATGGCAACAACAGCAGCCAATGTTTCCATCATAAAGTGGCCAGGCCAAGAGCACTGTATGAGTATCAGAGCTTTGTTTTTTGCACACTCTGCTGCCCCCGCAAGGCGTATAATTTACGGACGCGGGGACGCAAATTACACAGTCAAGAGCAGTGAGGGGAACGGGGAGGAGGGAGCACAGGGAGACAGAACTGAAGCGAATAGAACGGCAACGGGTCAGGCCATTTATCATCCAAACTCGTGTACTGTCGGTTTTATGCTTTCATGCAATTTCTTCGTTTTAGGCAACATGAGAAGCCCAATGGAAGAGAAAGAGAAGGCCGAAAGAGAAAGCAGAAAGAGAAAGGGACGAAGCGTGGGCTGCAACGACGACAAAGTCATTAAACGACAGCAGCAAGAGCAGCCAGAGCAAAAGCCAGCGTTAAACTGCACAAATTGCAACCTTATCCTTCGGCACAGAGAGCGCCTCCCCCCTCTTCACAATGGCCCCCCTCACACACAGACAGCAGGCCAGGCTCATAAATAAAGAAGGCGACCAGCCAACCGACTAAGGACAAGCGCATGGAAAAGCGATATCAAGCAGCCAATGGCCCTACAGTTCACTCGTCTTTCTCTCCATTCTCTCTGTTCTCTGCTTACCTCTCGCTTACTTATGCTCTGCTCAGCTCAGGCAAGTCAAGCACGCAGTTACATGGCATGGCCAAGAGCTCGGAGCCCAACAGGATCCGAGACGAATTAAACTGAGCTGAGAGCAAGCTGGCAGCTGAGCTGTATTTTTAGCAGAAGAAATTAATTTCGTATCGGATTTTTCGATTTTCAATTAAACACGCTACTCGAAACGTTGCAACGTTGTGGCTGCAACAGCAGCAGGGCTAATAGAAATTTATTGAGCCATGAAAGTGTTGAGAATGTGGCCAACAGCAGCAGCAGTAGCAGCAGCAGTAAATGTAGCAACAACAGTTGCAACTTTTTGCCATTGTGGTCAAGCGCATTAAAAGCCAATAAGCCACTGAATAATTCAAGCTACACCACCCACTGCTGTTATCTGTATATTTAGCAACTTGTTTCTGCCAGTGTATGAGTGTGCATACCCGTTATCGCACGCAATTAGCTGCGTCCGCCGATAAGATAAGGCGGCAGATAAGATAAGCCATTGCGAGATGTCGCATTCACAACGAATTGACAAAATGCGACGTGGCTAAAAATGGCAAAATCAGTGCAGCGCCAGTTGCCGCTGTGTGCGGCACGCAACCAGCGCGTAGGAGCCTCACGTAAGAGCCTCGCATGCCCCAAGGTCATTTCAACGGAAGTAAGCTATACGGCACTATAAGGTATAAATTTCAATTAGAAGAAGACACTTGCTAGTGTATTTACGGCAGATGCTTTCTAACGTATCTATTGCAGATACTTTTTAGCAGGAATTTATAACCAACAGATACTTCTCGGGATAAACACAAGTTCTCAGAAATGCCTCTCACGTGTACCTAATGGAGAGAATCACATTTAGGACAAGACAAAATGAAAGATTCATCGAGGCAATTCAGATAAAAGCAAGTGTTTGTTTATTATAATTATTCAAATACGGATTAAACCAAAATATTCAAAATTGTTGTAAATCGTTGTCGTTGTCGTGTTCTTCAAGTAAATCATAATAAATAACGCGTCGAAATCAACTTAGCAAAAAATTAACTATATAAATGGTAAATTGCATTTGTATTTTATAGGTGTGGGTGTGTATAGACTGCTAGAGTTCCTTGTATTATTCGCATAGCAAAAAAGAAGGCAGCGGAAACAAAGCTGAGGGCGTGGCAACAGGGTACTGCAGTGCTGCAACTGTTTCAATCAACGTCAAATTAGAGTCCAGTAAAAAAGAGGTAGAACGCAAGAGAGCCAGCGACGGAGACGGAGAATTGAATAAACAGATAGGGCGAATAGGGCGGAGAGATTGAAGAGAAGGGGAGGAAGGAAGCAGGGCTGCCTGCTCAATTTCAGCTGCAATTTGTGTGGTGGGCAAGTGCGGATTGCAGAGGTGGAGCGCACACATAGAAAGTCAACAAAAAAGTCGCATCTAATTAGCAAGACAGATGCGGCAGCTGCGGCAACTGCGGCAGCTGTGGCAACTGCAGTGGCTGCCACATGACCGAAAGCAGCAGCTCGTTGGCTCCACTGTCAAATCAATCAAATGAAAATATTGAAACATTGAACTGGGGTCTGCCTGCCCAATTGGCTGTTGCGCTTTTAATTGACGTTGGGCGTCAAGTTGTTGGATTTTAATTAAAATGTATTAGAGCGTAGGGCTGGCTGGTTGAAAAGGGTCTACAACACACCGTCGACTTGACCTGAAAAGCCAACTATAGTTCACCCTAACTTAGGCGGACAGCTGCTGGTTAACAGGGCTACACCGTCGTCTCCTTGCCGGTGGGCGTGCTGGGCGTGGTGGGGGTGCGTGGAGCCGATGCTGCAGCAGCCACCAACTGTGGCTGCGACTGTGAACGCAATTTAAAATTGGCCAGGCCGCGCAAACCGTGCGGTTTCTGCGCCACCGGCGGCAGTGGTGCCGTGCGCAATTTGCTCGGCTTCATTGGTCGCTTCGGGGGCAGGGGCGGCGGTGTGGGCGATGTGGAGGTGCGGCAATTTAAGGAGGTGTCGCTGCTGCGACGTGAATCAAAGAATGCCGTATTACTGTAAATGGCCTCCTCCTCGATGGTCGAATAGATTTCCTCGGCGGTCTCATAGTAACTGCTGCTACCAAGCCCCACACCGCCGACGTTTGTGGTCTTGGTTAGCAGCGAGGAATTCGATGAGCTAATCGAGAACTGGGAGCTGCTCGTGCCCAGCGACGAATTGGATATATCCACAACGCGAGCTGTGGTCATGTTTTGGTAATTGCTATTGGTGTCGGGGCTGAGCACAATCTCCGAGAACGTTGGAAACTTTCGACCGGCATACGAAGGTGATGGCGATGTAACTGTTGTGGTTGTGGCTCTTGCTGTAGCTGCTGTGTTGGTGGTGGTGCTGGTGGTGGTGGTGCTGGGACTACATGTAGAGGAGGATGCTGCAACGCGACTTTCACGACTTTCACTCACCGGTAACGGAGCTGCAGCAGAGGCCTGCAGATAAAGCAGCGATGCATTCGCCTCAGCCAATTGGCGCTGATCGCCGGCTGCCGGCAGCAGCACCAGATTAAATATTGGTGGTTGCGTTTGAGTGGTGGAGGTTGCCACAATGCCGCCAGCACCCAGGGTCAATTTGTTGGGCTGCTGCGGCTGTGGCAAGCTGGTGTATTGCACCGGCAGTATTTGAGCCGTGGGAAAGATTTGTGCTGGCGTTGCCGGTGCCAAAATCAGCTGCGGCTGCTGATCCATCAGATAGTTAGCAGTGGGAGTATAAGATGTGGATGCGTTAGTTGCGACAGCGGTTAGTTTGGGTTCATGCAAATGTCTGCTATACTGAGCTGGTGGTGTTGTTGGTGGTGTTGGTGATGGTGGTGCTTGAGGCGGAAGTGGTGGTGGTGGCAGTGGCAGATTGTCAATGTCAGTATCGCAACTGTCTAGAAAAGGATTGTTTACCGCAAAGTTCTGGTTGCTGCTGATGGGTATGGGCGGTGCCGGCTCATACGGTGCTCGCAGCTGATTCCGCATCTCGTTCTCGCGCAGCAGAAAGTCCCGATGCTGCTCCGCCGTAACCAGTATATTATCCGGCGAGTTCTCATGCATAAAATCATGCGGACGTCGTTTCGATGGCGGCAACGCCTCCATGTACAGCGATTCATCGACCAGCGGGGATGCCACCTTGGAGAGGGGGGATTTTGGCAGTGTGGCATAATTGACGGGCGGCGGAGGCGGGCTGTCGCGTGGGCGTGGCGAGGACTTGTTGACCACACGCACCGGCAGCTTGGGCACCTGGTGTATGGTGTTTGTCGTGGCATCATGCTCAAAGACAGCAAAGTCTCCTTGACCCACATCGGTGGCCTGGAAGGTCTCGAGCGCCACGTTGCGTACGAGGTCGGCCTTCTTCAGCTGCGGCTTGGGTGGTGTTGGTGGTGGCACTTTTGGACGCGCACCGGTTAGATTCTCCGTTGACTTGGAGATGACGGTGCTGGGCGTGCTGCGACCGCTGGAATGTGACTGCTGATCTAGCAGATCCTCATTGGAACGCGAGCCACTGAAGAAGAACTGTTCACGCGGCGAACGTGGCGATCTGCTGATGGCCTTGGCTATCTCCGTGTACTCATCATCTTCCGCATGTCGGAAGGGATTCTCACGCTCCAGTTCGCCAGGTCGGTCGGGCGAGGTGGCGCGCGAGACGCGCTGCAACTGCGGAGAGTCCACCTCGCGTATACGCGCCACGGCAGGCACAATGGGCATCACCCTCTCGGGTTGGCGTTCCAGCGTGGAGCTTCTCGAGGAGCTGGGACTTGTGCCGCGCAATATGCCCTTGCGAGGCAGACGACTGCTGCGAGTCTCCTGCTCCGAGTCGTAGGCGCGTGTGAAACGATCTGGAGTGCGGGAACGTGAGCTTTCATAGTCCGACTTGGAGCGCTCATCGCCGCTCAGATCAAAGCTCACAGACTTGCGATGGCCGCCCGCATACTCTGGTGTGCTGCGACCGGATCTGGACGGCTTGTACGGACGGCAATCGCTCTCCGAGTCACTGGTGTAACGTCCACGCGGTCGTTCGAAGCAATCGGAGTCGGTATCGGCATAGGATGGTGGCGACTGTATGTCAACGGGCGGCGAGGAGTCGTCTTCTTCCTCCTCATCGATGGCATCGATCTCATCTTCATGCTCATCCTCCTCCTCGTCGTCATCGTCAATGATGTACACTGGCTCGGCCTTCTTGGGCGTCTTGCTCGACGGTTGTTTGCTGCGACTCTCCTCCTGCTCTTCCAGCATTTGCTGATAGGAGTTACGTGATCCCGGCGTCAAGCGTTCCGGCGTCTGTGTGCCACGCTGCTAGGGGATGTTTGGGATTGGGGTTTTTTGGGTTTTCATTTAGTTGGTTTTTGTTTTTTGTTTTCGTTTAGTTTTTATCTGTTTTGTTGCACACACACAAAGCATGGAACACAAATTGCAATGTGCGGCGTTAATTGAGTGCGTTGAGTGTGTGTTGAGAGTTGAGATACGGTCGAGAGTGTGTTGGGTGTGTGTGGCTTTTGAGTGTGTGTTTAATGGTTGTGCTAAGATGGTTGTCAAGTGCTTTAACGACACGTTCGTAAAGTATTTGTTGTTCTTGTTCTTTTTCTGTTTCTCTCTGTTCCTTTTTGTTTTCGGTGAGGTCCACCTGCAGTGTTGTTGTTAGCCAATTACCAATGTCGCTGACTGATGATGAGGTGCATTTGCGTTGGTTTTGCTGACCAATTTGCTTGATGAGTGGCATGAACTGCACAAGGAGCGCGACGCATAAAGTACAAAGAGCGAAACAAAGGACAGAGACAATAGACAATAGACAAAACAAAACAAAACAATGAATTTGAAATAATCAAAAGAAAACCTAAAGATGCAGAGCTTTTTCCCACCAACAATAGAACTTATCTAGCTTGAAGAAAAGATAAACTAAAGTTTTCATTCGGTTTGAGTATTATCAAAATACATATTAATCAAATATGTAAAGAAATAAAATATGTATATTAAATATTAACAATCCCTTCGATCCCATTAAATCAATTGATTGCTGCATTTGCTTCGCATTTACGAGAATAACATCTAGATTTCATTTTATTGACATCAAAAATTCACATTTCACAAAAACCTATACATAGACATAGTCTGTATATCATATAGTACATATTATATATCGCCTATGGATAACAAACAACGAAACGAGTGGAAAATGAAACAAATATCGTATTCGTATCGAAATGCACTGTTAACAGTTCAGTTTAACAGTCAATGTAGTTTAACATAACATAACAGTTTTGCCTAGTTCAGTTTAACATTCAATTTGTTATACATATAACAGTTGCTTAGCTGCTTGACAGTTGCATGATAGTATTTTATCTATGAGTATTATTTAGTTGCTCGTTTGGACCTTTTGTGTGTGAGTGTGTGTATTTATTACACATTTAGCAATAACTTACAGTGCGTCACATCTGCATATGACGCGTATAAACATCGAAAGACAACAATACATACATACATACACATATGTGTGTGTTGAGGAGGTCGCAAAATGGCGACACAGGAATATATTAAATAGTATACTAGTTCCTATCCGCTTGCTTCCTTCTCTGCCTTCTCATCTAATAGTATAACAGGAGGGATCTTCAAGTGTATGCATGTGTGAGTTTTAAGAGTTATCTCTTTACATTAGACAGCTAGTCGGTGAGGGCCATTGAAACCATTTGAGCTGAGGGTCAAAAGTGATGGACACAGAGTTAGGGTATAGGGTATAGCCTGCACTAGATTGATATTCCATGTGACTAGTAACTCTTTGCCCATTGAACACGACTAGGCGTACGGCTTAATATATTGGAAATCTTGTCTGATGCGGCTTATCGAGTGGTTTTATCTGTTTATTCCTGTATTTTAAACTAAATACTCAGTCTTATAGTGGGAAACATCCGCTTGTTAAGAAATATTCTGCCAGGAGATCTGACAAACCGAATGCAAAACAGAACAGCAAATTTATAACAATAAATAAGAAAATATATACGCATGTATTTATTTATTTTTTTGTTGAAGTGAAGAGAAGAGAACAGAACAGATAAGAAAGAAAAACAATATGTTGAAAAGCAGCGAACGAACGAACGAACGGCGCGCACATCATTGAGAGCAATAAAAAAAGGTAGAAGAACGAGAAGAAGATAAGAGAAACATTTTAATGGAAATTCCTTTCAGCTGTTTTTCGAATTACTTATGTATATATGTATGGGTGTATGTATAAATATATTTATATATATTTATTGTAACAGAGAGAAAGAGTATTCACTATACTATATACACATCTATGCGAGACTATGTATCTGGTTTTCTCTTTGCCTGTCAATGCAAATTCAAATGCTACTACTGGCTTTAAGGTAAGGCAGCCGCATCCAGAGGCAATAACAATATAACAACAACAACACGAACAACAACAACAACAACCGTAACAACAATAATACAGAGCAACAATGCCACACGCTGGGGCAGCAACAAGCCAGGCTGCCAGGCAGCCAACCAGCCAGGCGGCCCTCCGAAAGGTAACAATAAAGGCGCAAACAGAAATTGATATAATATGTAAGTAGCATAAATAAGATAACAACAATAACAACAACAATAACAACAACAACAGCAATAACTGTATAAAATAATAACAGCAACAGCAACAACATGGGGCAGGCAGCACGTAGAAAGCAGCAGCCCATACGAATATGCTAATAAATAATAAATCGTCTGCTGTCATTTCAATAAATGTATACCAAAGTGCCAGGCTTGGCTTCCCTCTCCCTCAGGTGCGCAGCCCCCTCCCCACACTGTCAAATCCCTGGGAGTTGACTCCAAATAAAAAGGAACTTAACTACACATTGCATGCACTTAGAATTCAACAATATATTGTATACATATAACCCCATCATGCTAAGCATTTGACCAGGTTTTCTTCCCTTGCCATTTCCGTTTCCTCCCTATGATAAATGCAATGATTTAAATTAATTTTATAAGAATGCAGGGTATACTGGTACAGTCTGTATTGTGTAGGGTATCTATTCGTCACACGATGCAGTGTTTAAAATTTACATTTAATATGAATTTAAATGTACATATGATTCTGTTTTAAATTTAATAATATTAAAGCAAATTTTTAACCCTCTACTTTCTTTATTTTTATTAAACTTTATTAATTATTTCTTTTTACATTTTTACATTTAATATGAATTTAAATGTACAAATGATTCTGATTTTAAATTATATATTAAAGCAGATTTTTAACCCTCTACTTCCTTTCTTTTTATTATATTTAATTAATAATTTATTTAAGTTTTTGCACAGACTAAATTGAATATATCTTTTAAGATTTAATCTACATTTAATTGAAGTTTATTTATTTAATTCTCGACGAGAAAGTGTCGTGTTTAACATCAACAGCAAATACTGTAGTCCGTTGAAAGCGAAAGCAGTTACAAATTCTCAGCTTTTCATGCAGAAACAAATTCACATCTAACTAAAAGCAAATATATTCATTTCGAAATTTACATTTTTGGCATCAGAGTAATTGTTTTATATGAATGCTTTATGTGCCAAAGACACAAATACAAACAAAATTCTTTGGCTAAATTGTAAACGGAATTCGCTTGGTAATTGCAACGAATTTTTAATAGGAATTTCGTTACAGTCTATAATAATCGTTTTAGCAATTTAATCTAAATGGAACAAACTGTTGAGCAAATACTGCAAACGGAAGCCAAACATCAATCGAACAAAATACAAATCAATTATTTGTTTGAAATAAAACACTATTTGGCCATGCTTGCAAATTGAAATGTACTCAAAATTTAAATAAAATGCAGACATTAACATTTCAGTTAATAGAAACAAAAACAAAAACAAAAACAATGGCAGACGGAGCCAGGGGACTGAACCCGATGCGATGTGAATGTGGATGGAGATGTTATGGTTGCTTTGCTGAGGTGAGGGGGCGATAAGTTTGTGAAATGTTGGCGCATATGAATTGTATCAAATGTATAAATTTTATAGAATGTGAACACGAGGCAGGCACAGATACAGATACAGTTACATTTACATACATACACAGATACACACGCACACACACAAGTTTCCAGACGTTAGTGAAGTTATTGAAACAAGCAACAACAAAAAAAAACATACTTGTAAATAAATAAAAAGGAAAACCGGGTGTTGGATTCTGAGTTTCAGTTTTGTGAGAAGTTTGGCGCACAACCGTCAATTGCGCTCATGTGGGTGTACAGGTTAAAGAGGTACAAAGTAAAATCAAAAGGACAGACACACATACAGACATACGTTAGCAGACGTTAAACACAGCTGACATACAGACACACACATACATATAAAGTTAGGCTAAGACGTGCATACGTTTGTCCACATACCTGTTGTTGTTGCTGTTGTGATTGCTGCGTCTGCGTCTGTGTGGCAGCAACGGTCGCTGACTCTGCTGCAGGCGCAGCACCTATGGGCAGCGGGGCGGGCGTTGTGGGGGTGGTAGGATTCGTGTCGAGCGTATGCTTCGATATAACAACCGTCGTTGTCTTTTGTATCTTGTCCTGCTCATGATGCTCTGACGGTGACTTCGGTGGCACGGTGGTAAACGCGTCCGCGGCGCGTACAATCTCCAGCACCTAATTTGAATGGAACACGAAAAGCAGCCGCTCATTACTGACCAGAAACAGCAAAAACATCAACAAACAGAATGGGCCGAGCAGAACAGTCGAACGGAGTCGACTGTGGAATACCCTGTACCTAACATTTTAGGTATAATTTAGAAATATTTTAAATATGTTATAAGAACCGCATCAAAAGTGCTTCTTCTGTCAGAGGACGACCGAGGCAAAGCAATATTGTTTCGTTAATATCTTCTGTGTTTAGTAACCGATTTCAATGCATTCTTGAGAATAGGTTGATGTAACGCCAAACTTCAAAAATTTTGAAAAACAACCTTCTATGTTCTAAATAACGCTTGTTATTCAGCTTTGAATTATTGTTTATCGATAAGGGAATAAAGTATGCGTGGCACTTAACATTTAAAATGAACTCAATCTGCGTACTGCATATATCTCTATATATTCCAAAATTGGTTGCTTTCACTCTTTTAGTTTCCGAGATTTCAGTGTTCATACAGACAGACGAATATTGCAAGTTCCAATGAGCTCCTCGTCCTGATCAATATTTTCTATACTTTATGGGAACTGTCACGCCTTCTTCTGCCTGCTATATACATTCGCACAAAGTTATCAAACCTGTTTTTCTCCATTACAAGGGTACAGGGTAGAAAAACATCGGGCCAAAGGCCAAGGGCATTGGGTTTGTTCACCTGTTCGCTGTCGCTTGTTCGCTTGGTTAACTAACCTTCTCCTGTGTGCTCTTCTCCTGGCCAATTGTTGCCAGTTGCGTCTGCTGCTGGGCCGTTTGTTCGGCGTGAATAAGCGCCACGGTCTGTGCGCCCACTGTGTCTGACGGCGCTAAATCAGCGGAGGGCGCAGCGGGTGGTGTCGGCGTGGTGGTGGTGGGTGAGGGCGCTCCATGTACCAGGGCAGCGGCCGCTGCCAGCCCTGTTTGGCTCGTTGGCTCCGCGGTGGTAAGGGGCTGTTGCTCTGGCTGTTGCGACGGCTGTGACGCAAATACATTAAAGTCCTGCAAGTGACACGCGATATGCATGAAGGTCTCTCTCAGTTAGGTGCTTGCTCTTACCTGTCTCAGACACTCCTCCTCGTCGTGGTCCAGGCTGGATATGCTCTGGCTCTGACTCAGCTCCGAGCCAGTCTCTGATGCACGGGAGCCTGGCAAAAGTAAATCGAATTAAATGCATATTGCAGTAGGGGATTTGAATCCGATTTCAGCACAACTCACCTTGACGACTGCCGCCGCTGCAGGATGCAGACGAGTTGAAGCCGGTGCTCATGCCACCAGCCTGGCCAATGGAATGCAGTAAACTGGATTTGTCGTAGCCCTTGCACACGACCAATTGAATCTCATTGCCGGCAGTGCGCAGCACATTGACCGCATCCTGATGCGAGGCGCCCAGCAGCGAGTGTCCGTTGACCTCCAGCAGACGCATGCCCACCTGCCAGTTTCCAAGTAGAAACGGTAAAAGTTCAGCTTAGTTCAGTTTGAATTCCATTGAGCAGACAACACATTACCTTAAGCCGGCCATCGCGTCTGGCAGCGCCAACCGAGTTAATTTTGGACACGAAAACGCCCTCGTCCGTGGGATCCGCCGGATTACCACGCTGTCCGTTCAGGCCGCCCTTGATGTGCATGCCCAAGCGTTCGCCCTCAGCCTTGGACAGCAGAATTTCCTGCGGTTCACAAAACGAAACAACAAACAAAAACGGGCAGGGAAATTAGCATTGGCTTCGTTCAAGTGCTCGACAATTATAAAACAAGACCTCAGACTAAGACGAACACAGCGATTTAGATGATAATGTTAATGATAATGCTCTGCAAAGCAGTGTTAAGTTGCCAGGCAAAAGATACTCGTACTACAATCAAATTCTATGAACAATAAAGTTGCACATTAAGAGCATTTTATGCGCAACATGGAATATGGCGCAACTCTAAATTTTAACTGCGCTTGCAAAGTGCTCTTAATATGCCTGCCTTACTGCTCAATTAGAATTCGTTAAAGCGTTATACATACTTTGTATTAGTTTGGATCTATTATTATTATATTATTTACATATTTTACATATTTTACATATATACTATAAAGTAATTTGAGCGCTTAAAGTTCTTTATCGAATGGTTTACTTTTAATTTTATACAACTATCTAATCATTTACTCAAATAAACTTTACATTTTAAGTGCCAGTTTTCAATTTTGCAATTATTTTAGCTTTAAATATAAAATTAAATAGCTATTAATTTACTTAAAATCAACGTTTAATCTTGATCATAGTCGCTTAAACGACTCAAACAGACCCAAACCCAAAGTGCATAGCAGTTAAATTGAACAAGAGTTAATAATTAATATATTATTGTTATTCAAGTGATATTCGTATCATTTTTCAATTAATGCTTATCATTTAGAATATATTATACAAGAGCAAATTGAAAATTTAATTAAAAATTCACTTTGGATGTGGGTATCTTGATTTAATACATGATATAGTAAAATAACTTTTTAGCATTACCAATTTGAATTTTAATTTTTTTTTTTTTGCATGGTGTAATTGTTTGAAATCTTACCTCGGTTTCAATAATTTCTACTTCTATGTGCTTTAGCGTCATAAAAGAATTTTATTAAGCATTCATAGAGCATATAGAGTAAAAAGAGAAGTGTAAATAGGTATTTTTGGTGTACTCAAAAGCAATTAATATTTACAAATGAAAATTCAAATACTTATGGCTACAGCAAACCCAAGAAAAGCAATAATAACTAAATACTTAAAAGGTCTTAAGACTTGGGTTATTGGACTTACCTGAAAACCAGGTGGTAATGGATCATGTTGTATGGTGAGTTTGATCTCATCGCCAGGCTTCAGCAGCTCCATCACGGCATCCTGATGTGTGGCCTTGGAGACATCGGCCTCGTTGACCTTCAGTATGCGATCGCCCATGCGCAGCTTGCCACATTTGGAGGCAATGCCGCCAGGCACAATCTGTGGAAGCGGGAAGAGTGGGGAGTATGATTTCCATGTTTCTGGTTGGCAAACAAAAGTCAAAAGTTCTGCAGACCACACATGGCTAATTTAATTGCTCGTAATGAAGCCGAAGCTAATTGTGCAGCTCATTTGCATGCACAAGTTGTGGCACCTTAATTGCTTTCAATTTGCTACCCTCTAATTTAAGGCCAACTGCCTGTGGGGTCGTTTGACTTACGTGTGATATGAAAATGCCTGGTTCGCGTGTGCCAAATGGCACACAGGAATGATCCGTGCCTCCGATGATGCTGAAGCCGAGGGAGCCC
Organism: Hypselothyrea guttata; assembly: GCA_035045125.1. Lineage (NCBI taxonomy): Eukaryota > Metazoa > Arthropoda > Insecta > Diptera > Drosophilidae > Hypselothyrea > Hypselothyrea guttata. The sequence goes on along the minus strand of JAWNNJ010002199.1, from coordinate 435,758 downwards.
TGGTTCTTGGGCAGTACGACCTCCTAGAAATCGGGGGGAAAAACTTGACATTAGTTCAGGGCGTGTGCAACTCGAAAAGGAAAGTAAAATAAAATATTGCCGTGTTCAATTGCACTGAATGTGAACTGTAATGAGTGCTGCATGTTGATGCAGATGTGGGTGCAATGTGTGCAAAATTGTTGGTGATATTTACATGAACAAGAATCGTACAAAATATGCAAAAGGTTATTAACAGAAAACAAGCAAACAGAACAAAAGCCATGCCAATTAACAATGTATACACAGAGAGAATGTGGGGGGTCATGCATAAAATAATTACTGTTATAAAGTTTGGCTTAAACTTATATGCGATATCAAATAACATAATAACATGCAAGAAGTTAAAATTATAATCCTGACAGCAAAACTCAAAATCTCCTGCGGCAAACTGACGAACTTCAAACACAGCAACAGGTGTAACTGTAGGGGTGTGTAGGGTGTAGGGGGTTAACGGGGGGTGTGTGTCTTTTACTTTGTACTGACAACTTGAAGTTGAGCAGCCAAAGCTGCTTTGAGCCATGGCCTGCGGTTTGGCACACGCCATTTGCTTACGAACACACACACATGCAAAGCCTGCAAAGCTTGTTATTAAAATGTCAAAATATAATTCAAGTTTCGGATTCATTAGCAAATGCCTAACAGTTACAGCTGTAACTTCGTCAGCCGCATAACTTTTATCAATGCAGTGCAAGCGAATTGAAATCATATGCCAAAGTTGGCATTCGAGCAGCCGCAGGCCAATTGCCTGCCAGAATAACAGACAAACAGAGAGACGAAGGAACAGAAGGACAGACGAAGCAAGGAACGTACACTGAGCGAAAAATCAAGAGTTTTAGTACTTGAATCAAGAATTTCCAGTGACAAAAGTAAGCTTGAAATTTGCTGAATCTACAAACGAAATTCTTCATTTAAACGTGCGCTAAAAATATATTTAAATTTTCATGAACTTTAAAGATTAAAATAAGTTTATTTTTATTTTTATTTTAATCATTTTTTGCACCTATTTGTAAATCGGTTTCGTTTTTTATTTTAATCTGAATTCATTCAAAATTGTATTCTAATTTTTATTTTTATTTCTAGTAGTTAACAAGATTTATTTAAGAACTTTATTTTCTTCAAGGAATTTGTCCTCATTTCTGTTTTTTTTTTTTTCTTTCAATTCGATTTACTACACTGATATTAACAAATTTCAATCAATTATTTCTCTGAGTGTATGTGTGTGTGTCTGCCAAATGTCAAGTGAAAAATAAAAAAGCAATTAAATATTTTATTTGCCAGGCAAATGCAACTTTTGTCTGATATTTACACACGGACAGACAGACGGATGGAGAGACAAAGAGACATAGAGTTGAGAGCTAAGCTTCAAGTTGTCTTTAAATCTGCTACGCATATCAAATGCTTTTTTCATTATTTAAAGTATCTGCAGTCGGCTATGTGTGTGTTGATTTAACTTATTCATGTGACCACAGCAGAGACAGAGTCAACCAGCTGGCCAATCGTTTTAGCCGGGCTTTAAGCTGGGATTTGCTCGCATCAAAAACTTCAAAGTACATTTGATTTCAATAAGCTGCAGTTGAAGTGCATAAATTGCCGTTTATTTTTATTAACTATAAATAATAATGATAATTACAAATATTAATTTCGCAAGTTAATTATGCTATAAGTAAAAAATAACAACGAATTAATTGCATAGTTAGTAGCCTTACAGCCGATATTAATTGCAAATTTATTAAATCAAATTTATATTAATTAAAATAGTGTGTGCACCATTTACCAAATTATAAAGTACGTCAATTGCTGTTAATAATACGCTTAAATAATGCCAATTGATTAATGGCCAATTGGCCACAACTACCACAAAAAACTACGTTTTTTCTTTGCCATTTTCCATTCGCCATTTTCCATTTTCCATTTGCCGTTTGCCGTTAGTACAATGTGTGCGTGTCTGGCATAATGCTTAACATTTCCTCAATTCAATCAAAGCTTTAGCTCAAGTCTTGCAAATCCATAATCAAATTGTGTGTGTTTTTTTTTTATTTACAATCAAATCAAAGGAAATATGCGTATGTATATAAAAATAAATGTATGTGTGTGTAGGTGTAGGGCGTCTATACAAGAAAATCAAAATGAGGGCCAATAACAGAGCAAGAGCCAATTACAATTGTATATCAAAATTTCTAAAAAAAAAAACAAGGTACATGTATGCCGTAGGTGTGTGTGTGTGTGCAGTAGGTGTGCATGTATGTGTGTATAGGTGTGTGGTGTGTGCGTGTGTGTGTGCGTGGTAAGGAAAAGCGCTCGTCCTTGCGTCCTTAGAAAATGCTGTAGCGGCGTGGAAACTTACAAACACACACATACAGCATTTGCTATTTTATTTGGTATTATTTTTGGTATACTTTGTATATTATTTTTTTTTTTTGGTATTTTTTGCGTTTTAGTGTATGCGTGATGTTGTGATAGTCACCTCACTGATCAAGGGCTCCGCCAGCTGATTGTCGGTGATGCGCGTCATGACGGTCTCCGTGAACGTCGACTTCGTGATGGTCTCCGTGACACGCCCCATTTCGGTGGGCGCTGCGGGAAACATGGGCAAATCGGGCTGGGGTTTGTTCACATTGACGGTCACAGCGCTGACGCCCACCTCATTGGGGCGTGCCACATGCACCTGATGCTGACTGCCGCCGCTGAGAAAATGTGCCGGAATCATCGCCTGAAAATCATCGCTGGTCAACGGGCGCAACGATTGGGGCTGCTCTCGATGGGTGGTCGGGATTGGAGTTGGATTGGTTTATTTTGGATTTAACATATTTGATTGTAGTTGTTGTTGTTGTAGTTGGTTGGTTGGTTGGTTTGATTGAGTTTGGTACAAGTTAAACAGTTTTAAAGCAACATTTGGTTTGTTTTTTACAGAAAAAGAAACAAAAATACGGTTTTGGTTGTTGTCAGAAATTGCGTTAAGACAATGGCTAAAAGGCTAAGCTATAAGTGCCTAGGCTATAGCTATATATATATATATATAGATTATATATGTATGTGTGAATTGGTAGCGTTGTTTATATACAGTTCCTAGAGTCTGACCTGCCTATGGGCTGAGTGCAATTAAGTAGTATATCATAAGCCAAGGACGAAACACAAATTGCTTGTGCTCTAGCATCGATGAGGGGGGAGGGAGGGAGGCATATATATATATATATAGATTTATTATAATGATGATAAACGCGCACAGGGCACATGCAAAACAAACACAAACAGAATTCGATATAGCACTAGAATATATATTGTTTTTATGTGTATATGTGTTGAGTGTATATATGTGTGTGTGTGTGTGTGTGTGTGTGTGTAGGCTAAGTTCTAGGGTTATGCATAAAAACTGGCGGATACAGCATGTATTAGCACAATTAGAATATATATATGTTTAAGAGTATTTGTAAATTTTGGATAGAGTATTGTTTATGTGTAGTATCAACAACAATTTGCAGGGTATCTCGAGTGCCACTTGCGCCATAGTTAATGCCCGAAAACTTACCTGCCTCGGCAGCAACTATGCCGCAAGTTCATTGCGTGGGTTTAGTTTGGTTTCTTGGACTGGAGGGGGGCCTGAAGGTTACTTAGGGTCTAGCCTGGGCATGATTAACGATTACGAACGGTACGAAACGAGCTTATGAGCAACATTAAAATGACAGTGCAGACAACTAAACAGGTAAACTAGAAGCTAACGGACTAGCGCAACAAACTACCGCGTTAGTTGAGTTCAGTTGGTGCCACATGCTTACCTGTGCCTCGCCCGAGTCGCCGCTGCTGGTGGAGGCGGCGCCATTCAACGCCCCACCATCCCCGCCATCGCCCAGCGGCACCGAATTGGTGCGACGTGGTGCGGGCACCGGTTGTCCCGGTCCCCTATCCGTAGGGGAGGCCAGCGGTGCAGCGGGGGCGGCGCTTGTTGCTGCAGCTGTTGCAAATCCGTTTGTCTTGCTGTTGGGCAGCGTATTGCCGGCATAGGCAACACCTGTCGTTGCCCCCGTTGCTGCCCCTGCCCCTGCTGTAGCTGTGGGCGTGGTGGCCAAGGTGCTGTACTTGTAGGGCTGCTCCATGGTGTGCACGTCGCCCACAGCGCGTCCAAAGTTGGCTGAGAAAGAGAGAGAGAGAGAGTGTTAATAGAGTTGAGCGCGCGTCGGTTGCACGCACTCACCTGGACGATTGGCCAGATACCCAGAGGGACTCAGCGAGTTGAGCACGGCGGGACTGCGGGGACTGGTGGGAGGTTCCAGGGGGCCGCGGTATTCGCGCTGCAGCACAAGACGCACGAAACGCTGCGGCTCCGTGAGGCAGGCCACAGCCGCATCGTGATGCGCCTCCGTCATGTCGTTGCCGTTAATCTGTGGGTTAGTAGGGAAGCAGGGGCGGAGAGCGAAGGGGGGCAGTTGTACAGTGAAATGCTATTAGTCCTAACCACAAATGCTTACCGCCATGACACGGTCGCCCACCATGATTTTGCCGTCGCGATGGGCGAGTCCGCCATCGGTGATGCGTGATATGAAAATGCCATCGCAGTCGTCCTTGAAGGGCGGGGAGCCCTTGCCCCCGGCAATGCTGAAGCCCAATCCCTGGCCAATTTGATCCCGTATGAGCGTCGTGTGTAACTGAATATAGCTCAGCGGCAGCGCGTCCTGTCAACAGAAACACAAATCAACATTGCAAACGCTGAAAGAAACATCGAGATAAGCTCTCCTACCTTGCCATTCAGCAGGCCATTGGGCACGGCTGCGGATGTGGGCGTGGTCTGGGCAAACACATTGCCGGAATAGCTGTGAGCTGGCGCCATCTGTTGCTGTGGCTGTGGCAACTGCTGCTGCTGCTGCTGCTGCTGTTGCTGCTGCTCTGGAATTATTTGTATTGGCGGCGGAATGTAACGTTCCTGTGGTGCAACTGTTGCTGCCGCTGGCTGCTCGAGCAGCAGCGGACGCGTCTCCACAGAGATCTGTGAGATGCTGCCATCCTCGCTGAACACCGGATGTCCGATGAGCCGCGTCACCTCGCGCTGCACCACCAGCACCAACACCGCACCACAGGCCTTCAGCACCTGCACCGCCTGATAATGATCCGCGTCCACCACCACAATGCCGTTCACCTTGAGCACCTTGTCGCCCACCTTGAGGCCGGCCAGATCCGCAGGACCCGCCTCCGTGACACGTGATATGAAGATGCCGTCGTCGTCGCCCTTGAAGGGCGTGGAACCCTTGCCACCCGCTATGCTCAGACCCAGACCCGCCGAGGTGCGCTCAATGTGTATCTCATACTGCTCCAGACGCAGCTCCGTAACGCCATCAATGTTATCTAAGGGAGAGAGAGATAATTATTAGATGCGATTTCTGAAGTGTAGATCTCATCTGGTTAGATCTCAGGAGCTTTGCCAAATGTTTACCAAAGTGTCTTTCGTACTCCCGCTGTCTTTCGTATTCGCGTGCCACGGGATCGTAGCTGGTGACGATGCGAACCCGCTTATCCTTGCGCCGCAGCGAACCTCCGTTGGAGGAGGCCAGGGAGCTGCGCAGGCTGCTCAGGGCGGGACTATTGCGTCCGCTGCCAGAGGCTGGAGTTAGGCCATTGCTGCGCTGCCCGCTGCGGGGTAGCGTGTTGTTGCCCTCCTTGACTTTGATTTTCACATTGAACATGTTTGAGCACGTTTGCTTATCTAGTTGAATGCACTTTTCAATAAGCCCTGCTTAGCATCTTGATTGCACTTAACGAAAAGTAACGAATTTAATATGCACTCGCCTGGAAGGTCTGCTCATATGGCGCATATATCGAAAGAAATTCAATTGATTTCGATTCGGTTTGCGATAGATTCTAGGCGATTCGCCCGAGGAGCAGCGAGATTTATGCGCTGCATAAATTACACATTAATGACATGAAAATTTGTGTGCAAATTTAATGGGCCAAGTAAGAGAAAAGCTGGGATAGGAGACAGTACGATACCGATACCACAGCTGCTGCTCATGGCCCATAAACGGCTGCCAATGAACCAATAAGAGCAGGAGCAACGGCACGACAACAAAGCCAACGACCTTGTGGCTTCGTACTGTCCCCTCCCTGTCCCCTAGATGTGTTGTGGCCTCCCCACTGCGAAATGGCCTTAAGCAACTTTTGAATAATAATTAAATAAATAAAGAGCATCGCTCCAGTCTGGCCAAAAAGTTACACAGGTGAGTTGCCCTTTTTTACACGACAGAACTTCCCACTCTCCCACTTTCTCTCTCTCTCTCTCTCTCTCTCTCTCTCTCTTCTCTCTCTATCAAAATCTCCTTCTCGCTGCTCTGTTTCGTTTTAATTCGTTTTCAGCTGCTGCCTGATTTGCACTCAATAAATCCGTCGTCGGCATTCTAATAAAGTTATTTCTGTTTTAATGACTGTCAAGGCTAATGGAATGTGCACAGGCCACGTACAAATTTGTAATTCGTAATTTGAAATTGTTGCCGAAATAAACCGAGAATTCTCAATTTGTCATTCGCCATTCGCCATTTGCTCAATAAAATTGCGCACTTAAGTATGCAACAGAAATGGCCAGACTTTTCTTCATTTTCGCTTGTTATTATGCTTATAATAAATTATGAAAATTTATTATTGCACATTTTGCTGGCTGATTTTAGTTTCTGCTCTGGCTGCTGCTGCTGCTATCATCACATAAAATGGCAATTATTTATTTTACAATACGATTCACATTTCGATTTCACGCAGAACGGAACTTTTCATTTAAATCGTAAAAACCAGCGTCTGATAAATAATCATGCAATAAAAGTCCAAAAAGGTTTTCATCCGTTTCCCCTGTGGGTGGAAAGTGGAAAGTGGCAGGAGGCAGCCAATGTGTAAAATGCACAACAATTTCACTGCTGAAGTGCCATATAAAAGCATTTTATGGATTTTCAACACACACACACACGCACAACACCCCTCCCTCCTCCTCACCACACTCACATGCGCACAGTAAACATTTTTTGCTGTTGTTTTTTTTGCCAGATTTTGTTTCTTCTTTGCAGAGCTCAAAGCACAACACAAAAAGACATAAAACAAAATAAGATTCTCTTCATTGGCTGCAGCGGTTGACAAGAGCAAAGTCTGCACACGTGTTGCTTGTGTGAGTTTCATATATATATATATACACATACATTTGTGTGTGCAACAAGCGGCAATAAGCTTGCAACAAATGCAGCATTGCATTCCTCAAGCATCTGCCTCAGACAAAGCTGCTTGCAGAACTGGAAATGTGAGCAGAGTTCAGTTGCAACTACAGGTTAGGAATTGCAACCACTTTTTAAATAAATATATAACATCACACATATATATATTAAAGATAATGCCTATATAGCTGCCAAATATGATGCACAAATCAAGCAATAAAATCATAAAATCTACGCCAATAGACGAATATGAATTTAGATGCATTTAGTGAAATGAAATTTCACTTTCTTTAATCCAAGAACTTCAAACGTCCCACAAACGCAAAGGCTTCTTTATAAAATGGGAAAAATGGATACCCTGAAAACACAGATTTTCTAAGAAGATCTGAGATAATACCACCCAATATGAATCTATAGAATAATTCCAAGAATTTCTTGCTTTAACTGTGTAATAGACACATTTTTCCTGAATACATAGATTAAAGCTGAATTTGAGTCATTAAATTTCAATTATTCCCTCTTTCTGATAATTGTGCATCTTAATTGCTTAAAACAGTTTAAACTGCATTTTAAATAATTGATCATCAGAAATCAAAGAAATCAACTGAATTTTCCCTCGCAGAACACAAACAAAGATCAAGTACTGTGCAAACGTTTCGTGCTCAGCTGGCAGAGACTCGCTCTGACACTCATTCAGACACTCATACTCACACATACACTCGGTGAGTGGAATCATCATTTAAATTTTTACGACTCTATACATTTAAGTAAAGTAAAAGTATCTTTTAAGGGTTCCCCGCCTGGAGGCGGCCGACGCGTGGCACAATGAAGTGCGTAAAAGTAATGTGCAGCAAATAAATGGCATAAATGTGAATATATTAAAATTTAAAGAGGAATCAAGTGAAAAGCGGAGAGCGAAAACGCATAAAATGTGCGGCAGAGAACTCATTAAAAATACTTGTGGGCCCAGGCCACAGACAACAACAAATCCACACAGCATATAGTATAGCCTAGATGGCTTTCCCAGAAGGCATTTCGGAAATTTAGCATTTGATATAATTTTGTGTAGCTGCAGCAAATCAATGCGATTCGCTTTGCTTATTTATATGTAAATGACCCGCACCCAAAAGCCCAGCAATGTGTGGATAACATGACAAGAGGCCACAACCAGCACTCATATTTCACAGAACACAAGCTCAAGTCGATGCTCAAGCTGAAACTGAAGCCGAAACTGAGCCAAAAGCTGAGGGAGCAGCCGAAGAGCTTTGTGTCCAGCCTTGTCAGGCATGTCCTGTGGCCAGCCATTGACAGTCTGACACTGTGCGTCTGTTTCCCTGGCTTTGCCGTGCACTTGGACGGGACGGACCATCCTTGCCCTTCATCGCACAGTGGTCATTTCCGTAGAACCAAAAAATCCTAAATCTAAATATTAATTTAGAATTTTACAGATCATCTTATAGATCAATTGCGTATTTGAATTCAACGTTTCTTTTGCAATGTGAGAGTTCGCTAAGAATTATATATTTATATATAGGATTCTATAAGAAACTGCAAAGATATGCAAGAGAATGTTTTGTCGTCTAGATCAAAGAAGGAAGTCGGCCTATGTGATCTCATAGATCAATTGCTTATTGAATCCAAGTCTCTATTTTAAATGTGACCGTTCGCTTGGAATATAGAATTATATAAAAAACTGCGAAGATATGCAATAGAATGTTTTGTCGTCTGAGAAGTCGGCGGTTGTAATTAAAAATTTTTTATGAAATATTTAAAATAATTTTATATATTTGTGCTTAAAATTTCCCAACGATATCTGCACTAGAGCCACTGTGCATCGCTGGCGTTGCGCATACGACATGTTGACCGTGTGTACAAGCTCTATGCTTCCTTTGGCCTGACATATTCTCTTTATGACAAGTCCGAGTTGAGCAAACATTTTCCTTATGCAAATTTAATAGAAGCATGTCAGAAAAGTTACATGTCAGCTTGAGACTTGGCAACCTTTTTTTTGCGCTGCTTTTGCTATTGCGATATTATTATTTATTTCCTTAGGCAAGACGAGTCAATGACCGCGGCATATAATCAGTTTTAATTATATTGGAATTTCTGGTGCTGCCTCAAAGATCAAGTGCCCTAATTGTGTGCTCTTTAAGGGCTATCGATAAAGCAGACCACGTGATACTTTTTTATGCTGCTGCTGGCCATGAAATATGTGGCACGTGGCAACAACACAGGCCTGACACTGCCGGTGATAAATGGCGGGTCATGGGTTCACGCTGCGAGTGCAGATGCTGACAAATTGCAAATGTAAAGCTATCAAAAATCCGCAATAACCAGTCGGGCGATATTTTTAAATGTGCGACAAAAAAGAGCAGAATTAATGAATCACATAAACAAAAACGAAAAAACACCATTGAATTACGAGCATTGTTGTACAATCACAAATCTCTTCTCCTATCTTTCTCTCTCTCTCTGTCTCTCTCTCGGTGTCTGCCTATCCCACTCTCTTTTGCAATAGGCAGACTGTCAGGGGTGCGCACATTCATATCTAATCAGCACTGCTGAAACTACAACGCTTTGGAATGCCTAAAGCCAATTGTGATAAGGGAACGAACGAGAAACAAAAACAAACCCAAAAAGAGACGCACTAAAAAAGGTAAAAATTGAGGGCCCCAGAGATAAGCGGGTTGATTGGAAAACTGAATCATTGCGACATATATATGGGTAATGCTTTTATTTGGACAATACTCATTACATATTACGCATATTACAGTCAAAGTCAGTTGCTAGTAATGACCTTGGTCCACCTGTCGCATGCGTAATTTCCCCATACGCCACGCGCTTATCAATTGTCAACCGAACGGACAAGAAGAAATCGAGGCATGAGCCAATGCAACAGTTTGTGTAGATTACGTGTGTGTATAAAGCCGATAAAGCCACAGGCAGCGGCATGACATCATAGTCCACATTTTGTTGTAGCTTTTGGATTTTGTGCGAGTTTTCACCGATCAAAACACAACTGTTTTGTGAATGAGAGTGTAGAGTATAGTGCATAGAGTATATGCCTCTGCTATGAATCATCATTTTATTAATTGATACAAATTTGAATTATAAACTGCCCAAATAACACCTTTACTGAAAGGAAAATCAAGAGTTTTATCACTTGAGTCATGAATTTCCTGTGTCATAAGTTCAACAAGCCATAAAGTTCTTTATCCAAGAACAAAAATCTTAATTTAAACACGTTCTAAAATTTCTAGATATTATGAAAAAGATTGCTTTTGGCATTCTCAATTAATAAAAGAAAAAATTCTAAAAAAAAAAGAAGACTAACAAAAGTGTAAAAAACAAAATTTAATAATAATTTGAGTAAATTCAAATATATATTTTTACATAAAAAATGCCAATATTTTAAGAAATACACAGCATTCGGCTGCTTTTGATGGCATCAGCGTACTGTTGATTTTTAGCTATTAAATTTGCACTTTGTGTGCTTCAAGTTGACGCTTTAAATGCACATTTAGCACATAGACACACACACACACACACACACACACAACAGTTGTTGGCTGACAACTTGCCTATTCAGGCTTCAAGCCATAGTTATCACAGCTTCCCCTGCTTCCCCTTTTCTCGTACTTTGCGTAGTTGTAGCATTTTTTTTTGTGTAATGCAAAATCGTTTGCCTTCTCTGACACTCGCTTGCCACATTTTCCGGCTTGTTTTCTTGGCGCTGGCATTTATTGCATTTTTTTCGAGACACGAAATAGCTAGCGTGAGTCTACAAATCGACAAATGTGTCAAACTTCACATGCAACTGCGAACGGTGGCCAAAAAGCAGCTGAGGCAACTGTGCAGGGTCGTTTGCAATGTAATTTATAAAGCAACAAATAAACGGCAGGAACAATGGGCAATAATCCAACAAATATGCTTTGTTGTATGCACAGCTCTAAAAGGGCTAAGGGCGAACAAACAAAACCGTAACGAAACAAACAAACACACAAACAAACAAACAAACATGGGCAAACAAACACAGCAGCGGCAACACGCACAGCAGGGCAATGAGAGCGAAATTCAATAAGGGCCAGAGCAGAGCGTGCAATCAGCAATACAATACATAAAATCAATTGCAATGCCTCGGGCTTATCAACGGTTTACTTATTGACCAAGAGAGGGGCGAGAGGGGGAGGGAGCGGGGGCAGCAAATGCAGCATATTGTTTGCCAGAGGAATGCAAAAAGGCATTGAGCAAATGTTGATTGTGCCGAAAGTGTTGTAACAGCTAACCAAAAAGAAAAAAACTCGAAACCCCAAGAAATGCCAGAATTCTTTGCCAGGAAACAGGATATGCACACAGTCTGCAGCAGCAGATAAGCCCGGCGTATTTGTCATGTGCAAATACATACATAGTGTAGTATAATACAGCAGTACATGGCACACACGGACGGAGCAGCAAAGCGCAGCGTTTGCTATACAAACAAGCAAAGGAAAATCTGCTCAGAGCTGGCAGCTCATTTTTGCACCAAAATGCAAATAGCGGAAGCTGCAACTGCAACAACAACTGCAACAACAACTACAACTACAACTGATATGCCACAATGACAGCCTTGAAGCAGTTTTCGACCTTGGCGCAAACTTGGTTAGACTATTTCGCACTTGAAATTCAATTTGGCCCCTTGGCGTACGCTGCGTATGCGCAATGCGAAACTTTCCAGACAGACTGTCAACTAATCAATGCGCACAAAATCGATAAGCAACAGCAGCAATAACAACTGCAGTTCACACTTGCTTGTCAAAAATAAAAAAAAGTAAAATAACAAAGCAGACTAGTCGAACGTAACCGACTGTGGCAGAGCCTTTACTTTGCGTTTAAATAATCGCTGCAAAGTAAATAAAGTTTTTTCTCATTCAAATTCGCTACAGATTAAAAACAAAACGCAATTAATTGTCTGTTAGATATATTTGCTGTTTCTTATCTGATCGTAAAGCAAATTCATTTTAGATATTTATCTGGACTGACGGATATTCCTCGTTCTGAGCTGCCACGCCTACTTCTAGTTGTTGCACACATTTCCCACTTGCACCGACTCAACAGACCCTTTTGTACCTTTGCAAAGTACAGGGTCAAGAAATAAATAGCGATTCAGCTGAGTTTTTGACTTTATGACTAACTCAAGGTATGTGAAGTGTTTTTTCTGCTTTCGTGTGCTCTTTCTCTCTATTGTTTTTACGCTGGCTGCCTCGCTGTCTGTCCAGGCGTTAATAATATTACAAATAGCAGTCAAGCTGCGTGGGTATTTGTTTTTTATACAAAAATAATAATAATAGAGACAGACGAATGCAGTGCACGGCGCTCGCGACGTGTTGACAAAACGCAAGCGTAACTAAAAAATGACTAAAGCCAGCGGCAAATGGGCAAAAGCGCCGAGGCCCCAGACCCCCAGAGAACTGCCAATTGCACATGCTCTCACACACACACACTCACACACTCACACTCTATTCTCTCTGTCTCTGCTCTCCTCTCTTGCTTTGCTTTTTGCTAAAGACTCACACTCATTTGCGCTCAGGTAGACGCTCTTCACATTTGCCGTAATGAGGCAGCGCTCATTGCTGTTTTCAGTTTCAGTTTTTTATGCAATGTCGTTATGGCTTTTTTTCAACACTTTCTCAACTTGTTGCGCTCTTTATGACGCTCTCGCTCTTAACATCGTTTTTTGCTCTGCCTTTTTAACCTGCTTTTGCTCTGCACTTGTCGCCGCCTCTGCTTACGTCTCTGCCTCTCTCTCTCTCTGTTTGCTTTTATCAGCTTTTGCAAGCCAGCAAATAGATAGCACCTGCTGATATCGGCAGAGATATAGCCACAGCCACATATATAGATTAGGCCTATCGCAGCTACCATATAATTACAACCGGCTGTTGCGTGTATGCGTATTTTTGGGCCAAATTTGTAGCATTTGTTTACCTGTTGCGTGGCCCGAAAAAAAAAGATACAAATGTATCTACGCATTGTTCAGTCTTGGCTGTTTTTCTGCTCTGTTAATGCGCTTTTAATAAGCCCAAGTTAAACTTTAATTGTGCTGATTATGTAATGTCTTGGCGGCAGTTAACAGAACACAAACTGACCTAAGAAAATATCAGATAATTTAAATTACTTTTTATGCTTGTTGAACAGATTTTTATATCTTCTTATTTATGTGTTTATTATTTAATTTATATATATTTTTTATATTCAGCAACTAGAACTCTGCTGTCTACAAATATTTATTTCTCATTTTAACCTTTCAAAAAACCATAATAAATTTGATGTGTGAAAATTTGTATACCCATCGGAATAGCTTTTATGGCATCTATATGTTAGTTTATTTAACTTAGTGCACGCAAACAAGCATTTTATTCGATTAATATTGCAGTTGCGGCGGCATTAAATAGTTTTATAGAGAATTATATTTCGAGCAGAGAATTCAGCAAAATTCATAGAGAATTTTAATGGCTTTGCAGCATTAGCATGTTGATGCAATCAATGCTAACAAATAGCGAAAACAAATATTTCAGTTCGATTCCGATGACTTTATAGCTCTCGGAATCTAGAAATAATTTCTACAAAATAGTAATTACAATAATTAAAACAAATATAACTAAAATATTAAAAACAATATTATAAATAATACAAAAAATAATTTGAAGCAAACATTAATATAAAAATTTAAGAAAAACAATAAAATTTGGATAAAAAAAATAAATAAACATGAAAAATGCATTGAATAAATAAATAAAAATCAAAATGACCAATTCAAAATAAATATGAATGATTGTAAATTTCATTCATATAAATAAAATAAAGCCAAGTCGTCTGCAATATTTATGTAGCTGTACTTGGCTCCAAAGTCCCCCTAGGCAAATAAAAAACTAAATAGAACCTGTTACCTCTTGATCTAATTTACTGCAACGCCTCGTCAAACTAAGCGCTGCAAATGAGCTTATAAATAGCAGGGAATATTTCCGCTTAAAGAAACAGCGCAATAACCTAGGGGCCTAGGGGCATCCCCTGCTCCCCCCGCTCCACATATCGATTGCCTATTGATTATGCAGCAGGGGCATTCCTCATAGTCCGCACACTCTTGGCAACATTTGCATGGCAAGCATTTGAGAGCAGCTCTTGAGCCTCTTACAACTTACCTGCGGTTGCAGTCGCCTCCACCGGGACAGGTATGGGGGAGAGGGAGGCGTCGAATGGCCGCTCCTGCTGCTCCTGCTCCAGCAGCTCGGCGTCGGCGTTCTCCTCGATAGGAGACTGCACCTTGGCCAGCGTGTGCTGCGGTTGCGTTGGCTCATTGCGCTCCTGAGAGGCCAGCGCATTGGCCAATATTTCATTAGCCTGCTTCTCGGTCAGCGGCTGCACGCGCTTGTTCTTCAGATGATGCGGAGTATCCCTGCAATTAAAGATACATAAATACATTAGAAAGGCGCTTTTAGCATCGATGGGGCGTGGCTTACCTTCTGTGCAGCTTGGGCGGGCGCTTATAGAAGTCATCGTCCTCTCCCTCCACCTGAAAGCCCACGCGACGATCCGTTTCCTGCACATTAAAAAATTGAAGAAATAAATTAATATTTTAGTTGTGATGAAGATTATCTATATATAATTATAAATATAATTTATATTTATTATAGTTTAAATTTATAAAGCATAATTTTATATTTAGTAATATTTACATCCAATAATATTTTATGTTTATGAATAATTTATATTTATATTATATTTAAGTTAGATTTATATTTAAATATAATTTACATTTTTTTATAATTTGTATTTATATATAATTTATATTTAATTAAATGCATATTATATTTGGTCGATAATATTTATACATAATTGATAAATTATATTAATCATGTTTATAATTAATATTTATAAATAATTATTATTTAATATAAATCATGTTTATAATTAATATTTATATATCATTTATATTTATATATCATTAATATTTATATATCATTTATATTTATATATCATTAATATTTATATATCATTTAAATTTATATATCATTTATATTTATATATAATTTATTTCATATTTATTTTATATATCATTTATATTTATACATAATTTATTTCATATTTATTTTATATATCATTTATATTTATATATAATTTATTTCATATTTATTTTATATATAATTTATATTTAATTAAATTTATATTAATATATGCATTATATTTATAATACTTATGTAAAATTACTTTTTAATATTATTTATATTTATATTAAATATTTATATATTTATTATACTTTTATATCACAATATTTTCTTACATATTCATCCTCCTGCTCTGCCGCGTCGTCTGCTTCGTCAGCAGCAGCAGCAGCAACTGTTGCTGTTGTGTTGTCGCTGCTGCTGTTGGTTCTGTGCACAGCTGTCGCTGAGTCGCCCTGTGTGGTTTGTGGCGCTGCTGCGGCCGTTGGCGAAACTACACCAACAGCAGGCTTGCTATTCACCACGGCTGGTTTGTGTGCCGACTGCGCTGCTGGTGCGCTGGCAGTAATGGTGCTTGTCGCGGCTAGCTGTTGGTGATTGTTGGCTAGGGTTCGTGTGTCGGCGGGGGTTTCTGTCACGGCTGCTTTAGTGCCGTTCTGTGAAAAGTATTTAAAATGCGAAATATTTATGATAAAATGTGTAAAAATGTTAAAAATATTGTGAAAATGTGTTTAAAATAAAGCGCAAATTAAGCAAAAAGCCAGCAAGAAAGCAAAATAAATGTAGCGTAAAGCAAGCATAATAATAATAATAATACTGGTTTAATTAAAAGCCAAATAACATACAACTTACACTAAATTAACTTAATAATTTTGAAGCAGTAATAATAGGATAATAATAATAATAATAGCTTAACAATAAATTTGAATTTGTGCAAATGTTTCTTAACTTATAACACATGTAAAGTAAATTTAATAGTTCACTTAAGCAGCAATAATAAAAGTGGGTCAAACGTGGTTCAATTAGGAGATACACGAAATACAATTAAGGGCATTTGGAGCACACCATAAGCCCGACCCTTCACCCAGACCACTTGATCTTCTAGCAGTAGAAGTAGTATCATCATCATTTACCTCCTCTGGCAGTGATACCAAGTTGGCGGCCGTCGGATGCTGCTCCTCATGGCGGCTGCTGCGTTCGACCTTCAGCTTCTGGGCCTTGGCCTTGAGGTCCTTGGGATGGGGCGTATTCTGGCGCACGAAGGGCGTGTCCTTCTCCTGGCTAACCTCCTCGGAGAACTTGACCACGGTGCGCGAGGGTTCGCGCTCCTCATACGGCTCCGAATCCGATTCCAGATCGCGTGCTGTGTGTAAAAGATTTGGATTTTATTAGCAAAATATTGTATTTTGTATTGAACTTTGTATAATTGTTTAGCTAATTAAAATATTCAGCGTTCGGCATGCGCATGCACATTTTACAGTCGGTTAAATGCATAAATATTGGGAATCGGGATTTACGAGCGCTAAATGGCCCATGGGCCATGGCTTTTGGCTATGTAAAATAAACAAATAGCACAGACGCTGCCAACTATTTTGAAGCCAAAACATAAGTGTAAACAATGCCGGCAACACTTTCCAATCCATCAATTGGTTATGCCATAAATTATCATGCCACATAAACAATATTCAAACTGCAACATGTGGGCCAATTCAACGCAACCCCAAACACAAATCTGAAGCAGCTAAGGAGGAGAAGGAGGAGGAGGAGAAGAAGAAGGAGGCGGAGAAGAGCAATAAACAAATTCAAATCGTTGTTTATTACGGAAGTAAATACTTGTAGTGGTTGTTGTTGTTGTTGTTGTTGTTGTTGTTGTTGTTGTGGGGGATCTTGTAAGGTCTGGCTTAAGTAGCTGCATTCAATGTCAGCCCATAACTTACAATAAAACAACAAATATGCCACCCAGCGGGGTGTGGTGCCCCCGACGACATCATCAGCAAGATTGTCAATGGAAGTGGAATTGAAATGGGTTTTTATACCCTGTACCCATGGGTAACAACAGGATTAACTCACGTTCATTCTCGGACAGAGAGCTGGGTCAGCGAGTTCGGCCAGCGAGAGTTGGGTCAGCGAAAGTTTGGCCTGCGAGAGTTGGACCAGCGAGAAATGGGTCAGCAAGAAATAGGCCATTGAGAGTTTAGCCAGCGAGAAATGGGTTAGCTAGAGTTGAGCTATCAAAAGTTTGGCCTGTGAGAGTTGGGCCAGTGAGAGTTGGAACACTGAGAAATGGTTTAGCAAGAGTTGGGCCAGCGAGAGTTGGGCCAGCAAGAATTGGGCCAGCCAGAGTAAGGTAGCGAGAGTTTCACGTTACTATTGTTGATAAATATTTTATTTCAAATATAGGGTACAGGGTATTCAACAGTCGCGCTGCCGATCAGTCGAAGGCGCCCCTACTGGTTTCTTTTTTGTTTTTTTTTCTTTTCTATCTTTTTGGGGTCTTCTTCAACTGTTTATATGAAGATTTATGTAAATAAAACAAAAAACAACAAGTATGCATAATGAGGAAGGAACGCTTCATTGTCTCTCAACTGGTCTATAATTGAATAATTCCAAGTGCGACTTGCCACAGCATTAGACCTTAAGTCGTCAGCCATAGATGGCAGTTATGCCATTCAATTGGAACAACATATAGCATTGAACATGTATTCACACAAATGTGTGAATGCACTCATAGGCGGCAGCCATTCGATCATCGTTACGTCGAGATGAGATTATGGTCGTATTTATAGAAGTTATTTGCGTAGAACGAAACTCGTTTTTAACACAGTTACATAGCTATTAATACTCTACTATTATTGTTATTATCGAATGTCAAACGAATACGAGCGAATAGCACTCAAAAAACTACGCAAAAAACGCGAAACCACAACAACAACAACAGCAACAACGACAACAAGTTTGAATACAAGCCACAACAAGTTTGAATATTTATGAAATTCACTACAGTGAAGCCTTATGAATGTGGTGTACTCGGATTAGTATTTGCAGCGAGAGTTTAGCAGCTATAAATGAAACTAGCGGATATTTAGCGGTTTCTATCAACTGTGTTAAATCATTTAGCTATTTTTAAAGGCATTGTTAAGCATAATAAAGATATATAAATAAATTTCAATTTAATTTTAACTATTAAAGTGCAATCAACTGTCAATGAAAAACAACTTTTCTAGATTCCTTTTTATTTGTTTTTAAATATTCTATAATCATATTCAATTTTAATCCATTTGTTTCACTATTTATTACTTTAACTTAGTAAGGAATCATGAAAATCGTAAATCATATCAAACCGTATGGGGCATTCTAGTAGAAAATCGAGAAACTAAGTTTTAAATAACTAAAAAACACAAGATTTATTTATATAAAAGCAAAATGCTTTATGATCTTCTATAAACCTTAAGCTTTTGAGCTGATTCCCGATCTGACATATTGCATTATCTGATATTATTGACAGCAGTACTTCAGATCCCTCTCCAATTAAGTACAAAAAGTTTCAACTCTAATCTAACACTCGATCTCAAGATAAACATCTGTAAGCCGGAAGCTTGTTGGCTCTTCTCTCGCTGTTTCAGCAGCAGTACTTCAAGTGTCAGTCTCCACTGTAGCCAGCGGGTTGGCGCAGTTGTACAGGTCATTAATCAATGCCTCACTTTTGGGTGCTACACACACAGTCACAACATCAAGAGTCGCGCTGGCTCTTAGAAGACGATTAATATTATTAAGCATCTGCCTGCGTATAATTACGAGTGCCAGAGTCGATCTTTCTCTACATTTGCCGCAGCCCATGACGTCATTGAGCTCACATACAGTAATTGAATGAGTCAAAGAAAGCGACAAACAGACAGACAGACGGAGAGACAGACGGACAAATAGACAGACTGAAAGACATACAAAGAGCAGGTCTGTGCGCAGAAGCTGAAGACGCTTTGATCTGGCCAACAGTGTTGCCAATTTTCTTCAAAGAAAAAAGGTAAAAAATATTATAAATAGGAAGAAAGTTATTCTTAAGAAGACGTTTTAAATTAAAGTTGTTATAGTCAAATATCAACTAAAATAATAACAACAGACCTATAATTGTTTCTTATTTAAGTGTAAATTTCTTAAATTTTAAGAAAAAGCTGACAAGAAGCTAAATCAACTTTAGGAAAAGCCAAAATTCTCGTTTGTCACAGTTCTACAAATTCTCTAGCATATGCTATTTAAAAACAGCCAGTTCTGACGGGAAAAAAGCGAATTTGGCAGCACTGGCTGCCACTGACAGGCAGCCGCAAGTCAATCACAGCAACAGCAGCTGGAATTGAAATCCAAATCGACATCGACAACGAAAGAAGCAACAGAAGCCCAGCACTGAGAGGCGCAAGTGCCTCCTGCCCCTCTTCGGAACATCAGAGATGCGATGGAATCTCTTTTGACGGGCAGCACGCACAAGGCAAATATTTAACGGCCTGCCTGTCAAATGAATGGTGTATAAACAGCCAATAATAACATTATCAAATCATACACATCGGCTGGGTGTGTGCGATTGCTTCTACAGTTTCTACAGTTCTCTCAGGTTTTCTTGGCTGGCCAACGCCCGCAGACTACAACTTGTTGTTCTCTGATTTATATGACGTCATTTAGAGGCGGCAAACTGGTTTGGCTTTTACACAAAATTCCAATAGAAACAAACAAAACGAACAAACAATAACAATCAACAATCAACAGCAACAACAACAACAGCAACAACATCAAATGGTCAATGGTATCTAAGTTCAAGCTCATAACCTTCCGCTAAGCTTATAGTTATGCCCCGTCGAAAGTCAAACTGCAGAGAAGTTGGAGTATATAGCTTTAGTATGGGCAGGGCATGCATGGATGAGGCTATAGTTGGTATGAGATATGGCATGGATTGATTTGTTAAATGCGCTATATGCAAAGCAGCTGCTGGCTAGCAGAGTTGTGTCTTCTAACTAAACTCTAATCTGTAAATATTAACAACATTTATTTGCAAATGGTATAAACTCTTCCTAAAATGTTAAAAAAAAAAAAAAACTCTTGTGAATTGAACAAAAATATAATGAAAATCTAAGCAATTGAAAGAGAAGTTAAAATAATTGAACAAAAAAGAACAACAAAAAAAATTATCACCACTTCGTTAAGCTTTTGAGATAATTATTTTAACAAAAAATAAATAAAAAGTCATAGCTTTTTATAGAAACTCGTATATCATTCATATTGAATGATCTTAATAAAATCATTTGAATAGAAACAATAATAAAAGAGAGCTACAAATATAATTTAACATAGAAATTGATAAGAACAATGAATCTCTACGGCATAATTATATATATTTTTGAATTATTATTTAACAAATTAAAATTTTAATATGGAAAAGCTTTGATAGAAAGCGTATTATCGTTTTTTCCTGCAGTTTACTAGTTTTTGTTTAATAATCAGGTAGTTTATTTATTTCATTGATTGTATTAAAGAATGAATTTCTAGATTACAATAGGATCTTAGGATTTGAGCCTAGTTATTTGCCATAAATTATATAAAACAGGTAATAAATCTCTTAGTTCTTAGTTACTTCATAATCTCAATTCCTACTTTTTTTCTCTTTACACAACTCTGCTAAACAGCAAACATATATATGGTTATTATGACATCTATATGGAATACATATGTATATATTTATGTCAGCTAAGCTCTTAATAGTTTATTTGGTTAGGGTAGTATTAACAGACAACGCAAACCTTTCTGTTGATAACTGAAGAAATCCATAGAATCGAACTTTTCGCTTGATCTATAAAGCGTCTGGGGTGGATAGTCTGTATGGTATTTTTTATTTTATTGGGTTTTGTTTTGTTTTTTTGAATGAAGGTGAAGGTGCATGGGACGGACGCATGGTGTAGTTGCGTTGTTATAAGAAAACATAGAAAAAAGTAGAATACAATGCGTAAAGAGATGGGAAAATAGAGCTGGGACAAGTGTTTTTGGTGCACGTTCGGGTATGAGGTACTTTAGAAGCCAGATAACAGAAATGTTTTAGTTGCAAAACATAAATTTCGAATGTCAAATAGTATGTTGAATTTGGAGTCTTTGTTTGGTTTGCTCATTCGGTTGGGCAAGTGCGGTTATCTTATCGTAGCATAGATTCCAGATATTGCACTCTGATATGGGCACATTCCGCAACAAGAGAGATAAGCAAGCCAAACTATGACCTCAAGCACCAGTCACCAGTTACACAGTTTATCAGCTAACCATTCGCCCCTTGGTGGCAACAGGAAGTCAACTCACCTGGTGTGATGGGCTGATACTCCTGCTGGGGCAGGAGGTAGCAGGAGAGAACCTGCTCGCCCGTCTCCGCATCCGTGTCGGGCTGGAAGGTGAGCAGTGGCTGTGATTGATTCTCCGATAGCCAAACCGCCTTCAGTTGCAGATTGACCAGGGAGTAGGGCAAATACAGCAACTGATTGCCGCTCACATCGAGCACATGCAACACGCTGCAGTTGCCCAGCTCGGGCGGCAGTTTCTTCAGCTTGTTATCGCGCAGACTCAGCACACCCAGATTGCTACACTCTCCAATCTCCAGCGGCAAGTACTCCAGCGCATTGCGGTCCACGTTCAGGTTGCTCAGCTTCGTCATGTGGCCGATCGAGGGCGGCAGCTCCGACAGAAAGTTCTCCGTCAGGATGAGCTCCTGCATGTTGACGCAGCTGCAAGCGAAAAATATAGAAGAATTACAAAAATTTGGAGAGAGAGTTGGTAAGATTATTTTGTAAATTAAGGTTATTTACTCCACTAAAATACAAATTGGAAGTAGAAGAAATAAGTAAGTACACGTTCGAATAGCATAGATTTGGAATGAAATATTTCCTGGCAATTGTCTCTTGCATATCTTCGCTATTTCTTGTCGTAATGCAATTCAGAGCACACCAATCAATCACACCAATATAGCCTAAGTACATGCAAAATTACAAGTCTGTAACTTTTATATTGTGGCTGGTGTGTTTTTTTTAGCGGTTAACGGGAGATCCTTTGATAGAGGTGTCAAAAATCTTAAACAAACTTAATCAGCTTAAATATAGGAGAACCTACACATCAAAAATAATGTCTCTAGCTTTCATAGTTCACGAGATCTAGCTGGTCATACGGACGGACAGACGGACATGGACATATCGACTTAGATCATCACTCTACCACGCCTCCTTCTAACCGTTAAACACATTTTTTATTTCCACGAACTTACTAGACCCTTTTTTATAATTTAAGGTACAGTAAAGTACCCTGATTGTGTCTACTTACTTGCCCAGCGTATCGTTCAAGCGCTGCAAGCGATTCTGGTCCAGCTTGAGTATGGTGAGGCGTCCCAGTTTGGCGATGCCGTCGGGCAGTGTCTCCAGCAGATTCTGTGCCAGATCCAGATCGGTGAGGCTGACCAGTCCGCCAATCTCGTTGGGCAGCTCCTCCAGTCGGTTCTCGGACACGTCCAGATACGTTAGCTTGGTCAGTAGGCCCAGTTCGGGCGGCAGGCGCTGCAGCTGATTGTGATCTAGCCACAGCTCGTGCAGACCCGGCAGATAGCCCAGATATGGTGGCAGATCCTCGATTTCGTTGTCGCCCAGATCCAGGCGTTTCAGTTTCGTTAGCTGACTTATCGTCTCAGGCAGATGCTTGAGCAGATTCTCGCGCAGCTCCAGCGATTCGAGCTGCGTTAAACTGCCAAAGTCAGCGGGCAATGTGGTAAGCGACATATCGTTCAGCCCCAATACCGTCAGATTCTTCAACTGTGAGAAGCCCGATGGCAGTTTTGGTATGGGATTCGAGCTGAAATCAGCCACCTGCAGGCTCTGCAGATGCTTGATGTCGTCGGGAATGTCGGGTATATCTGCAAAGAGCGCACAACAGATACAACAAATTAGATTGAGATACATTTATCGATTATCGGGTTGCCCCTTGCTGCTGTCCGCCCCCGCTTCAATGCTCACGCATGAATTGCGCCCAAAGGGTGTCCCCAATGTTTACATCTAATTATTTTTAAAACGGCTATAAATATTTCATGAGCGCACATGCAACAAACACAGTTCCTGACAGACTGGGGAATACTGTTTTAATATAACTCCGTTCGGCATATCAATTTGTATATTTTAATGTCAATAGCTAAAGGTTGAACAGTTGTTCTTTTAGCTGAATTTAGATATACTCTATGCAGAGTATGAATAAACAAATATGCCTTAAAATTCGGTATGAAATTATTTTAATATTTTATTTTAAATTATAAGTTTTTCCCACCAAGCATAAACCTTTAAATTATTTAAAAATAAATTTAACCAACTACTTTTAAATAAACTCATTTCAAAATAGAATAAAATATTATTTTTCAACTAATTTTAAGGGTATTTCTCAGACAATATGCTCTGAAAAGCATAATGTTTAAATTAATTTCTTTTTACGCAAAATATTTAGTTGAATAATGCTGTTGTGAATAGCTTAAACTGATGTAAATATTTAATTTTAATTTGCAACATTTCCCCACATAAAATTAAACTACGATTTAAATATGTAAATTCACTTTGCGTATACTAAAACGCGTATTAACTCTAAACATACCGGGCAAAACTAAAATTAAACTTGTTTATGGATGCAGTTGGCATTTCTTATGCGCGTCAGCTGCCTGTGGCATGTTGCATAGAGCGCGAAATGATAAAACGACAAACGCAACTTGTTGATCGAATAAATGTTCAGCTGCCAAAGCGGAAATGCGAAAGCCAAAGGCACAAGTTTGTCCATACTGTCGCCTGTCGCCTGTCGCCTGTCACAGTTTATCCATGTTGCTGCGGTTGTTTGTTTATGCGAAACACGCCCACAAAGGCCGCAGCAGCCCCTAACAAAAGGTCAACGCAGTGGAAACTGTCAGGTGGGCGGGGGGCGGTCTTGCGAGGGCTTAAAGCAGCTGCGTTTACGTTTAAACTGACCTAGATACACACACACACACAGATACTCAATACACACGCACACACATTCCCCAGACTGTGTGTAATAACTTGATGTAACTAATACGACACGTGGGACCTGCAGGACGAGCAACTTAAATGCCCCGCAACACAATGCCGCGTGTGGCAGGACAGCGACTGCGGAGCAGGACATGTTCGAGTTGCACTGCAACAATATACAATACATTGTATAAGCGTTGGCAGAAAGACATAGAGAATCTGAAAGGGCGAAGCTGATCAGTCGGAGGCGCCAGACTGTAGAATACCCAGTACCCTAAATTTTATAAATTATTTTATGCCACACGTATTTTTCCCTTACAATAAAATATTTATGAACAATGGTAAACATTTAAACGCAACGGACAAAACGGTTCAACAATCTGGCAACGCCGATCGTAAGATGGTGCTGCCAATCTTGTGATTGCCAAAATGAGCGCATTTATATTCCAATTTATAGGTATATAAACACAACCAATTTGTTCAAAACTCATGCTCTCACGCATGCAGATTAGCAAAACTTTGATTCAGCATAGCTCTTAATTATAGACCGATTTTGAAATAATTTTCAGAATTATTAGATTTTAAAATTCTCTACTTTCTACTAAATTGCAAATTTAATGTAAATAGTTCCCTTAAATGGACCAATTTATTCTATTTATATTCACTCTCACATTCGCACAAAGTTATTAACCCTGTTTTTACCCATTTCATGGGTGCAGGATGTAAAAAGCGAAAGAGTGCAAGTGACAAAGGGAAAGAGCAAAGCGGAAGTGCCCAGTCAGACCTGCACTGCCAATAACATAACAATGTATGGCATCAATTGCGAATGTATGAGTGAGTGCATGAGTGTGTGAGTGTGTGAGTATGTGAATGTGAGTACTGTGTACTCGAGTGTGAATGCAAAGCACTTGCTGCATTCAACACAATTGCTGCCACGCCCCCACTCGAAAAGCGCTCTGCTGCTCTGAAATTTGTGGCATGTTGCAGCAGATAAACTCCCCTTACCCTTGCCCCTGCCCCTGCCCACGTGTCGCTGTCTGCACTGTCTGCAGTCGCTTTATAGTCAATTTAATTAAAAATATATATCGTGCATTGTATGAATATATGAATGAATACATGTCGCCATATGCGCACTCATTCCGAATATTCGTGCTGAAATTTATTGTGTGCCGCATTGTGAGTTATGCATGTGCAGCAAGTAAAATTCAAGCCCTCGCACTCCAGAACAAAATGCAGTTCTTTGTACTCACATATATATTCAAATATATGGCATATTCGAACACATATTCATACATATATGCATCCAGTTGTAATCTATTTTGGATTCTGCCTGAATGGCTTTGACAATTCAATTAAAATGTTTTTAAACAACAAACCGAACAATCAATTAAAAAAGGTTTACAGTTCTATAAAGCGTATTTTAAATGCCGTAATTATATTTATAAATAAATGTTTGCTCTTTTATTTTTTTATATTATTCGTCACAGAAATTAAAATCATACAATGTAATTGAAAAATCAAAATATTTAAAGAAAATATATAAAAGAAAAATAACTATGTATATTTAAAGAAAATAAATATATAAAAATAAAAAAATCATATTTAAATAAAATAAATATATACAAATAAAAAAAGCATATTCAAATAAAAAAAATATACAAAAATAAAAAAGCATATTCAAATAAAAATAAAATAAAATAAATATATTGAAATAAAATAAATATTTTGAAATAAAATAAATATATTGAAATAAAACAAATTAAATCTCATATAAAATCTCATATCATTCTTTATATAGATTTTTTAGCTACGTCTTCGCATTTTCACCATATTTTCCATCTGACTTATCAACAGTTTAGTGTAGATAAAAACAAACTGTCAAGCAGCACCAATTAAAAGAAATATAGACTCCAGTTGATTAATTGCTGTGGCAGCCATAAAAATGCAACAAATTTATAATTGAAAACACAAACTCAATATTTTTATAGCAGGTTAGATTAATGATCTCTAAACCGCAAAGCGAAGCAAGGAAACTGCTGCATCTGTATAAAATATGCTGTGGATTTTCAATTGTAAATTGCAGTGAATTCCATTTAAATTTAAAATCCATTAAAATTATAATCGGAAAAATTACTGGCAACTAAAAATAGGCTTGCTTTGTCTACATTTAAACATTTATTAGCATCTCAAGCATCTTTTTTGTTTGTAGCTGTTTGTTTTGACGCAGTTCATGTGGCATGGCAACAAGCGCAATAAAACAATAGAAATCAACGAAATCAAGCAACAGCCAGAAGTCGATCCATCAACAAAAGAGAAAAGGCTAGAAACTACAGAGACCCAGACCCAGACCCACACAAACACCCAACCACTGAGAATCAGATGCCGCAGACAAATGGACGTTGCCTCTCAAATATATATACACATGCATATAGAGATCTAGATTGGGGAATATACTCAAACAATTGGTAGCATATGAGCACTCTTATATGGCATGCTGCTCTACTTATTTGGCTGTATGTGCGCTCATTTCACATTTGGCTCTAGGCCTGCAAAATTACTCGAGTGTGCGGCACAGTTGGCGGTCATTAGACGGGATGACAGGGCGACAGGGCGACAGAGAGACGAGTTTCAACGACCTCTTGCTGCAGTCGAGGAGGGCTCGATGAGGCAGCATTTGAAAAGTAATTAGGCAGCACGGAAATGAGAGGAAATAATGCTACGGATGGCCCCAAGCAGCGCAGGAGCAGCCCAAACGTAATCAATTTACTCAATTATGCAATGACAATGACTCCAAACACTCAGCCTAAGGAAAATCTTAAATTCTATATAGCACAGTTAATGCCTGCAGCTGAAAATAGCAAACAAAACAGGAACAAACCGCCCGAGATGTATTATAAATAATATGAATATTATTAAAATAAAATACAAGCAGCCAGACACACGACAGACCGATCACAGATCAACAAGGCGTTCGCCTTTGCCAACAAAAAATTTAAATAAAAAATAAACAGAACAGGCGGAACAGTTCAGTCGTATGCGACCGACTGTAGAATAATCTTTTAAATTTATTTTTAAAATATATTTCTTACTCCACAGTATATTCATAATTCAATAATAATTTATTCAACAGAAAACAATAATAATGGGTGTATGATAGCATTGATCACCAAATAAGCAAAACTTTGATGCAACATATCCCTTTTAATTAAGGAGTGATTTTGATAAAATTTACAGAATTGATAATTGCCCATTTGCACTAACCGAATAGACTCTTTTAGACTTTTTTAAGTACCGGGCCTAGAACACAAAATCACCCAGGCGCAACGTCAGCGACGACGTCAAAATTGTGTATAAAAAGCAATGCCAAGCGCACACATCGCAAATTCTTTTCAATGTCATTGAACGCGCAGATATTTTGAGAGCATATCATTGTCGTTTGGCTGGCAGAATGGCAGCAATGATATGCATTGAAATGATTTGTGAGTTATCAAGGCAAAGAGCCAAGTGGCCAGAGATATTGAGGCCAGCAGAGCTGCATATGGATTGCACTTAGTGCAGCTTTAGTCGAGTCTTTGCAATTTACAGTCGGGTTAAGCTCTAACTAATCCTCACTCAGTGGCACCTGCCTCACTTTCTGCCTCTGCCTCTGTTATGAGCTTTTATGGCACGTTGCCATTTGCTTTATTGAATGAATGGAGAGTCGTCCTCGTTTCCCCTCCCTATCGCCAACGTTCATCATCATCATCATCATTATTACTATCACCATGAAGCATCGTCTGCATGCAATTTGCCGTCTGGCATTGTTGAGTGCATCCTCCACATCCTCATCCCCAACCCCATCCACATCCTCATCCACATCCAAATGCCCCAAAGAGGCAGAGCGAATAGCAAAGGCAAATAGAAATGGCTTTCAGCCCGACGTCTCTGATGCTTTATGGCCCCGGCTCATAATGGAAGCCAACAGCGACTGCAACCGCCTCTGACGGCTCTCAGCCCTGCCAGAGCCGGGCTAAGTCGTTCAGGGAGTGCGCTAAGTAAATGGCTTTTAATTGTTGAGAGCAACGCGCGTTGGCAGCGACCATGCAACAGGTGCCATTAAATGCAATTAAAACGTTTAACAAGCAAAATAAATACTGGCACAACTTATGACGCTGTCAATAGACCCCACTGACATACCCTGTAAGAAAATGTGCTTAAACTGTATCCAAGTATATAACCACATGTCTCTTCGGAGTGGAAAAAACATATGACAAAACATGACTTTATTTTGACAGCAGCTCTTGCTAAGCACTACAATTGCTGCTAAGCTGGATTTTAATCCGACATACTTATTTAAAAATGGGATGCATTCATGATTAATAAGCTTAATATTTTTTATTTCATTCAAAAATGTTAAGTAGTTTATTTTATAAATAATTTTAACCGCAGTAGAATGTTTTTCCATCGAAATAAACAAAGCAAAGTTAAGATAAAATTTTAAGTAATTGGCAATCATTTTGTTCCTTTTACATTTTCGTTATTTGTCTTAAAAATAAATGTAAAATTGTATCTATAATATTAGATTTCCTTAGAAATTTTCCATATTTTGTACAACAATTATTTCATTTGTTGCATTGTTCACTATTTGATTGAATAGACTAATAATAGCCTATAAGTATAATATGAACTGTTAAAAGCAATAAAAACAACAGTTTTATTGTAAGTTTGCTCCGATAACTGGAACAAAAGATTCTCTTGCTGTTAGTCAATTTGAAGTAGTGCGAATGGAATGTGATTACAGTATTTGCCAACTAATCAAGCTATGACGAATCGAGGGAAAAACTAAAGTAAATTAAACTAAAAGCCCAAAAGCGATAACAGATAAAAAATACTTGTAACACAAACAATATGACGTGTAACTTGAGATAAAATATAAGTATAAACAAGATACAAATTTAGACATCTATAATAACTTTTAATTTCACTTACATTTTATTCATTTGTGTATTTATTTAAATTTTAACTAAAGCCAGGCAAGCAAGAACAATTAAGCATAAATATTAAAACCAAATGAACCAAATAAAGAAAACAAATAATAATAAAAAGGTAATAAATAATCTGTATAATCTAAATAATATATTTGCTACAAGTCAGCTTTAAGCTTCACAAAAATAATATTTATTCTCTTTTCTTTGTTTCTCAATAATATTTATTTTCTTTGCTTTGTTTTTTTATTCAGATTGTATTTTTTTTTGAACTTTAAAGCTGTCTATTATACCAGTGAATTCCCTAAATCATGTTTTTGATATTGTTCGGCATTTGTCAGGCGAAAACGCTGTCGAGCATTTATAGAGCTGTCAATCAATTAAAGCGTTTTTCAATTAATCCAAATCCTTGAAAAAGAAAAGCGAGCGCATAACACCTGCGTCAGCTGGCGTAAGCTTAATCCTGAGAAGCTACACACTTGACTGCCAGAGTAAATACCCTATAAAGAGCAGCAGGAATAACTGAAAAAGTATCTTTAAAATTGCTCCATGCTTATCTGAGCATGAACCATATTTGTAGATAAAGATAAAGTTGTATGCCTGATAAGACGCTGCGCCCGTTTGCTATCTCTAAAGTCTAATTCACTTTTGTTTGCTTTTGGCTCTGGCATTGTATACATTCGCTGCCAGAATTTTGCAATATCTCAAACAAGTTTTTCGGTTTTCGGTTTTTGAGTTTTTCAGTGTGATTGTGGGCCAATTTCATGTCGTATTCGTATGCGGGTTTTTTGATTTGTTGGCCGCCAAACAGAGCAGCGAGCAGCAGCATTTTGCACTGTCTGTCGATTAGTTTTTAATTGCAGTGACGTCAATGGCGTTTGAGATATGTATAAGTATGTGTACATCTGTGCCTGTTATGGGGGTAAGTACGAAGTGAGAGAAGAAATGATATTTCAATTTTTCAGTTTGCCAGATATAGTAGTTTTTGTTTAATGCCATTAATTAAACAATTTTTGCACACACACACAA
The DNA here is from genome assembly GCA_035045125.1 of Hypselothyrea guttata. NCBI lineage: Eukaryota > Metazoa > Arthropoda > Insecta > Diptera > Drosophilidae > Hypselothyrea > Hypselothyrea guttata. The sequence goes on along the minus strand of JAWNNJ010002199.1, from coordinate 405,552 downwards.
ACAGTTGAGCGAAGTGTGAGAAATGCGTATGTACAATAAGAAAACTATATATTATATTTTGGATATTTGTGAACTTTGCACAAAGTCATGGCCGCTAATGGTTTAAGATCTCTGCTGTCGAGGCACTTCAGAGAGCTTAGTGAGAGCTTGACAGAGAATCAGAGCATCAGAGTCGGAATCAGCAAGCAGCTCTGATATTCTCTTGAATGAAATGTGGCGACTGCAGAACTTGGCTTGCACTCAGCGCAGAGCTTAACTTTGACCCAGTTGACGCCTCAATTGCAACAGTCGAGCATAAGAAAAAGAACAGAATAGAGGAGAATAAAACAGCAACAAAAAAGATGACACAGTTTTCCGTCTGTTCGGTTTGAGTTTTCGTGAGCAGCGTTCGAGGTTGTCAAGCGGTTGTCGTCGTGGCCGAAAGCCATTTAATTGGGCTTTTTGTTAGTTGCATTTCGTTTTCTTCCACGGCATATCAAATCGCGTGCAAAGCCGTTCCCATGGCAAAACAGTCAGCAGCCATGATTTCCCACAGTTATCAGCCAGCATTAGTCCACAGTCTCCCCCATTTGTACTCGCATCCATCGCACATGCCTCTTTCAATTTACGCTCTCAGTGGCATTTGTTTTGTTTATTTGTCTCCCGTCTAACTTTATAAAAATCAACTATAAACTGGGCTTATCAACAGGCAGTCTGTAGAGCGGGGGAGGCGGAGGGAGAGGGGGAGGGGAGAGCATGCCTCTGCTAAATATAAATTCGCAATTTATTGTGTTTTTAATAAACAAGCGATGCAGTGCAGGAACTGCAAACTGCAAACTGCAGCGAAAACAAATTGTAATTTGTGAAATAGAAAACGCGAAATAAACAAACAATTAGCGGGGACTTGAGGGAAAAACAAACAAAGCCAATAAAACAAAACCACAAAAAAACAAGTTAGTGAACAGCAAACTGTGGAATTTGCTCTAACTAAAACTGGCATATTAATCAGTTTATAGATCACAAGTTTCAACTTTATTCTACTGAAAATATTGGATTCGTTTAGATGGAAAATGTGTATAGCTTAACACAAATATATAGATACATGACAAAGTTAAAGTATAAAATTGGGCCAGTAAAAGTTTCAGAAAATTGCAAATTATACGTACAGCTGAAATTGTATCTACTATAGAACACTGAATATATAACTGATAAAATATATATGAATTTCTATATGACCTTATACCTTATAGATATCTTATCTTATGCAGATACTTTTGTATCTCTTACTGTTATATAGCATACACTTTTTTATATATTTGTATTCCACAATGGGAAGTCTGTGTGTATAGTAGATACCCCTGCAGTCTGGGTATTATACGATGATAGCAACTGCAGCGCCCTCTAGTGCCCGTTTCGCAAGCAGGTCAACTTGTCATAATAATTTACGTATGTCTGCATGTATATATGTATGTATATATATATATATACTCACGGCTACTAACGACAACAACGGTGTCCACAACACCTGCACGATTGCAAACACACGCACACACACACACACACACACACCCACACAATAGCATATGTTCAAATAACACACATACCTACACAACTACCGACATATCTACACACACCTGCAATATACACACCACAACAGACATACAAATTAATGTTTTTATTAGCATTGTTAGTGTAACTATTGCGTTGCACAGTGGAATCATGACGAAATTAAAGTCAATTTTTCTAAAAATAAATGTATTTCATTTATGACTATTTATATTAAACTAAGTTTAATTTTAAAACAAAATTTAATTTAAATTTAAGACTGTTGTAGTTTTTTTATGAAGTTTTTCGTATTTCGAGTTTAAACTTTTGACTGCAATTATAATGAATCAATAATGTATAATAAATTTAAATTTTTTTTTTTTTTTTTTTGTGAAAATATAAAAATTTTTATTATACTTTATTTTATGGTATACTATTACTGTGATGTGTAGTAATTTGCACCATAGTGATGTGTAATATTTCAATTTATATATACAAATAAATAAATTTAAATAAAAATGTAATACAACCATAAATAAAAATATAAATAAATAAATAAATCTTTATATTGTATTTATTATTCAATATTATCAATGGGCTCATAAAAATTATGCATAAAGAACTAAAATGACAGTAAAAAATTTAAGTGCATTTTTATTTAATTTAAATATTTAGTAGTGTACTAGTAGTAATAGTATTAGTTAGTTATTAAGTACTTGTGCAATATTAGAGATTAAGATTAAGATTAAGATGTATAGATGGACAACACTGGCTGTCGATGCAACCCTGTAAGCATCGGCAGGCCAGCACAAAGAGAGAGCAAATAAAGAGAGTCAGTCGTTGCTGAGCAAATTTAGCTACACATTAACAAGAAAAAAACCCACTTGCATATTTAAATACAATATATACTAATAATTAAAACTTTCGGTACATTTGTCCGCTAAAAATTAAAATATTTCTGATATACATGTTGCCCCACTGTGCAGAGCACTTACAAATGCATCGCACATCGTGCTACTTGCCGTGCAATTCTTTTGTCAAGTGCAAGCAGGCGTATACGTAATATATGTTTGCGTGCTGCGCTTGGCAGCTTGTATTTTCTTCGTTTTTTGTTTGTGTTTGTGTTAGTGTTTCTGTTGTTGCTTTGCTTTTTAAGTTTTTACTTTTCGTGCTTGTATTTGTTGCACAACAGTTGTTTTTGTTGCTGTTGTTGTGGCCAAACGAAACGAATACAAATCAAGCGTACTAATTTCAACTGGGAACTGCAGTATTTCCCTTGGGCCAACTAAAAAAGCAAAAAACAAAATGAAATTCTTGCTGCCATAAAAATAAAATATATATAAGATAATGCCACACCTGTCAATTGCTGCATTTGCCGAGTTCAAAGCCATTGAGCGACATTGCCTTGCCACAAACAGCCATAAACGAATGTGAAAGGCTTTTACAGCCACCCACAGACACAGACACGGACAGACAGACGGAGATTGGGATTGGGAAAGTGTGCAGATTTGAGACATTTCTAATGCAGCTAGATAAGTTCGCTCGCAGGGTTAAGTGCGGAAAAATTCTCTTGATCAGTGCAGCCACTTCAGCACATCTCTTTAGCAATTTGCTACGGCCTTTCACAAAAGCCGCAGCTCGAGTTTCAGGCACCAGGCGACGATTGGCCCGATCTATGCGCCATTCACTTAATGTGGCTTTAGCTTGGCTATGGCTCTGGGTGTGTTTACGGCTCATTTATGGGTCATATATGCATGGGCAAACTGCCCGGTCAGCCAAACACTGCGAATGCGGGCCAAGACTCGTTTAATGAGTGCAATCAACTGGTAATTCAATACACCCATTTCGAAACCCTAAAACCTCTGCACCCGAACACCGAACGGAAATAGGAAGCCACACTACGGATAATGAATAAATTCAGATAACTTGTCTTTCCTTTAGCAAACGCCAGTTGAGCGGCTAAAGTTGGCTCTTAATCGGTTATGACTAGTTGCAGTATTTTATTTAAAGCATACGCTAGTCGTGGCCTTTCTTTAAAGTTGAAACCCATTTAAAGCCACATAAACTTGCTCTCGTATCGCTTGCGCCCCTGGCTGACAGACTGACAACGTTGCATGAATGAATAACGCTCGTCAATGGAAATAATTTTCATTTGTTTACGACAATACCCTGCACAAAAAGACAGCAAAGAGTGGGCTAGTTAGGTGCCAGAATTATTATTTTATATATAATTTTCATTGAGAATTTTTCCTACTCTTTCTAATAGAATAAAAATTAATTTATAATTGGTTACATTATCGATATTTCTTCATTATTTAATCTATTGTTAAAATTCTTTGATAATCTACAAATTTGTATTGATTTAAATCCTGGATGCCACGCCCCATACGCAATCAAGATCAATAGAATAAATTTACCTATTTGAGAGATATAAATGAATAATAAATAATTTCATTTCATCCCCAGATTACCATTATCATTATTATTTTCATTATCATTTACATTTAATTTAATTTCTTAATTTAATTTCAATATTAATTTTAATTTGTATTTTGAATTTTCTATGTCAACTGACAATAGTTGACAATAAATAAATAAATAATTAAATAAATCTATCCACATAAATTCGATATTAAATCCTATATCTTCTAATTCTGTAAATTTCTTTAGATTTAATATTTTATATTTTATCTAATTTAATAAAATTAAAAATAAATAATTATATACAAAATTTATCAAAGCTAAAATCAACATGCGTAAATAACTTTTCCTATTGATTTGTTAACAATTTAACCGCTTTTCTAGAGTAACCCCACGTCGAGCAGTTGAGAAAGTCGGTAATCAGCTATATATAAAGCGAACATGGAATGGTTTTTATACCCTGTGCCCATTTGAAAAATGGGAAAAACAGGGTTAATAACTTTGTCAGAATGTATGTAACAGGCAGAAGGAGGCGTGGCAGACCCCACAAAGTATATATATTCTTGATCAGGGAGACAAGCTGAGTCGATTTAGCGATGTCCGTCTGTCTGTCCGTCCGTCTGTCTGTCTGTCTGTCTGTCTGTCTGTCTGTCTGTCTGTCTGTATGAACGCGTCGATCTCAGCAACTACAAAAGCTAGGGATTCCGTTTTAGTTGCTATAGATAGGTAGTTATCGTACGCAGATCAAGTTTGTTTCGAAAATCGGATGCCACGCCCCCTTTACGCCCAAAAATCAATAAAACCCAAACAACCTCGTGTTTTTTAACATAAAAAGTTCAATAACAAGCGTATTATTAAACATAGAAAGTTGTTATTCGGAATATATACTCTCTACTATTATATTTAACTGTCCGAAAAAGCGCAATGAAATTGGTTAATAAACACAGGAGATATAAGCTACACAATAGTTGAACTTAAAATTTCAAAAACAAGCGTAATATTGAACATAGAATGTTGTTATTTGGTATAAATACTCTCTTCTATTATATTTAACTATCCTGAAAAGCGTATTGAAATCGGTTAATAAACAAAGTAGATATAAGCTACGCAATTGGCAGCGCAGCCCAGCAGCGCAGCAGCAGCAGCAGCAGCAGCGCAGCGCAGCTGACACACGTATAAAGGGAAGAAGAGGAAGTACTGCTGACACGCTTAGTGTGACAGTTTTATAAAATTGTATATTTTTTTTTTTATTGTATTTAACTATCTCGACAAGCGCATTGAAATCGGTTAATAAACATAAAATATAAATAAATTAAATTATATGTAAAATATTTAAATACATTTTATACTGTATTTGCGAGCGCGCAGCGCGAGCTTTGGCACGGGGTATAAGACAGTCGGGCCCGTCCGACTGATCTGCTCCGCCCATTCTGGTTTCGCTTTGCACTTGACTCCAATTACTTATTAATGTTTACGGATTTATGCTCGCTTAAGCGGAAAATAAATGTGTATGGAAATATATGTAAGTATATTCCCCCCCGATTCCGACTGCTCCCCCTGCAATATTGCAGTGTTTACAAGGGAACTTGTATTCTGCGTAAGCTCATAAAGTTTACAGTTGCCCGAAACAAAAACAACTGTAATATAAGCTGCAAAAGGCCAAACAGCGCTTCAAAGACCTTATGAGTCTTCAGCTCTCTCTCTCTTTCTCTTTCCCTCTCTGTTTCTGTCTCTCTCTGTCAGTGTTTTTCTCAGCTCAATGTCAATGGAATTGCACTCAACAATAGAGAGAAAGCCGGCACAGTATGCAAACCACAGAAACATGTTGACTCATGCGCTCCCCAACAGCAGCGGCATGCTGCCCCAGTGCCCCCTGTGCCACACCGAAGCAGTTGCAATTAGAGCTGAGATGCAGCTGTAGTTTGTCAGAGAGACAAAGGGGGGAGAAGTGTCGCAAAATCCCCATGCAATCTGTCAGTCAAGTCGAGACAAGACGCATCCTTATTGCAAACAATAACAAGCCCATCAATGTCAGTAGCAATTATTGTGGCACTTGTTGCATGCCACCGATTGGTCTATACGACTTACCGTTTCGTGAAACATCGAGCTCGACGAGGTTTTCAAAGTTTTGTATGTCCGGCGGCAATCGTGCGATTTCATTGTCACTCAGGCCCAGTTTTCTCAGGCGATGCAATCTGAAGAAATTCTGCAAAAGAGCAAGCAAAACAAAAGCCAAACGTTAAACAAATGTTGCACAAAAGTTGATTCACTTTGGCACGACACACAAAAAGCCTTTCTCTCGGCCAAAAAAACCTACACGAAAAACAAAAAAAGGTAAACGATTTGAGCGTGTTTCGCTTCTCTTCCGTCAGTGTGTTCGCATTTCGTGGTCATAAATTTCAAAGAGTTTGTCATTTGTTAAAGCCAAGAAACGCCGTGACCCGTCCACTTCAGCATCCTTCGCTGCTTGGCAGCTAGAAGCCCGGCTTTGGCTTGTCTTTGGCTATTAGCGCAGTCATTGCCTTGGCCATTTCGGCTCGCTTCTCATCAGACATGTCGCCGGCAATTCATTTATGAAAATCACGATTTTCCTGGCAAGCAAACAGCAAACAGCAAACACCAGCACATCAATTTGACGTTCGATTTGCAATAAATTATTTCGGCACGCCTCAGACTTTCCAAAGTGAAGGGTCGCGACCAAGAGCCGCATTTCGGCTGACCTTCTCGAAATGTGGAGCACACACACTCATTCGAATATACTCAAAGCGATTCGCATTCGCACTCATCATCGGCATCGAACCAGATTGGGCGTAGCAGATCAGTCGGACGGGCCTGACTACAGCATACCTTGTATTATAAACATATTTTCACTAATTGAGTTATACGAAGCAGTGATGTTTCTTCTTACTATTTTGTCTGTACAATGATTTATTCTGCAATATTGTTTCTTTAACAACTTGTGTGTTCATTAACCGATTTCATTGTACTCATCAGGATAGATAAATATAATGATAATGAGGCTCTCTAAATACTCTACAGAATAATCTGAATAAAAACTGTCTTTCATCTATTAGGGTATAAAAAGCGCGTGGTATTCAACTTTTAAAATAAACTTTATCTGTGAATGGTACATCTACCTACATTACAAAATGGCTGCTCTAGGTCGTATAGCTTCCTAAAGCTACGCGTTCATCCAAACAGACGGACAGACAGATGCACATGACTATATCGGCTTAGCTTGTCGTCCTGATCAAGCATATATATATACTGTCACGGCTCCTTCTGCCTGTTAACTACATTCGCACAAAATTATTAACCCTGTTTATACCCATTTCATGGCTACAGGGTATAAAAAGAAAGCAGCGCCCCCTAGCGGCTGACTCACTGAGTCATAGACCCCAAGGTTAACAGCCGAACCGGGTGGCGTCGGCGTCAACGTCAACGCCAGCGTCGCTGCCTTTATTGTGCCAGCAATTTTTATCGGCCATTGTTCGCGCTTCTCCTACTTCTGTCCCCAAAAACATCACACACATACACACACACACAAACAGCAGAGAACTGAGAACAGTGCGTTAATAATAATGAAAATAATTCGTAGTTGTCAAGATTATTAAATTTTTATTTTATTTTATTGTATTCTTCGCTCGTCGCTGGCTTTTAATGACTCTGACAGTGAGTACTTCGAGTACTCGTTGTCTATCCTCTGCCCCTGCCCCTGCCTCAATCTCTGCTTCTGTTTCAGCCATTCGGACTGCCATTTAATAACGCTGCTGACCCAGTTCTATAGGCCAAAAATTGGCTTGTCCTCAGGCCAGCCAAGAGTTATGTGTTTATTACATATATCAAAGTCATATACGTGTTTTCAAAATGAACATGTTTTAGTTTTTAAGGTGGCTCTATAAAAAATGCTTAATGGTTGTCTTAAAATTTCCCAGTCTGAAGATTGCTCTGTTGTTAACGAGCTCCGTTTTACAAAAGCAATTATACTTTTATAGTTCACATAATAATTATAATAAAAGTTATGCTAAAACTAACTTGAAAATAAATATATTAATTGCATTTCGAATTTTTTTCTCAATTAACATGATCTATAATAGCAAAATTATCTATTTTTATTGTAACAAACATTAATTATCTGTAATATTAAATTTATAATATTTGGAATAATAAATAAATTAGTAAATAATATAATTGTTATGATTTGTAAACTTAAACTCCAATTATATTTGTAAAAATTACTTTATAATTAAATTCTCAATCAACTGGCGTCAGTTTATTAAATTTAAATGAATATCCAAAATTTTAAGAATTGGTAGCTTAAGCATCTTTATAGAAAAAAAAAACTAATTACGATTGATTATTTAAGATATTTTAAGATACTTCAACATAAATGTTTTAAGATTTGTAGAATTGAATTCCAATTATATTTGTTTGGCGTCAGCTCATAAAATACAAATAAATTTCACAAAATTTCAAGAATTTGTAGCTCAAGCATCTTTATAAAAATAATAATACTGAGAACAATTATTTTGCAATTTAAATTTGAGTTATTTTAATATACTTATTTCAATGTAAGTATTTTGAGATTTGTAGAATTAAATTCCAATTATATTGATAGCAATTATTTTATAATTAATTCCTTCAACAGGCGTCATTTCATTAAACACAAATGAACACAGAAAATTCCAAGAATTTGTTGCTGAATTTGCTCTATAGCCGGACTAAATATTTCATATTTTACACACATTTCTATGGGCAATTATTAGGCATTTAACATTTCTCTCTATTAAGTGACGCCATTGAAGTAAGTGAATGGAAACGGTGTCATTTGTGTCTTGGGTCAGTTGGTTAAAAGGCGAAGTAATAAAGCTTCCTCATGCCCATTGTGGGCTCAATTTTCATGCTTTTTTGCACTCTGGCTACAATGTGCCAGATTCGCTTTTGCCATTTGTGTGGAGAGGAAAAACGAAAGGCCTTTCAAAAAATCATGCGTCAGAAAGTTGTAACTGTCAGTGACAAAAGCCCACAACGAACGAAGACAAAAGGCAAAACAGCACAGAGAGCTACAAAAAACAAACGTAAAAACGTAAAAAAAAAGGTATGCAAATAAAAAATGCATGCAAAAAAGGCCTGAAAATGAAAATGCAGGCTGCAAGCGAAATAGGCAGAGAGCGGACACTGCGGGGTTCGGGGTGCAATGCCCGCAAAGAAAGCAAAAACACATAGAGAAAGAGAGAGAGAGAACAGAATGGGAAAGGCAAGAGCACAAAAGACCTGATGACAATAACAACAAAAAAAAAAAGCGAATGCGAATTGCAAACTTTTAGCCAAGTGCAGTATCTGCCTCTTTCCCCCCAACCCCAAACCCTCCGACCAACAGGGCCCAAACAGCCCACGCTATTGTGGCTTGTTGTTGTGGCTCTGACAGTCTCTTTTTGCTGCATGGCCATAAATTAGAGACCGGCCGGCCGGCATAATACAACGAGTTTGCTGAGACACTCATAGACACACTCGCACTCACACTCATAGTCGCACTCACTCAGGCACTCAAACACTCACCTAGAGCCGACGCGACATTCAGGCAGCCAGCACACTTTTACTATTGTATCTAGTTGGAGCAGGCGCACAGCAAGCGGCAGAGGCACGACCAACTAGTTGGGTTACGAGTCGGCTCTGGTATTGGCCAGGCCAACAACGAGTTGTGGCCAGTATGAGTTGCATCACAACATCGGTAGCATCGACAGCATTGGCAGCAGAGGCAGCAGTTGTGACGTGCCACATGACGTTGCACTTGTTGGCTGCGAGCAGCTGAAAATCAGGGCGCATAATTCAATTGATTACGAGGGCACCAAATGCAATTAGTTTGCCTCAAAGCGCTTTTTGTGCGCTGCCCAAAAGTTAAATCAGGCATCGCTCAGATACATTCAGCAGCTAAAAGCAATGGGAATTTAATGAATTTAATGAAAAACGCATACTGCAGGCTGTGAACCATGACATATGCATTGCGCTTGGTTGATTTCCAGTCATTTCGAAGCGTACTCGCATCTGTATCTGCAAGTGTAATCAGCTAAATGTATCTCGTTCGCACAGACAAACACGCATGCATTAACAGCCGTGCTTGTTGGTGTGCATGTTGCAAATGACTGGGCGCCCAGCAAGCGGCAAAAGATACACCGAGAGACAGAGACGGAAACGGAGAGAGAGAGGGAGACGGGCAGAAAACAAGTTCTAGATACAATTCGCATATCTTGGGGGGCGCATCTAAATGCGAATGCGAAAACCAGCTGAGCTAGAACACAACAAAGCAGCCAAGTGAGCGAAGCCTCAGCCTCAGCCTCAGATACATATATACATATGCAGTTACATGCTACGCAACAACCGGCAGCAGCTGCACACATACAGATGCAGATGCAGATACAGATACAGTTGCAGATACGGATGCGACACCAAGTGCCATCCACAGCCAAGTCTAGGCCAGCTGCTTTCTGGCGGCATCTGCGCGCCTGCTCCATTCTGTACATCTTCATTTTTCTAGCAGCAGCCAAACCCACTGCACAGCCACAGATACATATGGAGTTGCATAGATAGATACAGCTATATAGATACATGCATGAGCTGCAGTCGCATTTGTCATTTTGACAACTTTCTTTATGGCCCGAGGCAGACGCATCATTTAGCCAGTCACAACACAAGCCATTTAGCCATTTGGCCATTTGGCCATTCGGTCATTTGGCCATTTATCCATTGTATCTGGTAATCAACTGCAACTAGTTGGTTCTGCCACATCGATTAAATGTATTCGATAAATCTGTCCGGGCGATTTCTATGCAATTAACTTTGCACTCGGGACTGTACAAAAGCGTCCCAGCCGCCCTGACGTCACGCGCTCTGTTATTGTTAATAAAAACAGGTAACTAACTCGGCTTGCCTAGTGATGAACTAAGAGATACCCACTAAATAATAAAATACTTAAAGCTACGCGCCAAAGATACAACTGAAAGTTGTGCAAAACTAAAAGAGAAGTTAGTTGTTGATTTAAAGTTTTAATGACTAACAAATACCCTGTAAAATAGCAAGGCTGGTGAGCAACTGTAGCAGACACGCTGAGCCTAAAGTTATTCATCAAAAGATAAAGTTTAGTTGAAAGAAACAGAAGGAAAGGCGCTAAATAACTGTTGAAAAAGTCAATGAAACTAGGCATGACTGACTAAGAGATACCGCGTTTAAAATCAAGTTGGATGAATAGTGAAATATGCATATAAAAGTTAAGTTGAGGAATCATAAAATACTAGATTGGGATTGCATTAAAGTTTGGATGAAGTTGTAATATTATTCAGTTTATTAAGGAATTTTTAAATGTATCTTAATAGTTTTTGACCTTTCAATATTTTTTAAATTTTAAAATATAAAATATTTATTATACCCTGTTCCCATTCAAAATGGATAAAAATTTCCTCCAATCAACACTTTTCAAAATAAAATGGAATGTGGACAATTTTATGATATTTGCCAAATTAATAATTAATTTTTAATAAACAGAAAACTCTTCCAGTAAATGAAAGTTTCTGGAAATAATAATAATATTATAAATAAAACTCCGTCTTTTAAAGCCACACTCTGTCATACCCCTTTTGAGTATTTATCTAGCTGCAGAGTATATAAAAACTAATTGAAATAGCTTGGGAACATTTATTATGGCCAGAACCGGTTTGGAGCGACGACTCCATAGAATTTATATAAGCTAGAGGCCAGTCAGAGTGCGCAGCTTTATAGTTAAGTAACTGTGTCCAATTGAAACACTAAACACGGGAGAAAAAATCAATTCTAAAGTTTGGCTGAAATATAGCAGCCATAAGGCAGACATATCTATGCAGTGCCATCATTTGGGCCAACTTATGTTGGGGGCTTAGCGGAAAGAGCAGCCAAACAATAGCCAACGAGAGCGTCTGAGGTGAACGTTGTGTCGCCATTTTAAATGCTTTTTGGCTGTTTTCTAGCTACGCCGACAGCTGCTAAATGATGTCATTGCCAGCGCTTCGACTTTAGCTGCCAAAAGCCACACAAACAGCCGGTTAAGTTCTTCAAAAAGCAAAGCACCTGCAACTACAACAACGGCAACAACGACAACAACGGCAACAACGACAACTCAAGTTGCGAAAGCCGAGCAGCAAAGTAAAACCAGAAGTTGCTGAAACGCACACAGACCTCAAGGCAGCAGGTGATAAGAGCCGATTACGCTCTTATCTAATCTGTCTGCGGGCGTGACTAATTGCCCTGCCCGTACATGGCCCACAGAATGGGCGTTGCATGTGTGCAGGGCAACCTAATTTCTTGCCTGAATGGGGCAAAAATTGAAAAACTTCAGCACATTGCGGACTTGAGGTAGGTTCTGCCCGAGCTGATTGCATCGGCCACAGAGTTGCTCAGACAGGCGCAGCCTTGCCCCCTTTTTATAATGCGCCTTGATTAATTTTGTGGCTTAATACAAGTGTTGTCAGTTTAGCTATTTAACGCTTTTGTTGTGCAAACACTTTGCAACTAATTAGTACACAAATAAAGTTAGTTATGTTGCGCTTCAAGAATATAAAATATCTTTGAATATGACTAGCTAAAATAAAACAATTTATAAACACCTTTTGACACAATTTAGCAGAGCTTTTTTTAATGTAATATAAATTTAAATAAAAATTTAATTAAATTTAATTTAAATTTTCAATGGGTTCTAATTGTTGCAAATATTGTCGAAGTACACTAATTTTGTTTTGTTTTATAAAGATAATATTTTGTCAATCACAATCACTTTATATCGCTCCAAACTTTGATACAATATATTGTTTTTTACGGTGTATTTCTTGCATTTAAAGGAAACGTGATTAGAACCACCAAAAATAATTGTTTTTCATTGAATTTTGACTAAGAAATCATTATGTATAGATGGGTTTTTCCGAAAGAACACGGTTTTCCGGCTACCGAACAGGATTACCTTCAAAATCGATTAGAATATAGGAAAAAGTCATATCAGTTAAACCAGAATATCTTCATTGCCCTGCCTTTTTAAGTTCTATCATATACATATCTTTTTTTAAGCGAAGAACTGAACTAATTTGTACTCCAAATACTACAAAATAAGTACTATTTATCTGGCTATTCGCAAGCTAATTCCAGCTACTTTGGCTTGTTACTATTTAATATTAGTTTAAAATAGCCCTATTATCTACGCCAGTTAGTCATATTGTATTCAGCGGATTCTCTGCACAAATCCGTCAGTTGGCTGCGCATAATGTTTTCATAATCGCGTACTTTGATTTTCCATGCAATTTGCACACATTTTTCAAGCGAGCTAGGGGCCAATATGCAGAGCTGTCAAACGATAAACGACATGAATAGACGTTCAGATTGAGGCAGATTGTCGTCGAGTTAGGAGCAATTGAATTGAAGCACGTTTGCCTTTTGCTGCTGCTGCTGCTGCTGCTGCTGTTTGCTGATGTTTATTGTTGCTATGACAACGCGGAAATTGTCTGCAGCTTTTGGAAAGAGGCAAAGGGTTGACGGCCCCTTCCCATATCAGCAGCGGAGCAGAGTTCCAGCTACCAGAAGAAGAGCAACAAAAACAAGCATCATCACATCCGACGACGCGACGTCGTCTGTCAGTCGCTTTGGAATTCAAACGAACTCAGAACTTAGAGCTCAGAGCTCAGAGCTCAGAGCGTGGAGTAGAGCAGAAAGAACATCATCATTATGTCTGTCCATTGTCGCTGTTCCTGTTGCTGTTGCTGTTGTCATCGGTCAGCAACATGTTGCTGTTGCTGTTGCTGCTGCTGTTGCTGTTGCTTCTCCTGTTGTTGTTTGTTTTGCAGCGAAAGGCAACAACTTGTGGGTCCATTGCTCTAGTAAATGCTATTGTGCTTCTTGCTGCTGCTGCTGCTGTTGCTGCTGCTGTTGCTGCTGTTATTGCTGTTTTGGTCTGCGCTTTATTGATGCAAACGAGCAACGAAAAATTTGCATTAGAAGTTCATTAGCGAGTGCGGCTAACCGCGAAGCAACCGTAGAAGAAACGAGTAAGAACGAAGCACATCAGTCCTCCGGAAGGCATCAGTAGGACGTAACCAACAGTAGGACAGCCTGTACTTTGTAATTCCTATATCAATAATCAAATATCAATCAGCCTCACACACAGAGGCAATGCACAAATCGAATACTACCCTCTGTAAGGTTGAGCAAAGTTATCTGCCGCATATCTTCGCTATTTTTTATAAGATCGTAATATTATTCAAAGCATAGGTGGAGCATGTTATAGGCTACGCACAAGCCGGACAGCAAGTCCATGCAAATTGTGGTCACATTGGCTTTTTTAGAATTAGCGAAAAAAGGGAGGAGCTATCAAAACTAAAACCAACGGGATCTGCTTGCAGCACAGGAGAACCTTAATACCAAAAATGGTGTCCCTATCTATTACAGTTTACGAGAACTAGGTGTTCATATGGACAAACGGATATGCCTACTTATATCGACTCAGCTCGTCAACCTGATCAAAAATATATATTTTTTTTTTAACTACCACGCCTTCTTCTGCCTGTTAAACACATTTCCCATTTCTACTAACTCTATAGACCCTTTTGCAATTTTCTTAAGTGCAGGCACATAAAACCACCAAATGAAAACTGCACAATTTTCCAAGGCACAAAGAACACGAGGAAAATGCTGAGACTGACCGCAAATGAATTGATGGGATGGAGGAACTGCAGCTGTCTTGCAAGACAAACAACTGTAAAAAAAAACCCAAGCCGACAACTCAACTAACCCCACTTCATGATCCCCTTTCCATCGCCCCCTCACTCCCCTACGCACCCTATACTTGTTGCTATGTCAACGTTGCGTTTGCTGCGCTGCTGTTATTGTTGTTGTTCTGTCGTTTGACTAATTTGTTTATTTGTCAGCTGCATGGAACGGAAGCCGGCGTAACTAACCAAATAAATAAATAATTCCAGCTCATTTCCATTGCACAGTGAGCACTCGATACAGCGTAATGTGCCCAATTGAAAGCACTTCAATAGCCAGCCAATCGATAGTTGAGTAGAGCATCGAATCGAATACATTGTTTTCGCTTTGTTATTATCGAGTATCCAATGTGCTTCCAAGGAAATCAAGCTTTACACAATAAATAAATATTATCCGCTATTATCAATGCTTCCCTTCCAGAACAATGATTCACAATTGAGGCTAGAGCAGCAGGGATTCAACAAGTGCTAAGAGCACCCTTTGCTATTGTTATCGAGTCTTCAATTCCAAGCAAATGATTCACAATTGCAACAAGAGTTAAGTTTTAAAAATATAAAAAAAAAACCAGAGTTGCCAGCATCGGTCACTAAAGAAGCGCATATCGAGTGAGGAAAATAGGAAAAAAGAGCGGAAAAGGGGACAAACGGTTTTAAAAAAGGTTTTATAAAGCTCATATATTTGAATTTTGTATGTTTTACTTGTGTATCTAAATGTTATTGAAGGCTAAATATGTAAGCTTGATCTGTTCCGAATTGTTTCAAATATTTCTTTGTTTTAAATAGTCCAAATCTTATTATTAAAATAATTACTCAACGAATCTAATCATTAACTATTGTCAGAATGGCTTGATTTAATTTTAACCAACGTTAATCGACTAAAGCTTGATAGACCGCTTATCGATAACACACGACTACGATTTTTATACAGTATTATTATGATAAACAATGATCACAACGATTATTATAATTATAAAAACGATTGCATAAAGTTTTATTTATGGCATAAAATAAAGTATGTTAACTTTGAAAAGGAAAAAGAAATCCAGATTTCCGGACAACAGGTGTTAATCATTATTTACGACTAGATCAATTAAAAAAGGGCCAGATCTGTCCAGAAAATGGCTGAATTGGCAACACTGCCACTGAATCAACAAGTTGAAAGAGTGCTCTTGAGCATTGTTATCGAGTCTGCACTGCACTTACACCGCGATGATTCACTTGAGCAGCTCGAATCGCTTGAATCGCTTTAATCGCTTTAATCGCTGCTAATTGCCGAAGTGGCCACCTAATTGTTGTCTTATGCTGTGGCAACACTTGCTTATTAATTAGCACAGAATGTCGGCGTCCGCTTTGATGTGCCCCAGCAGCGACATAATTGACATACAATAATGTAACATGCCGCATGTGGCAACTCTCTCTCTTCTATCTGTAGCTGTATCTGTATCTGTATTTGTATCTGTAGCTGTATCTGTAGCTGTAGCTATAGCTGTAGCTGTAGCTGTATCTGTATCTGTTGCGTAATTGGAGCTTCCATTATGCATGCACGCCGTGAACACACTTCCAGAGTCCGGGCCATTGTGAGGAGCGAGCCTCTTCGTATTAATTAAAGACTTCCGCCTGGCCAACGGACGTCTTTTGTTGTAATTATTGTCTTGACGATGCGCCGAGCCAGATAGCGCGATTCTAGACAAAAGCAGGCAGTTAGGGACTACAACCCCAGAGGGTAGCGCAGGTACGAAGGCCAATCATCAACTGCAAATGAGTAGTGCAAGGGGAGGATGCTGCGCATAGTAAGGAGCAACACGTACACACAACACCCTAGGTGCCTCAAAAGCAGCCTCATCACTGCCCAGAGTTCACTGAACTCGTCTACGAATTTATGGCATAATAAGTGCAGGCATTTCAACGCTTTTGATACCCTGTTTTTAGATAGGGTGCAAGTTGAGCTTCAGCCATAAAAGCTGCATTCAAATAAACTTGCAACGCACTTAAGTTGCATCAACTTGAAACTCTTGTTTATATTTTAGCTGTAATTTCAATCCTCTAAATATTTTATACATTTGTAAATAATAGTGAAAAGAGTTAGTTTATTTGTAGCATTATTCCTTTTGATCTGATAAACAAAGTAAATTAATCCTAAATAAACAAAAGTAAATAATGTCAGAGAAGATTTTAGAAATTAATCAAGATAAATCCAGAAACAATTTATAATATCTACCTTGTGTAATTTATATTGATTGAACATATCTTAACCAAGCACAAACTTAAAACAAAATTAGCAAAACAAGCTAAATTAGAACATGAAATTTAAATTGGATTTAACCATACGAATTCAATTGAAAATTCTATTCTTTTTTCTTTTCTATTCTACTTTCTACTACATTCTATTCTACTTTCTATTCAACCTTTAAAAATATTTAAATTAATTCTCAATTTGTTTTAAATTAATTGTCAATTTGTTTTAAATAAAAATCATAAAATTATATAACATTTATTGCGCTCTTTCACTCATGAACTGGACACACTGTGCAGACACTAAAATTGAAAGTAAATTCCACAACTTCATAAAGACTCAGAGGGTGGTCTGCACTTTGATCATTAGTTAATTGTGGCTTTTACTCTTAATGAAATCAAACATTAGAAATAAAAAAAAAAAAAAAAAACCAAATTTCCATTAACCTATTGAAGATATTGCGTAATATATAGAGACAATAAGGCATAATGAAATATAGTTTGAACGATTTAATAAAATAAACTGAAGGGGCTGAATTCCTGATTGAAACTTAACTTAAACTTAACTAAATAGCTAAAATCCTGATTGAAGTCTAGAGAACCGTTCAGCGGGATACAGTTTAAGGATATCCTATCTGAAAATATATGCACAGAGATATAAGCAGGCAGAATCTTTTCTTGATTTTCATGGAATAAATCAATACGAAAAATGTCTTGAAAAATTCTATAAAGTTTCTAACTTGATATTGCTTGATTTCAGTAAAAAAAACTTTCTTTTTAAAACAAGAAATTCTGGATTACATGAAGCCTACTTAAACTAAGTAAATTCTGGATAACAAGACTTTTAAACCGCTTCTGGATTAAATAAATTAAGAATGGCTTGATTTGTTTTTCTCTGAGTGTATGAAAAATTATAGATAAATAAATATACAACCAAATTAAAAAGAAAAGCTAAATTTCCATTAACAATTTAGAGCAGATATTGCGTAAGATATAACAACAATTAGTCATAATCAAATATAGTTTGAACGGTTTAATAAAATGAACTAAAGGGGATGAATTCCTAATTCAATTTAAACTTAACTTAAGCTAAACCAAAAAGCTAAATTCCTGATTGAAGTCTAGAGAACCGTTTATCGGGATACAGTTTAAGGATATCCTATCTGAAAATATATGCACTGAGATATAGACAGGCAAAATCTTTTATTGATTTTCATAGATAAAATCAATCCGAAACATGTCTTAAAAAATTTTGAAAAAAAATTATTACTTAATATTGCTTAATTTAAGTAGGAACCTTTCGTTCGAAAACAAGAAATTCTGAATTACATGAAGCTTACTTAAATAAAGCAAGTTCTTACTTATATCAAGTAAATTCTGGTTTAAATAAATTAAGAATGGTTTGATTTGTTTTTCTCTGAGTGTAAAATCGACTCTATTCCAAAATGGCCAAGTTGGCAACACTGATTGTGACTCGAAAATAGCTAGGTGCGCAGCACTGGCGCTCACGTGTTTGCATCTCGTCTACTGACCTTTGGCAAATCGCGTATGTGATTCGCATCCAGAAAGAGCTCCTCGAGGGTGCGGGAGTAGCGGAGGATCTCCTCGGGCACCTGGGGCAGGGAACAGTGGCGCTTGTCCACGAACTCCACCTGCCTGTTGCAGCCCTTGAAGATTGGAATGCACTTGAACATGGCAGCGACTGTAATTGTTGTTGTTACTGTTGTTGTTGTTGCTGTTGCAGTTGTTGTTGTTGTCGATTGATGACGTAGTTGTTGTTGTTGCTGCTATTGTTGTTGCCTGTGCACAACAACAACAAGCGCACACACGGACACAACACACACACACACACAGGCGCACTTTGTGCTTTATTCTTCGCTTGTTGCTTTTGCTTTTCTTTTCGTTTGATTTGTTGTTGTTGCTTTTGTTGTTGCTTTTGTTGTTGCTTTTGTTGTTGTTGTTGTTGTGCTCTCGTTTCGCTTTTATCGCACGTGTTGCACACACATTTTGCACAAATTCACTGCAATTGATTAAGCTTCGATTATGCTTTGCTCGCGTATTCGCTGCGTACGCGTACTCGTATTTGCATTTGTGTGCGTGCGGAGGCAGCAAAGGAGCGCAAAAGAAGCGCAAGAAGAAGCACGCGCTCGCATGCTGTCCTTGTCGCACCGCGCTTTGTTATTGTTGTTGCTGTGACTCCACTGAGAGACGAAGACGAAGAGAAAGAGAGAGAGAGAATGCGAGAGCGCAGGCCAAGTCCAGGCCTATGCGTGTGAGTGTGTGTGTGTGTGTGTGTGTGTGTGTGTGTGTGTTGGTGAGAGCGCGTAATAAGCAAAATAATAATGAATAATAATAAATTCTAATTGGCGCTTGAGCTCGTTAGCCTTTGTTGTTGCTGTTGTTGCTGATGTTGTTGTTGCTGGCGTTGCCATAGTTCTGCGCTGCAAGCCTTGCCACATTTTATCGCTTCTGATAATTGTGGCAACTCGTTGGCAACGCGAGCGTAGCGTGAAACATGTACATGTTGCTTCTGCCTCACACACACACGCACACTCGCACACACACACACGCAAGACGTAAAGTGGCAGCAACAATGACCAGTGTTGCCAGCTTTTGGGCGAAATTTTAAAATAAAATTAGCAAAAAATAGCTAAATAATTTGGTAAATTATTGGCCAAATTTAAATGCAGAAAAGCAACAAAAATAATGATTATATTTTATTTTTTAGTCAGCATAAATTTCTTAATATTTGGCCCACTTTTGGCTATTAAATTTGTCATTTGATAAAATAAGGCTAAATATTTTCTCGAATTGCAAAAATTTACGTTTCATTTTATTTAATAATTTTCCCAAATCTATTTAAATAATATGCATATCTAATTATCTTTAACATTTTATTTGTCAATGTTTTATTAAATATTCTATATTGATTTAGATTTATTTTTATAATTTTGTTAGTTTGCGTATTTATATTATTTTTATTTTTAATTAATTTAATTATCTTTAATATTCTATTTTTTAATATTTTATTGAATATTCTATATTGATTTAGATTTATTTTAATATATTTTTTTTTTAATTTGCATATTTATATTAACTTTCAATTTTAAGATATTTTTTATTTTAATCTGGCTATTTCTGTCCCGAAACATTTAAAACATAAATTATTTTAATTAATATTTTAAATATTTAAAGCACGCTGAATAAAGTTCTAAAATGCTAGATTTATTGCCATAAACTCTTTAATATTGAAATACGCTAAATCTAGCCTATAATAGGCCAAGCTGGCAGCACTGGCAATGACACACACACAATGACACTTGACTGCGGCCGCCTGCGAACAGGCTTAGAATGAGGGAATTGTGAAAGACGCTTCAAAGCGCAGATGAAAATCAAAAAGTCAGCCAGCAATAACAAAAAAACAAAAAAAAAACTCCAGTTGGAACGAAAAAATTCAACGATATCAAAAAAATGCGAGGAAAATTATAATAAACACGGCCAACAACGACACACCCAAGCACACACACACACACACAGAGGCACGCACACACACACACACACACGCACACAAAGCCGGGCAGGGGCATTGAAATAATTGTGAGCTCGCTTTGGTGCCACTGTGCAGCGTATGTTTTGGAATTTACACACACACACACATGCACGCACGCACACAAGCGCACAATGCGCGCTGCGCAACAACAAAATGCTGGTCATAGGCAACAACAAGAGCTCAGCGTCGGCAGCGGCGTCGGCGTCAGCGTTAGCGTCAGCGTCGGCATCGCTTGTTTGCACATTTTTCTTTTCGCACGCTTCTTTCTGGCACTTACGTTTGCCTCTGCCTCGATTGCACTTTGCTTTCAACAAATACGAATATTAACTGTACATAAGCGCAAAAACACAAGCTCACACACACGCGCACGCACACAGGCACAAGCACAAACACAAACACAAACACAAGCTAACAAGCCAACAAGCGCAGCGTCCGTCCGCATCGACCGCTCGCGACAAAAACAATTCGGCAACTGAGCTGTGTGACCAGCGAGCGGCAGCGCAATAAAACGCCTCGCTCTCAACAGTGTGACCGCAGCTAGCAGACGCATCGATAGAACTCATCGCTGCTGGCTATCGAACCTGCATGAGTTCGCTTGCTGACCTCGTATCACAGGTTTGAAACTTGGGTAAGCATGCACATAGCGTATGTTCGGTCGCCGTTGAGTTGGGCAGCCAGCCTACTTCACTTTATACCAGTTCCCACTCGACTTTATACCAGTTCGCGCAAATGGAATTCTTAGCTAAGACATTAACCACAATGTTGTTTCAAAAAACATACAATATTTTGAAATTAAGCGCGAAATTTCAGCAAACTGCATATAAAGCCAAAATGTATATTTAAATTTATATTTATTTGGTTGTATTGAAGTAATAAAATGTAAATAATAATTAAACAATTGCTAGAGCAGCAAAATCCATTAGGCAGATAATAAAATAACTTAACTTAAATTTATTACCATCCAAAAATAAATAAATAAATTCAACGGGATTTGGTTATAAAATCGTAAAAAAATTTGTTTTACGAATTATATTTCTATACTGAAAAATTGTATAGTTCATTAATATACATATGATTAGTAGTATAATAAAAAAAGAATAATATGGTGTATATAATTATATACATTTAGCGAAATTATTTATTACAGCAGCTCAAAAATGGTAGTTCAGAATACGACAAGCATTCAAAAAATAAGTAAAACAAGCAGCGCGAAGAATTTTTTTCACGCATTTAATTTAGTTTAAATTCCACCGCGTTACTGGCTAGTGTTGAGTAACGTAATATGATTGCTTATTGCTTGTATGGTCCGCTCAACAGGTTTGAGCTCGAAGCCGGCGCCGCGGCGGAAGAGCGAGAGCGTTTGAAGGTGCATGGCCGCGTGTTTGAGAGCGGCAGCAACTCGCATGCGAGTTCATACATGTTGCAAAGTCCAGGAAAACATGTTCTATGGCCAACGTTTTCGCTTTTGATTTTTCGCTTGTGATTTAATATAAATTTAATTTATATGATATTAATATTGAATAAAGGCTATAATATTTTGATATTTTAAAAAAAATAAAATAAAAATACAGGATATTCTGTACAAATAATTTAATTTATTTCAAGTTCAATTTCATGGAAATGTTTTTAATGGTGAATAATAATTGAAATGTTTGGAGTATTTCATAAAATTTAATACAATCAATTCTTTAAATTTCTTTTAATTTAATAAAATGCAAATTTTATTTAAATTAAGACGGTTAAAATGCTTACAATTCTATTAATTAAAATGTTTGGGATGTTGAATGAAATATTATAGTAGGTTTTTTTTTGCATTTCAAACCAAGCATTTTATGTTCAAGTCATTTAATTTAATTACAATTTTATGTAATTAAATGTTTAATATGTTTAAACGAATTTGTTGAATGAAATATAAAATATTTATATATTTTCTTTTCAGATCAATTAATTTAATTTAATTTAATTAATTTGACTTAAATAAATGTTTTATAAATTCAATATTAATTGTAATACTTTGGATTTTTAATGAAATTTAATGAAAGTGTTTTTCTGCATTGAACGCATTTCTTTTAATTAAATTAAATTTAAGTTAATTTAAATTTAATTAAATATTAATCGTAATGCTTGGCATATTAAATAAAATATAATACAATTTATTTCTTTGGATTTATAGCGAATCATTAGAATAGATAGAACAAAAATTCATAAAATAATATTTAAATTTATTTACATTCAATTTAGATATTTAACATGTGCAATATTAATCGAATAATAAAATATATAAATATAATAAAAGTATTTCTTTGCATTTAAAGCATTTGCTCGTTAAATCAAATAATTTAATTTAGATTAAATTGAGAGGTTTTGACTGTTGAATATTAATAGTAATATTTGGGATGTTTAATGAAATAGTTTTTTTTTTTGTAATATAAATTAATTTAAGTTGATTTTAGATGTTTTAAATAATTGAAATGTTTTCGATGTTTAATAAAATATTTATTTATTTGCATTTTAAGCTATGCTTTTGATCTTTAAGTCATTTAAATTAATTTATATTAAATTGAGATGATTTGACGGTTGAATATTAATTGTAATAATGTAGATGCTTAATGAAATGTGTATAATAAAAGTATTTCTTTGCATTAAAAGCATTTCTTTTATTTAAATTTTATTTAAATTATTTTAAATTGATATGTTATAAATGTGGCATGTTAATAATATTTTGGGTGTTCAATAAAATATTAAATTGATAATAAAATGTATAAATATAATAAAAGTATTTGTTTGCATTGAAAGCATTTCTTTTATTTAAATTTAATTTAAAATAATTTAAATTTATGTTTTAAATGTTGCATGTAAATAAGATTTTTAGTGTTTAATAAAATATTAAATTGATAATAAAATGTATAAATATAATAAAAGTATTTCTTTGCATTGAAAGAATTTCTTTTATTTAAATTTAATTTAAATTAATTTAAATTGATGGGTTTTAAATGTTGCATGTTAATAATATTTTGGGTGTTTAATAAAATATTAAATTGATAATAAAATGTATAAATATATTAAAAGTATTTCCTTGCGTTTAAAGCCAAGCGTTTTGGAATTGTTTGCGCTTCTGCTTGGAGCCTGAGCAAACGATCTTAAGAGACAACAAATAATGGAAATAAGCGCGGCGACTGCAAACAACGCCAAGTGCAACCGCAGCCATTGTTGTTGTTAGTGTTGTTGCTGTTGTTGTTGTTGTTGTTGTTGTTGTTGTGGTTGTTATTGTTGCTGTCAGAGGCAAACACAGCTGTCGAGTGGGGCGCCTAAATGCCAAGTAAACTGCAACTCTTTGCTTTGCTAATTTTACGGGCGATGCCGAAGGACAGCCAGCTGAAAGGGCAAGAGGGGGGGCGAGGGGTTGCCAATTGTGTGGGCGTGGCAAGGTGCCTGCGCTAGGCGTTATGTGGGCGGGGGCGTGGCAGTGCGCTTGCTGCTTATTATTTGCACTCGGCAAGGCCAAAAGCATAATAAATTGAGAGAAAAAACGTTGTGGCATGCAGGCGTTAAGGAGTGTCGACTGTACAGTGGGGGAGGGGGAGGCAATGGGGCATGGGGCAAACACACTTGCAGCATCTTTTATTCATGAATGCCACGCTCGCCTCCATAAAAATTGCAGAATTTGAAGAGGCGCCACCTACGCCGGAGACATTTGGCCAAAAAATGAGAAACGTAAAACGAGTGGCAAATAAAAGCACAAGAAGCAGTGGAAGGGGAAGGGGTAGAAGTGGCAGCGGGGAGGGGGCAAGTGTTGTACGCGCCTCAAGGATTTTCGGCAACTCAGAGCAAGGCTTTGGGTCTGGCTTGGAGTCTGGATTTGGCCTCAGGCTGCAGGCAATAGTTGCATAAATCATAAAAAACACTCTTCTTCTTGTTGTTGTTTTAGTTGTTGTTGTTGTTGTTGTTGCACGCAAAAGGACTTTACGACACTTAAGCAGCAGAGGCAAGTTCTCGCAAGTATCTGAATTTGATTGCGCGGCCACAGGCTGTCTGCCTGGGCTTAACTCCTTCTTGGAATCCTTTTTGCCGGCTTTATTTATGGGGGTTTGAGGCCTGCTGCTTGTTGCAGATTTAATATGCAGCTTTCGACTCTGTTTGGCGTGTTTATTGTGCTCAAATTGCCCCGCCTACCATGTTGCTTCGGCAACAAGTCGCAATCTGTCTCAGCATCCTCCTCCTCCTCCTGCTCCACAACGGCACTTCCCTCTGGCAATAGTTCTCAGCACATTCCCATTCAGTTTATTTACATCTTCCCAGGCTCTATTTTGAACTACAGCTGAGAAGGGAATGGGTATCCAGAAAGACCTACCGAAATCCAGCATCGAAAATAGCAAAATAAATAACCGATTAAATCTATTTAAAATCAATAGTCTTATTCATCAAGTATGTAAGTAAATCCCATAATCAATAAGCTTATTTTTTTATGAGCAAAAAACACTTGATATTTGTCATGTAAGATAAACAGAAATATTCTAGCTAAAAGAAAAATCCGGGGAATATCAACGATATCCCATTTACAACTCGGATCCTATCATTTATCCATTTACCATTTACATCCTATTGGGTATTCATCACAAATGCATATCAGGCGGCACAGTTTGTAGGGTATTAAGGCAAAATGCTAGCTATTTTTGCAAAGCAATTTATTTATTTGTTTAATTATTTACTTAGGTTTGAACAAAAAGGATTACTGATCGACACGAGCAAAGATATCACATCTAGAATGCTGTACAGCATCCCAAACTCAATTATAAAGGCAAAAAGACAAAAAACAACAAAAAGAAAGATTATTATTTTGTATTTATTAAGCTGATTAACAATATTGTAAATAAATGTTTTTCTAAATAACTAAATTGGCCTGCAAAAATAGCTTGCAATTGTGCATTAGTAATTCGCATTCCACACTAATATTATGCATTATTGTTAAATGAAATAAAGCATATTATTAGTGTAAAATGCGAACTACTAATGGACAATTTCAAGATATTCTTGCAGGCGAATTTAGTTATACAGGAAGACAACCGAGAACAAAAAGCCAAGAACCAACAGGAAGAAAATCACATAACATCCCGCAAATCTTGCAGATTTTCCCATCCATCAGAATAATTGACATATGGTCGATAGTTGGCTGGGATGATCAACCTATTTAAAACAATAATTAACAATCAACAATATTTATGGAGAGAAAACATCTTACCCTGAATCGTAATTCAACTAAATTTGATCCTTATGAACAGTAATGCATAATATCAAGCTATTTTTGCAGGCGAATGCAGAAACTGTAAATGATGCGGGAAATGACACTCCCAAAAATCTCGCAGATTTTTCTAGCCAACAGGATATTCAACAACCTCTGGTCGATAATAATAATAATTAGCAATAAACAATATTTATGGAGAAGAAAAATCTTACCTTATTGTATTACTCGTTTGAGTTTTCTAATTTATTTTTTAAATATTTCCAAAACAGATTATAAAATTTTTTGTTTTTCTTTTTTGTTTCAGCTCCCGAAATTATTTAGTTGTTGCTCAGTTGAGCTCAGGAATGAAACTGAATAATATTATGTTTTACAATATATACATGTGAATTGGGGAATGACAGGAAAATCATCGATAGCTCATTCTCACAAATATTGAATCAACAGCATACCATAATTGAACTATATTTACTTACATCACACAGCAACTTCAATCTGGGTAAACATTAAAAATTGGCTTGGGTTTTAATTAACTAAGCGTGAACTTAAGTTACGCATGTTTAACTTGACTTGACTTTGATTTGTAAATCAATTAATCTGGCTTGATTTGACTTTAATTTGTGTATCAATAAGTCTAGCAAATGTGGCAAATATTGATCTAATTTTTTTAAATTAACTTGTCGACTGTATTTAGTTGACTTTCAATTAAAAAATAAATACAAATTAAATTTAAGTTAGAGAATTTGCATTATTTTAAATTTTAAAAACATTATTTAATGACAACACTTCTGTTTCTTTGAAATACTTTTCCTTCTGTTTTAGCTTTTTGCTTTGTTATGCTAAACACTTAGCCTCGATCGCCACTTGCGCCAATTTGGGCTTGTTTAATGGGCTCTAAACGGTGTTGCAGTAGTACCAGTTAGCGGCTTAAGGGGGGGTTGCGTTACTCCCTCTCAAATCCCCCTCTGCACGCCCCTCTCACAGCGACTGCTTGGAGCCGTGGCGCTTTGGCGCACTTAATTTATGACTGGGCCTGCAATAATTCAAAGTCATAGGCCTCCGGAGACCGTTCAGCGTGCCCTGCACCACCCGCCAGCGCACCACTGAGCCGCCCAACCACTCAGCCACTCGACCACTCAAACACTGACTTAGGCTAATGCCACACAACAAGAACAACAATGAGGGAAGGATGAGGGGCTGGCACACCTTGGACTTGGCGACTGGCCGCAAGCATATTGTGGGGGGGGGGGCTAAGGAATTTTTAATTAAAATATTAAAGCATCAGCGCCTTAAGGTGTTTTTAATCTTGAAAATTGTTTTAATTGTTATTTAGGATTTGTTGCTTTTATTGCTGTTGCCTGCCACAATTTATGTGCGCCTAATTAGAACAGACAGCGCCGGTGTCAGAGGTGCTCTTATTTATCTACGTATTTTCTTAGCTTTTTCCCACCAACGCCCCCCACTTTTCACGCCATTTTTTGCTACGTATGCTTATGTTTTGTGTTGCTGTGTTTTTGTTTATAATTTTTTTATTTTTTCTTCGGCGAAATCCTCTTCATAATTACCATATTTTCAAATTACCATGCGGCAAGTACGTCCGGGCCGGGGCCAAAGCCGGAGCCTCTTGCCTTACGGCCATAAAAGCTAATTGTATGCGTGTGTCTGGAAGGTGGGGGGACTGAGGGGGATTGGTGTAAAACCTTGGCTTGTTGCCTGCTCGGTGATTTATATTTAATTGTTGTCATTATGGTCATCAAAAATGTGTGTGCTGTTTGCCCTGAGCGCATACACCTGCCTTCGCTTTCGCGCTTTTAATGCCGCCTGGGGAGGCCTGCCACGCCCCTGCCGCCCACCCGGCCAGACAGACGAACGGACAAAACAAGCCGCAATTAATCCGGTTTTTGGCCATACATAACAGTTGGCGCTTTTGTTGTTTGTCATTTGTTGTTACTTGTAGCGTGTAAATATGCTTAAGACATCGCCATTGTTGACAATCTACAAGCATTTCTCGGCCCATAAAACTATGCTTTAGCCACTAAATTATCTCGATTTTCTCTTTATCTCTTTAGCTCAAGCTAAGAGAGGCGTTAGGCAGAACAGCTTGGCATTGAAACACTTTGCGCGCTCTCTTTCGCTTCGCTTCTCTCGCTTGCCATTGCGTTTCGGTTCGCTTCCGTTTCCGTTTCGGTTGCGGCCATTTCTCTCGCTCTGCTCGTCAGTTGCTGGCCAGCATTTGCAGCGTTCGGCTGGCAATTGGCTTTGAGCAGCGATTGGCCAACTGTCAAAGCCTCAATTTTAACGTACTTTTGCTGCCATCATCTATATAGAGCATGGTTTTTTAGATAGATAATCATATCTATAAATATCATATCTTCCATTAAACTTAACTTAAATATGATATTAGCCAGCTTGCCTTTCGTTGACTTCTATAGATTTTAATTAGGTCATAACTGTAAATATTTAACTATTTAAGTACTAAAAAAATTAGCAAGAAAATTTAAAAATGTTTCAGTAAAAATATTGTATATAATAAGGCCAATTGTATAATTAAATTTATTGCATAGTAATACATCATATAATAATTAATTTACACATAATTTTTTTTAGAATTTCATATAATTATAATTAAATTGTTAAATGTTGCAATTAGAAATTATGTATGTTTATAGAATAACAATTAACAACAATAAATTTGGGTTATATACAAAATATTTTATTGATAGTAATATAATATAATATAATATAATATTTTTTTTTGGATAATTCACTTTAGTTTCATTAATAATTAGGAAAAAAAAATCTTCAAAAATTAATAAACAAAAATTAACCAAAGTGAAAAACAAATAAACAGCTTTGTCTGATAAAATGTTAAATTTGAAACAAATTTAGTGAATTTTATGTTCTTTTTAATTACTTAATTAAATTTAAATTTACATTTTACTTCATTATATTTCAAATGAATTAAGGTTTGCTATCAAGTGCTTTATGTTCAAAATATGGTTTAACGAATACAAAAACAACTTAAGAGCCGTAGAAAGCTGTTCTTGTTATTTGAATTTATTAGCAATATTATTTACTATCCGTATCTTTGCCAAAGTTTGAG
The DNA here is from genome assembly GCA_035045125.1 of Hypselothyrea guttata. Classification (NCBI taxonomy): domain Eukaryota; kingdom Metazoa; phylum Arthropoda; class Insecta; order Diptera; family Drosophilidae; genus Hypselothyrea; species Hypselothyrea guttata. The sequence goes on along the minus strand of JAWNNJ010002199.1, from coordinate 376,705 downwards.
TTAAAACAGAATTGCTTATATCTAATATCATGCTATAACACAATAAATGGACTTATTAGTTAAATCGGAATATTTAATTATATCTCATGTGTTTGGGTTTCTATGTGCTTGGCATATTGTTTACTCTGCTGAATAATAATGCAATTTAAAATGTCAATTGCTCTGCATAATTTATTTCGCTTCCAATTGACACAAATTAAATTAATTTAATTTCTGTTTGTTGCCTTTTTTTTGTGTTGCGCCAGCCATTTTCATTAGTTGAATCAATTTAATAATACGCAATTTCCTTTTCAGCTTTACTATTGTGCGTTTTATACAATTATTTTTTATTGTGGTGTCGACTTTTAATTTAAATGGTTTATTTAATTAAATGCGTTTATGGCCTATATTAAGCCAACAGTTATGGACATAATATCATTTGGAAAATTCTTTTCCTGATGACCTGTAGCTGACAAGGCGTAGGGTATAATAGACTTGGTTTATAGATTAACTAAGTAGAGGGAGGGGTAATGATTTTACTACTGAGGAAAACTAGAAGTGTGGATATAGAATAAGAGGGTATAATATACCCTCGATATATGATAGAGATATGATCTATATGAATACCCTATATAGTATAAGAGATGATGCGGTAGGATGAGTAATAGAAAGAAAAATATTTTGATGAAGAATACCCTGCAGAAATATGTAATACGTCATTGTTTGGAATGTAGTTAACTTAAAACCTTATTCTTTGATACTATAAATAACATTACAATCTGATAAAAAAAACTGCGAAGATATGCAGCAGATAATTTGCTCGATGGAACGTTTGTCTCATGTGAGGGCTTAGTGTACAAAGTAATGATCTATTATTGATTGAAACGCAACGTTATGATATCCAACTGTCAATTACGTCCGACTGCAACCTTTCGACTGACCCTTTCTGTCTTTACTGGTTTTCTGCTCTTGCAGCGTATCTTAAAATCATATATTTCGCACTACTCTACTTCCAATCAAATGGTTTAATTATGCCACAACTGAACAGTTTGCGTATAGGTTTATGAAACCGTCGCAGGACAACTGGAAATCAGCAGGCTGAAGAGACGATAAGAACTGTTCATTTGAGTAAATTGCTAGCGAAAAATTGCAATTTATAACGGTTCATATTCGTACTGCGATTACAATAAATAAAATAACATTGCCACAACAGGCAGTTTACCAGACAAAAGCAGCGAAAAACAACATATTACTTATGCACATTTGTTTGTTTATTTTCTGAAAAATATCTGTATCTATAAACGTATATATATATATTTATTTTTTCATAAATTTGCCATTGATTTGCTTGTTTTGCGTAGTGAAAGAAATGAAATACGACTGCGTTATTTTGCAGAATCGACAGTTTTGCTGGCAGAGCGTATCAAATGAAGACGTAAACACACCGTTAGAGACGGAAATGCTTTAGGAAAATCATATGGCAGCCCACGTTGAATATCTAAAATTGTATCTGCCCCGACCCAATGGAGTTCCCCGCACCCCTAAAAAGCCGTATCATAAATACGAGATGGGTAGTAAAAGTAGCTCATTAAATGACTTGCGCAAATGGCAAAAGGTGCTTGTGGCAAAACCGCGTAATATCTATAGATACAAATGTATCTATATGCGTGTGTGTGTGTGAGTGCCAGTATATAGATTACTCGAAATTGTATATTTTGCGTATTTCCCTTTTTACTTTGCCCACAAACACAAACACACACAAACTCTCTCTCCATTCCGAACTGAGGTTTTTTGTCTGCCGTTGGCCAGGCATTAATTACAGCTGCTTAGATACATATGTATCTATACATTTATACTCACATACATATGTGTGTGTGTGTGTATTTATTTGCACATTTTGGTGTGCTTAAGAGCTCTGTGGCTCAGCTGCTTGAGCTGAACAAATATTTAAGTTGATTGGGCGGTGCACAAATGTAAAAAGTTTCCACTCTCGAGTTCACCAAATTCGCATAAATTCTATGCGTGCCATGGCAGCCGTGAACTTTTTAATGTATTTTAAAACACTTTCCACTAAACATTTTAAGTAAACTGTTCCACACTCAATGTCTGCTGCAACTCCCGCTACCCACCGCGGTTCCCCCCCTTCGCATCTTCGTCTTCATCATCGTCTTCATTTTGCAGTCGGAGTCACAGTCAGAATCGGAGTCCAAGTCCAAGTCCAAGTCGGCAGGCATGCCAAGTTGACTTCCTGTGCAAGAGCCAAAGTTTCTGGCACTCCTGGCCAACTTCTTCTTCGCTGCTGCGATATTTCTGCCACGGTTCCATGCTGCACTTGCTCGCAAATTCCACGGAGGCTGAAATCAAGTATTTCATTTTGGATTCAACTGCTGTCCGAGCATTGCAGCGCCACTGGCAGCAGCAACAGCTACAAAATGGCAAATTTATCTGAAAAGAACCGACTAGTCAAAGCATAAGATACTCTACAAATACAATAAAATAAATAAATAAACGTTGAGCCCGGATTCTCACCCTCATTTATGAAATTTAAAATATAAATATGTATATAAAAAATATCCACTAAAAAAATAAATTATTTTCAAACTTGGTTGAATATTTATGAACTACTTATTTGCGGGTGAAAATAAAATACAGATTAAATTACAAAAATTTGTAAACCAGAAATTAATTCTAAAATGACAACGAGTAAGAAAGCAACAAGACGATGAGAACGAGACGATGAAAACGAGACGATACGACAAGCTACGATACGACGAACAGCAAAGAGATGAGACGACGAACGTAAAGCGACGAGATGAGTAGAACGAGAAGAGAATACGACGAGTAAGTCAAACGAGAGAGTTACTCCGACAAAGAGTAAAAATGAAACCCGAGACGATTAAAAGACGCAGTTTAGAACCCCAGACAATCAAGAGTTTTTAGTATTTTCTAAAACTAAATATTGAATACAATTCCAATAAACTGAATAAAATATAAATAATTATTAAAAACGCCATATTCTTTTTATGTCACAAACCCCATAAGCCAGCCAAGCAGCTCTACATTGTGTGAGTGCATTTGGCACAACAACAAGAGAAACATCAGCATAGCAATAACAATACCACGTAGAGCAAAAAAGTTGCTGCAAGTTTTCAAACTGCCCTCTGCCCGCTGCTCCCTCCCACTAGCCTCTTTTCACTTTCCACTTTGCACTGCCCCTAGAATGGAAGGGGGGCTGAGTTTTCCAGCAAGTTTTGTGCAACAAAATGCTATACATAAACTGCACTCCTTTGGCCGGAGTGGGCGTGGCAGTGTGTCAATGTTTGCTTTATGTGCCGTAGACATAGACGTAGGCCAGCTGCTAAAGTTTTGGCCCAGAGAGTTTCTAGGGGAAGAGGGGAAAGTCCTGGCGGGCTGCTTGTCAAAATTGTAATTAATTACAGTTGTAAAATGCAAAAGTCGCATAATGAAATGGTTATTGTTAATAATTAAATAAGCAAGAGCAAATAATGTGCCGAGCTCACAAAATGCAACGCAAATTAATTATGCTGTCAATATTTGTCAAATCTTCTCACTTCGTTAGTGCTGGGATTTTAATTCGAATTTATGATAAGCCACTCGAATGGCCCTCTGGGTGGTTGGGTGGTTTGCTGGGTAGTTTGACCAGCCAACCACATGTAGATTTGCGTAAATGGGTCAATTGCATGTTGTAATTTGTTGCACTGATTGCTTGTTGGCCAAATAGTTTTGGCCAACTGTTGAGCTCAACTTTGCCAGCTGACCTTCGACACAAGCAAACACCCTGTATTCGGACGGACATGCCCTGCATGCCCTGCATGCCCTGCATGTTTGTGCTTTGTCAGAAACTTGTCTCAGCCATTGAATAATTAAAATATTCCCAAAATCAACTTTAATGCCAGACTCAAGCTCAGATTATCAATGCCAAGTGTGCTTAGTCAGCAAGGGGGCGGGGAAGGGGGAGGGCGAGGGGAATGTCAGCCAGCGGAAAGTTTGCACATGTGAAATGTTACAAAGATTTGTTTAGTCTTTGCTTAGAAATGCTGCCAAATATTTGTTCTGGAATTCACATGCTTTGAACAGCAACTGAAACGGCAAACTGGGCGGCAGCTTAAGTCCTCATGTACATAGATGTAAAATAAAATTGGATTTGCTTTTAATTGTTTTTAATTAAGTATAATTTATTGCGCAAACAACACAGACACACGCCAATTGCTATTGCCACAGCTTTTTGCAGTTTTTGTTTTTCCACATGAATTCTAAAAACTAGCTGCATTTGCATTTTAATGAATTCAACATGTTATTTTAAGATTTACTTGCATTAAAGAGGCAGAAGATATATCACAGTCGAAAGTGCATTTGCAAATAGTTTTGGGAGCTGAAGTCTAACGAATTTCAAGAATGCAAAATAAAAGAAGAATTGTAAATCAAAGTTAAAATATTTCAAAACTAAATTGTCAAAATATCTTGAAACTTTAGATACATCCCATTTATTTTAAATTTTTAACTACTATTTTACGATTTTAAAACCTATTTAAAATTGAAAAATTAATAAAACTAAGAACATTTTAGAATTGCTTCTTTAAGAAAAGGCGTTTAAATATATTTTAGGATTGAAAAAAAGTTGTTTATTGAATATTAAATTTATTAAGAAAACTATTTATGAATTTGTATTGAGATGGGAAAATGGCTGGAGGATAATCAATTTAAACACTAAACAAAGCAACAAACAAAATTTGATTAACATTCGCTTAAACTATTAAATGCAAGTCTTATTGATACACAAATTAAAGTCAAGTCAAGCCAGATTAATTGATTTACAAATCCAAGTCAAGTCAAGTTAAACATGCGTAACTTAAGTTCACGCTTAGTTAATTAAAACCTAAACACATTTTTAATGTTTGCCCAGATTAAAATTGATGTGTGATGTAAGTAAATATAGTTCAATTATGGTATGCTGTTGATTCAATATTTGTGAGAATGAGCTATCGATGATTTTCCTGTCATTCCCCAATTCACATGTGTATATTGTAAAACATAATATTATTCAGTTTCATTCCTGAGCTCAACTGAGCAACAACTAAATAATTTCGGGAGCTAAAACAAAAAGGAAATAAAAAATGTATTATAAGCTGTTTTGGAAATATTTAAAAAATAAATTAGAAAACTCAAACGAGTAATACAATAAGGACCAAATGTAGTTAAACTACGATTCTGGGTAAGTTTTTTCTTCTCCATAAATATTGTTAGTTGCTAATTATTATTACTATAACAGAGGTTGTTGAATATCCTGTTGGCTAGGAAAATCTGCGAGATTTGTGGGAGTGTCATTTTCCGCATCATTTACAGTTTCTGCATTCGCCCGCAAAAATAGCTTTATATTATGCATTACTGTTCATAAGGATCAAATTTAGTTGAATTACGATTCTCGGTAAGATTTTTCTTCTCCATAAATATTGTTTGTTGCTAATTATTATTACTATTAATAGGTCAACTATCGACCAACTATTGGTCAACTTGCGGGCTACAGTCGACTTAACCTTTGACCGGCAAGATTTTCGTGGTTTCTTAATCTTCGCTCGGAGGACAACTCGCAGTTCGGTTTTTGATCGCAGCCATTTACAAAAATTTAGGAAAATGTGCTCCGAGTCCATTAGAAATTGGCATTCCAGAACGATTTCGGGAAGCTGCAAAAGCTTCTCACGGATAGAAGGCTTTGCTCGTTTAGAGAGATTTGGTTCGATGACATCCATCCTAGAACCGCGTCGAGGGACGAAATCTCCCTAAACGAACAAAATCTTCTATCCGATTTCGTCCTTTGACGCGTTTCTAGGATGGATGTCATCGGACGAAATCTCCCTAAACGAACTAAATCTTCTATCCGTGATAAGCTCTTGCAGCTCCCCGAAATCGTTCTGGAATGCGAATTTAGTTATTTAGAAAAACATTTATTTAGTAGAATATTGTAAATCAGCTCAATTAGACCAACAAATAAAGAATTATAATCTTGATCTCATATACTTAATTTTAACGAAAAAAACAATTTCAATTTGCATCTTGTCAATTATTTCACAATAAGGCATCTGATGCTGTGTGAATTGTTGCGTTCTGAATGTGGCATATAATTTCCAATGCCCATTTCAAGTTGTGGCTGACGAGTTTCTCAGACTGCAAACATCTGAATTTGGAATATTGGCATACAGTACAAATGCTAGCACTCAAGATTGTTTACAATATTCTGTGAGTGGTTACAGCTCTGCACTTGATTGTGGTAATCTGTGTGAATTATGTGCTAAATATTGACAGTTTAACGGATGGTCAGTGCTCTATAATTTGATCTATTGACTGCGTTCAAATTTGAACAGATCCTTTGTCTGCAAGTTGGTATCGAGTGATTAATTGGTAGATTTCTTGGCAGGCTTGTAAAGGTAATCAAGTGTCCTTTCTGCTTGAATATGTGCTTCGATCATAGACAGATTAAGCCTCCATTTTGTTCGCCACAGTTTCAGCTTTTCTGTGGTCTCAGCTGAATCTTAAGATATATTCAAGTTGAAGCCAGTGTAAATAAGTTGAAGAGTTTAATGAAGTATGTTTGCTACTCAAATTGAGAAGCTGCACTTGAGTTATTACAGTTAATCGTTATAATCGTCGTTTAACCAACTTTTACTCCTATGTGTGCTCTGTGTTTGCTGCATTAGGCATCTCATTGCACACAGTTTGCATAGACACGCTCTTTACTACACGGATTGACAATCTTTGTATTCTGTTTCGCATTGCAAATTTAAGCGATTTATGGAGGAAGCTCAATTGCACATTCAGTTGTAACTAGAGCACATCTCGACAAGCTATCGGCATGCTTAATGGCTGTTTCCGGCCAGCCTCTAATTAGCATAGATTTGCTTCTGGTGCCATTCCATTTACTGGTGCTCGGCTATCGAGTTTCAAAGAATCTAACGCAGCCTGAACTGTTTCTTTATGCTGCATCTTTCCCACTGTTATTGCGATGAGTGTGTGTGAACTGAACGCATTAACATCGCTTTGGCATAGAAAAAAATCGAAATACTCGATAACTTGTATTTGCCTAATTTTGATTCCAAACGATTTGTACTGAAAAATAACTAATACAATACTAAATATGGGTGTATTTGGACGAGAATTGTGAATTTTATGACAAAAAATCCTGTTTTTTTTTAAGGTATTTTTCAGGCCTGAAACCACATTGTAGAAGGTCATTGTAGAAGGTCAAAAAAATCGATCTCTTGTATTTGAGATTTTGATTTTAAACGATTTGCATTAAAAAATAACTCATAAAAAACCAAATATGGGTGTATTTGGACGAAAAATTAAGATTTTGTGACCGAAAATCATGTTTATTAAAGGTATTTTCAGGCCTGATACCATATTGTTGGACCTTGGTAGGAAGTCAAAAAATCAATCTTTTCTATTTGCCAGATTTTGATTCTCAACGATTTGTAGTAAAAAAAATTAGCCATAAAATCCTAATCTTAGGTGTATTTGGACAACAAATTTGAATATTAGGCCCAAAAATCATGTTTTTGAGATACATATCACATATGGCACTTCATATTTTAACATAATCGATTTTTTAAGTGTATTTTAATCAAGCACTCTCTATCAAAATCAATCTCTTATGTTTGTTGTCATGCTTTTATTAATTGGGCAATCCCCTTTGCGTTTCTCATTTCCGATACAGCGCTTAATACTGGCCATTTAAATGATGCTTTAAGCCGGTGCCATTTAAGCCAGCGGCTAATTAAGCCATGTTAATAACGATAGACATAATATGCTGCATGTTCAATACATGCAAATAAAAAACAAAAAAATCAACGCGATGCCAGTTAATGTCTCACATGCAGTATTGCCAATTGCTTTTGCTGTTGCTGTTGCTGTTTACTGGCCCCGTCTGCCCAGACTGTCCACAAATGTCCTTTATGCGTTTATCGGTTATGCTTTATCCTGGACTGGACATTACATGCACGTATACGTAATAGTTGTTTTACCCGCACAACATTGCGGTTTATTGCACGTGCAACCCCAAATGGATGTGTATAAAAATGTGTGTGACACGCTCAAAGGATCCTCAGCTCATTAAATGCCATGTCCTGGATTTAAGCTAGCTCTCACGCATGTTTGCAACTGGCATATGGTGGCAGCTAGTGCGATTTAATTGATCAGGGAAGCACAATATGCGAATGATATTGCTCCCGAATTTGTCACGTATGCCAAACTGAGGCTGAGATTGTCAATAATATTTAAATGACAGCGATGAACATAATGATAGCACACACTATAGAAAAAGTAAAGAGTATTGAAGCAGTTGGAAGTTTGTCTATTGAAATTAAATCCTAATTGTTCAAAATAGATACAACAGTTATTCATAAAATTCTGCTCGTAAATTGCCAACTTAACTGCAAAGTTTATAAGCAAGTTTGGCAGTATTGAAACAAAATTTATTTGCCAAAATGCAAAAGTTAAATCCAGCCGCTTATAAATAACAAAAATATATTATTATTAGTGCGATTTTTGCTGTATTTTTGGTGGATTAAATTGGCGGATTAAATGCGACTAATTTTATTGATAGTTTTGAGAGTTATAAACTAGTTTTATAACATAAGCTGATTAAAACGTAAATCAAATTTATAATTTAAATTTTTAACGAGCCAGCTAAAACATCAAATTGCCGTTATATGCAAAAGTTCTTTAACAAATTGCCCTAAAAAAATATGTCATTTGTGGAAAATGGTCGTGTTCAAGCAGCAAGTAAATTCAACAGGAAATCGCGACAGACTTTGTGCTCAATGCCAAAGTTCCAGCTACACAGACAACACGCTCAATCAGATATCTACATGCACATATAGATCTGGATATATGTATGTATGTTAGTATTTATATGGCTGTAAGTGTCGGGTGAGCTGAGAGATGCAGACAAACAGAATCAAAGACAGTCAACACTTTTGTGACCAAACGAAAGTGTCGAAAAATACACCCCAAGGGTATTTGTGTCTATGTTTGTATCTGTCATATGTATGATTGCGAGTGTGTGGGTGTTTGTGTGTGTGTGTGTGTGTGTACAAATGTGTCGTGTTGTGGTCCATTGAGGCAAATAGTTTCGGCTTAGTCCAATAATGATGCCATTGCAACGGAGCCGCCCTAGAAATACAAACATTGTGTGTCGCCTTGACAAAATTATATTCAATTGATGCTTGTCGAGAGTTGAAATGCCATAATAAATTCAATTGTGTCTAAGAGGCCCCCCCGGGTGCTTGTGTGTGTATATATATTCTATATATATACATGTATATATACATGTTGACCCCATCGAGTGTAGCGCGCATTTATGTTTCAAAATGCTTCACAAATCATTTATTATTTGCTTTTCTAACTTTGTCATAATATCTGTGCTTTGTGCTCTATCATTTTGGGCTGTTCTTTGGCGCTTAACGCAGAAATTCCCTTTTTAATTTGCCAATTAATTGAATCAATCGCTTGCACATCCCGGACACATCCCGACTTCCCGATTTGCCGGCATCCCATCCTGGCATTTTTGGCATCCTGATATTCGTGTCGTTGCCTTCGTTGCCTTCGTTGGCTTGGTTGGCATTTTAATGTCGCTAATTTATGTGGTCAATTGTTTTGGTTTTAACGAGCGACTCGTTCATTTTTATTGAAAAATTGCCTTGTCATGCTCGGTCAAAGCACATCCGGCCACAAAGTGCTGGCCTTTCTAATTCTCTTTCATTTCTTTTTTCTGGCGATTTATTTTATGGTCCTTTATCGACTGCGATTTGGCCCATTATATGTTCTATAAATATATATATTTATTTTGTTGTCAATTTGAAAACGTCAGCAAATTACTTATAAACTTATAAATAGCAAATTTTGTAGCAGCTCAAAGCTGGTTCTGATGCAACTAATTTGTGTTTTTACCATTTGACATGAGTTTTAACCATTAAATGTTTGAAATGTTTGCGGTTTGCCGCAGACTACAGGCTTTTGATTTAAATATTTCTTTTGGCATGCCAAGTTTGCTTTGCTCTTACACTTGAATCGTTCAATTAAAGCGAACAGCACTCGATATTACGTATACGTAATGTTGCACTTACAATTTAATCTGCCTTGCATGCATTCAACTGGGCAAACGGCCAAAACCAGTAGTAGCAGTGGTTTCGAGGTGACCTACGAAATTGCCTAGAAATAGAAATAGTATCAAGCTCGGTTTAAAAGTCAAAGTATATTAAAGCGCACAGTTTGCTAGATTTTCCTGTTTGGCCTAGTTGAGGGGAAGGAGCTGCAGCAACTGCAGTTCATACAGCATGAGGAATTGTTATAAAGAGCTAACCGGATATTTTCGGAATTTTTAATTAATTCTTCACACACATACGCATACTTGCAGAGCGCACTGTGCACAGTGGGGAAATTACTCCATTTTTGGCATTAAACCATTTTTAAAAGTCGGTAAAATATTATTAATAATGTTCGATCAGTTGGGGATAAATGTCAGTAAAATATCTTAAATAAATAAATAAATATAATCTAAGCTTAATTTAAGTTTAATACTATTATATATTATATAATGCTCTAAATATTACGTCTTTTTGTACTTGTGGCATTAGGTATTACTCCAGTATTAAAAAAATCTTCTTCTTTCAATGAATATGATATGAATACACGTATAAAAGCGAATATATACATATATAAAATATCAAATATACATTATCTTATGGAATAGTTAAACTCTAGTGGATTATCAATGATTCTTCTTCTAGCTTTAAAGTTTATTGACCAATTTTGTTGTAATTTTCAACATATATTCATATGGTTTAAAACTATTGAAGTTAAAGTGTTTTTATTTATTCACCCTGGATTTGATAGCAGAGATGCGTGTCGCTTATCGAAAAGCTCAATAAAAAATATTTTAAATTATGTCACAAAATCTGGTATTTTACTCCATAGTGCTGTGTGCACACACACACACTACTAGATGCATGTAGTAGCTCGTCCACATCCTGAGATGTCCGGCGACTGAGGCTTGTCCTTTTGTTGTTTGTTGCCTTACTCCCTCTCCCCCCTGCCAGGCAAGTTGCAGTGCAGTTCCTGTGTCCATTTTATGCTGCTGCTGCTGCTGCTGTTTTTGTTGTTACTGTCAAAGAGCAAGCAACTGCAACAATTTTCGGCAATTGCTATGAAACGAGGACGCAGCGCTGAGCCCGATTGCAGAGTGATTTCCCCTTGCCCCCGTCGTCTCTGATGCCTGGACATTGGCATGACTATGGCACGGTGTGCTGCCTTTGTTGTTGCTTATTCATTGTGCAAAGTTTGTATAAATTTTTGATTTCTTTACACAAAATGCTGTGCATGTCTCACTCGGTCCTGTCCGACTGTCTGCCATCTTCAGCTTGTTCTGCCGGTTCATCTTCGATGCTGTTGCTGTTGTTGCTATCGCACAACACAAATGCCATTGATTGAGTCACATCGCCTGGGCATATAAATCTCACTGCTGGGGCGTGTCACGCTCACTCTGCCTCACTGTCTGTCTGTCCGCCTCTCTGTCTGTCTGTCTGTCCCTCTGAGTTGGTGCCTACGGTGTGAGTACCTTAAAGTTTTTCGCCGTGCTGCGTCTGTGGCGTTTGACGTAACTTGCCCGATGATTTCGTTATTGTTCGATTGACAATAAAGAATCAACTGAAAGTTGCAAAAGCACAAAATGCCATTGAATTTGCACACACAAACTGACAGACTGACAGACAAACAGACAGACAGACAGAGAGACAGACAGCAAGAATGGCTGCAGCAGGACAGAGCAGTACAATAGTTGTAAGCATATAAAAATAAGTCGCTGGGGGTTTCAACCATATACAAAAGCTACCAAATTTGTATGCAAAAATGCAATAACCGAGTGCAGCTTAAATAAAATGCATTTCAATGATTGCGTTTTGGATTAAAAACACAACAATAACAACTGCAACAACAATGGGAAATTGTGAATTTCATTTCTATATATATATTAAAATATTTGAATGCATTTTGAGCATGAATCCATCTAGCATTTGCAGCTTTGTGTTTAATGAAGTGCAAACAAAAAATGTTATTTTCAATTAGAGCCAAACAATGACAAAGCAGCAAAAGATACAACAGAGAGTACAGAGCACAGAGAAAGATATGGAACGAACGCAGGAGAATGGCATAAAAGCTGAGCAAAGAGCAGTTAGACAATGCGTAAACAGAAAACTTGAAATGCCTGCGACATGCAGAACATGTGAGACTTCTGAGTGGCATGCAAATTCAGCTTGCAACACGGCAATAGCAACAACAACAACAACAACAACAACTACAACGACAATGTGAAGTGCACTCAAAGCTCGAAAATAGTTGCTGTCGGCTTTACATTCGTTTCTTTGGCAACCTGCTGCTGCTTCTTTCTCTATTTGTCTTATCTGCCAAATAATGCTTTGCTCTGCAGCTCGGCTCAATTCTGCAGCTCTGCAGCTTTTGCCAACCAATACATAACACACACAGCTGCGTCATAGCTGGTAATACGAGTATTGCCGGAAATTTAAGCAAGTGCAAAAATGCTGATGCTACAATGCCACTTGAGTCTCCATCTGAAGTATTGACAATAGATGCCGAAGTAGCTCAAAGAACACACAAAGAACGTTTGCAATTTTTTTTATGTATTATAAAAATTTACAAAATCTATGAAAATAATTTAAGAAATTTGTTATGATATGAGAATGTTAATTTATTAAACCCTGTACTTTTTAGAGAGACACAAGAGTCTATTTTTAGTGCACATGGAAAATGTGTATAGGAGGCAGAAAGAGGCATGGTGGATCCCACAAAGTATGAATATTTAATTCTAAATTAAATTCTAAATCGATTGTTCATAGTTGACATTAAATAAATAAATAAATGAAGGTGAGAATTCGAGCCCAATGGACAGACGAATAGATGGATAGATGGATAAATGCTAGACGTTAAGCCCGAATTCCCACCTTCATTTATAAAAAAGTCGCTTTACAATTGTAAATTTAAATAAAAATAAATAAATAATTAAACGAGTTTCAAACCAAAACTTTTGAATCTCCGTCAGTTTTTGGTTGGGTTTACAGTTCATCTTGTTTCCAAAGTTTTTAACATGTTTCGATCCAGTTTCATAGTTTCATTAACTAGCTTTACAATCTTACAGATACCCTATTATTTTAAACTCCATTAAAACCTTACGCATACTCGAATTTAGAGCATATCGGCAAGTCTACTACTCCATTCGATGTCTGGTCAATAATTCTTTCTCCATCAATAGCTATTGGGCTTTAGCTGCAGTTTTCACCTTTTCATTTTGGATATGAAGCATGCTCTTATTTTGCCAAACATTTGGCATAAGAATTATGCCATTTTTGGTTCGGCATATTTATCATTTATGCCTCACGTGCTTGAATTATGTGGAAGTGTGTGGCTTATTGTTGCAATAACAACAAATACCAACAATATAAGCTGATTGCCATTTGTGCTCTCGGCTCGGCTAAACATTCAATAAATAAAACAGCCAAATTACATAAATATGCAGGCATATAATATATGTACTTACACGAGGCTGTATATGTAAAATGTGTTGACTTTTTTACGGCGGCGACGTGCAAATTTAAAAGTGTTTTTGATTTGTTGTTGTTGCCGCTGTTGTTGCCACTGTCGGCGGCATATATATTAAATTTATATGCCAACATTTCACGCACTTCTAATTTATGTGGCAAAAAGTTTATGTCGCAAATAATTTTTACAGCCAAACAACTTTATTTTTTGTGCATTACTTACGCTGCGACATTCGCCCTCGTTTGCTTTCTTCTGTCTTTCTCCTTCTCATGATGTGTATTTTTTATGCTGGCTATCAAAAAATCAAATTGCATTTTGCACTTGTCGCTGAGCATCGTACATCTTACATCCTGCATGACATCGCCACAAGCACTTGGCATTATTCTCTAAACATTTTCCATAAGTACGTGTATCTTTGTGCATGCAATCAAACTTGGTCCGGCAACACAAGCCTCTTACATTTTGCCAAAGTCGAAAACACTCTAAGAGCCAGTATATTGGCAATATAATGAAATACTACTTACCTTGAGTTTTCAACTTGAATGCGGCATGGATACTTTATGTTTTAGGTAGACTTTATGATTGTGCTCTTAGTTCTTTGCCAGCAGCAAGTGCGCGGAATTCGCCATATTCAGTTTCAGCCTTCAAACCGGAGTGTGGCCCAACTCTCGCTGGCCGAACTTTCGTTGGACGAACTCTCGTTGGCCGAGCACTCGCTGGTCAAACTCTCGTAGGTCCAACTCTTGCTGGTGCAATTCCTGCTGGCCGAAATTTGGCTGGCCTAACTCTCTCTGGCCGAACTCTCGCTGCTCCAGCTCTTGCTGTCCCAACTCTTGCTTGCAAAACTCTCGCTGGCCAAACTCTTGTTGGCCCAACTCTCGCTGGTCGAACTCTTGAACTTTGGGTGGCCGAACTCACGCTGGCCGAACTCATTCTGACCTAAATCGATCTCTCGCTGCTCTATCTCTTGCTGTCCCAATTTTTGTTGGCCCAACTCTCGCTGGCCAAACTCTCGTTGGCCCAACTCTCGCTGTCCGGAATCCTATACTATTTGTAAATAAATACTTAGTTGAGTTCAAAATATTAAAATGTTTCCCTATTTATTTTAGTTAGTAATTACTTTATTAGGCATAGAGCATCTAATGGACATTTATTTCTCGAGCAGCAAAGGTTAAGTACCATAATTGAAATTAAATCCTTTAACTGTTTATTAAAATTTGCTCTATAACAATATTACACTGAATTAAATTAAGCAAACTACACAGTTGCAGCAGAAGCAACAAAATACATGCATATATGTATATTTGCATTACATACATATCAAAGCCCAGAAGGGGCTAAACTTTTACCTTGTTTTTCCCTTTTTTATTTGCTGCTACAACGGAGCAGTTATTTTTTCGTTGGGCAGTGCCCGCAGCGTTGTTGCTGCTGTTGTTGTTGCTGTTGTTGTTGCTGCTACTGATGTTGCAGTCGCAGCCATAGTGATGTTGCCATAATGCTTACCTGAGCGCAAATAAAATTATAAAAAACAAAAAACAAAACTTAAAAAAAAAATGCTAAAAGAAAAATTTACATGAAATCGCTTAAGTGCTTTTGCTACGAGTATAACTTTAGTTAGGGCCAGCCCCTCAACTGTTTGAAAACTTTCCACAATGGAGGTACAAAAAAAAACAAAAAAAAAAAAAACTCTTGTTATTATATACGTATATTATATATGAGAAACTTGTGCACATGTGAAGTGCAATAAATGCGGCAAATTACACAAATTAAATCGCAGACAAGGGCGAACTGTGGTTCGCCTTTTTAGTCGTTTTCCAACACGTATTCAAACTACACTTGAGCAAACGGCTCGTCTCATTTAAAAGGCAGTTCAAACTTCCGCATAGAACTCGGCCCATTCATTTAGTGCTGGACAGCTCCGGGCTATGGGGCGATGAAGACTGAATCAAAACTTAGAATAAGCATCAAATGCGTTGCCATTGACAATCTGCTTCCGTGTACAAGTTTTTGCTTTCTGTCAGTTATCTTCATTCTATGCTCTACGCCATCTTTTCTGCTGTGCTTTGTGCTCTTTCTTCCCTTTCTTGTCCCAGCCGTCGACAGCTGCTGATTTTCTTCTTTATTCCTTCTTATGCCATTTTTTCATGCCCTTTTTCGCCTGCTCTTCATCTGCTTTTCATGCGCCTGCTACCTTTGCATTGTCTGCTGCATGTAACTACATAGCTGCGGGCGCCATGTGCTTTCCACCATTTTGCCCTCTCCGCTTTGGCGCAGCGTCTTGGACTGCAATGGCTGCCAGTGTTGCAGCAGCGGCTCCTGCTGTTTTCCTGCATGTTGGCCAAGTGCATTGACCGACGACCCACTGACACAAACTGAACCGACAGTTGGAAGACCAAACGAAAACTGGTTACAAATTGAATGAAATAATTATTATACTCTAGATTATGTAAACAGCAGGGGGTTGGCTCTAAGCGTAATCCTTTGAGAGTGTCGTTTAATAAGGAAATACAATGCTGGGAAAATTAAATAGTATTTCACTTTCTTATTCAATTGCTTTCTTAAATAAAGATGCATGTGTCTGGAAAATTATTTCCGAGATATAATAAAATTATTTTCCGTACTAAAATCAATTTCGAACTGCCTTAAGTATAAGCAATATACTACAATATATAATATAATATAATTGGTGGAATAGAGTTACCCAAAAACAATAATTAAATAAGGGGCAATGCTATAGAATATTTGTGCATTTATTTTAAATAAGTACTTAGCTTCGTATTAAAAATTGTTTATTCATGGGCAATTATTAAATGCTGAAATCAATACAATTCACCAAAATCTACAACTGCATATGAGCTGTAATATCAAGTAATAATGGTAATCAATTATTGTTTTTTTTAAAAATACTTAGGCCTAATATATGTAATTGCTGAAAAAGTGTTATTCAAAAATATTATTATTTAAATAAAAGGCAATGAAGTTTCGGTATTGATTTCAGATAGGTAGTTTTGTATTACAAATTACTATGAAAATTTCCCGCATGAAGCTGAAATTACCGAAATATTTTGTAATGCATTTACAGCGCATTTCATTCTAAATTAGTTTTACAATTATTCAGCAGCAATAAAACAATTGAAATTTGACAAAATGCAAGCGTGCGAAATGTGAAAAGTGAAAAGTGCTGGCCACAATTCACACAGAAAGCAGAGAAAACTCAAATGAAATTTAATTAGTGCCAAAATGTGAAATTATTTTTCACTAATTACGCTGCCAGCCAACGAGTGTTGGACCGTGGTTTACATTTTTGTTTAAATTGACCAAAACTGTCCACCAGCTTCCATTTGGCCCATTGCAACATGTTTCAATTTCTGTGTGTGCTTTTATCGACCCCATCAATTTCATTCAATACATTAGCCAATTCATTTGTTTATCTACATTATGCGCATGTTGAAAACTTTTTTCCTGGCACTCGACGAGTTTTTGGACCCAACTCAAATTAAGCCTCCTTGTAATACGTAGCTAAATTTTTAGCTTGCTTGTTGCTTCGCCTGGGCTGCTTATCATCGATTTTATTGGCATAATCAGCGTTGAAATTTTGCGTTTAGTACCAAGTTTTTGGCAAACTGCCACGCCCATCAGCCAATTCCGTAGGCGACGCAACGCACGCCTCCTTCAACCGTTCAAAAGCGATAAACATTTATCTTCATTACACAATTTGCGGCAGTTCTCGCTTCGCCTGGCCTCTTGCCCATCCACATTCCCCCCCTGAACTACCTTCTTCAGCTTCTTTACTGCAATTTTGTTGTTATTTTGAGCGTCGTAGCCCGTCATCATCGCTGCTGCTTGTGCAGCTTAATGAAAAACTTTTCGCAGGATTCACAACCCTTTTTTAATTTTTATTAAGCAGAAAATTGGCCAGCTACCCCTTATGCAAAAAATGCTAAGAAAATGTTAATGCAAAGTAGCAAAAAAAGCAAAAAAATTAAAAAATAAAGGCGAAAAGCAAACGAAGCTAAGGGCAAGTTGACTTGACTGACTTTGAGTGCGCTACTTGGCAGCAATTGATTAGAGCGCTGACGGATATTCCATGAAATAAAAATTTGATGAATAACGCGCATATTGAATATTTAATTTAAGAATTTATGATATACGATATACTTTACTTTTTCGTAGTAGAGTTTTTTAATTTCTACACCACGCAAAATAATACAAAATGGTCAATTAACTAGCCGAAGAACAAATTTCTGTAACTCCCAGAAGAAGGCGTGGCAAATCCCATTAAGTATACATTAAGTATACATTTAATCATGACGACTTAAGTAAACTGTAAACCTAAATATTACAAACTATAAGACAGACATCATTTTTGGCAGTTAAGTTTTCTTTTATGTTCTTCTATCTCAACAGAAACCAAGAAGATATGCAACAGTCAATTTGCTCAACTGTGTGTCTCACATACTACATTCTTCTACTATCGGTTACGTCCGACTGTAGCCTTCGGTCCAACTGATCTGCTTGGTCGTTGCTGGTTTATTTTTTATTTGCTTTCTATTTGGTTTTGCTTTATAAACTTTTTCTGCTGCTTTTCGCTTCGCCCACGCATCGCTTTTATTCTTGTTAAAACAATCTTTTTTAAGCTGATTTGCCAGCTTTCTCACAAGAGATAGAGAAAGGGAAATAAAAGGGATTGCGAGAAAACAAATTAGCAAATAATTTCTGTTATTAGCCGCGTGGCACGGTTCAAATACTTTCAATCAATGACCAGTGCCGTTTTTAGCCCAAGGCTCTAGACTCTGCCGCTGCCTCTGCCACTGCCCTGACCTGTTTGCCACCGTATGTTGCACGTGTCATTGTTGTTTTCAATTTAATTGCTAGTTGCTGGCCAGGCATGCTTTTACTGCACTCATATCATATTAATTATTTTTTTATGCCACTTCATTATAATTTGTATAATGAATAAATGAAGTTACTTGCTCTACGCGTCTATATCTCTCTGGCTGGGTTAATTAAATTTTAATTTTTGCATGCCGCAAAAAATATTCAACAAAAATGTACAAGCATTTCATGTTGAGCTGGCCAATTAATTTAGTTTGAACAATTGCAGCAGTACGTTAGTGAGCCTCCATGGCGTATGATTAATCTCGTTTTAATGAAGCTATCAGCTATATATTTATGTACTATATTCCGATAGCTAGCTTAGCGTGTTACTGTTGAATTTTATTTCGCATTAAAAGTTCTAGAATTTAATTAGTGCATCAAACTCGCATGCTAGAAAGCAAGTGCGCATGCCGCATACGCCATGTTGCATGCCACACCACAGCAATATTGTATAGCTGTCACATGCCGCTTTTGTGCTTTGTCCCAACAAATTTGGCGATGCTTGCTTATTTAGTTAATTATCTCAGATTACTTGCTCTTGATTATTTTCTAACATTGCTGTTTTTGTTGTCGATGTTGTTGTCGTTGCTGTTGTTGTTGTTATTGTTGTTATACTATGTCTGTTGGTTTTTGCTGCTAGCTGTTGTAAAGTCAGCAACTTTGGCCGTCTGTCTGCTCGTCTTGGGGTCCATCATGTTTACTTATTTGAACGCAGCATGCGGCATTGCCATCACAGCAGGAAGGCGAAAGTCAACTTGGATTTTCTTAGTCGATTCCCTTGGCAAACGCTTTACAGTCTGTCTGTTTTTCTGTCTAAAGTCTGTGCGTCTGTCTAACTGTCTGTGTGTCTCTGTGGCTGTGCTGATTCATTTGTAGCATTGCCATATCAACAATTAAATTAAACGTGTTTGCCTTACACAAGCACAGCTTAAGCTGTCTCAATCAATGTTCCATATAGCCAAATATAAGTATTAGTTTGTCTGTGCGACATGCCAGGCACGTGCGACATTTTAAATTACTAATTACTATCATGTCTACCTGAGCATCTGGTATTTTGGGCAAATAATTATCAGGCGCACAGCAAGAATTGCTGGCATTCTTGAAGCTGGACAAAGCTCAGTGCTGCCAATTTATCCATTTTGCGGACAGATCTGTCCTTTTTTTGAACAGGTAATTGCAGTAAATGCAATTTCAGCTTATTGATTTACCTAATTTACCTAATTTAGCTTACCCATAATTATATATTTATCTGTATCTGTATTATTTTTGACTTCATCTCTAATGGGTTTTAGAGGCGATGGCAACACAGGCCGAGTTATACCCTGTACGCATTTAAAGACCAGCTCATTTCGTGTGCAGCTGCTATAATTTAACAAGTCAGTTTATACGCTTTTATTTTCATGAAAGTAAGCGCACTAATTTAAGACCACACACGTTCACTTGTCCCTTGGCATATCCATGGGCTATGCCAATTGCTGGCCGCTGATTTCGTTTGGCAGACAGCGCCACGGCTGGCGCACGTATTGCGGTCAAAATTAACAAGCGTCCATCAGGCAAAGCCATCATGCTGCACTCGATTACTATTCTCATTCTCATTCCCAGATCTAGTTCCATTCCCGTTGCCATTCCTGTGCCCATTTGCCACGTCAAACGCAAATAAATACGCAACTGCAGCTGCTGCAGCAGCCAGTCGGGGATTTTCCAGCTGTTTTCCGGCTAGCCCATTCCCTGCCACCGCCCCCTTTGCAAATGAGCGGCAATAAACGCCGAAAGCAGAAAATGCAAGTTAATTACGTTTTTCAATTAAGCGCCAGTCGGTTTGACCGACACTCGGTCAGACGCAGTCAGACTATGACTCTGGTTCTCTTGTCCCCTCCTGGAGGAGCAGCGGGATTTGGGGAGAAATAGATGAAAGTAAGCCTCCAAATTTGGCATTGAAATTGATTTTGTGGCTGTATGTTCTGCGTTGCACTCGCTACTTAGACATACTATGGCAATTCAGAGAGCATTTAAAGTTCTCAAGTTCCGTAGTAGTTACGGAAATTTTGTTTATGCTTATGGGAAATATTTTCATTATATAGTTACAATGTAATCAGTAAATAGGCGTTGCAAGATATAAACGATAATACACAGCAATTCATATCCAAAACACTAGTTCGTCGAATTTTTCTAATGTTGTAATAACATATTAGATATATAAATCTTCTTCTGTCCTCTACACTTATTAAATGGTTTCTTTTAATTAATCATATGACTTCAACCATGCATAACAAACTTTAGTTATCATTCTACTTGTTCCATTTTTTTATGGATTTTATCTTTAAGTTCGTAACGTCATTCAATGTATGGTTAACAATAACTCGATTATAGTTTTAGATATCCATGACATTCCTATCATTCCCCAACTCACATGTATGTGTTGTTAAACACACTATTGAATAGTTTAGTTTCGAAGCTCAACCGAGCAACAACAAATTTTCGCTTTATTTATTTATTTATTTATTTAATTTATTATAAAAATATAAGATACGAAAAGAAAATCTGGGAAAAAATAAGTTTAAAATATGAAATTAAATTAAAGAAAAAATAAAATAAGGATCCAGTATTCGCTGCAAGGATATGGGGAAAACCCAGAAAAACCCTTTACGCTTTAATAAGTTATAATTTTTGCAATTACAATGTGTTTACCTAACTAAAAAGAAATACAAGTAAAATTGAAATGGTAAGTACGCATTTTGAGGGGTAAATTATTTAATACTTTTGTCATATCTTCTGTATTAGAAAGGGTAAAGAACTTTGATAATAAGTGTGTAGCAGGCAGAAGGAGGCGTGGCAGGACGACGGGCCGAGTCGATATAGGGATGTCCATCTGTCTGTCCGTTTGTCTGTATAACTTGAAATTTATTAAATCTAAAGCAGCCATTTTTGATTTGTACACCTACCACCACACCATACGCAGATCAAGTTTATTTCAGTTTCCATAAATTACTATAAATTGTGGGGGAAAATATTTTTATGCTGTTAGTATTAACAATAAATATAAATACAACTTATAAGAAATATGCATATATGAATGTTGCAATCGGCGTTGATTGTTTTGTTTATTGCTACATATATTTTTTAAGCATTCAATTTTTTTATGTATTCACTTACTGCTTATGTGCTAAAAACAACAATTTGCTCAAAAACAGCTGTCTGTATACCGAAGAGATAATCAGAATGAAGACGACAAATGATTTTGTATTGGTTAAGAAACAGAAGCTGGCCACATTCACACACAAAAAATCAGAATATTACTTTTGCAGGAATTGTTATCAAACAAGACTTCGCATAACTGAATTAACTATTTCAGAAAAGTGTTACTGTCGCTCTGGATTCAGAGGATTCAGGCCATGCTGTAGTATGTCACTAAGAACGATTCCTTGGAAGCGCCAGTAACTTTAATCTGATTTTGCTCGAGAAGATAAATTTCTTCAATACTGTGTGAACTGTGTAGAGATGTTTGGGACCAAGAAAGACGATTAGAATATCATGAACCTGTCAAGTAAAGCATTTCAGTAAGCAAATTTTGATACCCGAACCTGTGTAGCAAAAGATACTGATAAAACTATTGTAGATTATGCCGTTGATAATGATTCAAAAGTAAACGTTGCCAATGTTATTGTTGGTGTTGGTACAGAGTCTCGGACAGATCCTACTACAGAGGCTGCTACTGCTACTGTAGTTCCAGAGCAACAACGGGAGAAATATGTTTGAGCTCAACGGAGCAACAAGAGAAGAAATATTAAATCAACGAGGCTTGGGCTGAATAGCGTCCTAATGTCAGTTGGTCCACCAATGACTGGTTGATGATATTTTGGATTATTTCGATTCCTAAACTCCTCAGACATTTTATCGATCATCACTTTTTGATTTTCGCATGGAATTTCAACATCAGTAACGATAGCTAAAATCAAAAAGTGATGATCAAGAAAATTTCTGAGGAGGAGTTTGTGAATTGAAATAATCCCAAATATCATCAACCAGTCATCAGTGAACCAACGGACATTAGAACGCTATTCAATCCAAGCCACGTTTATTTAATATTTCTCCCGTTGCTGCTCGGTTGAGCAGTAGCCTCTGTAGTAGGATCTGCACCAGACTCTGTCCGAGACTCTGTACCAACACCAACAATAACATTATTATAAAATAAGAATACGATTTAGTATTTATGACAAGTTAAAAATTCTCTGCTCTACCAAAGGCTGTGGAAAGTAACTTCAATCTATTTAAATCCTAAAAATCGTTACAATTTGTACATTTCCCAGTTAGCTGCTCCCCTAACAGCACTTTATTGATGCAGTGCATTTGTAATTCGTCGAATTACAAGGCTTGCTTTTATTTTTCATTATTCTGGACAATTTATTGCTGCGGCTCTGTTGCGTTCACATTGAGGTACGTACTACGTCTGTGTGTGTGTGTGTGGATATTTGGAATTGTATCGATGTGGCGACCACGAAACATAATTCATCATTCATGTGTCCAAACTGACACGTTTGTGGCCACAAACAGAAATAAAATTCACTTTGTGTGCGGTTGCCAATTGTATGGTGTTTATTTTTTATTTGGCCTACTTTTTGTTGTTGTATTTCGTTTGATTGTGACTATATTAACGCTTCAATTTTTTGGGTGGCTTGCTGTGTTATCAAATATTTATATTCTTTGTTCGCACAATGCATATTTTTTTTGGCAGCCATGGGGGATCATGGCCCAGCGAAATTAATCACAAAAATATGCGCTGAAGTGGAAATTTTTGTAATCAACGCGACGTGCTCGATTGATGAGCGTGAAGACTGCCTGAGCTTGAGATGCCTTGAATCCTATCAGACTCGTAACGTGCCAAGATGGCTAATAACTTTGCCAGTTTTATGGTTGCCTGCTACTGCTGGGCTGGGCGACATTAAAATTTAATATATTCTTAATTTTTAAATAGGCAGCGCTGTTAACGTTGGCAAACTACTTAAAGCCAGCCAACGATTCGACTCGATTCGGCTCGACTCGACTCCACTCGACTCGCCTTGAGTCGGCTCATGGCAAGTAGATGCCACTTGAAGCCGTATAAATCCAAGATTGCGGCCTCCAACTTGTCGCATGTGTGTATGTGTATATATATATATATATATATATATGTGCATGTGTGCATGTGTGTGGTTGCTGTCTTGGCTTCATCCATGACTGGCCTCTGTGCTGTCTGTGTGTGAGTGTGACTGTAATTGAAGCAAAATGAAAATCTTTTATTCATGAGGCTATAAAATTGCCCAATTTTCAGGCCATTAGCAAAATTTACGCCTTTTTCTCTGCACGCAGCGCATAGTGGCCATTAAATACAGTCGCCTGCATAAGTATGCATGCCATGTGGCGGGTGTTTAGATTTCCAATCCCAATCGTGTCTGCATTTTATTTTTTTGAAATACACTTTAACACTTTACGCTGCGCTCAATACCTCCATGGTTTTGGGCACTATAAATTCAGCCAGACCACGTGGCGTATGCTTGATTTCCAATATACCATGTTAATGTACGAAGTACATAGACCACGCTACACCCTTCATCTGCGTGTCAGCTGCAGATGTCAGTGCATAAGCCTATTAACCGCGCTCCATTTGTATCGAAAGCAGCTTAGATATGTCAACATTGTAATTAAGAGCAGTTGAAAACAAGGCCCGAATCAAAGTCACAAGATTGCGGACTGTCGCACAGCAAACCTGCGAAATATTATGAAGTCACGCATTGCCTGTCGGCTTTCACGGCACTCCGAGCTCCCGAGACACATCCAATTATAATGTTAATTATGTGGTCAAGCGCGATATTTAGGTACTTGACACTAACTTAACAATTGGTATCAATACGTTGGGAAAGCAAGGCTGTGTGAAAGCTAAAGTTGACACTTTTAGAAGCTGTGGACATTTGTTTTTTATTTAAAATCTGTTTAAGTAATGCCAGAGCAGATCAGTCGGGCAAAATGTTACCGTCAGACATATTGTTTATTATTATATTTAATTTGTTGAATCGAACCCGATAAGTAGACTATGTTATTTTTAAACAATTTTTAATACCTCAATTCAATTCAAATAATTGAATATATATAAAATAATTCAAAATGAGATTTTGAATAAATATTTGCAGCAAGAGCTCTCAGTCTTATTGCTATGACAGCTGAAACAATTAATTAAAGCCTGCTGCAATTTCATTGCTCATTGTTAGAACACAACAGATAATTTTACAGCATTTAAGTCATGCCAGCAACGATGACAATATCCTTTGCCAATTGCAGTCTGCCAACTGGCTCATAAGCACTCTTTAGATACGCACACACAGATACACAAATACACGCACAGACACAGTTAAGTATTTGCTGGCAAATTGCCGTTGTAATCAGTAGGAATCAAATTCGAATAGTTTGTGCGGTTCAATGCTTGTTGGCACTAAAAAGGGAATTCATCGTAAATTGCAAATGCCAACTGCTGCTCATTTTGCCCACTTGTTGGCCATAATACGTAATAGATCTCGATTTCGGAATATGTGTATTTTAAGTTATAGCTCAGCATTAGCTAAATTAATACGCAATATTTAATATGCAGATCTAAAATTTAATTATACGCTGTACAGCTTGAATCGAAATATATTTATGCGTTGGTTTGGCTCTGCATTCGAGCTGGAATTAAAGCCGAAATTATTGCCGTTTGCCAGGGCTGGAGCATGGCAAATAGAAACCAGCATTAGAAATCAAATAACAATGCCAGCTCGTGTGGGCTGTCAGCGGGTTGTCAGTGGGTTTTGTCAGGCTTTGGTTGCCTTCAATTACACCTCCTAGCTGGCCAGTTGGCCAGTTGGTGTGGCCGTGTTCAACATGCAAACAAATGGTCGAAAAAATAGAAAAAAAAAAACTATGTATATGTTTACCCACATTTGCACACATGGCACATGTGCACACACTTGCACACTTACGGACACAGACACAGACACAGGGGCTGGTCGTGCCACACTCAAAGCGGAAGTATATAGGGGCATTTAAATATGCAAAGGAAGTGTGCACTTAATTTGTGCCATCCTTGTTGTTTGCCTTTGTTGCTATTGCCAGTTGTCCTCGTCTTTTTTTTGTGTTTTTGGCCACACAAACAAAAACAAAAGCGCCGATCTGACTCTAACCAGTCTGCGCAATATTCCAGCTCGAACACAAATCCCAACTAATGTGGGCCGAAAACTTTTGCGTGCCCATAGACCATACACCAGCTGACTCTGTTGACTGTTGAGTGCGGCGAGTGGCGACTGGCGAGTAGCGAGTGGTAAGTGGACCATGGACCGGAGGACACCAGGCCGACCAGGCCCACCAAGCAGCGCTGGTCAAAATGTTGGCCATGGCCCGCTGTTGCTGCCACTGCACTGTGGGCTTCATTGCAAAAAAAAAACTGGCCAAAAAATGTGTTTTTCTTTGTTAGAGCGGGGACTTATCAGCCAACCTGTTATAATAAAGTTACAGACTTGAAATTTGTAATTAAATATTAAGTACCGGAATTAATTACAAGCCGATCGGACTGCGTCTACAATTTGCCCATATTAGGTAAAGAGTTTGCATAGCCCCTTACGGTATGCAACAAAAATATGCATTTAGGAAATTATATCTATAACGTCTAAGGTATTTCTACAAATTAAACTCGAATTAATCGTTTAATAGACAACATATATATCTAACAACGATTCTAAGCGACTAATATTTAATAGGTTATACTACTACTTTTTATTTTGAATCCTACATTTATGAAACATTATGAAATTGGAAATTTGTCTACCGTTTTAACTCTCTAGCCCACAGTGCGTTGGCCCGCTAGCTGGCCATGTGCCATGGCAGAGCAAAAGTTATCAGTGGGTTGGCTGCTGCACGCTGCCCATTTCCAACTGACAGTTTTAATTGCCTTGAATGTTTGCAAATTTCTTATGGGAAATTGTTGTAGCATGCGGTTGCTTGGCTCTAGCTGCAACCAAGAGCATCCAAAACTCAAACCCAAACCCAAGCTAGACAGTCTGCCAGTCAGTCAGCCAGTCCGATAGACAGACAGACGCCGGAGCAAATCTTAAGCTTGTGAGAAAACTTTGCGCTGTACTTTTTTTTTGTGTTTTAGCAAAATGCTATTGCAAAACTTTTCAGATACATGCAGCAGATAAACTGTTCAACATGAGGGCGGGAGAAGTGCTACTAAAAGCCAGCTGCATGGGGTCGTCGATTTTGAAATGAATTCGAATGCATATAGGAAATATGCTAATGAATTGGTTAAACTTTTAAAACTAGTCGTAAAGACTGCATACTAATGGTGGCTAACAAACACAAAACTTTGCATAATTAACTCTAAAGAAGATTATAAACATAATTTAAGCTGCGAAAACAAACGCTAAATGAAATAATTGTGTGTTCGGTAAAAATAATATTGAACAATAAGTATTAATGACTGAGGAATTTAGAAGATCTAAAGAACAAATACAAACAAAACCAGTAAGGACGGAGCTGATCAGTAGGAAGCAAGGCTACAGTCGGACAGAACAGTGGGAGACTTTATGCTTTGTGTTTTAATAATCACTCTCACACAGTAGCAAGATATGCGCGTATACACAAACCACTTCCCCTTCTTTCCAGTGAAACGAATTGCCTGTTGCATATCTTCGCTGTTTTTTTTCTGATCGTAATTAATTCACAACATCGATTGAGAATGCCATAGGCTACGTATATAATAAATTTAAGTTCGTAGCTTTAAAATTCAAGCTGCTGATGTGGAAAGGGAAGGTCAAGAATCTATTGAATATATTTTCCATAAATGAATTTAAATTGTATTCCTAATCATATATTAACAATTTCCGTGTTTAAATCCAAATAACTGCCATAAATTTTCAATTCAACTACGAAATAATTGAAAGGAAACAGCGGGAGCCAAGTGCGCAAATACCTGTCCTACGCTCCTTCATCTCTACGTCTCATTTTCTATCAAAACACGTAGACACAAGTGTCAATCGCACGCATCAGGCAGGACAATCGGGTGCTGCATGATGCCCGGTTGGACGAACGGGTCTCAGCTGTAGCATGTCAAAGACTGTGTGTGCTCTCAAATTCAGTAAATTTTCTATTTTATACGTAAGCGTATTAGTTTACACAAAGAATTTGCAGTTACACAGATGGAGACGGAGAAATGGAGAGTAAAGAGTGGGAGTTGGGGGCGTATGTATTAATTAAGTGTACGCAAACTTAAAGGCATTACTCATGCGCCCCGTGTGCCGGCTGATGAAAATTAAGAGCGATACAGTTCAACAGTAAGTTGAAGCGTAAAATACACAGACAGCAAACAACAGCAGCAGCAACAACAACAACAACAACAACAACAACAACAACAACAAGAGCGAAAGCAACAAGAAGATAAATGCCTGATCATTATTACAGTGCCATAAATAATGAAGACAAACGGACACAGGCACTGAGACCGAATACCAACAGAGACAGAACGCACCTTTGCCAAGTGGCAGTTGACATTGTGCTAAATAAACCGACTGCCGAATACCCTGTACTTGAGAATTCTATAACAAGCTGTATACTGTGGGAATGTTGTTAATTTGCTGCAGCTAATCCACCCGTTGGCAAGTGTTTTTGGCAAGTATCTGCTGCTGTTGCGGCCCTTGAAATAACTGCTATTAAAGCGGTCCAACAAAACAATTATTGAGCATTTAATTGCTCGACAAAATGTAATTAAGCCAAGGTAGCACGTTCCACATGCAACACAGTCAAGTTCGGCGCGATAAACCGCACACTATAGGTTGAAACTTTGTGCATTTGTCAATGTTACACACACACGCACACCGACACAGACACAGAGAATCAGATACAAGTTTTGCTACAGATACGGATACAAATAGAGATACATTTGGGTGCGGTTTAAAGCCAGGCTGATAACGTGTCCATTAAATGCAGTTAAAAGCCCTTGACGCTTGACGCGCTTAGCCAGAAACGTTGACAAGAGGCCTATTAAAGCCAGAAGAGATTCAAAAATTTTCGGTGACGTGTGCAAAAAAAGGAAAACCGAAATTCTCGAGTGCGACAAAATCGTGCCGCTGCGAATTTGTGGCAGCTTTCAGCTGACTGCTGACTGACCTAACTATCTAGCGGCGTTTAGCACAAAAGCTATACTTTGCAGCAAGTTTCAATTTATTAACCAAATAAAATGCAGATAACAGCCTGGGGACTGAATCAGTGTGGAAGGGGATGGGAAGGGGATTTAGGAAGAGGGGGATGTGGGCCTATCCAAGACAGTGCCATAAGCGGCAGGCGCTGTCGAAAGTTTTTGATAGATGCGCCAACTTGCTGCAAAACTACGCAACTTCGTCACGAACTCAGCGAACTGAAAGTGAAAGAGCTGAAGCTGCAGCGATGCAGGAGAGTGTGGGTGAGAGGGGGAGGGGGAGGGGGTGTATGCATCGCAGAGGTAAATTTCCTGTTGCAACTTTTGATTGACACCTGTGCCAATAGTTATGCCGCTCTTTTATTTTGTTGTTATTTAACCTCGACTATTTGACCGTGGATATTGTTTGGGTGCACACTGTTAACGCCGTTGCACTAGGTTGGCCAACGATACTGGCAAAATTGCGGAATTTTATTTGTTACGCGCCTCTGACTCTCAATGCAATTTCAGCCAGACCAGTCTGAATATTTGCTAGTCCTTTGTGTGTGTGTTATTGGAATTGCTTGCTTTCAAAGCCGCCAGTTTATGCATTTGTTTTTCAGTTTTATTCAGCAGCGCCCAGCAAAAGGCGCCAACATATTGAACGCGCAAAGCCCCAACTGTGGTAGATTGGGGCTTTGCAGTATTTACCAAATAGACGATTGATGTCCAGTGTCGGTAACGGTTTAATCCACACCAGAGGCACTAACGAAACTATTTAGCCAGTAAAATATTGCCGGAAGATTACATTTACAATTTGCATTGATTTTTTCAAAAAGTAATTTGTAGAGAAAAATAAAATAAATAAAATAAATAAATAAATCAAAGTAAAATGTTGATAAAGCATTTTATTTAAAATTATTTTAAAATGTTATTTAATATTTAAACAACTATTTAAGCCAACAAATAATAATTTTAGTGGCAGGTTATGCCTAGTTCAATGTGAAAAGCATTAAATATATCATATATAATATTTAAGTCAAATTACTCACGAATTTCAGACGATATCTAACGAACTCCTTAACACTTGATAACTTTTGTAAACCATAATTACTGTTCTAATGCTTATCAATGAAATTGGCCTGCCAGATGTACATGCTAATACTTTAATCCAGTTTTGTCATGTTTCTTCTTTTTCGAAGTACTTTAAGCCATTTTGCAGTTGCGAATTGAGTTGAACTGCAGCTTTTACTGGCGAGCAGGATGAGCGCTTAATGCGATTTTCGGCATTGCCTTGATAGACAGCAGTCTATGTGTGCGTGTCTGTGCATATGTGTGCACCATCCATGTGTATGTGGCTGTGTATATGCATAGGAATGAGCAATGAGTTGTAAAAAGTTTTTCGATTAAAGTTCATAATTACAGTTGCAATGTTGCAACAAGATGCAGCAGTTAGTGCGACTGGATCCACTCGTAGATGTGTGGCTGAACGAGAGCTGCCATCTTTTAGTGTGTGCAGCTAACTGCTTTCACATGCTGATTGGCAAAGTACTTTTAATTGAAAATCTTTAGCTTTGAAGCGCAACGTTGACAGACAGACCGACCGACTGCAGACATATTCTGTGTACATACATATCTTTGCACTTGCACATTGACCCAAAACCTGACTGTCTAGATGAAGCGATTTACATTTGGCCCACAAAAGTGCAACTAGAGAGAGTATTATAGAAGCGGCGACACTAATATATATACATATACATACCTACATACATGCTCTATATTAACGCCCATACAAATTTGGGAATATTTTTCATTGCATACCCAAAGGCGCTACATATCGCATTGTTATAAACCAAATAATAGCAAGACGTTGTTTATGCATCGATTTAAACAATCTATACCGTTTAAAAAAGAAAATTGTGTCAACTACACACCAAAATTATTTAAAGGCTTGAACTCATTTTTTTTTTAAATATACATACCTTGTTATTTTAAAAAAATCCTATTTTAACCTCAAGCTGCAACCCCTGAGAGTTATCCAATCAGGCTAAAACATTCTGGTTTATTGTTTTATAGCTAATCGCATATTTAAAATAATATATCCCATAATCTACTAATAGACGTAAGCGCAACATGGAGCTTAAACTTATCATGCCAAACATTCATACACGACTTGGTATACAAATTCGTATTCAATTTTGCATTTTTTCTGATTTTGTTTGCATAACAGACAGACTGTCCTGTGTTCCATATACTCGTATAATTTTTGTGAATGACTTAAATATTTCAAATATCTGCAACTGACTTGTATCGGGGCAGCTTGACTCGGTTACTTTAGTTGGCTGCCCGGCTCACTGGTTTGTCAATCATGTGCATCAGTAGCTCCATGGCATTCACATGATGTCATCCGCATAGTTACAGAGAGAGAGAGAGAGAGGGAGAGAGTAAGAATTGTGTAAAAATGGCAAAAGCCACATGGCACACATACAGACATACTGTTCAATATGTACTATATGTCATACGCCAGATATTACACTTATCGCTTCATGTTCATCTCTGTGGAGCTTATGACTTTATTGCAGCACTTATTTGCTGTAGACAAAGCGTTTAAGATTTAAATCAGCATTGGCTGAATGCGGAAGTACTTGAATAATTCTATGAATTCTGCTGTCCAGTTTTTATAAAAATATATACACGGAAAGTACAGCTTGTATATCCATTTATTCTGCTTATTTGGTTGCTTGTTCCGTCAACATTTTTTCGGAAATCAAACAACAGCAAAAAAATGTATACACTTGCAGTTAGACATATACATTTTTTGTATACCCTGTAACCATTAAATGCAAATGGTGATATAAATTTAAATAGAGCTTTGAATTCACAGAAGAGTTTATAGTTAAACTTTTTATTGAATATATTTATATTAGACTGCTTTAACATAACCTTAACTTTTAAAGTTAAGTTTGTTAAATAACTTTAACATTTTTAAATTTCTTAAACGCGCTTGGCATCTGCTTGGTCGAGACTTTTTTTCTTCCTCCATTTTTATTTGAATACTTAAAAAATGTGAAATTTTTGCTTGCAGCGATTTGATTTAATGAACATTTTTTTCTCGCATAAAAGTCAATTAAGAAGGATGGATGCTCGGCCATAGCCTCGAGCAGCTTTCCATTCACAGAGAAGCATATAGAATTTATGTTTTATCATATTTTAACAGAATTCAGAGACCTCGCAGTTGTGTTCTTTAAATTTAAACGACATAAGATATAAGTTTTTATTTTGAATTTATTAACCAGATAAAGACATGTGACTAATTTCATTAAAGGCAAAGGAATGTGGCTCTTATACAACATTATTCGATTAGCTTTTTTGTGCACATGATACTCTGTTATTTCTTTTATTGAGCTGGACAATGGGACGCACACACGCAGTTTTTTTTTAATCAGAATCTTGTCAACATATTAAGCTAATCCGCTTTTAATCCTTTTGTCGACCCAAGGTCGTGATGATGATGATAATGCCGATGGGTGCGAACGGTGTCAGTGCGACAATAAAAACCCCAAACGCCTGAAAATCCCAAAGCGACAACTCACCTGCCCTTTTATCCCTTTGGCCGCTTTTGTATGACTTTGGTTGTAAAAACCCTTTTTATAATTATGATGACAGTAAACAACAAGGTAGCAGCCAGCTAACTGTA
Source organism: Hypselothyrea guttata (assembly GCA_035045125.1). Taxonomy (NCBI): domain Eukaryota; kingdom Metazoa; phylum Arthropoda; class Insecta; order Diptera; family Drosophilidae; genus Hypselothyrea; species Hypselothyrea guttata. Next base: position 344,354 of record JAWNNJ010002199.1, on the reverse strand, counting down.
GGTAGTAGTCCAGACAAGTCCCCTACTCTTCTTTCCCCGTCGCAGTCACAGTGTTTGCCAGTGTCTTTGGTTTGGCAGCTGAAAGTTTGAGGGGTTTTTCGAGCTTTTATTAGCTACTTTGCCATGGCATTGTTACACCTTTCATAATGAATTTGCAGAAGCAAAAGCCTGCCGCAACAATGCCAAGACCGAGGATATTTCAATTTAGCAGCTCAAACAGTTGCCGCATTGACGTTTTGTCTGCTGCCTGTTGTCAGTTGTCAGTTGTCAGTTTTGTTGTCTGGCGACGCCTGTTGCCTTCGCTGGAATGTCAGCCGTAAATATTTATGCAGCACAGACACAGATATAGACGGATACAGACTCGTATACGGGGAAAGGTGACGACGTTAGCTTTTTAACAGCTGTGGAATTTGTAGCCTGTCGTTGTTCCGGCTAAGGTTGAGACCAAGACTCCAACTGGCAATCTCAACTAATCTGCGGTTGCCATAAAATGTCGACGATTGCGGCCGGCCATGTATAACAAAATATTTGAACAATGAATGAAGGAATGATGAATAAATGACAGCGAGTCGCAGTTCATCAATCATACCAATGCTTATCTCACTCAAGTGTGTAGCCTACGATAAATAAACAGCACAAAGCAAAAGATACAAACATACATACAACTTTGGCCCCGTGTTAATTGTTCCACATAAATTCATTTTTCACCACAGCACGCTGAACTTTAAAAGCACGACGCGCCCTGAAAGGAAGCATGAAGTCTGAATAAAGTTTTATATTTTGTTGCCTTATTTTTATCTTTTTCGGCGTCAATGGGTCTGCTGCTGCCCCTCTGACCTGCCCCTCGCGTGGCATGCTGCTGTACTGCACGCTTTAAAGAGATCATCAATCTTGTTTAATGGTTGTCCGCACGATTGAATTATTACATGTGTCAGCTGCGCGTGAGTTATTGATATTACGTAACAAATGAAGAAAGCACCCAAATAAAAATCAAGCAACATCATATAAAGTACATACACAATTCGCATTAGTACATACATTCATTCACTCATTCGCTCAGCCGAGCAGTTGGCGCCCATGGCGACCATGGCATACTTTTAAGCGCGAGTTTTACTTGCAACCAGTTGCATGCCCCATGACCCATACCCCCAGCCTAAGCCCATTGTACTGCCAGCTGTCGCTTCGCTCTCACACTCACCCGCTCAGCCATCGATATTTGGCAGTGATAGGCACTTCAAGCTTACTCACAAAAAACGCTCCAATTGCTGCGATTTGCGCTACATGACACACATAAAATCGATAGACAGCAAAATATTGTTGTTCTGCATAGAAAAAACAAAAAACAAGCAGTAAGGAAGGGGCAGATCAAGCGGAAGAAGAACTACAGTCGGACGCAACTGACAGCAGCAGACCCTGTATGTTATGTTTTCATAATCACTGGATCACAGCATCACATAAGAGTCAATCCACAAGCGTATCACAAACTACTTCCCTCCTTTATACAATTGAGCAAATTGTCTGTAGCATATCTTCGCTGTTTTTATCGTATCTTAATTTAACAGCATAGATCGAGAATGCGAAGAAATTACTCACAAAAGACTCAAAAAAGGATAGATGGACATGACTATATCGACTCAACTCGTTGTCCTCTGTTACACACATTTTTCATTTTCACCAACTTAATATACCCTTTTTTACTTCTTTAGAGTACGGGGTATATCAATTGGAAATGCGGTAGCTCTGACTGCCAAACAACAAGATACCTGCAGAAATTTGCTATGCCAACCAAACGAATGCAACTATTCTGCTAAAAATCAATACCGTTACAAGCCACAAACATGTTAGTTCATGCTGTTCATCAGTTTGAAGTTAAATATCTGATAAATATGATGTAATTCCCACTTGTTATGCATAAACTTTAAATGCCAGTTAATTGTTGTTTTGCAGGGTATAGAATTCCGCGTCTGTCTGTTTGCTTTTTGTTTGTTGGTCTTTGGGCCAAATACCAACGTGATTTGCATATTTTTATATACTTGTAGCTGAACAAAGTTTGTGCAGAGCATGAGAAATGAGCGTTGAAACAAAAGGAATCAAACATTGAATATAGCATATAACATGAGCATACTATATGCTCCAAAGCCCTCACGCATCAGTCTCGATTGCCATTGATGAAATTTACAATAGCCATGGCAATATTTTGCTATAATTTATGCAAAATATATGCAAATTAATTTTATGCTATATGTAATTTAAAAACTAATACTTTAAATTGCAAACGAGCACTACAAACACTAAGCTTAAATTTCGGTAAAAAAAGCTGATATAAAGTAAGAGTATTTATTTTTATAGAGCATGCTCTGAATATGAAAACTTCGAACGGAAAAAGTGCAAGTCACGTGCGTCGCTACAGGCAGCTTAAAATGGCTTTGGACGAAAAATCTTAAACTGTCATTTTCTGTTCTTTTTCATCAACATATACTTATGACATACATAGATTCATAGATGTGTGTGCTTGTGTGCGCATAAACACGAACTTAAAGTTCTGTGCGGTCACTTTATTATGCAATTTTGGCTTAATGCGCATACGCCATGTTGCCACAGTCATCAGTCTGCAGTCTGCTGTCTGTGTGTTGTCTGCAGTTCGCAGAGCGTATTCTCTTATTCTCGTATTGTGGAGCCTGAAGTTTTGTTATGTGCAATGGCACGTAGAAAAGCTATAGCATATTTATATTGTGGTTAACATGTAATGTTTATTTATGCCGCATGAAAATGCAGCAACCATTCAACCAGCGCAAAGCGAATTTGCATAATGCAAATGAACATTTGCCAGATCTGCAAACCAAAACGTTGCGAAAATTGCTGTATATTGCGGTCACTTTGCGTTCGAAATTGCATAAACTTTAATTGACCGAATAAGTTAATCATTTGCGTATTTCCTGCAACTTCTATTACTATTTGTCAGCTGGCAATGCAACAGGCAACAGACAACAGAACATTCTTACTTGTTTACAGTTGTGCTAGAGTACTAAAGTCATCATCAGCATCAGCATCAGAATCAGCATCTCTTTAGTTTGCCGAGTTAGCTTTTGTTTGGCTGCAGATAGGTGAGACAAAGGACACTGCACGGACAATTCTGAGAGCTCTCTGACGTTCAGGTAGACGCCCGATGGAGGACAAGCATTTAAGGCATGTCACAAAAAATTGTATTTCACTTACAAAAACTGCTTTAGCCGCTGCCTGCCCACTCCACTGAGTGTCAGATTCTATTCTAGCTTTAAGCTCAAAATAACATTGAATGGAATAGCTCGTTGGTGTTGTTGCCGTTGTTGTTGTGTTTTTATATCTCTCTTTTTTCAGCTATTTGGTATTTTGTTTTGTAGTCAACATTTCTGCACATTTTATCGCCCATTCGCTCATTCGCATTTCTTTCCCGTGTCTGAGGCGCGCGCTAAACGCTTTGGGGCGTGGCGCCGGTGTAAAACAGCATGAAAACTCAGTCACAGCCAGCGCAAAAACATTTTGACACTAATTTCATTTTGTACATAGAAGAAAAGTACGTAGCTTGTTCTTTTCCCCCCCATCCCCTCTCCGGCTATATCTCTTTTGCTTTTCTTTTTTTTGTTTTTTTTCTTTGTTGGCGTCAAAGGATTTTCCGCCAGAACAAAAAAGGTTGAAATAGATTTGTAGACAACGCAACATGAAGAGGCAATAGATGGGGAAAATGGAAAACACATTGCCATAGATTTTCTATCCCCAAGCGCATTTCGCTTTTGAAGTTTTTGAAGCCTGCCGGTCCGAGGGGGGATCGACGGCAGCTGTTGCCTGATTCGCTAAATAAAAATATTTACGGCATACTAATTAAAATGCCATACGGCAAATAAGTTTTAATTTGCCTGAAATAAAAGCCACATGCATTTTAATAATTAACATAATTTTCGGGGCACTCAACACATTTACACCTTCAGGGAATGCCACGGGGAGAGCGAGAGCATTTAACGCTTCGTTTGGGGGCTCGCAAAGATTAACTGCCGTGAAAACATTTTGCATTTTGCCAGGCTAACAAAGTAATGGCAAATGTTACAAGCTAAAAAGTTAAAAGAGTTCTACAACATTTTGCATACCCTTGCCAGGAAATTAATACGCTTAAAAGTACTTTTGAAACGTGATAAGCTGCCTCAACTCCTGGCATGATGCTGCAATTATACAAATATTTTTATTACAACGAATTCATGTGGACTTTGCCACACTTGCCACAGTTAGATTTATATATTCAACTAAACGCTTTGCAGAGTGTCTGAAAATTGCAAACGACATTCAGTGGTCCGCGGGGAGCAGTTCTAAAAATTAAAGAGAAACGCAAAAAGCAAAAAGCAATAAAACGGTAAGTTCTGAACAGATAGGTCGGGTGTAATCGACAAAATCAGACCCTGCATTATGTGTTTCAGTCAATTGCATATCTTTGCTGTTTCTGATTTGATCGCAACGTAATTCAAAGGTGTTCATACGTACAGAAGAACATCGACTCAGCTCGTCCTCCTAATCAAAAATATATATAGTTCATTAGTCTGCCACGCCTCCCTCTTAGGGCTATACACATTTCCTATTTGCACTAACATAATAGACCCTTTTGTGCGTTTTTAATGAGCAGGGTTCAAAAAGCAACAACTGTATACGCATCATGAAGCAAAACACAATTTGGGCCGCCGCAGAGTAAATCGAATGGAGTTGGGAAGGTTTAATACCAGCTCCCCCTGAGAACTTGGTTAATTTTCAATTTGCTGGCCAGCAACATCACCAAAGTAAGTCAAAGTAAGCCAAAGTCACTTTGCGTGCTAAAAAAGAAGCTGTAAATGAGCTTGACAAAAACGAAAATGTACAAAATGCTAGTCTAAACGGAAAAAAAGAGAAAAGTTTTTCCTGATTTTCAATTCTCAATTCTCGATGAGAATTGTTGTGTATGTGCAAATGCATAGCACGCACAATTTGCTAGAGAAAACATAAATACTAGCAAACACCAAGCATATGCCAGTGCAGGATGGCGGGGAGGGAGGAGTGAGGGGTTGGTAGAGCAAGGGGGAGATATCCACACAATAAACAACACATGAATATGTAACCGAGGAAAATGAAGTCATGTGCGGCACCTGTTCAGTGCAATTCATGTTCATTTGTTTTGTTGATGGTCTGTTGTTGCTGTTGCTGTTACTGTTGCTGTTGGTGTTGTTGGTGTTATGCTTGTTGCTGTTGTTGCCTTTATCACAGCCAGCAACAGGAACGGACAAGGCAACAACACAACGCACGGCAGGCCGACGCACTGTGGTAAAAACGTCAAATCTAGCTGCAAATTTGATTTGTCAAATTGATAAGAACCAATAAATATTTATTCTAACTATTTCAAAGCAACAGAATTGTAACTTGTCTTAACATTCTCCATCGATAAGTAAATTTAATTTCAATTTCAATTATATAGTGACTAATGCGATTGTATATTTAAGTACTTGTAGCATTAGGAATACACATCTCAAATAAATAAATAAATAAATAAGTATAACTCATTAAAAATCGTATTTAATAATTTCTAAACTAGACATTGTTTGAAAACATGGCAAGGTCGCTCTTGTAATCTCTGCATTGGCTATGTCGTCCAAAATTTGCACATAAATTTACAATGATCTATTCTATATTTGTAACAAATTTTAAAAGATTCGGACTATATGTTCAAAACTTAAAGCTAGATTGGCCGTTTTGACCACTGTGCGACGTATCGACGACGTTGGCGGCGTGTCTATCGTCACAACATGGATTTTGTCTCCACCTACAGCAATGGGAGATAAACATACTTGGTCAAGTGTGTATGTGTGTGAGAGAGAGTGTGTGTGTGTGTGTGCCCGTGTGTGTGTGTGTGTGTGTGTAAACATGATTGGAAATTCGATCACAGCTGCACACGTAGAGCACATAAATCAGTCCTGGCTCTTGCCCCATGCTGAGCTGAGTCGGTTTCAAGCCTTCGAGGCACTCAGGCGAGAGACAATCATCCACACACGCACACACACTCTCACACTCATTCACACACACACATGCAGCTAGGTATTGTTACGAGGCACACACATAAGTATATGTATCCATATCTATGCATATGTGTACAGCTGTGATAGTATGCAAAACCTCTTTCGACCTATTGCTTTGTTCGTAAATTAATTGAACGCTCTTTCCAGCGCCGAGTTCTGCATATCTCCGTGAGAGAAGCAACAATTGATTGTTGCATTTATGATCGAAAAGCATAAAATTAATATATTCATGAGCCGGGCCGACTGGCATCCGACAAATTGTCACAACAAACCCTGGCAACTGAAGCAACAATTGAATGTTGCATTTTAAGCTGAGCGAACACAAAATTCAATTTCTCAGGCTGCAGCTTTAGCTGAAGCATTGCAACGCCTTCAGGCCACTAATCTCAATAAGTTAATTATCAACTCAACAGCAAACAGAACAATGGCATTTAATTGCAATGTTACATGCGAAATTCCCCCAACAACGCATTTAGTTCGAAGAGATTATTTGTGCTTAAAAACGACACAATGTTAAAACTGATGTTTGCTGCCTGCAACTGGGAAATTATATAAGCAGCCATAATATTTACAAAAGAATTAAAAAAATCAGACAATTTAAGCATAGCGGAATGCCAAGAGTTGAAGATTAAATGCTCTAACATTAATACAAATATTTTATATAAATTTAATATATTATTGAAAAATTGTTGAGTATTTTATGCTTCTATTCCTGCAACTTTTTTAAACCAAATATTACGGATTCTATTTCGTATTATTCTCAATAGCTTTATAAATTTAAACACAACATTTTTTAATCACAAAAATACAATTATTATTTTAAATACAAGCAATATATAATTCTACAATTGTCGTTTTTCAAGTGTCCTAAAACAAAATTCTATTGCTGTCGAAAAGTGGCAAAATAATGTCAGAGCAATAACAAAATGTTAAGCATTGTTGCAAATCTGCTGTGGATTAATTCTGCCTCAATATTTACTTTTAATTTATATTCCACGAATTGCGCTGCGTTCCTGCGGGAGCCACTGAAATTGCCCCAAAATAAATATACCCTACTTATTTTAAACACACTCTATTTATATATGAAAACAAAAACAGTTGCATGTTGGTTTTTTATTTATTTTTTTTTGTTTTTTGGTCGCGGCACTTCATTTTTATAGGCACATAAATTTTGCAGATGCGAATGGGTTTAAAAATAAAAAACATCAACTTTTGGTTGATTATTTTGATGAGCATGCGAATATATGGCACACATAACTAACACAAAGAAATATATACATATATAAATATGTATGTACAATTCCAACAATATCAACATAAAGATAGATAAACAGTGAAGCTTCTTACAATAGACGGCACATGTCAATGAATTGAGACTGAGATTTTTATGGAGCGTGCGAGAGGCTGGGGAATGAGCTAGGCAGCTTCGTGATCTGGAGGGGGTTGGAGGGGCTGTAGGAGCATACGAAATTGGCATATTTGCCATAGAAGCGACATGGAGCAATTCATTCATTTGCCACAGACAAACAATCACAGTTGAAATAGGCAAACACACACAGGGATGAATGGGGGGAAATACTTACACATATGAATGCGCGTATTAACAAATGGCTGTTTCAGCCGGCGCAAAATGGAGTCGCTGCTCAACGAAATGGGGGAGGCAAATGGGTGCTCGGCATTGCCAGTGGCGACGGCAATGCCACAAACAGCGACATATTTTCAAATCAGTGCAAAATGGTAACTTCCGCTCGTTAAGCAAGTGAAAAATTAACTCTCAACTGTAATTTGCTTATGCATGGCACGACAAGGAATATGCCCAGGGGTGGGTGGCAATCGAGTGGGGTGAGGGGAAGGGGGGGGCGCCTTTGCGTTGATGAGGCGGAGCAACTGACAATGATGCGGCTTATGTGGCGGCATCGACTGGCGGCGACAACAACAATAATCATGCTGGCGCCATAGTGCGCGTCTGGGCAGTAAATAAAAATAATTGCCTTCTGCTTCACTTCGTTGTCATTTTCGGCTGAGCATGTGTGTGTGAGCGTGTGTGTGTGTGTGTGTGTGTGTGTGTGCTATAAAAGCGTCTATATTATAAGGCAAGCGGCTTAAAACTCACGCATGCCATGCTCATATACTTCTAGTCGAACTACAACTACTTGCGAGCTGCTTTGCACTATGGGCAATTGGCCTATTTATTTGGCATTAATTTACAACTCGAAACCGAAGCAACATATTGTGTTTTGATGTGGGTATTTATTTTAGATTATTTATTTTTAAATAGGCGTGGAACCGCCTTTTTTAAGGAGTAAGAATATTAATATCCTGAACTTGTAATTCACTTTTTAACAAATTTGCATAATATAATGGAATATTTATTGTGTTTATTTCAATTTATTGGTTCCACGCCCTTTCGTGTTAAAGCCCTATAGAAATAAATAAAACCGCTATATTAATTTAATAAATTATTAATTTAAATATACACTGCAAAACTCTATTAAATGTTAGCACGTTGAGATCGCTAGCAACAGCTGACTTGAACAGCTGATATTTTAAGACACAATTGTTAATATAATATTTGCCTCTCTCTCTCTCTCTCTCTCTCCCTCTTTCTCTCACTCTCTCTTTCTCTCTCTCTTAATACGATTATAATAAAATATTGTTAATTTTCATACATGCAAACATATTTATTAATGCCAAAAAGCAGGTCGATTTGCCCATAGTGTTTTGTAATAAATGATTACGCTCGTGCCCTTTTTAGTTTGTGTATATGTGTAGTTATTCCATATACCCCCTTCCCGACTCTCCCGCTGCTATGTTTTTGTGTTTTTTGTGTGTATCAAATGGCCAGCACAATGCGTCAGAAACAGCTTCTCGATTTTTACTGTTAAATGAAACACGTGCCAAGGAAGCAATTTCAGTGCAATCTATGGGCGCAAACTGCCAGTGCCTGCGGCTCTCACTTTCAATCCTGGTCAATTTAAAACGACACGAGGCAACCCTACAGCACAATCCTGCAAATGTGTGTTTGTGTGTGTGTGTGTGTGTGTAGCCCCGACCACACTTTCAATTTGGCGCGGCAGTTTCCGGCTTTGGCTGCACTCTTTGCTCTGTGTTTTTTAGAGCTCTGCCTGAATTGTTTGGGCCGAGCCGAGCCTAACAATTTCGAGTCGACTCTATACAGTACATGGCCGGAACTTGATGCTTGGCCATCGCTGTTGTTGTTATTGTTGTTATTGTTGTTGTCGTTGTTGCTTTGGCTAGAACTTTGATTTTAAGCGGCTGCGATGACTGGCAGCCATGGAAATCAAAAGCATTTAATCAGAATTTTCGACTCTTTCTCTGCCACTTTGCTGTTGTTGTTTTTGTTGTGTTTTGCCAGCACAGTCATTATTACGTGTACCATCAAAATTGTTGTAAAAGGATTGCAAAACAATTTAATAAACATGCAAAAGTTCAAATTGATTCGCATGCAAGAATTTTGAGCTATAAAAACATGGGTATTTTTAGAGCCTGTACTATAAAAGTACAAAAGGGTCTATCAAATGTTTATAAATGTGTATAACCTCCAGAAAAAGGCGTGGCTAACACCACAAAGTATATATTATATTACTATTTATTGATTATCTACATTTTGGCCCATCTTCTATTTATAAAGAATATTTTAAGATTGTTCTGCGACCTTTCCATTTTATGTGTTTCGACGTTAGCTAGCTATAGGTCCAGTTGTTGACAATTTTGTAAATAAAAACCAGGATAACCAAGTTGTTTGCCAATATATTTCGATCAACCTCCGGTGATCATCATCAGGGCTCTAATATAAATATACAATACAATACATTTAACAATTTTATCTTTACCAAACAAATTACATTGAACAGAACAGTTTAAAAATTATTTTTATACAAGAGACTCACAATTTTTGACACGTCTGCTCTGTTTGACGTGGAGTTATGAACTGATTTTAGCTTAGTAAATGTCTGTATAAGTGAGCACAATTTTCAGTGTCAGTCTTGTAGTTCAGTCTTATGTTTGTTGGTGTTTTTATTACAAGACAATGATTTTAAATACAGCATTGAGCTGTATAAAACGAATGAGCAACATATCGGACGAAATATATCAAGAAGAAACTAAACGCGACATAGTTAATATGCTGAGAAACAACGATTTCCCAATTAATATAATTTATTCATTATTAAAAAGAGCAAGACAAACTACAACGAAGCCAAATAATACTACGAAGCAATACAAATCTGTGATATACATCCCTGACCTATCGGAGAGGCTGCAAAATTCTAACTGCTACAACAAAACCGACATCAAAATCGCCCACACACCGTACAATACACTTAACGCATTTTTTAACAAAACAAAATCAAAAATAGAAACTTTAGATAAAAAAGAAGTCATATACCAAATATCATGCAATGGAAATGAAAATGAGACATGCAACAATGTATATGTTGGTACTACCAAATCAAAGCTAAAAAACAGAATCGCGCAACACAAATCGGATTTTAAGTTACGTTATCAAAATAACATACAAAAAACAGCCCTACTAGCCCACTGCAGCAATACAAACCACACGCCTAACTTTGAAGAAGTTAAAGTATTACAACAAGAACGTCACTACAACAAACGATACACTCTCGAAATGCTGCATATAATAAAAACACCAACAAACATAAGACTGAACTACAAGACTGACACTGAAAATTGTGCTCACTTATACAGACATTTACTAAGCTAAAATCAGTTCATAACTCCACGTCAAACAGAGCAGACGTGTCAAAAATTGTGAGTCTCTTGTATAAAAATAATTTTTAAACTGTTCTGTTCAATGTAATTTGTTTGGTAAAGATAAAATTGTTAAATGTATTGTATTGTATATTTATATTAGAGCCCTGATGATGATCACCGGAGGTTGATCGAAATATATTGGCAAACAACTTGGTTATCCTGGTTTTTATTTACAAAATTGTCAACAACTGGACCTATAGCTAGCTAACGTCGAAACACATAAAGAATATTAATATATTATTATTATCTTTTATTATCGATAGCGTCCAACTGTTCCTCATATCCGTTTTTATTTTTCTGCATAACAAATTGCAGCAGAAGGTGGGCACCAGGGCATGATGACCCTCGCATAGTTGCAATATTTAGCGTAAACTTTATTTTTATATGAAATGGAAATATTAATTTCCTAGCAAGAAATTTGTTGTTTCCTGCTGCAGCATCCAGAAGGAGGTGATAAGAATTTTAATACCATAAAGAACGGGTGGTGGGTGGTGTGGTGGGTGGTGGGTGGTGAGATGATGCCACTACTGCCTCTATAGTTACCATGAATTTCCATATTAATTTTAAAATAAATTTCACTGCAGCAACAGAGTATCTGCTGAAAGCCGGATGACCTTAAGGCAAGCGCGCTTAAAAGTAGGCAACGAAAAAGTAAGTTTTTAATCAAATTAAAATCACAGCGCTAGCAATAGCAGGAATTCACTGTTTATGCTATTTATGAAAGTGGAATTCATGGAAATTTTGTGATTTGCGTTGGGTTTTAGAGTTCTTGAGGTTGCTCGAATGCTGCAGAGTTGCATAATTGCTGCTGGTATCTGGCTCAACACTGTTTAGCATAAGTGTGAATTCATTTGGTTAATTAGGCCAGGATTGTGAGATTACATTGTGCCACAGCCGTTGGATCTGTCTTTGTATGTGTATGTGTGTGTGGATTGACAGACTGAGAGGCAAAGCCCAAACACTTGGCCACGCTTCGCATCACATGGCCAGCTCTGAGCTCACAAGTCTGCGGTTAGCACTACGATTTCGGTTGAGTCGCTTAACACACACAGGTGGCGATGTGTGCATGTGTGTGCGTGCTTGTATATGTGTGAGTTTGTATGATTGTGTATGTGTGTTTGAGTAGAAGTAGTTAGAGCTTACAGCTTGAGTGTGTTTTAATGAGGTGTTGCTTTGTTGCTGCCATGGGATACCATGTCAAAATCATTAAACGTGAGCAAAGCACTGACAAAAGTTTGCTAATTTGACAACAAAAGCGCAATAGTAAATATTTTGCACAGCAACAACAACAACAACGCATAGAAAATATTTACAAAAAAACAAAACAACAAAAAACACAAAAAAAAAAGAAAATTGAATTTTTATATTTTTCTGTTGTTGCTGCGGCCAGGCACAGGGCAAACTTTATGGCCACAAACACAAATTACAACTACAACAGTAACAGCAACAGCAACAGAAGCAATGACAACACCGGCAGCAGCAGCAGCAGTTGCAACTTCTACTAACAACAGCAACAACAACAGCAAAGTTTGCCATGCAAACAAGCCAACAGGCAAACAGCTGAAACGAAGGTACATAGGAGACGCCGCTGCTAGCTGGAAAAGCTGGAAAAGTGCGCTGATTTACATGTTGCCTGAACTGGACACTCACGGCCACTAAATTAGAAGTTACTCTCATGCTGATTTCGAGCCTTTCGCTGAGAGCCGACCAGCCGTTGGCGCTCTCATTTTATCTCAATTAAAACTTGTCCTTCAGCATGTCAGCAGCGCCAGTTGCCAGTTGCCAGGTGAGAAATGTCCACAGCAAGCCTCCGGTGCGCTGTTGGCCACTTGAAAGTTTATGCCTTATGAGCCGCAAATGGCCACAGGACACGGAACAGCAACTACACGGTGTACAAGGGAACATGCCACATGCCGCCAGTCGCTGCCTTGCCACTAAACTCCGTATCATAATAAAGACACACGGCCAGGCTGGCTAACTAAGTCTGTGCAGTGTGAAATGAAAATGAAAAGCGCCAAATCACAAGAAAGAAAAAGTAACGCCGACATGTCGAAACTGCTACATCCTCGCTGAAATATGGCGTGCTCGTATTTAAGTCTTGGTTTCGCTTTTAATATAGAACTATGTGTTTAATATAGGAACAAACTAGAATTCTTTAAAAAGTCTTAACTTCATTTGTCATCTGGATTAATAACACAAAATTTTTTTAATATATTTATATACATATATATAATATGAGTTAGCTGCAAAATCTTGCAATTGCAAATATAAATTGCAGATATTATTTATTGCTTACCTTTTTAAAGTTGAATCTCTTAAAAAGATAAAGACTATACGCAAATTAAATTATAATCATGGCTTAATCTTTGACATAGCTTAACTAATCCAAATAAAAGAAAATACGATGCAAGCAATTTTAATAAAAATATTTATTCAAATGAAAAATATACAAAGTATTCTTTATAAGCTTTGCAGTTTCAAGCATATTTCACTGGGTTGACTAAATTTTTCTCAATAAATATGCAAATTTGACCTTTTTTTTCTTAATCTTTGATTTAATATTTAGTTTCTAAATTGTTGTAACTTTTATTTAACTTAGTTCTTTAGTTTAGTTTTTTTCCCAATATTAATATGTGCTTTTAAATTCTCTGTCGTCTGATCATGGTTGATGTTAAAAATGAAACTAAATAAAATAGCAGCTACAATACTTTACGCATTGTACAATAAACTCATAATGCAGGGTGGATGGCTGACTGGCTGCTGGCGTTTGGCATCCCGACTGCTGTCCCTAATGCCGCTCAAGCATGGCCCACGGGTGCTCTGTGGGAAACGGTGTTGCTGCACGTCATTAGCATCAGCTGTGGAGGGGAGCAGAGAGGCTGAGGGGTAGAGAGTGGTCGCACCTACACGTTTGTCTGCGGGCAGGCAGACAGACAGCGTCGCTGCGGCCAAGGTGCGGCTTTAAGTCCGGTCTGGGTGCGCATAACCGCAGCAGCATCGGCAGCAGGGCTAGCAGCTTGGTCACGAATAGCACTAACAATAAAACCAAATGTGTGGCTATGCTGACAGAGAGAGATGGAGAGAGAAATGGAGAGAGAGAGAGAGAGAGAGAGAGAGAGAGAGAGATGGAGAGATAGAGAGAGTTCTGTCTAAAAAAATTTGCCAAAATTGCATTTACTTTGTTTGGCGTCTCTTGCTTGACTACGCGTATTTGGTTTAGTTTTTTATTCGCACTCATTTAACATGCAAATAATACCGTTATGAATTATTTATGCATACATTTTGGGTTGAGCTGAGTTGAGTCGACTGGACTCGACTCTAGTGAGGGGCAGCTCCATTTGCCAAACCGTTTTTTACTACCAACTTCAATTGGCTTGTGTGCACGCGCAGTAAAGTTAAATTTGTCCATGTGAATGATGTGCAAACAATTATAAGCTTTTTGCCGGCATATCGTAAATAAATATTACTCATGTTGAATAAATCACATTATTTCCCAGTTTTTTATTCGTTTTTGAATGCGCTTCGATTAAAGTATTGCAGTTTGAACTTTAATATTTATCTGTAATATTCTGCTTAGGTGAGTTAACGTGCAACAATCACTATTCTTTTTTAACTAACAATAATATCAGCTTTTTCTAGGTTAATTAACGATAATTTTAAATATATGTTTACACTTAATTTCTTAAATATCATTGCAAAATATATTTAAATAAATCAATATTAAACAAATTTATACAAAATCTTATGTAAATATTGTTATTTAATGAATTTCAATTTAAATAACAATCAATAAAACTAGACATTTGTAAATGAATATCAATAAATGCATTTTAATCCGTGCAAATCAAATATATTTTGATAATGACAAATATTGTAAAAAACTTCTACCAGCTGATGAGTCGGAAGCAACAGACTGTAGAATATTATTATTATTTTTAGCTACAATTTATAAACAATTTTTTTTCACAATATATTTAATCAGACTTATTGTGAGTTCATAGTCATTTAGTTAACTTATATGTCCATACTTGCTATATGTTTGATCAAAATTAAATTGCAAAACCAAAATACTTGACCCCAATGTAGAACTCAGCGCATCGAATCCGCAAACTTGACACAAATTACGCTTGAATATTGAAAATTTTGCAGCATGTGGGAAAATACCTGTGCACTGCGAGTATCTGGTATAATACGGGAATTCAACTTGAAACCGCAGTTGCAATCATGAGCTTCATTTTCGCCAAAGTCATTTCGCATTATTTATGACTCTCTGAGCGAAGCCAAATTACCGAATACCACACACACATACACCTCCATACACCCACATACGTGTGCGCCATGCTTGTTGTGCGTTCTCTCTGATATATTTCATATTAATAGCCTGTTTAAAAATGTTACGCGCTGCTCACGTGTCTGTCAGTCTGTCTGCTGTCTTGCTCCGCTCTCCTCTGTCGGTTGTTGGTTGTTGGTTGCTGGTTGGTTGTCTGTTGTTGTGCACAAACACAATATTCTCGTACCGAGTAGAGCTGGTTGTACCAGCTGCCTGCCATTCACTCATTCCGTCAGTCACACAGTCATTCATTCAGTCAGTCAGTCAGCCAGTCAGGTAACAGAGAGTACGTATTTGAAAGTAGCAAGGGGGCAAATATGAGGCTGGCGTTTGTGTCGTTTTTGGTGTACTCTGCGTGATGTATTACACCGGCATATGATTGTTCATTTCGTGAATTTACACGTGTTTACATGCCCGATCTGGCTTTGCCACTTTAAGCACACTGACACACACACACACACACAGCTCCAACACTCTGCCATAGACATGCAAAATTGTTGTTGTTTATGATGACGAAGCATTATAAATTTTTTGGCCGCATTAAGTTTTTGTCGTCGGCTAACGCACCTGAAATCCCAAACATTTTGTTAAAATATCACCGGGCTTTCGCAGCGACACGAATGTTTGCTGATTTCCCACTAAGCCGCTAAACAGCCCATTTGCGCTTAAAACGCTTACAGATTTATATTCATTTACCCAGCCCAAGTGGACAACCGCATTCAGCAGAATTTGAGAGCCAACGAGCAATGCGATCTAAAGCTAACACCATATGAACTATGTTTTTGGCAATGCTGAAATGTGTTTATTTTTTCTGAAATATATTTACAAATAGTTCTGCAATTAAATTTATTGAAAGTTGCGTAAAAATTGCATTTTGAATTAAAATACTAAATTATTTATTTACCATGCTTTAAGCAGTTCCGGGCTTAGTCTTTTTTGTAAGTCTAACAGGAACACCTCCTTTTGGCAGAATGGGAACTCCGTTGACAGTGAAATCTAGCTCATACTTCTCCTGGCGCGTTTCAAGATCAAAATTGGTTAGAATTTTGGCCACTGCCATCTTAACATTCATCTTGCCCATTCTGGCAGCTATAAAGTTTAATGAAATTAATTTTTATCTTTAGTAGAAAATAAAAATGTTTAGATATTACCAATGCATTTGCGCGGTCCCTCGCCAAAACCATTGTAGGCTGCGGGTGTATAGTTTCTCTCCTCATCGGTGAATCGTTCTGGCCAATATCTGAGCGGCTCTGGGAAATATTCCTCATCACGATGCATGCCCATCAGAGAAATGACGATCTGAGTGCCCTTCTTAATGACATGCTTGGTGCCCGGCAATTCATAGTCTTTAGTGCACATGCGGTTCAGTAAGGGCAGAGCTGGATACTTGCGACTGGTTTCTAAAAAAGGTTAAATAACATTTGTAGCTAAAGCATATTTTGCACATTTCTCAACAAAACAACTTACCCGTAACGCAGAGATCCAGATACTTCATGTCCTGAATGCAGTCATAGGTGAGTTCACCATTATGCTTGGCCAGCGATCCGTTAATGTCTTCTCGTAGCTTCTCCAACACATCTGGATTCTGCATCAGCTCATAGACTGTAAATGCAGCCGTTGCCGCAGATGTTTCATAACCAGCAAAAAAGAAGACCGCCAACTGTGCAGTGATGTTATCCTTGGACAATGACTTGAGACTTTTTGATGCGGTTTCGGTAGACCAGTTTCCGTCATCATTATTAACCCTTCCCGTGTTTCGCAACTGCAGTAGAAGTTGCATCAGATCCCGACGAACCACATTGTTTTGTTCCCTGTAGTCGATGGTACGATAAACCACTTTTTTCATGCTGATTGCTTGATCAGTTTGCCAGTGCAGCCGATTGAAGAGCTTCTCTAGACTAAATTGTATTAATAGATTTTTGTTGTTTTAATGCTGTTTGGCCTATAATTACCCGGGATACAGAAACATTGTTGTGCCTCGCAAAATATTTTTGAATGTGGGTTTATTCAAATCCTTGCTCATCTGATTGAATTCGTTATTGGGATCCACAAAACTGTTTATTTCCAGGCCAAATACAGATGAGGCAATTATGTCAATTGCATAGCTAAGGAAGTAGTAACAAATTTAAGATGATATTCTTTATTTGTCAGTTCAAACTCGCTTACGATGCCATCAATTCCTTCATATCAAACTCCTTTACGCCGCCGGGAATCATCTTTGCATTCATATGATCCAACATCTTATTCGCACTGTCTTCGACAGTCGCAAACATACCTTTAAGCTTGCCAGATGTAAACGAAGGTGTCAGCTTGGCACGGGTATTCCTCCAGTTGCTACCCTCTTGGAAGAAGAGCCCTGCTGATACCGGATCATGCTTCTCATCCACATAAACGCCACGATCGTGAAAGTGCGCAAAGTCCTTTACCAATATATCATGCACTAGCTGAGCGTCTCTCACTAGCAGAGCTGGTCGCAGAGTCATATAAATTCCCACAAAAGCCTCCTGGGTGCTCAGATATGCATCGTAGATGGCCATGCCGAAAGAACGTTTGTTTTTCATTACCGATTCTAAGACGCCAAACGGTATGGTTTTGGGCAATGAAGGAAATCCTTTGCGCTCCCAATAGCTGAAGTGCCACTTTAAATAGGCATAAAGCAGTCCGACTGCCGTTAATAGATAGAATATAATAGCCATAGTAAATTTCGACTATGCCTCAAGCGATTCAATTGTAGACTAACTCTAGAGGGCTTCCAGGCGTTTTATAGTCGTCTGCGAAATTTCAACTTAAGACAACCGTATTAGAATGCAAACATCAGTATGAGTAAGCAGTTTTTGGTTGTTTTACAGAATGTGTTTAACTCTAAGCATGACTAAGCAACAATCAAATACATATACGCAATTTAGTGATAATAAGCAAATCATTGTGATTGGTCGAAGTATATTAAACCTTCAGATAACGAATGCAAGCATGTTCTTTTATATAAATGTTCGATTCCAACAGGTTTGATATGAGCAAGTTTCATGGGGTTTAATGAACTGGTTTGTTGACAAATGACTAGGCAGATAGTTGATTAAAATACTGACCTAGGTCAGAAGTAGTATATTGAATAAATAAAACCATATCACTAAAAAGTGAACAACAAACTTGAAAATGTGAATTTCATATGGGAATGAGAATGAGGAAAAAATTGTACTAGCTCTGGCAATTGACATGCGATGGGATTTCTTGTTTGCCTAACTCGAACGGATTGTCTGATCCTTTAGACCATCACGTATGCCTGGGTTTGCTAATGGGCGTTCATTTAAATGGGCCAAATGTTGTTTAAAGCATGCTATTAGACTCAAAAGTCATTCGCATTCGTGTTTGTAATAAATTCGTGTTACGTGCACAAAGGCTGTTTGCTTCGGCAACAAAACACTTTGCCACACATCATTTCCAGATTGGCCAATTTACGAGCAGCCCAGCAAAAGACGAGAAACACAAGAGAAGCAATGCTAGACAACGTGTTTCATCAAGTGCTGCAAAGGCAGAGCCAACAAATTTTCACATCATGCTTAAGTCGCTTAATCCTTTTAGTGTTAAAGCGCGGGCCAAGTGGCAACTAGAAACTGCCAACTGGCAACTGGCAACTGGCATTTGCTCGGGGCAACGCGGTTAGTGGGAATGGGTTTATTTGAAGGAAGAAGAAGGAAGAGGGGCACATCCAGCAGCTAGAGTGGGAGTACATATGGTTGGCCTGGGCTGGCATTACTTAAAAGGAAAACACACAGCATGGAGGCAACACTTGCGCTGCGATGCCGTCGCCTTTGGCAAACTGAGGATTTGCGCTTTACACGCGTGTAATGTGCAAAAACTGCGTTTAATGCCGCACTAATCCCTCAACTACAATGCTGCCAATTTACGCAAGTGCCGTATTTGCTACGATGGCAACGCCAACGCCAACGTCGACGTCGTCGTCGTCGTCGACTTCAACGCCTGAGGCGGCGGCTTTACAGCTTTTCTTTTGGTTTTGGTTTATAGTTCGGTTTCATTTTCGTTTTCGTTTTCCTCTGCCGCTCGGCATTCGACTCGTAAGCATAATGAATGGGGCCACAAGTGGCAAAGGCACAAGAGCGCATTGCCCGCCCCCGCCCCCCCTTGAAAAACTTTACAAGTAGTATAGCATCAATTTATTTAAGTGGATTTAAGCGACGCTTACTTTTCGTTTTAGCACAAAATTTCCCAAGCACACTTTCCATTCTCTATTGAAAATCTTGGCTAACCCACAAAAAAAAAAAAAGAAAAAAGAAAAAACGAGCAATAAAATTATATTCAAGAAAATGCTGTTAAATATTATTTACGGCAATATAGAAAATTAGTTAATAAGTTTGCTTGATGGCATTAAATCTGTAAGGCTTAGACAAGTGTCTTTGCTCTAACCTGCTCTCGATTACCCTGAGCTTGCAAGCAGTTTTAAGCTCACTGGAGTGTCTCTGCTTTCCTCAATCAACTCAATTTAAAATGGTTTTTTGATGATGACGACGCTTTCTATATTTAATAGATTTCTAATAATGTAGTTGCAGATGAGCTTTATATCTGGTCTGTTTGTGTGTCGTGAAATCCGATGAGAGTTTGCGATATAATTCAATAAAACTGTCCAGTAAATAAATATTTCGAAATATGAATATTCGTTTTGCAACAATAAGTGAAAATAAAACAAAACGATATTAGTTCATAAATTTGAAATAAATTCCACATATTTCATAAATTTCTGTATTGACGATAACAGCCCGGAAATAACGCGAAATTTGTATGGTTTTTTGTTCACATTTGGTGATATATCAAAATATCAAGCAGCCTGCTGACTGTCGGTGGCAGCTTCAAATGTTAATTGTGACATCCGCATGCTGCCGATGACGCAACTCTTTGTTGCCTCAGTTGCCTCTCAGTTGCCACAGGTTGCCACCTGCCATGGATGTAAACTGATCCCTCTCCCCTCACGTCTTTGCGCCATCAGTTGCCTTGTCAGTGCATTGCCTTCAGGCATATCATTTAGTTGAAATAAAGCGATGAAACAGTGCATGAAAACGTGTGTGTTTATTTGTCAGCCAATCCATTGTTCTAATATGTGCATATGTAGGCGGACTATGGGCTAAGGGTGTACGATATTGGGCAGAGTGGGGGCCAGTTGTGTGTGCATTTGTTGTGGTTATTGCGTTGCATATAAATTGAATTTTTCACATACATTATTCGCGTTGTTTTTACGCTATACTCCATGGCATATCCCTTGGCTTGTTCTTATTTTGTAGTTGTTATTTGGTACGAGCGCCGCGTGTATTTTAATTGACACTGAGCAAGCGAAACTTTCATTTTATATGGTAAATTTCAGTTCTAACATCACGCATACGCAGTGTGTGCACATTGGCAATGCATGTTTTGTTTTTACAATTTTTATTTAGTATGCTGTGTGCTTTAGACTTTTATTTTGTATTCTGAATTCTGGAATTTTTATGTTTTATTGCTGTTGCTGGCCAGCGCTTGAAAGTCCATCAAAACAAAATTAATTTGCAGACATTGGCTGCTATTTGTATTTGGGGGCTGCCGCAAAACTCGTGTGAAAATTGAAACGAAACACTTGAGTGCCAGGCACTCTTCACACTGCCAAGCAGGGGCGGAGTAGGGGAAGCACTGACACTGAGGCAGCCACTAGGGACCCAGAACCTAGAGTAGTGGGGGGGGCAAAGCGAGGTAAACTTCAGGCCAAAAACTTTGCGAAACCACTTGAAAAGTTATTTACATTTTAAGTTGTTGAGGTGTTCACACAACGTCGAGTTGTGTTGTGTCCTTGTGATGTGCAAAATAACTGTAGACACACACACACACACACACACACACACACACAGAGAGAGGGAAATCGTTTTGTGGGCGTGTCTAGGGCGTTTGTGTGTGGTCGCCCGGTGTCAAATCTGAGCAGCACAGCCTTGAGAGGCTTACATAGAAAATCTATTAAATTGCGGTACCCGGCAGCCGGGCCACAGAGTTCAAGTTGCTCTTGTCGCCAGCGCTCAGCGCTACATGTTCATTCGTGTTGCTGCTGCCTGCTGCTGGTCGCTGCTAAAGTTTGCAACATAAAACAAACATTGGCGAGCTATCCGCAGTAGCAGCAGCAGCAGTAGCAGCAGCAGCAGCAGCCGCTCAGTGCAGCGCAGCGCAGCGCATCACGACGTCGACAGCGACCGCGCACAGTGGTAGTGCTTGCATAAAAGTGGTTCATTTGTCATTAATAATTTTTTTCTTGCCAAAAATCTAGACTATATTATACAGCTTCTATAAAAATTAACTGTGCAAATTTGAAAAAATTTCATGTAATCCAAAATAATTTAATTTTAATTCAAAACAAAATCTAAAAAAATTTATGCTAAGCCTGAAGTTTTATCTCATTTGACTAAATAATTATTGCTTATTTTAGCAGTTTCTTACTCAATCCAAAAACTGCTAAATTACAAGCCTTAAGGCCTGAAAGCTGATTATGTTTTTATTATACCCTGTACCCAATGAAAAATAGATAAAACAGTGTTTAAACTTTGGGAGAACGGTTTTAATCTATTAATATGAACAATTAATGGAGGTAAATATCATCATCGGAAAGATAAAAGTAGAGTTGCTTAAGTTTTTGATTTGATTTGTTTTTGATTAAACTTTTTATATTTTTATATATTTATAATATTTATATATTATATTTTAAATTTATATTTATGTTTTGAATATTGGCGTCGTTTAAAAACAACGAAACGCACTGAATTGTGCTGCACGTTAAATGATTTTATTACAAATAGCGAACGGTCACACTCAAACAAATTTTCGTGTTTCAAATGCAATGATCGAAATACTTTAAAATTAAATTTTTTAATCCGATTTTTAATTTTGTCGTATGGGACCCACTACTGTGCGGTGGTGCGCTCAATGGCTCACTAAACTTTTGAATAAAAGCAGGCAGTCAGCCAGGCAGACAGACAGACAGACAGACGGTCGGACAGACAGGGCTGGCAGAGAGCAGAGAATGGGGTACAGGGAGACAGACGGGATTCTCGGTGTGCTGCAGCTGCAGCAATGCGTTGCCGCTGGCTGTTGGCATTGCAGTTCAGCCGGAAAACATAAAAAACTACTTGATTCTTCCTGCTGGAGTGCCAAAAGTAAGCACAGCAGCGCCACATAATAAATAAAGCAGGCTATGCAGCAGTAGCAGCAGGAAATATGGCACTTAAAGTGCTTTAAATAACATTAGAAAGTTGAGCTTTGTGTGTGATATGCAGTAAGTAAGACACATACTCTCTCTCCCACATCCTGTAGGGTATGCCATTTAGCATATAGACATTGTCAACTTGGTCCGTGTGTTTGAGTTGTAAGCAAATCTTTCAAGTCACAATGACAAGTCTGCACTAGAAAAAAAAAACCAAATCATTACTTGATTCAATTTTGAAAATGGATCAATATTCGTGTTAGGTAGAATTTATTTTATTTAAGATTATTATAGAATGTTATAGTATTATTTAATAAAATTATGAGTAGGCTCAGAAATATTTTAGGCCGTCTATAGGTTGAATAAAATTTTAGTTTTACTTAAATCGCAAGACATATTTGAATAGATATAATTCATGAAAATCAAGGAATATTCTGGCTGTGTTTCTCTGAGTGTATGTTAAAGGCAGTTCCGTGCATTTGTTAAAGTTGTTCATTTGCTTGGCATTCGAGAGACAGACAGCAGGCAGCAAAAACAAGAGAGTGCCTGCCTCATTGTTTGTCTTGTTGCTACAACGCATATGACACTCAACACTCAACATTCAACAGAGAACACGCTACGCCCCCTGCGAACGCCCATAAATAAAAGATTTCACTTTGTTTTAGAATCATGCTCAGCTTTGCTTTGAGGCAGCATTTGTTTGCTCCCAGCGACACTCTTTGATTTGACTTTAATGCACAGTAGCATTTTATGCAGCTCTGGCGTTGGCCTTTGGCTGCTTCTCAAAGCAATGCAAATTGCACTCTCTCAAATCACTAAAAAACCTCAAGAATGCTTTTGTTTGTCTGTTTGTCTATTTGTGCTTGTGTGTTTTTGTAGGCGATCCCCATTAATCACTGTATAAATCTCAGCACAAGTGCGCATTGATAGGCCAATTAGAAGTGAAATGCACATTATTTTGCGGTTATTGAGATTTAATTTAAATGCCGCAGCAAAGCGGTTGTTTTGTAAGTGATACGTGGCGTATGAGTAATGTAAATTTTCAGCATATCTGCAATTTGCTGATTATAGTGCAATTTGTTCAATAAGTTTAAGCAAAAATAATTTAAGCCAGACTTACAATTTTAATGAACTGCATAATTGCTGAAAAAGCAAACTTCTTTTTCTGTGCTATTTAATAGCGCTTCAGCCAGGCCTGCTCCATTTGAAGTCTCTCAAAACTTTCTCTAATTAGTGAAAAAAAGAGAGAAAAAGACACTCTAATGCAAATCGTGGTAGTTTTCGGTTTTCATAAACTGGATGCCGCGAAAATGCTGAACTTCCGCAGACTGTCGACATCAGCAGCTTCTTTAACTGCGGGTTGGCTACAATTTTAAATGCAGACAATTCCAAAACCTGCACAAAACTTTGGAACCCAAGAATTCTATTTCGCTTTTTTTGTGGGACTACCAAAATTTGTTGACAGTTTTTTGGTTGGTAAAGTAACTTTAGACGCATTAGCGCAACTCGCGCATTGAAAGTACGCGCCAAGTTATTCAATAAATGTCAGCCGGTATGCGTTGGAGTCTGCGACTTTTGGCCAGGTTAGCCGCCATGCTCGCTCTATCCATTTGAATTCATGCTGCCCGACACGCAATTGCCCAAATTATGGCCTTTAACACGCACTGCTATGCCTCTACACATGCTATACGGGTCGCTTCCTCGACACTCGTTGTGTGTCTCTGTTCTGCACAGCTTTTGATACCCTGTACCCTTTGAAAAATGGGAAAAAACAGGGTTAATAACTTTGTGAGAATATGTTTAATAGGCAGTAAGAGGCGTGTCAGATCCCACAAAGTATATATAGTATTCTTGATCAAGTTGAAGAATTAAAATGTACGCTATATGGAACTCTTAAGTAGGGCGCATCCGACTGATCTGCTCGACCGTTCCCGTTTGCACTTGCTCTCGCTGCCTTCACCTCCTTTACTTTAAATCTTTGGCTGCCTCTATGGGCCTTCGGTTAAAGTAGCATCTTGTGACCTTTGCGCGCCAGAAACACCAAATTAATGCAAGTGCATACCAAAAATTTTAACTCAATTTAACTTTGCGCAGACTGTGCATATGTGTGTGTGTGTGTGTGTGTGTGTGTGTGTTTGTGCGACTTGCGCCTTAATTATGAACTTAAATCGAAAAACTTTGCATATACACGCGGCTAGAACTATGACTCCAACTAGGCAGTATATGACTTTGACTATGCGAATTGTGCGCTCTATTCAAACAGGCCTGGCATTCAGTTGAGTTCACTCCACTTCACTTCAGCTCACTTCGCCTCTCTCTCACTGCAGTTCAATGCAGTCTCCATTTGCCACGCTGATGTATGCAAATTGCCGGGGTTGTTGCACTTGCAGTGTCTTGCAGCAAGCTAATTAAATGCGAGCTCAAAATAGAGAATAGAAAAGAGAGAAACATAACTTTTAGCTCGGTAGCCATAAAATGTTGAATGCGAAATCCCGCATAAAATATGATAGAGCCCGGCCATTTGGCCATTTTTAAAGCTAATTTAAAGTGTTGCGAGCGCATGCTGCTCTGCTGTAGTACTTTTCACGCTGTGGCATGTGGCACACATCACGTGCCACAGCAGCGGTGGCAGAAGGCGGGCACAAAAGACATTGCAGTTGAGGTTCATGCATACCAATGCAGCTGCTCTTATGACGTCAGTGTGCGACTCTTGATGCTCTGCTCTGCGCGCTGTTATCGCTGTGTGTGTGTGTCTGTGTGTGAGGGCAGTCAGCCCCAGAAAGTATGCTACGAATTTGAGGGCCTTTTGGCCTGTCGCCGTCGTCGCCTAATGTCGCGTAGACGCTCGTAGTTGCTGCTGCTGCTGCTGCTTCCATTCCTTCTACTACTCTTTCTTGCTTTTTTTGTTGTACAAATTTCCAAAATCAATATTTGCCGAAAGTGTTTTGCATACCAAATAATTTGTGAAAATAACTTGCAGTGCAGAGCAAGCGGCAGCGTCAGGGGCAGCGCCAAAGTCTGTCTCTGCCACCGAATGAGAAAAAATATTGTAGTGGCAACAGCAGCTAAGCAAATTGTCAACAAATGATTTTATTTTTTGGATCTTGCGGGGTTCTGCACACACACACACACACACACACACACTGAAACATGTCACGAACTGCTGCTGCCCCTTGGCCCGGGGCATTTGCAAACAGTTGAAAATTGAATAGCAGTTGAAGTCCAACAGGAAATGAAAAACTTTTCACGCATAGCCGAAATTTCTAAGCTCTTACGGCAAACCCAAAAAAAGATCAAGAATTATTTGTGGCTTTAAGCTGTTATATAATATTTAAATCTCAACACAAATATATTATAGAAATTCGCAAATAAATAAATCTAGCAAAATTGCAAATAAAATATTTATTTTTAAAATTGCAGCAAATAATTGTTGGAATTATATTAGTCAATTTCTTTTATGGAAATTCTCTTAAAAAAATAATAAATGTTAATCCTGAAATATGTAATTTATGTTTTTAAAAAATTTATTACATTTAGCTCTAAATTTTCTTTTGATAAAAAACCTCTTAATTGAAATAAATGTTTTACAAAATTAAATGTGATTTTATTTTATGATATATTTTTCTATTATTTATTAATAAACCTTAATTTTATATACCCTGTAACAATGAAATAGGTAAAAGCAAAGCTATAATTTTAAATAAAAATAAATTTAAATTTTATATATACCCTTGCCAAATGTATTAAATGTATTAATATATTGACACATGTCCGAAAGATTGTGTATGTGTGTGTGAGCTTGGCTGTATGAGTTTTGTGTGTTTGTGTTTACTATGAATATCTTTGTGTGTGTGAGCGAATGTTATTGAGCATCATATGGCCTAAGTAAATAAGTATTATGGCTTAATGCTTACAAGTTGTAGTCAAAGTTTTGCTTCCGCTAAGTATTTGCATAGGCCAGCCGTCAGAACAGACTGGGCAAGAAGCAAACAGCGGAAGCGCAAAGAGGGCCTGGTGTGAGTGAGATGGAAAATAAAGTAAGAGCAGGGCAAACTCATATTTCAGACTGACCAGCCATTCAACGTTGATCCACCGAAGCGCATTGATATATTACGAGTCAGTAAACCACGCGTTTGTTATGCACCACGCTGAAATTCCAGCTACAGAATGGATGCAAGAAGGAGGAAAGAAGGCATAAAGCGAAAACTGGACAACAGGACAGGCGTGCAACGGTACATTGTTGGCAGCACTTCCGACAGGCAGTGCAAGTTTGACACGCGCATCAACACGCGCTTTGTCAACCCGCCAAGGCAGCTGCAACAGGAAACGCACACACATACACAAACACACACACATATACATGAGAAGGCACACACATACACACACAGCACGTTGTGACAGATTCAGCCGATGACTTGGCCTGGTTACAGTGTATAGGAAATTGGTTTCGCCTGGCTGCACTCTGCTGAAAAAGCCAACGCCAAAGACCAGTGTTGCCAAATTTTTTATTGGGAAAAAAGCTGTTTTTGGCGGGAAGAAACCAAAAAAATGCTAACAAAAAATTTGAAAAAAAAATACTAGCAAACAGCCGAGTTAAAATTTCTATGTTACATGTTCTTATGCAATAATTAATATTGCAATATCATTAATCTCGTATCTCACATGTTAGACCATTGTTCGCGTTAAATATAAATAGCAATTTCATGAAATTTGAACTAAAGCTGGTTGTGCAAATATTCCAAACACAAATATGTTTCACAAAAATTTTAGAGAAATTTATTTATTTTGTTTTTAGTTTTTTGATTGAACAAAGGCGGAAAACAAAAATGGGAAAATCCTTCTATTGTTCTGCTCTTCAGCATATTTGTGTTTCATGTTCATCAATTGCACAACAATATAATTGTTTTTACTCTGAAACAATTTTTCATAAAATAACTAATGCCAAAAAAGATATGTCAGTTTCCTGAATTTTCATGCTTAAGATGATATTGTACTTTGAATGGAAGTTAGATTAAATATAGATATTAAAATAATAACAACAATAACACCAATCATTTTAGCAAAAAAACTCTTTAAAAATAGCCAGATTTGACGGGAAACACTCGGATTGGGCAGCAGTGCCAAGGACACATATTCAGGAAGACAGACCGGCTGGCAGGGAGTTCAAGTGAAGCAGGAAGTCTTCAGTGACCGCGTCGCACTCGATAATCAGCAATGGCGTTTCGACAGGCTGACCCCTCGGCAGGCTTAGCAGAAGCAGCTTTGGCCTTAGTTGTTGGCCAGCTGTTGGCTGGCAACGCGTTCTTTGAACCTACAATTAATTTACTTTGTTTTTCCAGTTGACCAGACATTAACATTACTTGACTTCCGTGCGTGCCTCTATATCGTACAATTTCCAGAGTCTAGGGTTGGGTTGGCGCAGACGTTTAGCTCGATTGCTGACCTGCCATATGCCGGCATTTAGCCATTTACTTGCTTTAAGCACAATAAATTATTTTAAGCTGCTAAAGCTTCTTGTTGTTCCTATTGCACTCCTCGTGGCGCCACGCGCCTCCATGAGAGCAGCCTGTTTTTGTATGTGTGTGTGGCAAGTTGCCTTAGGTTAACGGGCAAAATGTTCGGCAATTATGCCACACCTGCTCTCTGCCTCCCCTAGACCTGTTCCCTATCTGAGCAAGTGCGCTTTTTGTTGTCCCTAATGACAGCTATTTGTGCAGTTTTTGGCATTTGCTTTTATTTATTACACTTTGCTGTGCCACGTAATTTGTTTATTTGTTGCTTCATAAAGTTTACAAGAGCCCTCGTAGCTTGCAGGCAATTTGCTTATGCTCCACAAAAAACAATGCAAGAAATCATGTTCGATTTTAGCAGACAGTATATTACAATATGGTTTTTATCAAGTCTTACTCAAGTATAGCTATTTTTGCATGCTCATAAATGATAATGAATGGATGTAAATAACAAATTTTGGTTTTTGTATTCAATTGAAAGTAGTAAAATCAAGTTTGAAATTTATCAAGACAAATTGTTCGAGCATATTACAGATTTTACATAAATATGTAATCGAAATATAAGATAAAGTATATGTAAATAAATATTTCATTTTTCTATACATAACAGATACACAGCTCGCGCTGTACGCTCGCTTATAAGCTGTGTGACTTTGTATATACAATTTTTACAACTTTTGTCAGATTTAATTTAAAAATTGCATTACTCTCTTCTAGAGTAAAACTTCTTTTTCGTCCTACCGCAAAATCATCTTGTCCATTTGTACATTTTGTTCTTCCTGCTTCAGCGCAGACCCCGTGCAAATTATTTGCTCTTGTTTAAAGCAAACGCTTGCAGCACATTTGCATACATTGGATTTAAATATTCATTTACTGCAAGCTGTCACAGCGTACAAGCAGCCAACAATATGAAGACCCCATCCGAGCTTTGTCCCCTGCCAAGAGATGCGGAACAAACAAAGAGGAGCAAGAGCTACGTGGACAGCAGCGTCAATTCATTTGTGGGTCATACCGCTCAATTTTCAGTATGGCTTAACTTCAAACGAGATGCAATGACAGCGAAATTAAATTTGTGGCATGCTACAAATACTGGCAACATTGGTAGGGGCATTGCGCTGCTAATTGAATGGATTTGGCGACAGACTCTAATATGCATAGTAAGAGCTGCAGCTGGCCAAGTTGCAATAACGAATTCATTTGAGGGAGATTTAATTAAACTTAACGTAATTCACAATTAATGCCAATTAAATACTTCGAAAGTCAAAGCTAGCAGTCGAGCGTACACGACAGATAGGGAAGCTTATAATTAAATTAAATAAACCCTTCCATCTTAAAAATATTATTTATATTATATATATATGTGTATTTTTCGTGTATATATTACCATATTCAATTAAATAAATTTGTGTTCTGTTGTTTGTCAATTTGCCTTTCGTAATGGCAGTAAATGACTGCAAACGGTAAATATAAATTTGGAATTAGTCAATGCCAAATATTGCACTGATTGGCTAAATGCTGTTGGCCAGCACGAGGCATGCCACAAATCAATATGCATGTGCATGAATAATATTCATAAACACTCGTGCAACTCTAATTAAAAACATTTACTAATGCCGTAATTTAAGCGTATTAACTGTGTTTTGTTTTTAAAAACAGAAATTTTCAATATAATTTTATTTATTTATTCCCATTATTCATTTGTCAGTATTTTTAATTGATTTGATTTATTTTTGTGTCGTCTGAATGGGTATTAAACTATATTTTAGACGTAAGCTGACTACTAAAATCAGGTATTTATTTAATTACACAAATAACTAAAAGCACATACGAAATATTCACTATAAATAGCTTAGAATTTAGAATAGCGTTATAACCTTTAGAGTAGGATTTATTAATATAACTTATGTATTTGTTGTCCATTAATCTATAAATCCAAATATTTTGAAATCCATTTATTCGTATATCTAACACTTTATTATCATATTACCTTTCAAAAGTTCACCCTTTATGTTTTAATTATGTCTCGCTTGCCTATTATTTGACATTAAATAAAAAAATTGCATATTTCCACAAGCAACTCACTAATGATTTCAAATTGAAATTAATAATCAACCAAAATAAAATAAATTATGCACAGATTTCAGTACAGCATTACATTTGCACTTAGAGGCAAATGTCCATATATATATTTTGAATTTGGCTCTGGTATGCATGCTTGATTACACAGCAATTGGAATTTGGAAGTGTGCTTTAACTCGAGTATGATTTAATTAAGCCATGACCAAATTGTGTTCATACTAGCATCCAAGTCTCTATATTGATATCCATGGGTGTTTATTGTATTCATTGGTATGCAATATATTTATGCAGATGATTTTACAATCATAAACAACTTAATTTTATTGGCTCTCCATAAGCGATTCAAACAATTGTCTAGCCAAGTTCCTGATCACTTTGCCATTGTTATTCTTGGGGAACGTGTCCACAAACTGCACTCCAGCATTGAGATGTTGGTATTCAAATTTAGCTCGCTTTGCCATATGATCGATAATGTTCTCTTTGGTTATATTAGATCCAGGCTTTTTTATTACGAGCGCACCTGGTACATCATTAGAAGCAAGATTCCTTACACCAACGACACAGACATTTAGAACCTCTGGTAACTCTGATATTATTTGTTCAATTTCATTGGGCCAAAAATAATATGCATTGTATTTTAACAAATCTTTCTTCCGATCGTTCAAATACAGATTATTATAGTTGTCGAAATAACCAATATCCCCGAGATTAATCCAATCATCTTTAAGGACCGATGCAGTTTTCTCGGGATCATTTATGTAACCTTGCCATTTAATTCCGTTTTCAATCAGAATTTCTCCGATCTGGTTGTGTTCGAGTGCGTTTCCTTGTTCGTCCACAATTTTAGCTCGAATTCCAGGCAATAGCCGACCAACACAATTAGCAAGATTATGGTCTAGGTTAATGGAAATTGTTCCACTTTCTGAGCTACTATAGGCGTACACGACAACGCACTTCTTTAAAAGCGACTGAGCGCTCTGCAGTAATGATATTGAAATCCAACTACCGCCAATGATACAAAAACGAAGACTGGCTAATCTTTCTTCCGTTACTAACGGATTAGTGAATATTTCAACTGCCTGCCAAGAATTCAAGAGACTTATAGTTACTTGTTGTTTTTGTATGACGTTCATCACTTGTTCTGGACTGAAGGATTCGCCTAAAATGACTTGTGTACATCCATAAATTAATACATGCATTACCGATATAAAACCGGAGAACCAATCGATTGTAGAGCTTGTTAATAGGATATCATCTCTTGTACCCATTCTGTAATCAAGTGAGTTTGTACTTAATAAAAAGACTTATTTTGCATACAGCAGTCAATCACTTACAATGGCAGTTTACACAAATATTTATGCGAAATTGGTAAAGCTTTAAGTGTTCCAGAGGTGCCCGATGAGCATACAATAAATGCTGTTTGATTGCCACTGTTAACTAGAACTTCAGGTCTAAAATGGATAAAATGTTATAATGAATGTAGAATACATACATTAATTAAAAAGTTACTCACTGGTAAAATGTTTCCTTAGGGTGTGGCTTTAAAAGATCCTCAATACTAGTCACACCTATCACACGACCTGTTAGTGTTATTAGTTTGGGATTCCACTCTTTAGTGAGATCTTTCAAATCCTCGAAATCACCGCTGTCGCAAAATATGATCTTCGGCTTTATCATTCTAAATAAATGTTTAAGATCATCCGTTTGTTTCATGAGGTAGGTACCAAGTGCAAAGATTGGAGTGCAGTTAAAAAAACCTGCTGTTACCACAGAACTAACATATAAACTGGAAGTCGCAATAATTCCAATAGAGTCTTCGTGTGTTAAATTTTCATCCCTGAAATACAGTGCCAGACGGGAGGCCCAGGAAAGTATATCTGCAAATGTCACCACTCGATCGTCTATATGGTTGATCTATAGAAAAGAAAAATCCTAATACCGTGAACTCTTGTGATGCGACTTTTTGACTTACATGCGCTACATTTTGGGGAGAATTTCTCATGACATTGTATATTATTTCTCCCACTGAGCAGTTCGGATCATATAACGGACTTAGTGGTATTCCACTCCAAACTTTGGTTTTCGCATCATAGAATACTGGGAATTGGGGTTTAGCTGCCATGTTGACGGTTCAAATATTAATGAGTTGATATCTGCTGTTGGGCTGTACTTATATAGGTGAAAGTTGTCTCTTATTAATAGCACTTAACCTTTAAACATTCTAATATAAAATTATAAGCATCATTTAGATAGGTCTATTTTGAAAGTCGATAAAAAAAACCAGAACAAAATCCAGTCATTTCGAGGCAGATCAATTCAGCTGTACGCTGCAGTCGGACGTAACCGACAATAAGAGACTCTATACTTTGTGTTTTAATAATCGCAACACAGTAGTACAATTTTTTCGCCGCTTGCATTCGATACCGATTGTAAAACGATATTAAATTATAGTTTTAATAATTGAATAATCTGAAAGTTAATATGTTTGTTTCTATATAAGTCTAAACATGTTCTTACATGCACAAGCCTATTGCGTCATATCTCTTCTGTTGCATATCTTCACTGATTTTTATCCGATCGTTATCAAACGGAAAAAAAAGTGCTTGAAAGAGATGATGGAAACTTAAAGTGCAAGGTGCTCTACTGTCGGATACGCCCGACTGATCTGGAGTTGTTGCCAATTATATGCTTATCAATTTCACGTGCTAGTCTCATTTAGATAATTTGCATATTAAGTTCAAAGTCTTGTTTGATAAGAACAAACAGTGTGGGCTCCATGAAGTATATGTTTAAACTAATCAGACTGAAATTTGGCATTCACTACAGTAAAAGACTTGATATCGCTATAAGTTTGGTTATCATTATGCGTAGAAAGATTGGTTTTTACACATTCTGGTCACACTAGATCTTACATACATACTTGGCCGCATTCTACATGGTGCCCTTGTCACTCTGTGGTCGTCTAATTGATGTAACAAGTGTTTGGGCCATGTACTGCTGGAATTTATAAGTGGCAAAGTAGTCAGCAGAGACGGCACAAGTCCAAGTCCAAGATGCTTGTCGATAGTTGGCCTAGGGTCAGCTCAGAGACATTGCTAACGCCTCCATCCGCCCAGCAAGTGCCCTACATTTGCACTCAATACAAGGCGACACATACATACATACGTACATACATACTGAACACACCAGGCCAAGTGAGTAGAAGCAAGAGCCAAGTGCTGATAGCCCAGACAACTGCGACTGCGGGCTGTTGCTTGTAATAAATTTGCTTCAAACATGCAATACCCGTGGGACAAATGCCGACAACTCACACCCGGCCCATTCCCTTTACGGCTGTCCGACTGG
Source organism: Hypselothyrea guttata (assembly GCA_035045125.1). NCBI lineage: Eukaryota > Metazoa > Arthropoda > Insecta > Diptera > Drosophilidae > Hypselothyrea > Hypselothyrea guttata. The sequence goes on along the minus strand of JAWNNJ010002199.1, from coordinate 311,009 downwards.
CCAGTTGTCTGGCTTTTGTTTCAGCTAACGCTGATGATGTTGGTTTGCCGTGCAAAGCCACAAATTGCCACTTGGCTGCCCGTTCGTGCCAATCTGTCGCTGTGCTCTGTCGTAGTGCTTGTTGTTGTTGCTCTTTGAATAAATCTAAAGAAATAGCATTTAATGTCTATTTGCAGCAGATTAAGATAAAAAGCATCGCATGGCGCCAGCCATCGTCGGACGATGCTCAATCTCCTGGGCATGCGATTGCCATTGGACCAGACACCAGACTGAATATAGATGGACTGCAGGCTGTAGCTGGACTTCTGGACTCCTGGCCTGCAACAGCTTGACCATTCGTGCGACATATCGATTTTGGGTTGAAGGCGGCATCAGCATTGTCCTTCGGCTGGCACGCTCGCAAGTGCCACAAACAAGTGAGACAATCAACACTTGATAAAACAAACACTTCTAAATTAATTAAATTGCAAATATACTTGAAGCAGCTGCAGCTTCAGCCTCCTTCAGCTGCACTCGCATCACGTCATATACCACCCTGCCCACACACACACACACAATGGATAAGACAGTGGATGTACATGGCTGTCAATAGTGGAGACGCTGCTCATGGATAATCCAGGCCATCAATAATGCAAACAGATCTCCAGCAGCCCTCGCTTGCTCCCTCTGGGTCCACACTTTTTTCTTAGCTGCAAAATACTTGTATAACATGGTCTGAGTATACGGCTGCTTTTTATGCCTTGTAGCTATGAAATGGCTAAAAGCAGAGCTGATAACTTTGTGCGAATGTAACAGGCAGAAGTAGGTGTGGCAGACTCCATTAAGTATTTATATTATTGATCAAAACAATGAGTCGATCTAGCCCTGCCAGTCTGTTTGAATCATCGATGAGATGAGAAACAATGAGATAGAGAGTAGTAATTTTTGAAATGTAGATAGATATGTACAATACGCATATTAAGTTTGTTTATTCGGCATATTCGAAAAAAATCGATTTGAAACCGGATAATAAGCGTAATAATGAATATAAAAGGTTGTTATTCCGAATATGTATTATCTATTATTCTATTTAACTATACTTAAAAGCGCTTTTAAATTAGTTTATAAACACAGAAGATATTAAAGAATCAATATTGCAGGCTTTGACATGTTCCCCCCTTTGCCAACGCTGCCATTAAAGCAAACAGACAAAAGAGTAAGAAGTATTGCGCTGCGCATCGTATGATATTTTTATGAAATTATATTTGAAATATAGCGTACAGGCTGCTCTACAGTTGAGCGCGTCCGACTGATCAGCGTCGCCCATTCGATTGTTTCCCAGCATTGTGCTGCGTATGGCAATGGCTGCCGGGCAATGGCTGAACAATTTGCCCAAAAGATTTTTCAAATTGAGTTGAGTTTGGCTTCAACTTGAGAATTAAATGATGAGCAGAGCAGCATGCCGGAGAGCATGGCAACTCAATCCATATGCAAATATAATCAAAAATGTTATCACCTTAAACAAAAGGTTCAACTTGATAGTTGAAAGTGTCAAGTTGCAAATAGTTTCTGCTCAACGAGCTTAGCAGTAATTTATGCAAATGCCACACCCATTATGATTACAATTTAATAAATGTACTTAACTCAACATGCATAAATTATATCCCGCATGTTAATTTTTCAAACTGCTTAATGAGCGGAAGTGGTCATCATCGTTATATTATATGTTTCAAGTTGTATACATCGCGCTTATTAATTGCACCATACATCTATGCATGTTTGTGTGTATGTGTGTGGCAGAGGGGCGTGGCTTTTGTCAGGTATGTCGCCTTGTACTGCATTATTAATTACAATTAGCCGGGGCCAGAGCGGATGCAGGCGGGGTGTTAATTTGTAAAAGTGAAGCTGTAATTTGCGTTGAAATGTTCAACGCCAACATTTAATTTATGTTCCAGCTGTTAAGTGTTGCACTCCTGTGACAAATGGCCACAATGTTGCATATGCAGTTTTGATTTTATGCAAAGCAATTAAAAAAACAATATTCCTGCACATCAACAGAAAGACGCCAAATTTCATAACTCATACGCAATTTATTCACTCACTGTGTAACAAAGTGTTTAAAGAAGGTTTTGGTATAGAGAACACTCTGTAAATTGAAAATATGTATGTATGTATATTATTAACAGTTTGTTGATTACTGAAATTTTCTATTAAGAAAAAAGCTTTTATCTGTGGAAAACTTAAAAAAAGCTACAGAAGTCATTATTATTTTCCATGATTTTCCATGTTTTCCCTCAATAATTGTCACTGCAATCTTATAAATCTCTTTATAAAATTTACGTTAAAACATTTATTGTACACAGAAATTTATTATTATTTTTTTTTATTTAAAAAAGAACCTATATTTACAAAATATTTATTGATTTATGGTTTGAAAGAGCAATCTGCAGATATAGAAAATAAGTATACAGGAAACCCTTTTAATCAGCTTTAAGATTGAATTTAAAGTTTGAAAAACTAAGCAATTTATTATAACAAGTGAGTAAGATTTCTTTCGGCACATATTCAAATAGAATTTAGATTCAAAAACAGAAAGAGAAAGAGAGAGAAGCAGCAGAAAAATAAGAGTTAGAGTGATAAAGTGACGCAAATGAAATTAGTGTCAAAAGAGCATAGTGTGTGAGTGTGAGTGAGTGTCTGTGCGTGCCTGCCACGGCCGGCAAACATAATGACCACCAGCAAAGGCAACAAGCAACAGCGAGGGGCAACAAGAACAACAACAACAACGATGGGGCACGAGGCAAATGCTACAAGGCACGGGGCAAACGCAAAAATTGTATGCAAATTATGCTTGACATTGTTTCAGCATACTTTTTGGCGTGCGAGCCAAGACAAAAGCTGACATTTAGCCCAAGGAGAAATACAGGCCGTAGACAGGCAGCGCTAAAAAGTGATAAAGAGAGAGGGGAAAGGAAAGGCAGGTTATACATTCTCCCTTCACTCTCCCTCTCTCTGTCTCTATATCTGATGTGTGTGTGCGTGAAGCCGGTTGAAACTTTGTGACATTTTTTGGCGCGCACAGCGGAAACGTGCAAAACTGGCAAATTTATAATGAGCCACGGGTTCAGCGCCGCGTGTCTGCCAACGGCATTTTCACTTGGTCTGCTAAGCACTAAGCGCATTTGTCGCTGGCTGCGCTTCAAAGACGCTTGCGAAAAAGGTTTTCGCCAAAGCGTCAAAATGTGTTTAGCTGGCGCAGCTTGTGGCTAATACCTGAAAATGCTTTTAGAGAGTTTCATATTTTGATTTATTGGCAGGGCTCATACACATACACAGACACACAATGATACATGCTCAGCACCAGCTTATTGCAAACCAGTAAGGACGGAGCAGATCAGTCAGGCCGAAGGCTACAGTCGGACATAACCGACAGTAGGAGACCTTGTAATTTGCGTATCAATAATGTACCCTCACAGAAGCAAGCTATGCGCCTACGTACTAGTAGTAGAGTCAATTGTCTGTTGCATATCTTTACTGTTTTTTTATTCAATCGAATCATTCACAGCATGGATGGATAATTGCACGCTCGTAGCTTCGAAATTGTTTGTGCTGTGGGTTTTTTGCGGTTAGAAAGAGGAGAAGATATTTTAAAAAACTTAATATGTTTGCTTCACAGGAAAACCTACCAAAAATAGTGTCTCTAGCTCTTATAGTTTTCGAGATCAGGTCTTTTAGAAACAACAAACAGACAGACGGACAGTCTGGCACACATTTTTCATTTGCACTAACTTAATAGATCCTTTTGTACATTTTTAAGGTACAGTCTCAAAAAACATTTGCATTTCAAATCTGCCATGAAGCAGCGCACACAAATTGATGTATGGCAATCGAACCTGTTACAGAGTTCCCCCTCCCTCGGAAGTCGGCCTTTGGCTTTGTCTACGTCTACGTTTCCGTTTCCGTTGTGTGTCTGCAATCTTTCTCTTTATCGAAGCTGACGTCATTTAAAACGCAATTTACTACATTATTGATATTAAACGGCATCGGTCTGCTTGGTTTGCATTTAAATTTAAATTTTAATTTGAATGCATAACAGGATATTCGTGTGTTGCATGTGTGCTGTTGGCATTGTTCCATTCTGTGTTGAAATTGATTTTCACGCATAATAAATGTATTTCCGCGCTTAATTGCGATAACGCAACATCTTTAAACAATAAATAAGATAACAACGTGTGTACATATGTCCACCTGCATGTCTGTGTGTGTATTTATTCGCTTGCTGTATTTATTTAACACAATTGCTCTCAACGGTTAACCTGATTTATATTATATTACGTGTATAAAGAAATTTTTGCTTTTCCTCTTTATAATCACACAAAAGGGCGCTTAAAAATTGTACAATTAATTACTGTGTATTATTTCGAAATCCCATTTGTCAGATTTTGATCTTAAATGATTTTTATGGTCAAATTATCTTTAAGAAAACTAAATCTGGCTTAATTTGAATTTTGTAAACTTCTGGGCCCCATTTTTATTTCCATTTGCAGTATCACAAAAATTTATGAGTTTCCAACATAAACAAATGCAAATAATCACAGAATTCAGAGAGATTATATTTTACTTACCTTCAACAAACAATTATTGTGCGATTCATTGTTGCTTGGACCTAGGCCAACAACAGATTGTTAAACCCAGCTTTTTTCATAGTCATCTAGCAAACAAAACAAACAACCGGTTTTCTGAGATCAAACGTGCTCAATCACGTTATAAACACGTTGCGATCGTGTTTTGCTATAGTTTCTTATCAATAATAAAAACATTTCGTATTATCAACGATCATTTCGTCAACAGAAGCTTCTTATCAGTTCGAACATTTTTGCTAAACCAGAATGACTTGGTCAAAAACAAACAAAAAGCTGCTAGCATGAGCGTGCGAAATTTTATTCTGTCATGCTTATCACTAAATATTAAAAATACCTCGTAATACATACTAATAGGTAAAGTAAAGCATATACATATAACGCACGTAAAAAAAAAAATTTATTGGTAAAGTAAGAAAGTAAGTAAAAAAAAATAAAATAAAGGTTTTAATTTTTAATATTTTAGTTTAGTTTTGTTTTTAGTTAATCTGAAAAACTGTTGTAAAATAATTAGTATAAGAACGTAAAAAATTTTTAAAATTCAAATAAGAACTAACACAACTTTGACGATACAAATTTAAATGCTGCATAAGAATTATTCGATCAATAATATATATAATATTTGTGCCTTGCAATCTTTACGATAGTTGCTGTCATGATTATAAGAAAACAAGAAAACTGTCTAGTCATAGTGAATGCTTTAAAATTTCACCTTACCTATCACTACAATAAGCTGGCTAACTTTGTTGTTTGCGCTTATCGGTTAGACAGCACTTGAATGCTTATGGCTTGAGGTGAGTTTCAGTATGATTCTGATAACCTGTTGTACGACTATAAATTTGCTACCAGATTGCTATGGTCAGTCGAAAACTGAATCGCTTGGAGTTCACTTGGCGTTCGCAATGATTTTAATACTCTCTCTGGTAACGGTAGCTGGACTACTTTACGCTTACTTGAAATGGACCTTCAGCTATTGGGACCGTAAAGGATTCCCTTCATTGGAGGCAAGTATTCCCTTTGGCAACTTGGATTCGGTGCGCCGCAATCAACGTTCCTTTGGTTTGGCCATCTACGATGCGTACTTGAGCACAAAGCAGAGTGTGGTAGGAATCTACCTGACGTTGCGACCTGCTCTGCTGGTGCGAGATGCGCAGCTGGTTCACGATATACTGGTGAAGGATTTCGCCCATTTCCATGATCGTGGCGTGTATGTGGATGAGAAGCATGACCCCATGTCGGCAGGGCTCTTCCAACAAGAGGGAAGCAGCTGGAGAACGACGCGTACAAAACTGACACCCTCGTTTACATCTGGCAAGCTTAAGGGAATGTTTGGTACCGTCGAGGCTAGTGCGGACAAAATGCTGGCGCATGTGCAGAAACAACTTCCGCAATCGGGCTCAGGGGAGATTGATATGAAGAAACTAATGGCATCGTAAGTGGAGATATATTGCTAATAATACATGGACATCAACACTAAATATTTATGAAATTTATATAGTTATGCTATTGACATTATTGCCTCTACCATATTTGGCCTGGAAGTGGATAGCTTTTCGGATCCGGACAATGAATTCCGTTCAATTAGCAGGGAAGTCAATGCACCAACAGCCAAAAACATTTTGCGAGGCGTAACATCCTTCTTGTACCCTAGGTAAGTTTGTTTTTACTATTTATACATAAAAAATTATTTGTAATATTCTTGATATCCTTTACTAGAGTGGAAAAGTTTTTCAATGCTATAAACTGGCCCATTGACGGACAGGAGAGAATGCGTCACCTCGTACACCGCACCATTAACTACCGAGAGCAAAATAACGTGGTTCGACGCGATTTAATGCAGTTGCTATTGCAGCTACGTAATACGGGAAAAGTCGATAATGATGAAGGCTCCTGGAACACAGAGACAGCTGCAGAGAGTCTTAAATCCATGACAAAGGATAATGTTGCCGCTCATCTGTTCCTCTTTTTCGTGGCTGGTTACGAAACCTCAGCAGCAACAGCCGCGTTCACTCTCTACGAACTAATGCAGAATCCGGATGTATTGGCAAAACTACGGGAAAACATCAACGAGACACTGGCCAAACATGATGGCAAGCTCACCTACGATTGTATACAGGACATGAAGTATCTGGAACTGTGCCTCATGGGTAAGTTTACCTTCAACTTAAATATACATCAAAAGCTAATTTCTGTGTTCACTGTACTACTCTAGAAACCACCCGCAAATATCCCGCTCTGCCCATACTAAACCGCATGTGCACCAAGGAGTATCAGTTGCCGGGAAGCAACCATATTATCGAAAAGGGTACTCAGATCATCATATCACTGCTGGGCATGCATCGTGATGCTGAATATTTCCCAGAGCCCCTCAGATACTGGCCAGAACGCTTCACCGATGAGCAGAGAAACTACACACCCATAGCCTATATGCCCTTTGGCGAGGGACCGCGACAATGCATAGGTATTTCTAAACTCCATAACTTGATAGTAAATTTGTATTAAAACAAATATTTTTTCCACGCGCAGCTGCCAGAATGGGCAAAATGAATGTAAAGATGGCTGTAACCCAAATCCTCACTAATTTCGATCTGGAAACACGCCTGGAGAAACGTGAGATCGATTTTACAGTCAATGGAATTCCTCTGCTGCCAAAAGGAGGTGTACCTGTGAGACTAACAAAGAAAAAGCAGCCTGGTACTGCTTAAAAAAAACATGAAAAACTTCCATTTTATTCGAAAGTTCAGTTTAATTGAACAAACCTAAGTATACAGAACGTTGAATTGATAACAGGTGTATATTATGTACTTATGTACTTAGTGATAAGCATACTAATAAAAATATGATAACGGCTAATTTACAAAACAATGTCTAGTATTGATAATGCTTAAATAATTTCACAATAGTATAAAAATGCTACTAGACAAGGATAATTGAATTGCAGCCGTAACTGTCTCCATGGCAAACTGGGTGCTTTCTGAAATAGAAATTTTCAAGAGGTAATTTGTGATAGGTATTTTAATTGAAACCGATAACTGCTAAAAGATAAGCTCAACAAAATTAATAACCGAGCATAAAGTGTTGACAAAGCAGATAAAGCTGACGGCGAAAGTCAATAACTTAATGAGTTAAAGTCTGTTAATTAATTCTTCTACTCTTTGGCAGTTAAGCTGATAGGCATGGTAGGTGTTCCCCTAGTTAAACGTTTTATTGATATTTTAATGAATTGATAAGAAACACTTAAGCACGATATGATAATCGTAGCTACTCAGTTCTGCAAACAATGCTGATTCTATTAGAGAACTTTTGTAAGTTTCCACTTTAGTAAAAAGCAATTGGTTCATTAAATTTCTGCACATAGCAGCCTATCCTCAAGTCATCAGTTTTGGCTTGTGAAATGCATATGGTTAGCAAAAAAGTCTTATCTATCGGGGGTAGGGTTTACTGCCCGAGCTGTTGACAAGTTGACTAACTTTTAATGCCGCTCACTTAAAACTTGATGCCGGCTGCAACACAGAGTTGCCACGTCCGTCTACTGCACTGCAAATTGTTCCCAGAGACGTTTCAGGCGCGTTCTTATTAAAAACTTTATGCAGCCAACTTGAAATATACATGGGAAGGGTTATGTTAATTTGCAGACACACACACACACACATTTTGGATTGTCTGAGCTGAAAATATTTAAAACTTTAATTGTACACTTGATGGAAATATTATCTGCTGACAAAGTAGAAAGAAATGCTTTTATTTTGTATTCATTAGGGTATATGAGTCCCAACTAACGTCTAGAAAGCTCTGCTTACTCAACCACAAAATGTCCAAAAATTGTTTTCGTTACGTCCAATGCAAACAACATTAATGTCCGACACATGCAAACAGTAGCTTGTGGATAGAGAGATAAACGGAGATGTGCAAGAACTGAGGACAAGCTCTGGGTCTTGGGTCCTGTGTCCTGAGTCCTGAGTCCTGCAGCCGTCCGTTGCCATCGCATATGAGGAGTGTCAAGTGCGCACAGTTGGCTGGCACAGTGGCAGCCAGCAGTCAGTTGCCAGCCACTTGGACACATGTAATAATTCAATTGTGTGAACATCTATTAAGGAAGATTGATGACAAGCGACGGGCACAGAGGAAGCAGACACTGCTCCACTTTACTGCCCAGTAAGCTTCCCCCTCTTCCCGTCTCTCTTTCTGTTTGTGTGTATTACGTTCTGCAGTAAAAAATAGAGCCACAATAAATGAATAAGAACTGGCTGCTGCTGCACACCAGGGGAACAACTGCATCAAGTGGAGCCATCAGCGCTTCCACGCTTATTCATATGCGGATCTCAACTCTGAATTCGGCTTGTGTTCAGGTATTAATCCTATTTTATTTTATTTTATCCGGTACTTTAATATAGTACAAATTGATCTATAAAGTTAGTTTTAATAAAATATGTGTGAAACACCCAAAAGAAGGCGTGGTAGATCCCACGAAGTATATATTTTCATGACCAGGACAAAAAGCTCGGTCAATATAGCCATGTCCGTCCCACTAAACTCAAGAAACGAGACCAGCCACAATTTCACTAGCATTAAAATTAAGTAAGAAACAACGAAAATATGCAACAGACAATTTGCTGGACTGTATGTGTATTGTAGATATATAAAGTACTGGGTACACTGTCGATTACGTCTGACTGTAGTCTTTCGGATGACTGATATGCTCCGACTTCACTATTCTCAGACTCACATATCAAATAAAGTGCGCCAAATGAAAAGTAATCCAAGCAGATGACAATGCTTAAAGGTTGAAATGACTTTCATATTTTTACCGAGTTAGCGTTGAAGTTACTTTAGTGTTAGGTGTGCTTTAAATTGTTGCACATGCCGAAGGCCACAGCGTTTTGGTTGCATTCTATGTCAATATGCTTGAGTGCTATTACGCTGGCTTTAAAAAGGAGTGCGATAACTGGAAACAAGCTGACATTTATGCAGTTTGCTCAACGAGCCTGCAGGCAACTGCTTCGCTGTGTTCCACTCTCAACTACTCAAGCACATCGGGACACTCACATTGCACATATTTTGCTGTTTCAGCATGCAACAACAGCAGCAGGAGGTGGGGACGGGGCAAAGCCAATACAGGCAACTAACGAGCTTATTTCCAGACAGCAGGCAACGCAGCGGTTGCAGCTCTAGTCGATACTGAAACCAGAGCTAGAGCTGTAGCCTGGCGGCGACATCACATGCATGATTGACTGCGCAGTTGTGCAGCAGAGCACCAGCAATAGCAATAGAGAGAGAGAACAACTGGAGAGTGGGCCATACAGGTGGCACAATCGATTGTCGTAAACTTGTGCCACATGTCTTCGACTGGCAGCGACTTCATTTGTAAGTTTGATGAGCTCTATTGATGTTACGATTGAGTGCAGCAGTAAAAGGACACTTCAACTTAAACCAATTAGGCGAATTTCAGTTAATTATAACCAGCGCTGGCATACCGTGGCGTATACGCAATGTCCGCCCCAGGTGAATCCAGGCGTTGAAGCGAGGAAATGACCGCCGGCCAGCGGCTAATGAAGAGCTCAACAAAAACTGCAGCAGCTGCTGCTGTTAATAAAAGTGTATTAAAAAGTCAAGAGGAGGCAACGAGTCAGCAAAGCAGAGCAGAAAATGATAGGTTCTAATTAAAAGTTGATTGTTTTCTGCATTGACTGCAGCTCAGGTGAGCAGCAAGCCTTGATTAAAGGTAATTGATGAATATACCTAAACAAGCTGTAAAACTATCTGCACTTAAGCGCTTTAACAACTTTTACATTAACTGTTTTCAGAACCTGTAATTTGAAAAAAGTTTAAAAGGGTCTGTTAAGTTAGTGCAAGCAGCAAATGTGTATAAGCCGTCAGTCTGCAGAAACACCTAGATCTAGCAAACTATATAAGCTAGAAACACCATTTTTGGTAGTTGGATAAATAGATTAATTTTGATTTAGAGTTTTGATACCTTTTCAAACTCCTTCAAACAGCTACAAATTTATAGCTAAGCATGTGAAATTTGGAAATTACATAGCCTGTGCCATTTGTCATCGTTTTTGCTGCTTGCTTAACGATCGGAGATGAAACAACGACAATATACAACCGAAAATTAGTTCGATTGGGCAGAGAAGATAGCAGTTTGCTTTATACGAGCTCTATCTGTATTTGATTAATGCATACGCGCAAATCTTGATTTTATGAGTGTCTCCTGCTGTCGGTTACGTCCGACTGTACCCTTTCGTCCAACTGATTCCGTTCTTACTATTTATTAAATTACTTATTAGCTATAAATTACATAATTTAATCCCATATACTGATTAAGTGTGGTCAATATCAAAGAAAACATGAGCCGAAACAATGCAAGTTTATTATTGCAGTAGTTATAGAAACTTTTGCGAGTTTCCTTTCAGTAATGCCAAACCATTCAGAATGGTTTATAGTCTCACACACACACACATATGCACTGCGAACAAAAGACAACAATTAAAACAAGCAATTAACAGACGATCAAATTGAGTGTTTTGCCTTGTTGTTTGTTCTTTCCTTGTCTGTTGTGCTGATGCTGATGTTGATGACGATGTCTCTGATGATGTCTGTCGGTGTGAGTATGAGTCTCTGTGTCTGTTTGTCCGATGTCTGCTGTCGTTTTATGTTTGGCTTGTGAAAACCGATGCGAAAACACAACGATAGCAAACAAGAAAAACCAATAAAATGAACTTGTCATAAAATTAACGCATTTATAAGGCAAACAATGCTGGATTAACAAACGACAGCAGAGTTCAGAGCAGAGAGCATGATGCTGATGTGAGGACTCGCTGACAATACCAATGTTGTTCTGTCTCTCTCTCTCTCTCTCTCCCTGTTCTGTTTCTCGCAAACATATCGAACTAAAGCCATTTATAGGCCATTTTGTTTATATGCACGCGGACGAGTTGCGTGAGAAATAACTGCCACTTAATTTACACAGGCAACAGTCTACCGTCTGCAGAGGTTTTTCCAATTCGTGCCCTCATCCACAGTTACTACTGGCATAACGAGCAGGATAAATATGTCGGCTATATACGGAACTCTGGGCTCTCCTCTCGCCCCTCTCTCTTCTCCTCTGTGCTTTGCGAGTGTTAAAACTGCTGTTTATGACAGACGGCGCAACAAAGTCGAACTTGATTCGTGACCCAAGCACTCGTAAAATTAAAATTTGCACACGATTTGGCTCTGTCTATATAGTATGCACACGCCCCCCAGTCGATGGGTTTGCTGTTATAGCAATCCAGTTAGTTGGGGTGCTCTAACTATCGTATGATATTCGCATAGTCGGTCACGGGGCGTATGCGTAATATCGTTGTTTGAGAATTTGCAATTAAATATTGTATTGGTATTTTAAGTAATTAAAGAAATGCGTGCAGAGCATAGATAATTTTCACTTATGAAATATTTTAGTAACAAAAATCAGATAAATTTTTTCACAATTTGTTTAAAACAAAAACAGAAAATATTTTTAAATACGCAAAATATAAACACATATATTTTGCTTAAAAAATGGAGTGCTAAAAAAATGGTATGCCTAAGCCTTATACAATTGCATTTTTCTGTATATTTAAAAACAAAAACGAAAACTATGCATACAAATATTCATAAATTCTATAATTTTGTGTTAATTCAGCTGATATTTCAATGCAAATTTTTTGTTGCAACTTTTGCCAAACTAATAAGAAAAAATAGCCGCGGGTTGATGCAACTAATAATCTTTTTCAACACGTTCTTTCAACATTGTATTTTATTGAAAAGTTGCAAAAGAAAAAACAGGGAAATGGGTTTGCCTATTTATTTAACGATTTCATTGCGCAAATGTTGCATATATATATTTTTTAATTAAATTTCAATGCAAATGCCGCGCCAGAGTTGACACAGAATCTTCAGTCAGGGTTGCCGCTACATAGTATAACAATTATGGCTTTGCTTGTATAACTTAATTTGTGTTTGTGTGTGAGCCAGGGCACATTAGAGTCGAGACAGGCCTTCGTTCGATTTGCCGCCCTCTGCTGCCTTCCCTCCTTCTCTCCTACCCTTGACTGCATCGTTATTTCTTATACCTTTTGGCATGTTAGTTTTATTGTTGCTGATGCTGCTGCTGCTGCTGCTGCTGGCATATGCACGACAGTTGCGTCTTTGCCCACAAATTACTGCGGCCCAATTGATCGATTGTCTGCCAGCAGAGAAAGGGCAGCGTGCAGAAGGCGGGCAAAGTGGGGCAGAGACAGAGAGCGATGAGGAGTGGGAGGCAGCAGAGAAATGAGCCTGGCGAATTGCTAAAGTGTTGGCTGTGATGGGTAAAGTTACTCTCAGAGCGAGACGTTTTATGATGTAAGGCAGTGAACTGTGGTAAACGATTTGTAGTTGTTGTTGTTGTTGGTATGTTGCATGCAACCGACATACAGACCCACATACCTACACACCCACACACACACACACACACGTCTGCACATACGAATTGAATTAAATTGGATTCGTTGAGTTTGTGTAAACAAAATTTTAATGTCTTTTTGCTTTTGAAGTCATTCACTCAAACTCAACTCGACTCGGCTCGGCTCAACTGAAACTCAGACTCAGGCTCAGGCTCCATGCGCATGCCACACACAGGGGCAGGCTCTGTTTGTAGTAGACAAAGGGCGCATAGAGCGTCGCAGGGGGTGGTGGTGGGGCGGGGGCAGCGAGGGGCAACGTCATGATGTTGATATGTCTGACATAAATTTCATCAACTGTCTAAGTTAATGACAGTAAATTTGTTTGAAAATTGCTTTAAAATGGCAAGGCAACCAAGCAGCGCAAAAACAGACTCGGCCTCCATTTTGTTTGGTTTGTGAAGGTGGGTGAAGGCACACACACACACACACACACTGACACACACTGGCACACACACATACGCAAAACACACGCAGTCAGTTGGCGCCATGTCGCAGTGACAGCGCCGTGCGCCAAAGATGCCACAGCTCAGAGCAGTGGAAGAAATGACTGAATTCAGCGAAATGTGTCATGATAACTCAAATAAAGAATAGAAAGCCAGCCCCAGACCAGCTCAGCAGCAGTAACAAGAGATCCGGAGACGAGGTAGGGAGGTAGGAGCCGTAGCCGGAGCCAATGCCCACACACGCTGGCAGTTAGTCAGCCAGCCGCGAAATGCAAAGTGAGCGACTCTGCGGAAGCGACACACATGGCAGGCGGAAAAGCAGGAAAACTAGGGAAAGACCAAGTGTGGCGAAGTGGGCTAAGCTAAGCTATTACGTAAAAGTGAATTTATGAAGTGTAACGAGTTAAATGCCAGGCCACAAGCAGCAAAAACAACAGCAGCAATAAGCGTGGAAATAACATGAGCATCTAAGAAATCATTTTTGCTTGTTTTTGCGCCCAATTTTTAATCTGATGATGTCAACACAAATTGTGGCGCAAAGTTGAAAGCTGCCTGCGCTCCGCTGTCCCTCTCGCTCGCCCCGCACTGTGTTTGTTGCCTTGTAGTCGCCCCTCAGCATTCAAGAGCCGACAGCCGAAAAAAAGCCACTCAAGGACTCCGCAAAACGCTCTGCCTGCAAAAGGTTAGTCGCCGAGTGTCAAGTGGCAAAGGGAAAAGCGACTGCGACTGCGACTGCGAGTGCGAGTGCGGCCTTGTAGTGTCACTTGCAGCATATAAATTTGTGCGAGGTTCGCGCGTTATACTCTCTACACACCAAATGCATGACGACGTGTATATCAGCAGCGAATTTCATGAAATTGTAGAGTTTATTCCAAACCAAAACTCGAAAGGGTGAAGCAGATCGGTCAGGCGGAAGGCTACATTAGGATGTAACCGACATTGGTAGATGCAGTACTTCAAGTTTTCAAAATCGCTGCAACGCTGCCTCATAAACAGTGGTAAGCAATGTGATTATTCATTTCCACTCTTCTAGCAAGACCAGCGTATTGTCTGTTGCATATCTTCGCTGTTTTAGGAATCGTCTGTTATTGATGTGAACGGGAAATGAAGGGAAGATATAAAAAATCAACAAAATCGTACAGTATAGGAAATCCTATATATTATATATGTGGTCTATGGCTTTTATATGTATTTTGCGATATAAAGGTGTTCATACGGACAAAAAAATAGACAAACGACCTGACATGGACATGGCTGTATCAAATATATATAATTTGTGGAGACTACCAAGCCTCCTGTCACCTGCTATATTCATTTTTTATTGGCTAATAGGTTCTCCTCTACTTTTTTAAAGTATGTTATCCAAACAACTGATAGTTTGCTGAGCAGCTCTTATTTCGCTTTTCTTCTGTCTAAAAACAAGATAATGTAAATTTTACGAAGTATCTCGGTAGTCGCATAGCGCAGATTTTTTTGTTTTATTATTATTATGCATTTTTTATATATGTATATGTATTTATATACCCGGTTTTATAATAGCTGCAATTTGCTGCTGCCGCTCAAGGCAAGAACTCAGCATGCGGCTGAGGAGCAAAGCGTCACATTAATATAAAGCACTGCGGCATGAAGGATTTTTCTGACTTGGCATGCTTCTTAGGCCAGTGTGTGTGGGGTGTGCACAAAAGTGTGTGTAAACAGTGTGTGTATGTGTAAGTGGCAGCGCTACTTAGACAGGTTCCTTCACACAAAACTACAAATGATACGAGTTGCAACTCTTATGCGTTGCAAAACTCTGCAACATGATGATGTTGCAAGAGGATAAGCCCTATGGAGGTCACTGGGCTGGCAATGTTAATAATCCCTTTACTCGGGCTAAAACACTTAATGTATAAACTGCAATTTGTATTAAAATAACTTGAAGGATTCATCTTGGTAATGCAACTAATTTTTTAATTGGGTGCGTGCTCAAATATAGCAAAAGTTTCAATTAAAAATAATGTTTACAAATTTCAGACATAGTTGTTCAGTTGGAATTTAATTCGCCATGCAAATGTGTAGTTAAAGTTGCTAAATGTGTTATTAGTTAGAGATGAAGTGGAAAAATGTATTGTGGAAAGTTTGATATTATATGTTTGAGCACATTTAAAGTTCACGTTGAAAAACGTATATCTAGTTAAGCTTTTTAATTACCTAAATCATCATTCGAATGATGTTCAAAAATCTTAACAACAAAGATGATTGCAAAAGCTCTATTAAAAACACCATACTTTTTATTAAAAGTGAGCAGAAAGTTAGCAAGCTATAGACACTCGAAAGCCAATAATTTTATAAATTACTTAAGCACGATATTTCTTGTTAAAAAAATTACAAAAAATAAATGTTTATCCTAAATTGACTAGATCTCATATTTAAGCGGCAGATTCAGCGTATTCTGAAAACGTTAGATAATTTTTCTATCCACTTTATTACACTGCAGATTTTCTTATAGGGACTTGATCAATGAAGCCGAGTTCAGTCTAGTCCAATGAATAAGATATTTATTTTTAGTACCTATGTATAGTAAGAACGACTTATCGTAGATTAAATATAAATGTTTAACACGAGCTTTAAAGTTATTATTATAACTACATTTCGCTTGGGCGTTTAACGGTATGTGGCAATATTCCGCATATTTATTAGTATATTGATCTGCAGTTAATTAGCTATGTGCCCGCGGCATTTCCAGCATGAATTTCAATTAAGACATTTTCAGTATGTGTTCGCTTTCAGCACTCAGCTCGCAGTTCGCAGCGCGCAGTTCGCAGTTCGCACATCGCTCAAGTGCATTTAATTAAACAAGAAAGCGAAATGCAATTAAAGTGAGCAAATAGGACATGGTTGAATTGAATCGAATCGCATGGAAACTGTATGGAATCACAGCGTGTGCAAATGTGGCATCAGCTCGAAGCTCGCGTGCAACGTCGCCATGTTGCCTGTGGCGTTGCCGCTAATAGATACTGTTATGGCATCATTTGCCACAAACAAAAGCCCCGAGCGTGCATATGTCCTTATGCCCTCTCCCTGGTAGTGCTGGTAGTGTATATATTTGTATGTTTGTAGCTACAACTGTGACCCAGTCGAAAGTCATGCATGTTTGTGTTTATGCATGTCTCCGTGGTGGTATCTTGTTTAAATTATCTGCTGTCCCACAAGTGTATCAAATTTACGGCACCCACAATGCATATATAATGAGCGTGTCCCGAGGCGAGCAGCCTCAAAATGCAGCTCACTGATAAGAATGACAAAGCCAAAATAACATTGTCCAATTAAATTGCATACGGAACGTGTGCGAATTATGGAAGTGGCGCTCGATAGTATTGCAAATGCCGTTTATTACATTTAAATCAATAAACAAAAGGCAAAGGCGGAAAAGCAGAAAAGCGGACAAGCAAAGCGCTGAAGATCCTCTAGATGCCAAGGCAATGGAGCTGCATTTTAATGAAAGTATCACAATGATTGGTTTTCTACTGGCAACGTGAGCACCAACGTCGCCGATGGCCAGCAAAAATGTCCGGCATAATGAATGGCATTGGCAAAGCGACTGGGCGCCATTGCCCAGCGTACGAGCTGCATTAGTCGCCAACATGGAAATGCTATATATAAAGTGCTTGGGACAGTAGCTGGAGTAGAGATGGAGATGAAGAGACAAGAAGGACGAGGAGCCTAGGAGCTGTGGCAGAAGCCATGGCTCTGACAGGCAGCTTAAATCCGTAGCCGAAAACGGAGAACAGCGGCAGACAGTCAGCCAGCCAGGCAGCGAGCAAGATGCATTGTTTGGCGTAGAATTTAATTTTAGTTTAACTTTGTAATTTATCGATGCCGTATGTCGTCGTCGACGTCGACTACCACATTCCATGGACCCCAAAAAATACCAGCAGAGTGCAAAAAATTCAACTGAAACGAAAGACAAAGCTCAAGACGTTCCTGCAGCTGCAGCTGAAAACTGAGCTGCAAACTGAGCTGCAAACTGAGCTGCACACTGAGCTGGCTTGGCGTTGACCAAGTGGTGCCAGCAGCACCGCTGACTACCTTCATTAGTGTTTTGTTTAGCTCTGGCTAACCATGGGGGCTAGCTGGTGCAATTGCCATGCCCTGAGTTTGCTTTTGATGTAGGTGTACATGCTGCTGAAAGTTTGCGTTTACAAAATGCACAAAGTTTCCATTGCTGTTGCCATTTAGCAGTTTGCCTGCTTCATCTTACTCCTTGGCTGCGTTTACATTTTTTATTTTTATTTTTCATTTTTATGTTGGTTTTGTTTTTTTTTTTAGCAGTTTTCATGCTTGCATTTGTCTTCATCGACAGCCAAGTTGTTTGGCTCTTTCATTTTTCTTTTAGCCGAAAAACTTTTCACTCATTCTCCGCTGTGCTCTCTTCGCTTTGCCCACTCTATTTCGCTTTATCCATTCCCCCATTCGTTTTCTCGTTTGCTGTCTGTCATTGGGTATCAGTGGCTAACTCGTTTGTCTTTCTCTGCACTTTACGTATACGTAATGACAATTAGAATTGACATACAACTCTGGTCCGCAAAGTTTACCCAGCTGTTGAAGCTTTAGCTCTGCTTGCTGCTCTTACTGCTGTTATTGTTGATTGCATCTAATCCTAAAGATTTTACAGTTTCTCAGTTGCAATGCCCCCGCACATCCCCGACCGGCATCAGTTCTTAATGAACAAGCTTGAAGGTTAAATCTAATACCCAGCTTGTCTTGGCTAAAGTCAATTAGTACTCGCAAGATCAGCGATTACAGCTTGAGTTTGCAATGCAAATCTGATTTTATTTATTTGGTAATACTGCTTAAATATAATTAGTTTTAAAAATATCTCAAAATCGTTGGCTAGCTCTCAGGTTTCTCTTTGGATGGGATGATTAATTTAGTTGTAAGCTGTGCTTAGTCAAAGTCAGAAGAATTAATATGCTCGCATTAGGAATATGCGCTCAATTAGACGTGATTAGTCAAGCACGTGTGGCCACGCCCCATCAGTTGGAGGCGACAGTCTGACTGACTGTTTAGCTGTCTCCTTGTCTCCTTGTCTCCATGTGTCCATTTGTCCATGGTTGACTGTCTCCTTGTCTGTCTGTCATGTACATGAAATTCCAATTTCGCGTTGGTTTCATTAGCAACTCGGCCTTGGCGTCCCCTGACAGTGGCTCTTGCTGTGGCTATGACTGTGGCTGATGGCTGATGGCTCAAGCAATTTCACTTTGTACTCACCCACAGATGTGGACGAAACCGCAAAAAATAATTAAGCATGCGACGACATTGCTTTTGCTTGGATATTGACAGCAAGGACCTAGGACTAGAAGGATGCCAGTCGAACCAAATGCCCAAAAACAAACAAGGTTATTGAAATTTGTGACCCAATCGTTGTGTAGTAGGCTGGCCTCCTTTTTTTTTTTTTGGAGCCACCCAGGGATATTGCCTAAGTTTCTACGCAAAATTGAAAATCTCATGTCACAGCAACAACAAGAGCGAGAAGCTGATTCAGAACCAAAACTACAACAAACATGTGTCGTTTGACGTACTCCATTCTGTGGCTGCATGCGCGATTCGACGAGCATTCGACTTGTTATTGAGTTGTCTATCCACCTATCAGTCAGTCAGTTAGTCAGTCAGTCAACCTCGATGCTCGGTGCTTGATGTGCTTCATGCTCCCTGCTGACTGCTCCAAATCAAATGAAGTGAAATCGATGCGCCGCTGACTCTATTCATATGAGCTGCCGCCGGCCAGAAATCCGCTGCGGGCACTCGTCTCACTTCCACGACATTCTGGATAGTCGCGGGGAGTGAGGGGTGTCAGGGGAGTCAGGGGAATGGTGGTTGGCATTGGTCGTGGAGGCATGCGGGCAGCTGTCAATGTGTCTATGGAAATGTACGCCATATATTTGAGTGGATTTGCTAACTGATTTTGTTATACACTCCACTCGGTTGGATGGTATTGCTGACTGTGATTTTGTTCATATAGTATATCCAATATACATATCTGTAGTGGCTGTGCGCCCTGTGCCCACCCCATTCACTGGGTATCTAAGTGTTTATATTGCCAGTGTTTCACTGCTGACAATCAAATTTGTTGACGTGGCTGGATTATTACTTCATAAGCAGAAAATCAGCAGAGCTCTCTACACAATCCACGCATTGTCAATTATCAGCAATTCTTTGTCAACTGCTTTGGCTTCTGGTTTGTGGGCTCCGGGCTCCCAGCTCAGAGCTCAGGGCCCATCCAATAACAACGCCCATTAGCGATTACATTTGATTTTCGCATGCGAATCTCATTTGCCAATGGCATTCACGAGCCACCATTAGCACTCGCTAAGCTAATATCATGTCAAATACACTGGAAAATCGCAGAGCCATTGCAGAACACGACATTGTCAATTGTTGAGATTGGAGTAGGAGTAGGAGTAGGAGCTCTACTCAAGTCCATAATAAGATGTGATATGTAATTGAACCCTGCAAAATCAATCAGTCTTGTGTGTGTAAGTCTGTTTGTGTGGCAGAGCAAACAGACCTAAGGTTAAATTGATATCTCTGCACAGATGAGTTTGGCGTGAACTTTGCAATGCAGAGGGCAAAAGCATCTTATGACCCACCAAGTAATCACAGCGCACATAAAGATGTCGATTAAAGTGTTTACCGCGGTTAAAGCTAAAAAATACGTTAGCTTTAGCTTTGCGAGTGTAAAATGTAATTTCTTCACATTCAAGTAAAGATTGGTTTAAAAAACTGTAAAAACCTTAAATTATTGATATTGCGTTTCGGCCAGCAAGAGTTGGGCCAGCCAGAGTTGGGCCAACGAGAGTTCGGCCAGCAAGAGTAAGGCTGTCAAGAGTTCGGCCCATCGAGAGTTACGCATTGAGAGTTGGTTCAGCGATAATATGACTAGCGTGAATACGGCCATCAATAGACCAGTGAGAGTTTGTCCAGCGAGAGTTAAGCCAGTAGAGATAAGGCACTCTAAGCAAGCACAAGCAACTGCACATTCTATGTGTGTGTGTGTGTGTGTGTGTGTGTGTGTGTGTGTGTTGTTAGGTACAAAACGGGATAACAATTAAAATGGGAGGCGGTAAGAGTTGTGGCGTGATTTACGCTCATATATTGCCTATGTATGTGAGGCAGTGGTTCCGTGATTATAGAAAACATAAAATAAAGGTTCTTCTTCTTTATTTCAAATTGATAATATTCTAAGCATTTTAAGTTCAATTTAGCTGATAGCACAATGGAATTATTTATATTAATATTTTATTTAAAAACACGCATAATCTTTTACTTTAATAAGAGATAGGTCTATGTAAGTATTTTGAACTCTGACAGTGAACTAGCTGTCAGCTGTCAGCTGTCAACATAATTAAAGCACTTATGACAAATGTTATTTTTTTTTAAATTTACTATATGAACGCTTCGAAAAGGGAAATACTTGTAAATAAATTTACATTTTATGCAGTTCCATCACACATACGCATAAGACTCTGTTTAAATAAATGTAAATGCAATACAAATAAACAGCTGATTGTTCAGAATCGAGAAAGAGAGAGAGAAAGGGAGAGCTCAATTTAAACAGCACATACAACATGCGTATGGAAATGACATGTAAAATTCAATTCATTATTATTTTTCCCATCAATTTAACAATTCATTGACCTTTGAAATCAAGCTCTTATTCAACGCATAATCTGTGGTTAAATCGAATTAAATTTGGATTCAAATTAGGCTTTTGGCTTTGGTCTTTCCATTTGGTTTCTTTAGACAAAAACTTGCCTAATTGATATGTTTGAGTTTACGCTACCAAAAAGTGAATCTAATGTGCGGTAGGCAAATCAGCTACAGGAAGGCACAACGGGATGCCATGGCAGCCATTTCCGTTAGACTAACAAAAATAGAAAATATGCCACAGAGAGCGAAGCTGTTTAGTGCAATAAATGTGTAGAAAATATTCGGAAATAAGTATTCATGCGAATGGAGTTTGAACACGAGCACTACATATGGCATTGACGGCACTGGCAGTGGGCTGATCAACTGGCGGCAGGCCGCGTTCGCCATTACCATTGCCGGAACTTAAAATGGATTTTCTGGGAATTCTTTTTTGAATACGCAATGGGAAACTATGCCGTATGTGGGGAGCACAAGTCGAACCTTTAATGCGCTTTAAATGACTGTCAAAAGTATTGCAAATAATTTAAAACACATTTTAACTCTGCATATTGTGCTTTTCCACAATTTTATTAATTAACAAACAATTTTGGTTGCATTTGCCAACACTGCAAATATTTGCAGGTGTAAATATGAAAATATCGCATACTTGGCATAGCTGAAACGCATTGCTACGACATGTGTTTGTGCGGCATTAATGGAGGAGCGCAACCGAGAGAACTAAAACCGTAGTCAGACCGTAATCGCATATGCCCAACCGCAAGGCATGTGTGTATGTAGAAATGTATATGTATATCTGTATAAATATGTGTGTGTGTGTATGTGGGACATGGCTAACGGACGCTGGTGGCATAAAAAGCTTGTTCTATGCAGTCGTTTAGCTCAACCACAACATTATGTCGAATACCAGAGTCTTCAATGCTGCTCTCTGCTGCTTGATAATGCCGAGCGAGCGCATAGTTTTGCCGAGCTGTGGGTGGAGCTGATGTGGTGTTGGCATAGAGATTGCAGTCGCTGGGTTTTTGGTCAGCTGGAGTTTATGTGTGGGTCAAGCTTAAAAGCATTCATTTTCATTTCAGCCAAAAGCCCGCGCTCCCTAAAAAATGCCACTGAAATATGCAGGCATTCATGTGTGTATTTGCTTGTTGTTCAAGTTTTCAGTTCAAGAATCTCTTGGCCTGCGATAACAAAATCCAATAAGCGAACTATATGCTATGCAAACTTCTATGCTAATGAAATGTGTGCTACCCACAAAAGCTGTAACTGTCGCTTCAGCTAAACCATGATGAGCTGCCGCCTACTTGTTTCCAGTTCCATAATTAATTTGTGCTTAAACATTTATAATCAAAACGAAGAAGAAGGCAAAATATACATTGCTGCTTTGAGCTGGAATTTAATTCAATTGACGCTGCACTCAAAAGGGAGAAGTTCGTGTTGCCAACGCAGCAGACAGCAAGAGATGGACAGCGAGATACGGAGCGAGTGGTCAGAACGAGTTGTTGCTGCTCGTTTGGGCCAAGTCCATTAAGATGTTTCAATTATTAATCAGCCTTAAAAGCAATGGCAATGCCTTTGCCATTATTTTTTCTATACACAAACACACTTGTGTATTTCTTCTTTTTAATCGCAGAGCTTGCATTTAATTATAAGTTTAGCGGCACAAAATTCAAGACAAACGAGCGCAAAGCTACAGTCGGACGTAACTGACAAAAGCAAACGCTTGTTTTTTGTGTTTCCATAATTACTACAAAACTGACTCACACTTGGAGGCAATATATGGGCGTATGCACAAAGCAATAACCCTTTCACCTCCTCTGTCAAGTCAAGCAAATTGTCTTTTGTATATCTTCGCCGTTTCCTATCCGATTGTAATGCAGTTTACAGTATGGAGAAGGGCATAATCTACTTAAAGAACTAATGACAAGTATCTGTACCTTCTATAAATAGACAAACTGACTTTACCATATCGACTTGTCTTGTCGTCCTAATCAAGAATGTATATACTTGTTTTATTTGCACTAACTTTATAGACTTTATGTAGTCTCTCAAAGTACAGGATCTTACAATAAAACTCTCGCTGTCTAGCATAACAAAATGGCATAATTGCAAGGGTTCAGTTATGAACCAAAAGCGAATAAATCTCAGGCAGAGAGTAAGAGAATGAGCAACGAAAAGCAAGAGTAAGAAAGTATGGCCTGAGTGTTGCCATTGATTCTGAAAAATAGCAATGGCTGGCCAATTGGCTTTTGCCACCTGACAGTTGAAACTTTCTGGGCAAACACACATGCACGAAATCATATTCACGCACAACAAACACAAATCTTCCGCAAACACACGCACACTCGGAAAGTTGAGCCTGATCTGGAGACGAAGTGAGCCTTCAACGGCACAATTTCGTAATTTTTATGGCAAAAGTTCTCTAATCAAATTTAATGAATTGTGAAAAAGGCAACAAATAAGTAGAGGACAACTTTGTTGCCAAAGTTTGTCCTCGCTGATTTTTCTTATGAGTAGACGTCACTCGGCATGCTCCACATGGAGCTGCCACTTGGGGCAAGAGGAAAACAGGGTGAATTGGGCAATATGGAGAGCCTTGGCTGGCTTCGATTTGGTTGCGTTGCGTTGTAAATTGGCGGATGTGATTTTTGTGGGTTGGCATTATTAAATGCGGCATAAAATCCGTGGGCCATGTTGAAGTCTAACAAATGCGCACAGTTAGCAGGCTTGCCAAGGAATTGTTGTGTCGTACTTCTTCCCATATATACATATATAAATACTTGTATAAGTATATAATATACAAGTCTACCAGTTACATTTTATGTGCGAGTGTGCTGCTCTTTTGTTGTGTTTCCTGCACTGACAGAGTCTTAGGGGCAGAGGGACCCGTTATTGTTGGCTTTTCAAGCACTTTGCTGGGCAAACTTTTGTCAATGTAAAGGAAAACTGCGTTTAAGTAAATATTTCATATGATTTTGGTTAGCGACGGCAGTTATTACTTATATTAAATGCGATTGGGAAATGAACCCAGTTAGTAACGAGTTTACTTATAACTAAATTCGATGCTAAAATAAAGTTAATTTCACGATCTGCTTAGTTTAGGCACCCTGTATTGCTGTGCCTATTGTCGTCTGCACTTATAATCAGCAAACCATAAATTCTTATATTTTATTAATGTGATTTGAACGCCTCGAATTTCTTGCCGGTTGCCATATGGCAGTATTAATCAAACGCTGTGGAAAATAGAAAAACGAATGAGGGAAAAAATTCAAGCTGCAGCTACAAAATTTAGGCGATTTTTCATTATGTTTCCAGCGCGCTTTCCTTTGTGTCGTCGGCAAAGTTTACGCTCACAGCAGAGCGAAAATAATTTACGCATTGCCCAAAAATATTCGACAACATTCCTGGCATATGTGTGCTTAAGAGGCTCTTCCTGCCTGTTTCTCCCTCTCTCTGTCTCTCTCTGTCTGCTTCTGTAAGTGTGTGTGTGTGTGTGTTGAGTGGGAGCTTGGGGCATCATTATGATTACTCATACGCAGCGTTTGCAACAATCATGCGCCGCGTTATTAGCTGTGTCAGCGCCACAAAAGTAATGACAACGAAAATATGCCACGAGTATTTTTATTATTTGTATTTTTGCCTAAGTGTCTGTTTGTTTGGCTGTATGTGTGTGTGTGAGTGTGTGCGCTCTGACAAACTGCCAAATGAAGGCTTGTGTAGGCGAGTGTAGCAACTACAGCCCCAACTCAATTCTTGGCTCATTGTTGACTGCCTTAAGCCGGCTTCATAGTTTCCATCATCTGTTTGCTCGCTTTGCGTAACTGAAATGTCGAGATTTATGTCTTGACATGATCTTTTATGCTCGCAGCTAAGAAAATATTTTATGAAATAATACACTCGCAGTCGCAGTCGCACTCGACACACAAGACACTGGCACAGATAAACTCACATTCTCTGGCAATTTTCGGTGGCGTTAAGTGCCTTCTGCTGCGTCATCTTTTTGGTATTTGCAGCATAATTAGCCTGCTGAGTGCGTGAGCTGAGCCAAGGCGTCTCAAGTCGACTCTCGAGTTCATTTTAGTTGCGTTAAGTCTCTGTCTCTATATCTATATCCATCTCTATTTCTATCTCTATCTTTATCTCAGCTCTGTCACAGTCGCAGTCAGCATCCTGGCTTCCATTTCTATTGAATGCTGCTGGAAATGCTTTTTGAGTTTTGGTCGTTCTTACAAATTGAAAGCTACGTGTTTTACTGGCATAATATGTGAACGGAGCAGATTTGTGCTGCTCGTTTGATGACTTGATGATTCTCGGCAGCTTAAAGCCTGCCTAATTACAGCTTAAACGGGTTGAAATAGCCGTGGAATTGAACTCTGTGCCATGTCCAAAGAGACCCATTCAAAACAAAAAAGAACCACATCAAACGAACTGTGCGACCCTTTTATTCGAGTTTTTCTGTTAGATTTTCCGCATTTTTATTTCATCTCTTTTTCTTCTATTTCTTGCTAATTAAACGTCAGCTGACTGGCCATTTTTGGACGGGCTGAGCAGCTCAATTTTTATCGCAATATAAATGTTGCGCTCATAACTTTTTTTTTCGTCTGCAAATTGAGTTCATTGCACTTGTCAGGCAGTCAGGCAACGCAGCCAGCAGCAGCAACAGCAACAGCAGCAGCAGTTGGAGCCACGCGGCGTATGCGCAATATTTGCTGGTTATGCAGCATTTCTTTGGCACTTGGCTAGCTTCAGTGCTGCCGGATGGCCAACGCAGTCAGCTGAACTTTGACAGTGCCTGGCTGGTAATTTATGACTTGTTTTACAACACCCCCATATAGTCACACACACACATACACACACACATGCATAGAGCAGCACTCCATCGATAGATGGCGCCACTCGCGAGCAAAGCAAGTTGAAATATTTATGGAGTTTCTTTTTGGTTACATTTTTGTGGGTTACACTCTGATGTGGTTTTATCTGCGCGCCCACAACGACACGCCCACCGCCCACAGCTTGGCTCGCTTAGTCAACAGTTGACTCTGCTTTTGTTTATGACATGTCCCCTCATTCATTTTAATTAATTCCTGCTAGCATTTTGCGCCCATGGCAATGACGTCGCAATGCAAACAATAAAAAGCAAAAAAAAAAAGCGAGAGACAAAAGAGGGGAGTAGGCAACAACGACAAGTGCTTGCCAGCCGGATGCGGACGGATGTGGACATTGGCTGAGTGTTGGTCTTATGTAAAAATCACGGAGGCGTTTATGTTGGCCAACTATTTTTATTTTCATTTTTATGCTCATTCTCAACGCTGCCTTACAAGTTGCCAGCCATGACTGAGATGTCGTCGTAGTCGTCGTGGTCGTTGTCGTTGTAGTCCGTGGTTGAGATGGCAACTAGGGGGCTACTATTGACGTAGTTTATGGAGCCATTTATGACGATTCAACATTTTTATTTCGACCGCAGTGCATGGAGCATTGCGGGGAGGGGAACTTAAATTTACTGCTTGCAAAAGCCGCTGCGCCGGTGTGGGCAAATAAAAACAAAAGACCGCAAGCCAATGGCAATCTTTCGGTGGAAAAAAACAATGCCAAAACAGCGGAAAACGTAGTAGAATGAAGGAACAAAGCGATACGAAGTGGAGGCAGCCATAGATAAAGCTTAGATGTGCACAGCGTATCGAGTTTCTATTATCTCTCGGTTTTCTTTGCAAAACGTCGCGACGTCTAGGAGTCGAAAAGTTTTCACGCGCTGGGCGGGGGAACTTAAAATAAAAAAGAACCAGCTAAAAGTAAAACAAAACACAAAAAAGAAATACACAAAATAAAGCAAAAGCGCCCCAAGCCGGCAGCATAGTCACGGCGTACTCTCCAACAATCGCATAATGAAGAGCGCGTCATTATCCTCCAGATACATAAACAATACCCACGGCACAGGACAGGCAGAAAGCGACGCTGACTACGCTTAGCTTTGCTTTGGCAAGAGGCAACTATGCTCAACTATAAGCCAAACAAACAGCTACAAAACTAACAACAACGACGACCAGAATAACAACAATAACATGCAGCTATATGAGAGGCAAGCGAGTGGAAAATATTTTGTTCCTTCAGTATTCTTTCATCTTTCTCCATTTTTCTCTGCGTTTAATTACCAAGCAAAGGCAACGCCAAACGGCAGTTTCTTCAACTGGCTTGGCTGCCAGCAATCTGCCAGAGAAAGTTTCCCAGCCATACACAACAGGTACACAAAGGCCAAATGAATAGTTCGGCTAAGCAACTGCTGATAACCAGCTAAATGTTTTGAAGTTTGCAATGCAGCAACCCAAATGTGTGAAACTTTTCATGTGTGGCAAGTATTGGAAAAAATTATATATCTAAAATAGCTATTGCTCTGCAGAGGGTTCACAGCCAATCTGAAATTATATAGATTTGTAGATTGTAGTTTTATATAGATAATACAAATTAATTACCATTAATTGCAATTACTATGATTTCCCAGTTGATACACAATTTTGTTCTTAGAAAAAGCGAAAAGAATAAAATATATAATATAAAAACTGAATGATATTATTTACATTAAATAGTATTTTTTATTGATATATAAATGTAAATTTTGTTGGCCTAAAATTTCTAAAATTTAACTATAAAACTTACACGTTTACACCCTGTTACCATTTTACAGTTTTTATGGCATTTTAAAAATTTTAAAGCAATAAACATGTTCATAAAATTTTGCATGATAAGCAAAAAAATTTATACATCGTTTTATTGTAATTTTTACATTTTTATTGGCATATTCATTTCAAATATTGAAAATTGTTCGCCTTTAGCACATTGCTTTAATATTGTGTTTAGATTGAACTGTAATGGGAAGTTTAGGCAATGTTATTACAACAGTTGCAATTTGTTAAACATAATATAACTATTTCGATACAGCAGACAGAGTATTTGTAACAGGAAATGTAAATGATACAGAGACTGATACAATTTGAATGAAAATATATATTTAAAATTCTCTATAATTAAGTAGACAGTCTTTTAATTAAAATTGAGTAATATTTTCAACTACTGCAATGAATTTTTAATAAAATGCCGATCATAATTAATAAATATTTAACTAATATTTAACCAATATTTAACCTTTTATCTGCATTTAATTTTTTACTGGGTATACTGTTCGAATTGTGCATCTATGAATATATTGAAAATATCTGTTGATTTTTTGTCATTTGGCAAGTGTCTTTTACAACATGCATGTTGACTATGCTGTGAATTTTAAATGATTTTTGATTTCCCTTCGGTTTTAATTAAATTTTAGCAGCCGAAGGCAACGTGCATTAAAACAAATATTCTTTTATGCTTTTCAAAGTGCAGAGTTCAAATAATTAACAGTTTAGTGTGCTGGAGTACAAATTCGAAAGCATTTTTGTGTTTGGTATCACTTGTGTGTATTTTTTTGTCTCTATAGCAAAGCAGCTGCCATTAAATCCCCGTGAAATGTTGATGATGCAGTGAATGGGTTCACCACAACAAACACACAAGTGTTCATTTGTGTTAAGCTTGCAAAATTGTTGTGTGTTGCTTATTATTTTGCGTTGCACATGGCGTATGAGCGATGTTTATAAGAAAATTATGCAAAATGCATAAAAAAGGAGAGGATGGAACAGCTCAGTGCTTGCGCTGTAAAAATGTAAGCCAAAAGCTGCTTATGGATTAAGCATGCCAGCAATTCTGTTATGCAGCAACAACAGCAACAAAAGGGCAACAGCCACAAAAATATTTAATAAATTTTTAGCAGTAAACAAGCAGCAGCAAAACCTTGACTCGTAAAAAAAGAACAAAATATGAAACTCATGCTGACTTTTTTACAGTTGTTGCCGTTGTTGTTGTTGTTGTTGTTGTTGTTGCATGGCCAACGTCACATGTTAATGTTAGTTTGGCTAGGGCTCAACGCAGCTGCAACAAATCTGCTGCAGGCAGGAAGGAGAGGAGGGGGAGGGGCTGGAGGCGCAGCGAGGCTGGGGCATGACATGAGCTGACGTGCTGCTGGGCATGTCAATAAAATTGAAGTGCGGTGGAAGGTTGAACGTTGAACGTTGAACGCTGACGGTGACTGGTAACGGATGTTTGCACTTTATGCACAGCACATTTGGCTTTAATGCGGCATAATCACCAAACAATTTCATTTCTCACACTCTCACACAAACTCACACTCTCACACACACACATACACGCAATGACAACCTTTGCTTTAGCTTGAACGTCATTGTCATTGTCATTGTCTGCTGTCTTTTGTCTTTTGTTTGCTGTTGACTTTTGTGCAAATGTCAACAGTTTTGCAGCCTGCACGCAGCGCCATAAACGCAGGCTTCTACTCCTACTCCTACTGCTACACACACATACGCATTTAACTGTTGTGTGTGTGTGTTTCGGGTCACTTAAGTTTTATGTGGCGAAACGCGTTACCAAATTGCGTTCAAATTGCGCACACAGATAACAGTTTTTCATTACGGCACATAAAAGTGTTTGGTTGTTCTTGTTGCCCAGGCAAATTGCTATGCCAACACGTGCTTCACTTTGCAGCAGCAGCAGTACATGTCACACACACACTCACACACACACACACACACACTCTTAACACACACCATCACACAACACACACAGACAGCAACAGGCAGCAAACTCAGTTGTCCAGCTGCCTGAGCCTAAGCTCAGCTTTCATGCGCTTCCACTGCGAATTTGGCTCCTGATTTCCATTGCTTGGACTCCGCACTAATTCTTCATTTCCATTCGCCAGGCAAAAGCACTTAAGCAGCGTACACTTGGCAAAAAATGGCGTTAGAAAATGAAATTTAAATACACTTAGCGAAAACCTATTAATAATTTCTATAACCAGCAATATTTGTTTTAAAATAAGAATATTCACGCTAACAGAATATTTATCAGAATTGGGAAACTAACATTTTTAACATTATTTCTAGTGCCACCTCTGTGCCTCTACTAAGATGGACGCTTCTGCAACACCTTTCCCGTAGATAATATTTAGTTTTGTTTAAATTTGTTTATTGTTTGTATTTTTATTCCGCGATCTATCGTATTTTTTTTTCCGCTCGATGCGCGGTGCGCCCCTCGGTCGGATGGGCGGGTGGTGGGCTGCGTATTGGCTTGGGTTCGCGCGTTAACAAGCACATGCTTGGTGTCGCTGGACCACTTGAACATGCTGCCGGTAGTATGTCAACGCCCAGAAATAATTAATTCTCAAAAATGAACCATATAAAATTTTAAATGAGAATGAAAATAATAATTTCTAAAACACATCTAATTTCATTCTGGCAATCGCTGTACGCCATATTACGATTTTCTGTAGAAATGTGTCTATGATAAGATATGGTATGAAATGATATAAGAAACAAATAGAATGAAAACATTTTACTTGATATAAGTTGTGTCATATAGGCAAAATCTTTTTTGGGTTTTATTGAGAAATCATGCATGGTTTTAGGAGCAGATTTTGCGCTGTGTATTAGCCCCCGCTGGCTATATCTATAGCTAGTTATAGCTAGGCTTATTTAAGCACTGGCGCCAGTTGTCATTATAGTCAGCGCGTCATCGTCAGACAAGTTAATTTTTCAACTGCCTAAACGGCCGGAAGTGACTTTCCCGCACTGATTTAAATATGTCGCGCATATAAAAAGCAGAGAGCGACAGAGAGAGAGTAAGAGAGAGGGAAAGCGAGAGTGAGAGCGCCATAGATTCACAATGGCAACATTTTGTTATGCCAAAGCGAAGGGAGATTGATTGGCGCCCGTCGAGTGCCTATGCTGTCTTTGCTGCTGTCTCGCTCGTCCGCTCGCTTGCTGTCTCGCTCTGCAATTTGGCAGGGCAAAGTTCTGGTTGGCATTGTATAGCACGCTTTTAGGCGCTGACAATGAGCAACTTTTGTGCTTATCATGCGTGCAAGTTTCGCCGACGTTTTAATTGAAAAATACTTAGCAAACTCCAGTTGCTGCTGCTGCTGCTGCCGTTGCTGCTACTTTTACTACTTGTTTGCCTAGTTGTCGTTGTCGTTGTCATAGTCATACTCACACTTGCACTCACACCCACACGCACTCACTTATTTCACACTCACACTCATAGTCGTAGTCGTAGTCGTAGTCTGCCAGCAAGTTCAAGAGAGTGTCAAATGGCAAACACTTCAGCCCGAGTTCGGGTCGAGGCGCTGCTAAAGCAGCCGCTTGAGTGCACTTTGGACAGCAGCTGTAGTTATTTGTAGTTGTAGTTGTAGCTATAGTTGTAGTTGTAGTTGTAGGTGTGAAATGCATACGCATGGCGGATAGCACCGTTAGCCTGAGTCAATAAACCCCAACTTGATTTTAATTGCTGGCTTCAAGCAGCAGCCAAAGCCAGCCGCGTGCCCCACTAACCCCAAAAAACAATGCAATCCTGGCCGACTATGCTTATCAGCAAATGGCGCTCTCTTCCAGCTAGTTCTCTCCGGCTCTCTCTTTCAGGCAGCTCTCTTTGCTGCTCTCTTTAGTGGCGCTGTTAGTTTTGCTCTTTTGCTGCGACTTTTGTTGTCGCTGGCATTTTTAATTTGGCTTGGATTATGGCCAAGCTTTTAATTTTAACTAACTTCAAGTTCGTGCTGCTGCGTGTGTGTTAGTGCGAGTGTTTCGCATGTGTGAGTGTGAGTGTGTTTAGTTAACGTGTGCTCAGGTTTTGAGTTTGAAAGTCTGGCCATGGCCAACACGCATCACGTCCGGCTGCTGGCTGGCTGCACGTTTTACTCTTTCTTATTACGCGCTCGTAAAAACAAACTGCTGCCCCGGTCTGAATTATTTCCATTAACTTACACACAAGTACAGACGCTCACACACACATACAGATACACATTTGTTAAAGTCTTGGTCTTGGACCTGTTTGTCACTGTAATAAAGTTGGCAACAAATTGCCGGGCGGCGTGTGCATTTGGCTCATGTTAATCCTTTTGGCCAAGCGTTAACATTTTGACACGCACGTGTCGACAAAAGAGCACACACTCTCGCTAGCCTACATTTTTAAGTGATTAAAAAAGTACGCAGCGAAAGAGACAGCGCAATGGGAGGTGAAAGGAGATGGGAGATGGGAGTAGAGACAGTGAGACAATAAGCGAAAGCATTTAAATGCGCGCAACGTGCAAAATATAAATTGTTGTCAAGTTGAGCGGGCCAGAGCGCAATTGCAAGCCAAAAGCCACAGCTAGCCGCTTATCAGGCAGCGCAGCTGGAACGTAACGGCAATTGGAACAGCGCGCACAGCATCCACACAGCATCCACAACATACACAGCCGCCATTCGGCTGCGCTCGTCCTGTCGCTTCGTGTCGGCCATGTTTCGGCCGGGCTGCGCTCGTGTGCGCTCGCTCGTTCGATGCCAATCAGTTTGAAAATGTCCCTCGTGCGGTTCGGTTGGCCCATCGTTGCGCTGTCGCTGGCAATTGCGCCGCTCCACGTTCCACTGGGAGCAGCACTCTAAATCAATCGTAAGGTAAACAACAACAACAACAGTTGCCAGATCTCAACGGCAAGATCTCAAGATCAAAGTTTATCAACTATATATTGCTGATAACTAAGCGGAAAGTTCTGCTTTCATTGAAGAACTGTGAACGATGCGCGGCGTGCATAATAATAAAAAGCAATCCGTGAGCATCATCGATATTCAAAACGCAGCAAGCCGCAAGTCAAAGGCAAGACGCAGGGCCTCCACATAGACCCAGAACGCAGAAAGCGACCTTT
Organism: Hypselothyrea guttata; assembly: GCA_035045125.1. Lineage (NCBI taxonomy): Eukaryota > Metazoa > Arthropoda > Insecta > Diptera > Drosophilidae > Hypselothyrea > Hypselothyrea guttata. The sequence continues at coordinate 278,026 of JAWNNJ010002199.1, read as the reverse complement.
GAAGTTCTGCTGCCTGTGTGTGTGTGCGCGCGGGTGTGCGAGTGTGCGAGTGTGTATGTGTGTGTAGCAGTGTAAGTGCGAAAAAGCGCAAAATAAATATTAAAAGCGAAACGTGCATGGATTAGAAAGCATAACCGGCCACAGCAGAAACAAAAAGAAACCAGCGAATACAGTAATAACAGTAACAACAAGCATACTCCCAAAGAACAGCAGCAGAAAGAGCAGCAGCAGCAACAGCAGCAGCAGCAGCAATCAGGTTGGTATTAATCCTAGTTGTTGTTGGTATTGGCGCGGTTCAATGCGCCCTTAGCCACTTTCATATTGCCCTTTATTTTGCTTTTTTTTTTTTTTTTTTTATTTTTTTTTTAATGTATTTTAATAAGTATAGAATCAGTACAGCAATAGAATGTACTATAACAACACATGTATGTATATGAAATGTAGCCAAACCCCATATCACAAAGCATGAGGACTTAATTGTTATAGATTAACCAAGGGTTTTGGCAAATCCTAGACGCTTGAGTCGCCTTAAAGGGCGAGCAGGTAAAAGCCCTCTGGCAAGTCGGCTGCGGTGGATCAACAATCTGTCACTGTAACGACTTGTATGACGTCCAATCTGATCTTCAATTGTGGTGATTTTTAGATCTCTATGTAACGTGGAGCCACGCACATACCAGGGACAGTTAGTAATTTGTCGCAGTACACGGTTCTGCAATATTTGAACACGCTTGTAATTTGATTTGGCTTATTTATTTTGCTGCCTTTTTTGTGCATTTTCCATTAGCTCAATGCGCGCGCTCTGGCGCATAATTTAAGCAAAGTTTTCCATGGCTGCTGGACGTTGCTTTCAGCTCGCCCAACTGACAAAGTCTAATGAACCACAGCAACTGCCCACGCTCTGCCCCTTTGAGGTGCCACCGTTTGCTGCTTTATGTATTTTTCAATTAGTTCAAACCGCCTAAACATGCCACTAACAATCAGCTGAGAAACGCTCGTCTAGCGGCTCTTATTTATGGCTATTGAATGGGACTCGGGATGTACAGTGCCTGCTGTATATATACATACCACATGCTGGCCATTTACCTGCCTATTTACATACTGCAAAAAGGGGCAGCTCTTGGCCCCCCTGATGCTGCGCTGTAAACTAAATAATTATAGAGCCAAGACACATGCGAGTCCCAGCTCGGATGCTGAGCTTAACGAACATTTATGCGTGTGCGGTTGTTTATGCTAAGCTCGAGTTATGTGGCACTTAAGAGGCGTGGCAGCAACAAGGGCACATTTGCCAGCAGCCGCACTCATACGCCGTGTGGTACGAACAGCAGCAGCAGCAGCAGCAGCAGTCATAGCAGCATGAACGCCAGCCGCATCCTCATCAAGAATGAATTAAAAGTTATTTTAAATTCGTGACACTCGCCTAATTTTGCATGTCTGTTGCTCTTGTTGCTGTTGTTGCTGTTGTTGCTGTTGTTGCTGTTGTTGCTATTGTTGTTGCTGCTGCTCAAGGGCTCTGTGTCATGGCAGTCAGCAGCTGACACCTGCCAGACAGTCGTAGTTACAGTTGTGACTGTATCGCACACTCATCCACACTCAAACACACACTCAGAATACACTCAGGACACACACATGCTCCCAGCAGGCACTTGGAGCGCTTGGCAAGTGAATTAAATTTCAAATGTTTCTTAATTTACTTTTTCGGTTTCGCGTTGACAGTTCAAATTGCTATAACAAATTTTCTAACGTTACGCATGCCATTCATTCATTCATTCATTTTGCACTCACACACACTCAGGGGGCGCACATGCATAAGTGAAATATTATGTACAACTGTCGAGTTTGTTTTCTCTTGCCTTTTGCGCTTTTTTCGCGTGCCTTCTTCTCCTATATGTATTGTATTTATTTCTGTGTATGTTTTTTTTTTATTTTGCTGTTTGTAGCTGGCTTTTATTTTTGGTTTTTCCCGTTGAAAATAAATGAAGCCATTCGAGCGCAATCAGAGTTTCGCATTAAAGCACGGCACACACTCACACGCAACGGCATTTCGAATTGATGACAGCAGCAGCAACAGCAACACGCATCAGCATTATCGATAACACATAATACATAACACTGAGATATTGCCGAAGTCTTCCCAGAAGTTATGGGCATGTGCCAGGTACCGTCAGGCCATGATTAGCCAAAAGAAAATGTTAACTAGCTTACAAGCTACTGTTTAATTTTTGGAATTAATTCAATTTAAGTTTACATTTTAAAAATACCATTCACAGCTTTATTTTCCAAGTAATTACTTTACGAACATTTTTTTATTATTTGGGTTTTTTGTTGCTTTAATTTTATTTGTGCTCTTGAAGCACGTAGAAGGCACTAAGTGCAGCTCATGCTTGCCACAATATGCACTTGGCATGTTGTGGCAAGGCAATACACAGTGGGTTCAGATATTTTAATATTACAAAAAATTCAAGTGGGTAAAATTTGTATGCAAAATATATATATTTTTTTGTACTGTCTAAGATTTTTTATGCAATGCTGAAATTTAATTACAGGAGAATACATTTTAAATAGTAAGCAATAGGTGTAAAAAAAAAAACACTATTAAACACAATATTTTAATTTTGTTTAATAAATGTTGACTATTTCTTATATAAATAGTCACTTGAAATTACAACAATCATAAATTAAATAAACCTTGGACTAGTATTAAATGATGTTTGACTTATTTTTATTTAACTGCAATTGTTAGTTTACTTTAGTTTAAAATTTAATTATATTATTATATTATATTATATATTATTATTATATTAATTAAATAATAATAATTATTATGTATATTTAAATTGTATTTGTTCCATTATAAGTCACAAATATTAATATATTTTATTTGTATATATTATAAATTTATATTAGATATTGACACAGTTTATTTTGCTTCATTAATTGTTTTAATACTGAAACTAAAGCTAAAAGTAACAATTAATTTAGTAAATTTTGGTATGTTTGCGCACCACTGTGCCAAGTAAATTAAGTTTGGTTTTTTACCCACTGCATACTATGCGGCCGACGCGCAAATCCCCTGCCACTTGACGCACTTGAGAACTTAGTTAAACGAGCTGAAACAACTGAAAGCTGCCAATAAAACGTAGCTCTGGCTGTAGCTGTAGCTGTAGCTGTAACTATATCTTTGACTATGGCTGCGACTGTATCTGTATCTGTATCTCTAGCTGGTATTTGTATCTGCATTTGTAGCTGTTGAACTGCTTGCGTATGTATTTCTGCGGCGCAGAAAGCGTTTAAAGTTTTTCAGTTAACTCGAGACGCAAACAGCCAGAAACTAAAATAAATACGCTCTCTGCTTGAAGCCGTTGCAAAGTTTTCAGCTATTTTGGTAAACAGCTGGCAAATTGCAATTAAATGTAGTGCAACTCAATTACGAAACTTATGGCTGGCACTCCGAATTGCCTAAATAGAAACAGATGCGTGACAGCAGCATTTTTTGACAGTTCATCAGTCTAACTAACTGTCTGCCTCTCTGTCTGTCCATCCATCTGTCTATTTTGTCTCTCTCTTTTGCCTTGCTGCAGCCGCACTCTGCTGCACTTTGTTGGCGCCACAGAAAATGCTTCAACGAAATGAAATTAGTGTCAAAACGTTGCAACTTCAGCTCGGCGCAGTGTCTCCTCATCAAATCCACTTTCATTTCACACGGCGAGTAGCAGAACTTGCCACTGTCCGTTGTCGTTGCTACGCGCAACTCTTGACGGACGGATGGACGGACGGATGGACGGACGGACAGACGGACAGACGACGACGATGACATCCAGTGATGGCCGAAGAGTTCGCCCGTCTGCAGAGTGGGCGTAATCGCCCTGCTCGTTATCCTGACTGCCGCCGGCATTTCTAACAGCAGCAACAACATTTTCTATGTTCTGTCGTTGCATCTGTTTTATTTGTTGCCCTTGTTGTTTTCAGGTTACCAAGGCATTTTTAGCTGATTAGGGGTCCATCGCAGCTGTCCAAACAACGCCAATGATGGACTTTTAAATTTCCTGTTTTTTCCGCACTTTACAGCGATATTTCTATAGAAATTTAATGAAGCTGTTGTTGCTATATGCAACGCAAATTTATAAAAATGCCGAAGATTGGTAACTCAGAAATACTGCTTTAAAGTTAGAATAAATTTGGTTCTTTAAGATAACAAATTTTTGCATTCTTCTATAATATATTTCTGAGCATCTTTATTTGATTAGTCTAAATTGGCACATGAAATTTTGTGTTACTTTCCAATCTTATACATTTACAAGCACAGTAAGCGAATTAAAAATAAATCAAATTGGCTGAAATTTATAGAATTTATATAACTTAAAAACTTGAATGCTTAGAAGTATTATCAGAATGAGCTTATCACTTTGAAAATTGAATAAAATAATAAACAAGTGATTTATCACTAATTCAGCAAATGAAATATCAATGAAATGAGTTTATTTTAAAGAATTTATTTATAGTTTAAATAAAATAAAACATCGATAACCAGTAGTTTGAAGTTAAGATTTAGATTGAAGCTATAATTTAATAACAGGTTTTGGTAATCCAATTCCGATTCCAACCCAATAATCCTTCGCCCTAAAACTGCTTCTATCCTGCTGATTGATTTGTGTATATAAAATATCTCTAATCTCCAAAAATTGTCTTTCAATATATCATAAAAAAGACAAGTTTTGTTTGGTAGCAAACTTTTTCAATGCCATGTAGCAATCACTTAAGTCCATTACCAACCCGTAGTTAGCAGCTTTTAACTCGTTGCAAATATGCTGTTGGAGGCTCGAGTGTAGGGTATAAAAAGCATTGCCACAGCGCTGAATGAATTTGATGAAGTGGTTCTAAGAACAGGCAACGGCATGGCGCATCAGCACACAAAAAGCAGTCGAAGAAAAAAGAATATGGCTGGAGTATTCATTGGCTCAGGTGAGGGGGTCTGAATGCTGTTGTTTTTGCCTTTTCGCTCTTTGCAACTTGTTTACCGTTGAAGTTCGGTTTTTATTTTTATCGTTTTTTTGCGAACGCGATGCTTTTGGCTGCAAATTGAATGGGGTTTTTTCGGGCAGCGAGTGCAATGCCCCAACAACCGAACAAAGAGGTAGATTGCATAGAACTAGATGAACTACATTGGGGGGCAATAGGTAAATGAAGACGGAGGGCTAGGCTGGAATTTAAGAACAAAAAATCGACACGGCGTGGCTTTGATTAACTTCAATCAACAGTGGGGTATCCATTCAGAATTAAAATTTATTGCCAATTTGCGGCAAATTCGATTAAGCTTAAGTTCGCGAACACAAAGGCAATAGCTTGCTGTAGCCGAGGCAAAACCAAAAGCAAAAGCAAACCAAATCAAATTGAAACGAAGCGAAGCAGGAAAAACACTCAGCCGGACATGAAAGTGAGGCTGGATAGGGAATTTAAATCCAATAGATAAAGACAGACGGCCTAGCTGGGCATAGGGCATAGCGATGTAGAACCAAAGAGCCGCAGCCACACTTGCCTCAAACTGTTGAAAGTTGAAAAGCTGTTGAAGTTTATTGGAAAAATATTCAAATCACGTGGGTGGTCTCAGCATATCGACCCAGAGTTTGCCACTTTCCATCCGGGCCTCCCTCTGTCTTCCCCCAAGTGTGCAGTGATAAAAACGGCAAAGAAATTACTTATAGATTGAATGAAATTGTCTTTCGGCTTCGGCACAAATTTCTCTGCTATATTTTTGATCAATTTAAATGCCAGGCTAAGGCTAAGACAACGAAATCTCTTACGGCGACGCCTAAGCCTTCGGCTTACAAACAATGCAGTCCTTGGTTTATTTTTGGCTAAGCATGTAATTAAAATCGCAGTTAGCCTGCTGAATACTGAATGAATGCCCAAATGATGAGCTCAATGCGAGTCTATTGTTGTAGGTGTTGCTCCTATCTTGCTCCCCAGACATCCGAAAAACTTATCTAATAAGTGTCAGACAAGGCCGTGACAGCAATACGACTGGAACTGTCAATATGGCCAATACGCACAGCAACAACGTGCTGCTGCGGCTGACCTGACCTGGCAAATTGTTTGACCAAAAAGTTTCACTTTCGCTTTTACTTGGAGCCTTTGGCACGTTCCGGAGGAAAAATCAATGCCTATAAATCGCTTGACGCCTGTTTCAGGCCATGTTTCGGCCTTGTTTATGGCATGGCGATTTATGCGCCGCATATTTATTTATGAACAACAATTTGCCGGCTGCTTTAAGGTTCAGACACAAGCGAAAACATTAGACGTTGCGTTTGCAAGTTGAGAGTCGTAAATTAACATCAGCGGGCAGCGGCAACAAATGTAAATAGTTCAATAACAAAAGCAATGGCAATGCCAATGCCAATATCAATCCCGGCCCAATCCATATACTGCCAATAACAATAACAAGCTGCAGGCCAAAACACTCAGCCCTGGGTCAGGCTCAAACACTGTCTGGGGACAGCAATAACAAGCTGACATGTTTTATTTATGGAGCCAACGTAGACGACGAATAGCAAACGACAAAAGGACACGGGACAAAGGACAAAGGACACGCGGACACACGACACACAGGCGGGCAGACGGGCAGACGGACAGACGGACAGACGGACGTTCAACATCTTCAGAGTAGCTGTTAAAATTGTTTTAATTTTCTGTGCGCACAACAAGAAAATGAACAAGCTGCTGTCACAATGCTAGCTGGCATCGCTCACAAGTGTTGCAGCTTTAACCATTTTCCAGCCAAATAAGTAGATTTTAAAATAGCATATATTAATTTACGTTAAATCCTAGAAGCAAGAATTAAATTTAATTTCTTTGACAACATTTGCTCAGTTATAGTATTTTGAAGTTTCTGAAAATATTTAGAGTTTTTTTACTACACCTGTTGGTAATAGGTATATATTTTAAGCATCGAATTCGAAAATTGGGGATTTGGCATTCCATTATTTTTAAGACTCTGTACTTTAAAAATGTTCAAAAGGGTCTTTTAAATTAGTGCAAATGAAATACATGTGTGTAATCCCCATAAGAAGGCGTGGTAGAACCCATTTATAATATATATTCTCTTGAGAACGAGTTGAGACGGCATAGCCATGTTCGTCTGTCCTAGAGTTCACAAACCATAAGAGCTAGAAACACAATTTTTGGTAGTTAGGTTCTCCTATGCAGCAATTCCCAACCAAAAGAGAAATAACAAAGATATGAAACAGACAATTTGCTTCACTAATACAAAGTACAGGTTCTCCTACTGCCGACAACTGATCTGCTTCGTCATGACTGGCTCTCTTAATTTTACAATATTTATCCGAGCAACAAGGTTTCTAGGCTGACAACGCTGCTCAGAACTAGGCAAGTGAGCAGATAAATTTAAAAAGCGACTGCTCGAGTAACACCCTGTAATATTTGCTATGATTGGAGTCGGGCTGCTCGGAGCGAGGGAAACTTACGACACATAAACAAACATGACTGCAAATGAGTGTCGATGTTGTCGTTGTTAATGTTGCTCTGGCCGTTGTTGTTGTTGTTGTTGTTGCTTGTTCTGTAGATGTTGTCGTTGCCGGTTAAGTGACCAACGGCCAAAACGCTGTTCGACCCCAAGTAATAATTCAATTGCGCTGAGCAGTATTAGAGTTGGGTGAGTAAAAAGCAGAGGGAGAGCAGAGGGAGGCTGAGGCGGCTGCTATCCAAGATTGATGGCGCGCATTGAGAGTGGCTTTTGGCGACATTTGTGTGACGTGTTGCCAGCGTCTTCTTGAATTATGTATGTGTGTGTGTGTGTGAGTCTGTGTGTGTGTGTGTGTGTGTGCTTGCGTGTGCGTTGAGGCGCAAATGTTCAAGCTGCAAACTTTGTCAACTTTGAGCAGCACAGAAAGAAAAAGTAACATAGAAAAAAGTCAGGCAAAAAGAGAAACGCAGAGCAGAAGGAGCGACCAAAGTCAGCACTGGATTTAACTTGGCTTTGAGAGCGGCAAGTGCCGCATAACCATTGCCTGCAAGTCATACCAACTTATACACCCACACACATCAGCACACACAAATACACACACAAACACCAACACACACACACATATACAACCTTGCTCTAGCATTTATACGCATTAAAGCGACAGTCAACTTTTTGACCAACTTTGCCTCTTCAGCTAAAGTTATCAAAAATTCCACTTGCGCCGTGAATCAAGTGCCATTTACTGATTGTACAATGTCGACGACGGACTCCAAGCCGTCTCAGTCTCTTCTCTCTTCTCCCTTCTCAGTTCCCTTCTCAGTTCCCTTCTCAGTTCCCTTCTCAGTCCCCTTCTCAGTTCCCTTCCCAGTCCCTAGTCTCAGTCCCAAGTCTCAGTCCCCGTTGGCGTTGGAAAGGCACGGTACAGAAAAGCAGCTCTTAATCCGCTTCACATTTTATCAGCGCTGTGACACTGCCTCAATGTGCGTATGTATGCGTGTGTCTATATGTTTGTGTTTGTGTATTGGTGCCTATGCGTGTGATCACGCGCATTCATAAGTTGGCCTAAGCCCGGCCCGAAGCGCTTTTAAGCGCTCTTAACGCACAAAACTTCCACATTTCGAGTGCTACACGTCTGTTAGTCTGTTAGTCTGGGATGATGTTAAATCGACGCCTAATGCCACAACTAAGCCCCTAACTACAACATTGACAACTGCCGAACGCTGACAGGTCACTCATAATGAATTAATCGACAGCACACATCCATTTACATTTAAGCCACGATTCAAACAAGGCGAACAGCTCAACAACTCGCGCGAAAATCCGGGGCTCTACTGCCATTTCTTAACTTGCCTAAAACTAGCCAAGTTTGCTTGCTTTTAAGGAACTTAGATCGAAGGGAATATGCAAGAAAATTGTTGTTACAACTAAGAAATGCTTAAATGCTTAACTCTTTAGAGGTCAGCTATAAAAAACTGACCTTTTGTCTTTTTCTTTTGATAGAGAAAATCATAAGCTACAGGAATTTTTTAAATATTTTTATTAAATAATATGCACTTCTTCATTTTTTTTTCATTTTAAATTATTTGTTTTATATTCTGTTAAATATATTTTTATATAGTCAAATAAACTCCTTAAAAAACAGAATTCAACTATTCAAAATTGCCTACAAAGTTCGTCCTAGGTTTCTACAACATATTCCATAACTTTGTTATCTTTTATGTATCTTGCATATAATTTCTGTAAGTTCATTCTTTCTGTGTGTCTTGTGTAGCTTCTTTGTGTTAGATTTTTGGCAACAATTTAGCAGAGTTTTAAACAATATTTAACTTGCACACATTGTGGCAGTTATTAAACTAACATTGTTAGTATGGTAGTACGGTAGAGTATCATAGCAGTAATACCAATTGCAACATTGAATCAAAACTGTAAAGCTGTAAGGGAAAGCAGAATGCACATTCAGTGCACACTCGAGTCGCAATGTGCATTTGCTTGGAATATAAGCAGCGATTTTTGGAAGTAAAATCAAGTATGAAAAAATCAAGTCATTGCTTTGAACTGTGGCAGACATGGGACTGCGGTTCCAAAAGGACTACGATTGCTGTAGCTAAAAGCTAAATATTTCCTCAATTTATTGGTGAAATACGTTTCGTGCCAAGAGACTTTTACTGGCTGTTTTGTTGCTGTTTCTCGGTTGCTTTTTGTGGCATCAGCATCAGCATCAGTACAGCATATTATGCAAATGTGGCAAGTTTATGGTTTTCTGTATGCGCTGCGTATTTTCTGGCATATGAGTTTTAAGTGAACTTCGGCCATTATTACACACTGACCCAAGTCAGGGGCCCCAGAAAGATAGGCAAAACGCACAACAACAACGGCACAAATATTGCATAAATTTCCAGAGAGCACAAAGCTAACTAAGTGACAGTGAAGGACATGGAAGGCAGCTCAAATAAGCTGAAAATAGACACAGCACGAGACAAGCCAGTAGGGACAGGCACTGGCAGCTGAGAAGAGCAGGGGCAAGAGGGAAACGAAACCAAAAGTCTTACAAACAACAGAGCTCATGTACAGTTAGACGAGTTAACAATTGCAATTTTAACATTCACGTTTCGCATCTTTTGCCTTCCTTTTCATGCTCTTTTCTTTTGAATCTATCGAGCTTTGTGCAGTGCAAAGTTTTTACTGCTCTGCTATTCTCACTGACAGATAAATTAATCAAAGTTTGCTTTTTTCAGCATATTCCCCAATACCGAATGCCCAATACTATATGCCAAATCGAAATGTTATGTGCAGTCAAAGATTTTCCATTCAAAATTCCATTTCGCTGTAGTTCTTATCTAGGCGTAAGCAAAATTGCCAAATTAGCTCAAGGCCCTTTCATAGAGTGTGTGTAGTGCGCTTAGCTGTAATCGAAAAACTTTTACACTCGCACAATGGAACGCCAATGGGGCACAATGATTCTCCACAAAAAGCCACAAATTTAATGTGGTCGTTACGATAACCGGCTGCATTATGCTGATTCCCATTTCTCTTTCTCCATATTCCCGTCTAACAACTAATTCCAGCGAGAGGAGTAAAGCAAAATTCACTCCTTTGACGTGGCATAATTAATCATTTTGTGGCCAGGCTTAAAAAAGTTTTTAACTAAAAATTGGCATCCACATCCACATCGACATCGACATCAACATCAATTTTAATTTACTTCTACTTCAAAAGTGCTCATTGAGAACTCGCGCTGGGAATGGGAAACTGGCGTCGTCTTAATGATACAATTAGCTGGCTTTTTGCAGGGGCTAAGTAGGGAATCGGCTGATTGGTAATAATCAAGTATACGCCGCATGACGCCAATAATCAAGTATACGCCGCATCACAAAGTTTCTGAGAGCTGCGTGATTTGCGTTTTTGGCCCTAAAATCGAATCGTTGGTTGTGGGTTGCAGGTTTTTGCTTTTTAGTTAACAATTTGTCTTGCAGTGTCGTTCTGGATATTGCGCATTTTAAACAATTTACGGCCGTATCAATATTTACCGAATGTGTTTTGAATATAAAATGAGACCGACTGACTGTATTCACTGTACTATCATCATAAAGAAGGGCGTAAAGGTCCCACGACGTGTAAATTCATTAAAAATTTGCTGCCACAGAAACGAAACATCAGCAAGGGCGCACAATACGCAAATCCGCAAAGCAAATAAAATTGTTTGCGGCTTGAAAGGGGAAACACTGAAAACTTTCCTCCATACTTTCCTCGTTTCCGTGCTCTGTCCCTCTCTCTGTGTTTGTGTGTGATAAAAGTCCCCAAATGCTGAGGAATCCCCAATACCGTTTCCTGATTCTCTCCCCCTGGCAGCGATGAGAGCTATGGCTGGATGCTAAACGAACTATTTGAGCGTTCTATAAATAAACACGAGAACCGTTTTTAGGGCTAGCGACATAAATCGAATCTTATTTATTTTGGTTTCGCAATTTTTTCATGTTTCTTTTATTTTCACAGAGTGAGTGTTGCTTTTGCCAAAGATAAAATATATGGCAAGGCCTTAACCCATTGCTGTTGACCCTTTAGCGTAGGGGTCTCTGCTAAACGTGCGTGCTTATTTCAAAGGCCCTTAACAGATTTTAATACCCTGTAAATGTGGGTATTCGCACTCTCTTCGTACTTTTGTTGAAGATATTTATTTAAATAAGTAAATTAACTTAGAGTTGAATACATTTATAATATTTGGGAATCCGAAGAGTTGGAGTTTTGGTTGTAGCGTATGTCGAAGTCGACTTGGCCAAGCCACAATTTGAAATTTCTTGTTGCTTTATTTATTTGTACACAGTTTTTGGCAAAAATTCGGGTCAACATTATGGGCAGCTATGCATCTAAATATGCTTTGAAAGGGGCTGGCAGCTCTGGATTTGGTTCGCAGTGCGTGCTGTCTCTCCGGCTGTCTAAGGGCAGCTGCTGTGGTTGCTTTTGTGTCTGCTCCCAGACTCTACAATATCCTTTCAAACCGAAAATTGCAAGCAAACACACACATGTGAGAGTTACGAGAACGAAGCGAATGAATAAATAAATAAGCCAGAGTCGTTGCGACTCCTTCTGGAAATGCTGTGTTGTTTGTTCGAGCCAGAACCAGAGAAACAGAGAGAGAGGAAGTTAGGGACGAGTGCAGTTGAGTACTCGAAACACAGAATGTGAGTGTGACTGAGTGTGCTGGCATTTTTGGACAACGACTATGGCAAATGAAATGCCGCGCAAGAATTTATAGAAATTTATTTGTACGTCGCTTTTGGCTACAAAGTAAACAAATCTAGAAACGTGCCCATGGCCTGGTCATGGCACCCACACACACATTTTAGCCAGAAATTTGTGTGTGTGGAGAGTGGGGGGCTTGGGGGCATACCACACGGGACACGCACGTACATTTGCCGAAGCATGAAAGCGAGCCTGAAATTAAATTTTCGTAAATTTGATTTGAAACGCGTGCGTGGAAATTCATTTAACGCTCATCTCTTTAGCTGAAGGTGATGCCAACAATTGCAACTTGCCACAGATTTAATTGGCTGTTTATGCGTCAATCAGGTTAGCCGCTGTTCTGGTCAAATAACACTAGGAAAACACTGCAAGAAATAGTTAAATGTTCGCATGCGGTCTGGGTAATTGTTCCCAGGGCACGCCCAGCATAATCTTCAGGGATTTTGCTCACGTTGTGTCACGTTCTTCAAAATATGAAACGTCTACGGGTTTTTAATGAAGCAAACTTTGCCAAAACTGGCCCCAAAAGGTACAAAGTCACAAAACTAGCACACAATGTCCTTTGCCCCTGAGAGAGAAAGATAGGAAGAGTGAGTGAGAGAGACGCACACAATGGAAAACTTCGCAGCACTCTGATTAATACAAACATGCACTAAACTGGGCTGCCGTACAGGTTTCTGTCGCCTCCAAAGTCCGGCAACAGCGTTACGGTCATGTACGCAATAATTAAAAGTATCGAAAGTTCACAGCTGTGTGAGCGTGTGTGTGTGTCTATGTGAGTGTTTGTTTGCTTGTGTATGTGAGCACTTGTCGCTTGGGCGCGCATCCAGCCACTCAGTGCGGCTGATTGCAGATACATAGATTGTGGGCAGGGGCAGGGGCAGGGGCGCTGCTGCAGATGCCTGCTGAAAAGATATGCGACGTTACGTATACGACATGTGGCCGATGGTCTCACAGCTGTGTGGCTGCGTGTGTGTGCAGTACGTGAGCTTTAACAATCGTTTGGGATTCTTTCTTTCAGTGAATATGTCTGTGTGTGTGTTCCAGTTGCCCAGCTAGTCAATTTAGGAGCATGGCATAGATTGCCAACACACGAAACAATAGCAAACGACAAATAAACAAACAAACAAACAAACAAACCGAACGTTACGTTACACAGCCATTGCCATTGCGATTCTCCAGCTCATGCTTATTCTCATTCTCATTCACATTCTCATTCCCATTGCCATTCTGATTCTGATTCGCACTCTCATTCCCATTGTCGTTTGTTGCTGCACACGAAACGTGTGTATAAATAAAAACTTTGCAGCAGTCGCCAGATGAAAGCGGAGCTGGGGCAAAGCAGGGACTGTGGGCTTGATCGCAAAAAAACCGTCGTAAATTCAAAAATTTTATGGCATTAAAACAATTTTAATAATTTTAATATAACATACATAAACTTAATAGCCTATATATAAATAATCGATAAAAATAAACAATATTATCGCACCTCTCGAATTTTTATTGAAGCTCAAAGTCAGACTATCAAAACAGCCGATTGTTGTGAGTCAAATCCAAAGTAAATAATTGGTTTTTATGACCATAATAGATGGTGTGTATTAATTGAAGTTATAAATATCTTTTGTGGGTATTTTAAGTTTTATTTAAATTCATGTTAAGTTTTAAATACCGGCAGAAATAGTATTAACTTTTTATACATTAGCGGTTTAGAAAAACTTTGTTAGAATCATCGTTAGATATATTTATTATTTATATGAAAGATTAATTCGATGTCAATTTGATTATACGAATTTGGGCCAGTTTTTTGGCGTTCTATCCCACAGTAGATAGGCGGCAGCTAGATATTGAGAGAGACCAAGCCATCAAGCATACCCTGCACAGAACTTGCTAATACACAAAGCACACTTAAGTTATTGTTACTGTTATTTAGTTAGTTTACGCCACTTTGTATTATGTGTGTGTGTGTATGGGGTTTTGCTTTTGTCTGAGTGCGTATTTGCTCTTTATTGTATTGCATTTCTTCTCGTTTACGTGCAAAAGCCACAAACAAAAAACAAAAATCCCAAAACAACCCAACCCAAATCAACAAAAAAATCCCCAACGTTGGTTGGGGCAAACATCTCCACATTGATTTGATTGATTTGAGCTGCGTCAGCTGCGAGTGCGCGGCAGCAAAAAAAATCTAAAAAAAAAACAGAAAAAACAGAAAATGAAAGCGGCTGGCGCCAAAAACAAACAAGCATATATACACCGCCAAATTGTTTGAAATTTGCTGTATTTTTTTGTGTGTTAAAATATAAAATAAAACAAAGCAGACACAATACGTGGGGCCGTCAGATCGACCCTGCAGATGCTCTCTCTAATTGGAATCATAAATTTTATGGTTTGCCAAGCACAAAATTAAAGTGCAGAATTTATATAAAGACCTACGAGGACTCACAAACACCTACCGGCTGTGAGGTAGGTTCAAAATGCCCATTATTTGTATAGCATATTACAGTAAATAGAAGAACAATATTAAGTAAAATATTTACTTAAATTGCAATGAATTAAATAAATATTTAAATGTTGAAAAGCATTTACTACGTTTACTTTTTATTTTTTATTTTTGTTTTACAAATCGATGGAACTTCAATAGCACTCTAAACTTTTCAATTGGCTAAAACTAAACGCCATTTTCAGCTGATGCCCTTCAAGCGCACACGTGCATACACTTACACTCATATAACTGTTAGATATTGCCGTGTATATGGGCCATATACCATATAATAGGCTTAGGTACTTGAATCTGCTTCAGTGTTTTGCTTTTTATTTAGCGCTGCAGCGTCAGTGGAACATGGAAATGTACTTTGCATGAATTTGTTACATCATGCTTGATTTTTTATTTATGCATCAAACGGCCTAACCAAATATGTCACATGGGTGTGCGTAAGCGGCAAATGCGATGTGTGATGTGTGAGATTGAGTGTGTGTGTCTAGGTTATGCTTTGTGTTGCCTACTTTTGTGCTGAGCGGAAGCTAAGGTCTGTAAGCTATGTTAGGCGAATGTGTAGCGGAAATGTGCTTAAGAATTTAAATTCTTAAATATATATTTTTAGATTGCTTATGAATATGTTATTGTGGAGAAAAATACATATATGTTTAGTTAAATATAATTTAAAAATACAATTAAAAATGTAAAAATGGGGATCAATTCAATTAAATTTTATTTGTTCTACTAAACGCTTAAGTCAGTTAAGAATTCTCCCGCTTGAAACTGACCTATAAAACAAGAACTGCTTACCAAAAACAAGACAACAGCAATAAGGGCAGGTGCAAAAAGCGCACAAAGGAGCACTTACTCAGCGAGTTTGGCGACAGGCTCATCTTGATGCCGACCAGGAAGCAGGACAATCAATGATGAGCTGGGCAAATGACAAATAACATGATTGTCAAGTGAGCAACAGCCAAAGGCAAAAAGGAAGCCAACAGAGCGACAAACAGACGGACGGACAGACAGACTATTCCTCAGAGTCTGTTCTGCTCTCTGTGCGCTGTCGTTCGCTCTAAGTTGTCGCAGTTAATGTTCACTGCGCAAACATTTTAATAAAAATGTCAGCTTATGGCTGCTGACAGGTCGCGTGACACGCTGCCAGCGACAGGCGGTGTCTGAGGCAGGCTTCAAGTGCTGCTGGCAGTCGGGCCTGCGCCCAACTGATGTATTTATGATGAGTATGAGAAAACGTATAAGGAGCAACCGGATCAGGATGGGCAATGGGATGAGCATGAGCTCGGGCAGGCCGTATGCTTTTTGCAAATATGTGAAGCACGTTCTGCGATTTTCTGATTCAAGTTGCCCTCTTTCCTGCGCTGCAAAATCCATTTGGCAAACCTTTTTGCCAGGCGCATCGGCTTACAGTTTAGTTTATTTGCGTGAAAATATTTAAAAGGCGGCACCGTGGCAACACTGGAAATCATAAAATCAGAAATCAACGCATGTAGGCCTCATAATTCTGTCAGCGTCATAAACGCGTCGCCAGGCTCAACATGGCGGCTGCATGTGTCCGGAATAATAAACGACTATATCCGACCCCCCCAACCACCCCACACTCCCTATGCCCTTTTAACATGTGTAGAGCGAGGGAAGAGGAAGAGGATAGAGGACGAAGGGAAGAGGAACAGGCACGCTTTATGTTTTAATTTGATTTGATTTGTGTTCTGTTTTGTTGTGTTGTGCTGTGCACAGAGAGCACGCCGTATGTGCAAATATTGTTAAGGCAACCAAATTTGATTTATCACGCGCCATTCGGGGCCTTCCAGCAACAACAACATCAACAGCAACAACAACATGCCACAGGCGTCTTAATTGGTTTTTGTGTGTGAATTTTCGACCCCGCCAAATGCTACACCCAAGGGGCGACAATTAGCTGCAGTCAATGCCACCCGCCCCGCCGGAGGGTCGACCATAACGTGGCAAGCTGTTAAGTGCCCACAAGGAAAATGGAAATCGCTGCCAGATTGTGAGGAAATTGCACTTCGCAAAACTCTCTCTCTCTCTATCTCTCTCTCTCTCTCTCTCTCTCTCTCTCTACCTCGCATACAGACAAAAAGAGCATTGGCAAGAGAACTTAAGCGCCAATTTATACAACAAGTTAAAAACTTTAGGCATTGAGCCTTTCTTACTGTTGCAAAAGGCATCCCAATACAACAGAAAACTGCAAAATATAAAACGGAAATTGAGTTACTATTTGGCAAACATTTAATGGCAAAAATGTTGAAAGATTTCACTCAACATGCAAGCATTTACATGAAAGTTTATTGGGAGAATTTTTATTGGGAAATATATAACAGTTTGTTCTTCCTTAACATTTTTATCATGATGGAGATATGGTATATTTTCAGCTTGGACGCAGCTTTGTTAAATGATATTGTTTTCAAAACAATACTGTTTTAATAGAAATTAAAGAATAATAAATTTCATATTCATCTATAGTTGATATTAAGAAAAGTTTACCATTTTCTTTTCCGAATTTCATATCGATCTGAAAGATAAATTCGTAGGCTTAAACTAAGATGTGATATCCTGGCAATTATTTAAAAAATTGTATTTCTTTTAATGTGCTTTTAATCTCATCTACGATAACCGATCATTTTTAGATCATATACCATATAAAAGAAAAAAAGTGGTAGACCCCACCCGTATATATATCCTTGACCAGTTCGACGAGCTGATGTTATATAGCTTTTACCGCCTGCTAGTCTGTCCATAAAAACACTTAGATCTCGCAATCTATAAGAGCTAGAGAAAACATTTTTATTCGGTTTTTCTAAATTTCTTTATAGTTTGATTTGCTGATTGCTGACTATATTCGGGCCACCCGGCTGTGAAATATATTTATGTTGGCCAGTGTAAGCTTTTGCCTTAGCAAGCAGAGGC
The DNA here is from genome assembly GCA_035045125.1 of Hypselothyrea guttata. Lineage (NCBI taxonomy): Eukaryota > Metazoa > Arthropoda > Insecta > Diptera > Drosophilidae > Hypselothyrea > Hypselothyrea guttata. The sequence goes on along the minus strand of JAWNNJ010002199.1, from coordinate 260,393 downwards.
AGCAGCTGCCGCCTTACTTCTCGACTCTGGCTGTGCCTCGAATTGAACTGCAATTTTAATTATGCAGCAGATGGAGGCGGCTGGAGTCTGTGGAGTATATGGTCGTGAGTCTTGGCCCAAGGGCGTGACGAGGTCGAGGACGTTTGGCAGTCAGTGAAAATTAATATAAAATAGCAAAAACTTTGCCTAGTTGGGCAGGGCGTGCCAACTGCGAGGCTTGTGGCTCTAATGCAGCCGCAGCCGCAGCCAACTGCATAAAATGTAACGGGCCACTGCTCTCCCCCCTTCCCCCCTCTACTGCTCCTGCCGCTTACAGCCCAGAGCAAGCCCAACAGCATTCAGAAACAATTTGCAGCAGATTATGAAAATTGCTTAAGAAATTAAATTGCTGCAATAGGTCGCGGCTCTTGGCTCGCTTTGGGCAGCGCCAGACGTGGCACTGTAGCATGTACAATGGTGATAGCAGCTCTGCGGTCGTGTGGGCCACGGCAAATTTGCATTTCCATTTTGTGGTTACGGTCAGGTTGAGTATGGAGTACGGAGCATGGAGTACGGAGTACGGAGTGTACGATGCGAGAAGAGCCTACAGAAGGAGGCAGCGTGACTTTGATTTGCCTGGCACGTAGCATAAAAGGCAAAATGGACAAAAAGGATTTTTGCTGCCGCTGCTGCGGCTACTAATTCAATTTGCAATAACCGCAAGAACACTGCAATAGACCTAGCAACAAGAACAAGAACAAGAACGGCAATAACAACAACACTAACCACGTTAGCAATAACAACAAACCATTCGAAAGTGCTCTAATTATGTAGACCTGTACCGTTTGGTCAGCAAAAGCAGCTTACAGCCCGAACTTTATTAAAAATATTTGCTCGTTCGCCCACTCGAATGACGGGGGCGGGGCGACCGTAGCTGGGAACATTTACATACTTTTCAGTTTGTGGCGCAGCGAGAGTAAAATTTTTATGAGCGGCAGTTCTAGGCCTATTTAGGGGCTCAGAGCACGCGCCTCGCCTATAAACTTGCCTGGATTTTTTTTCTTTTTTTTTTGGTTGCTTCTTTTTTTCGTACTTTTACTGTTCAATTAGCATAATAGGCACACAATGAGTCAGAGCGCGGAGACGCGACTGATCCTTTTGGCAAATAAATAAATGCATAAATACTCCTACTGTGGCCAAGCCAGTTGAAGCAGTTGGAGCTAAAAATATAAAGAAAAAATAAAATGTATATGCAAAAAAAAAGAAGAAGATGAAGCAAGCTTTCGATGCTGGTTGTCCTTTTTCATAGTACTCGTATTCATTTACAAAATGGACAGCACAGTCAAGCAGTTGGGGGATGGCCGGGCGACCATCATTTCCGGTTTGTTTACGCAAATCGAGCACATTTCGCATAATTTCCTATTGCCAAAGCTCGGGCTGTGCCTGGCATGCTCAAGTTGCGCTCTGCATATCAGTAGAGTATGTATATATTCGTATAAATATATGTTGTATTTTCCTCTTCGGTTTTTTTTTGTATATTTTGTATGTTCATTTATATGTGCGCAATGTTTTTCTTGTGGGAAAATTTTATGAAAATGCTTTGCAAATTGAATGAAAACATATTGACTATACGATGTCGATGGCAATGGCAATGGCGATGGCAATGGCAATAGCAATGGCGATGTCGATGCCGATGACGATGTCAACGATGGCGGCGGCAAAAAGAAAACAACGTCGTTGACGTACGCTGACAGCGAGGAGACTTCGGACGTCGGGACGTCAGGACGTACAGGACGCTCAGGACTCACAAGAGCCGTGCGTTTCGGCAGCAAAACGTTTGATGTTAGTACTGTAAATACATGTATATTTGCGTATATACGCCATGCCACAGACACACACACACACACGCAACGACTGGTATTTGTGTTTGCGCTCGTTTGTTGTTTTGTGGAAAGGGGATTTTGGTTTTTAGGGTCTCCTTGTGCGGTTTTTGAATATGTCTCATTTGAAATTGTTCCTTTGCAATTTGCATGGCATTTCACGTTTTTTCCTTTTTTATTTTTACTTGCTTCATATTTTTTCTAAGCACTATGGGGGCACATCAGCATCAACATGATGTTTTTCACATGCCACACGCGCTGTTGTTGGAATTTGATTTTTAAAGCGGCCACACACTGAAATTGGCAGTGCGTAGACAAGCGTAAACCGGAAGAGGGACGGGAAAAGCGTGCGGAATGCGAGCAGAGCAAAAACATTGACCTCAATGGCTAATAGACAACATGGCGCATAAATTCCTTTTTCTAGCCCCCAGCTCTGCCTTCGTTTTTAGCCCTGCCTCTGGCCCGCTCTGTGCCTATGCCACGGCCAATTGGCTGCAATATAACAAAGTGCAACAGAGCGAACGTTGAGAGCCAAACAACAGAAACAACAACACGAACAAGAACAAATTCCAATTGTAGGTACTAGAGGCAGCTGACTAGACTAGAGCGAACCCCAACACGACTCCAGCATGCCAACCGGCGACAAAAGGGCAAAAACGAGGGCGCAAAAAGCATGCAGGCATAAAAAGAACAATAACAAACAATAAAAAAGGAACAGAGCCATGAAAGCAGGAGACTTTTACTGCAGCTTCAGAGCATCAGCAACATTAGCAGAGTTATATTGTAAAAGAGTTTTTTGTAGTTTATGTGCATGCTACAAGACACAACAACAATGCCAAACAGATGCGAACAGTACTATTATATGCTTAAGCTTGTTCTATGCCCCACAAACAGATTGAAAATGCGCTCGAGCTGCGCTGCAGAGCGTTGCAAATCAGGGTTGCATAACAACCAGGGAGCTTGATAATATATCGAAATACGATTTTATTTGTAATCGTTGGGTTTCACACGCTTTATTGCAAAGTCTTTTAGCTGAATTTTCTGCTTTGTAACTGAAATTTTAGCAATTCAGCATGTTGCCAGTAAGTAATATTAAGTAAATTGTGAAAAAGAAAATTTATTTTGATTTTTTATTTACAAATAATATTGACATTTTAGGCGAAGCTTAGTTAGTTATTAAACTCACTAGTAAAAGTATATTTCTAGTAAAATTCTTAAAGTATACTATGATTTAAACATGATACGCTGGATTTATCTAAAAACGCCTCTAGAATGAACGTCAAGTGAAAGACAACAAACGTATACGGAATTTTCTTTTTGGCCGTCTTGCATAATTAAATCAGATCACATTTTAAAATTCCATTTATATTTACCTCTCGTCTGACGTTGGGACAAGCTCGTAAATCATGATTAAAAGCTTCGGGCGACACACAGACCACCCCTACCCCGACCCGGACCCGGACCCCGACCCACCAACAATTTCCGTATAACCCAATCCTCAAGCAACTACTGCTATGCTGCTCCTGCTATGCCTAACACGTAACCAAAAAAGGGGACAACGATAGAAGAACGAGGCGTCAGAGACAACTTTAAACAAAAAGCATTGTGGCCAGCGAGTCGACAAAGCGAGTAGCGTTTATTCATGTTGTTGTTGTTGTTGTTGTTGCTGCTGTTGTTGTTGTTGTAGTTGTAGTTGTTGTAGTTGATGCTGCCTGTTGTTGACTGACGAGGACGCCGACTGGGCGAGATTCAATTCTAGAGATACAAGTGGCAAACAAGCAGCAGCGGCAGCAGTCGCGACCGCTAAAGTCGACCAGTCACAGCCAACAACAACTGCGGTGACTCACACACACACACATGCTCACACGTAAAATATAGAGCAGGAAGAAAAAAACAGCCATGCTTGTAGAGAAAAACGACGCAGAAAAAACTTGATACGGCACAGAATATTGTACATACTCGTACTGTTAGTCGAAGTCGTAGTCGTACTTATATCGTATGTTGTTTGGCTTGTATATAAGGCTAGATAAATCAAATGTGGCGAGAAATTGCAACAACAACAGCAACAACAACTGGCGCTATGCAAGCAGAAGGAGTACAGCGAAACGAAAATGCGAAAAATTTATCCAATTTGGTAAAAATTTGGGTCACAGCCGGGGACTCTCTATATGCTGTAGCGCCTGGAAGCATGCACCGAAAACAGTCTGCAAAAGCGCAGCTGCCATTGTCTGAGCTAAGCGTGTGTGAGAGTGGAGACTGGAGAGTGTGTAGAAAGTGTAGAGCGTGTGTGCGTGTGTGTTTAAGTGTGAGCCACAGGAAGAGAGCTCAAGTGCAACAACGGACAAGCGGCAACAGCCGCATTGTTCTGACATCACTTTTATGATGCTCTTGCCAAAGGTTAGGCTGATTTTGACAAGCAATTTGTAAACTAGTGAAGACTATACTGATGAATTATAGTTGGATCAATAGGACAGCTATAACTGCTAGTTTTGATGTTTCTCCAGCATTAATTCTTGCAGTTTCTACACAGAGGCAAAAAATTGAAAGCATGCACTTCTAATTTGCTATAAAAATATTGAGTAGATAGATTTAAATACGAACAAACTGCTAGACTCAAGTTTATGCAAACATAAAATAAACAAAAAACAAATAAAATAAATTTTGTTTAATTATTTTTCTTAATTCTTTAAAAGTATTTAACACTTTTACAAGTTTTGAATTGCGCCTCAAAAAAAATCATTGCTTCATTTTTGATTTACGTTTTTATTTTCTAAAAAATCAATTCATATTCATCATTTATTCAATGTATTGAACTGATTAAACCCTATATCGTTTTAAACTTTTAAGAACGGGAATCAAAAATCAAACATAGTATTTTCCAACTATAAAGTGATTAATTAGCTACGTAATTAATAGAGAATTTACTTAAAAAACTTTAACGTTTAATATTATTTTAAGTATAACTTGCAGAATATCTGTAGCATATACTCAATTGCTGGTTCAATATAAAGCGTTATGATGCATATAGATCTCATAATATAACAGCTCTTCCTGAAATCCTTTGTCATAGAGTATATGAACTTCGTGAAAGTTTCTATAGCGCATTTTACTTGCTATACTGCCAGTTGTTGTTGTTGCTGTGAAACTTTTAGATGACTTGAGATATGCAACGTCCAAAATGGGACACAGGCTGAAAAACTCGGCGAAATGCTTGGCTTGGCTGAAGAGGCAGCCGCCAAGCAAAAGTGAGCCATGATAAATATGACGCAAAAGCAAGGCAAGCAGAACAAGTGGAGGGAGGGGCGGGGCCAAAGATGAAAACATAAATATGAAGCGACACAAAACTTGTGAAAAATACTAAAAACTCTGAGCTGCGGAGGACACTTGCAATATATGATATGATGGAGATGGAATGGCAGATAGCGTGCGTGGGTGTGTGTATGAGAGGGGAGAAATGTTAGGGGAACTTGCCGCCTCTTGACAGCTAATGGCACATGAAATGAGTAAATTATCACATGGCTGAGGCAACCCCAGCCCCTTGTCGGCTAATTTGCAGCGTGTTCGCTAGAAGCCACAACATTGCGTATACGTGATATGAGCATTACAACTCTGCTGTCTGATTTGCTTGTGCCACCCCAAGCTACTTGCCACTGCCGATGCCCCTCTTGCTGGCATTGTGGTTGGCCTGGGGTTGCTGCAGTGTCTGCCAGTTGGCAGTTGGCAGATAAGCGAAAAATGCAGCGTAAAAAATTGAACGCATATTTCACAAACACAAATGACAAGCAAGGGAGCTGCTGCAGTAGCTGCACTCGTTCTTCCCCTTCTTCCCCTTCCCTTTTCCCGCTCTTTGGTCTTTGCCTAGCCCAGGTGGCAATGGCAGCGGCAGGTAGAAAACCAACGATGCTTGGCTCTATGGCCGTGCCAGCAGGTCTGTGGCATTTTCTGAATTATTTCGCACGATATGAACTTTTGCAACAAGTCTCAATAATTCTCGACCTGCCAAGTTGGGTAATGAAAGAAAAGCATGCCGTTCCCGCCACTTTCCCTTCCCCTAGCAGCAGCCAAACGCGAAGCTCGAGCCCGTTGCGAAACTGTAGTTGAAGCTATGGTCCGGTGTATTCGGTCTGTTGCTCTGCATTAAATCAATGAATCGAATCAGCCTGAGACCGGATGTCAGTAAGTTGCCATTTTGAGAAATTAAAAGTGTCCGTTGCCGTTTTCATTTCCGCTGCCCTTTCCGCTTCCTGTGGTCACTTAAAAATACGCTCCGCTGTGGTCCGTTTTTCCTACGTTTCGGACTCGAGCTCAGCTAGTTTCACACTGTGCGTCTAGTGCCTTAGCCGTAAGCTCAGGTAATTCCCCAAAACGCAATCCTATTAAAAAAAGATCGTAAGGGCCTTCAAATTGCTTTTGCCTGGCGGGGCAGGTTGCACGTTCCACGTTCCACAGCCCGCAAAGTACTCGATAATGATGCCCCGGCTGTGCCCACGTTAATAAGCTAGCTAATAACCCAAGGCGACCTGCTGTGGCAAATATGGCAGCCCAGGCTGATGGGCTAGGCGTGGCTTGGGCTTGGGCCGGGTTTAGGCTGAGGTTGGAAGGCATGCCTTCACGGCCTTTACAGTTCGTCAATTTTAATGTCTGTGCCACTCGGGACATACTCGGAAATCGCTGCTAAAAGTAATTCAGTTTTATATTAAAAAGATTTCGCGTAGCCTCGACGCGCTCATTTGCATTGCGGCGCGTTGAAAAGTAATAAAATAAACAAGTGTCCTGGAAAAAGAAGCAGCAGAAGATGGCGCCGAAGAAAAAGCGCCGAAAACAAGCGAGAAGGAAGCAGAAAGGACGACACGGAAGAGGATTGCAGAGAGGGTCGACAAAATGGTGTGAAAGTGATTTATATTTTAATTCAAAAATGAATTATTTAGCACACTTTTTAATTCCTTTTGGCACTCACTGTTAGTCCGTGTGTTTATTTTTCTTTATGGCCCAATCTGAAATTCTGATTACTTTTTATACGCTTTTATTTTGGCAGTTTATTGCATTTCGCCTCTTCAAGGGAACAAATGCAAATTTTCGACTTATCATTGCGCTACATTTAACATTATCCAGGCCCTAAAAAGCTGTTGACAATTGTTGGACAGCTCAAAAAAAAAAAAAAACAAATACAAAATAAATAAATAAACTAACTTCTGCACTCACAACTTCACAAAACAATTTGCCACTCAGGCGTGCAAAGTGTTTGAACAAGATGCAAAACTTGTGCATAATATATGAGCTGGCAAATCAAGCCGACTTGCCAATGCGCTGACCCAAGAAAGCTGCATAATTTCAAGATTCTGAAGAGCAATGCCTTGGGCTTGAGTTGATGCAGTGCCATTACTTTTTGCGGTGACTGTACCTTGCAGGGTGCTCAGGCTTTTAATCATATGTAAATGGCAGCGAGCACTGACTCTTTGCACAAATCTTATATGCCCTTTGTCACATGGAAACTTGTTAAACTTGGCTAAGATGGCTGACTGTGTGTGTGTGAGTGTGTGGGTGTGTGCGTGTAAGTGCCTGTAAAATTGACACTAAATTTAAGCAGCGAGGGCAACTGCAGCTGATTATTATGAGCAGGCAGCAGGCAGCAGGGGCAGGCCAAAAGTCAAGTGCAGAAAACAAAAAGTAAGCCAAAGGACTAGTGGAATTTGCAATGTGCTTGCCACAGACTGCAGCGACTGAAGAGAAAAAAAATTTGAATATAAAATGCGTTATGTGGCAAGGGACAGCCGACGCTAGCTGCGACGTCAACTGCGACAGCGACAGCGACAGCGACAGCGACGGACAACGTGCAGCAGAAGAGCACGACAATGGCCAGATCCTGCGGCAACAATGAAATTGCGTATGTAAATTTGATGTCGTTACCAACGGCGTCGGCAGCATTGCTGAAATAATTAAAGTGGAATGCGCCAAGTAAAAAAAAATAGAGCAGAAGAGAGAGTGAGAGAGAGAGAGAGAGAGAGAGAGAAGAGCAGGAGAACGAAACACGGCATGGCGGGGGAGCAGTTGAAGTTGCACTTGCTGCTGTGTTTGGGCTTTTGGCCTGCCATGCTTGTGAATTGCCAGCTTTGCAGCGTTTTTTTATGCATACACAGCGAGAAACAGTCTAGAGTTGCGCGCATTTCGAACTTGGCTGCTAAGAACGAATTGAAAAGCACAAAAAGAACTTCTATCAAAACTTTTAGATTCAAGTGTATAAAAAATTATTAGGGAAAACATTTTCAATTAACATTATTATTTTGTTTCATTATATTTTTCATTTTTATAAAAGTTTAATTCAAATATTAAATATTAAATATTATTAAATATAATTAAATATAATTGAATATAATTAATTAATGGAAATAATTAATAATTCCAGCAAATTGGTTGATTATGTCTTCGCTATTTCTTATCTAATCGTAGCATAATTCTCAGCATGGATAGAGAATGCCTTAGGCTACATAAATAACAATATATCGATAGCTTTAAAATTAAAGCTACTGTGATTGGCTTAATTGGCATAATGCAGAGGAAAGCATAGATACCAAAAATTATGTATCTAGTTTCAGATGAACTAAATCGACTCAGTTTGGCTTCCTGATCAAGTATATAAATATAAACTTTGTGGGGTCCACCATGCCTTCTTCAGCCTGTTTCACACATTGTCCATTTGCATTAACTTAACAGACCCTTCTGTTTTTTTTTTTTAAGCAATAGGTTTTGTCCCTACTGTTTCTCTCTGTGTACCTCCACCCACATGGCCTGTATGCAAAGCAGCTGCAGCAGCTGCTGTTACTTCACTGCGCCTCTGCTCAGCATTGCAAATGCGACTCTGATGCTGGCTCTGACTCTGACTCTGGCTCTGACTCCGAGTCTGTGTCTGTGTCTGACTCTGAGTGCAACTTGTCAAAAAAATGTTGCTGCCACCACAACAACAGCAACAGCAGCAACAACAGCTGCAACTGCTGCATAGAGAATCAGGGAGACAACGCTTTGCTTTGGCATAAATATGAGTGCCATCAAATTAATATGCGTCGCATATGGCTGACGATTTTGTGGTAGAACATGTTAAGTGCATGCAACGCCAGATGCGACTGCGACTGCAACAGCTGCAGCTGCCGCTGGGGACTAATGCTGCTGCATAATGCTGGCAGCGCTGCCAGCGGCTGTGGCACTTGGCTTGACTCCTTAGCCAACATCTTGGCAGCTTTTTTCACGCTGCTTGAGTGACGTGGCAGTGCCTTGCGTTGAGTTATGATGCTTAGCCCTAACGCTGCAGCAGCCAAGATAAAATGTGCATCTGCAGCAAGGTACAAGAGGTGCGAAAGGTGAGCGAGGCGAGGGAGGAGAGCGAGCATTTAATTTGTGGCAACTTCCGCAACTGTCCGCGGCGTAAAGCTTTTACTGGAATTGTGTGTCTGTCATATGCGCTGCTGACACTCTCATATGTTGCGCTGTCAGCTCAGCTCAAGTGTTGCAAGTTGCAAGTTGCAGCAGCAGCAGCAGCAGCCGTTGCGTCTTTGTCACCTGTGCCCTTTGTCAATTTCTCAAATGGATCTCAAACCACAATGTTAACTCCCCAGCAGAGGCAGCCTGCCAGGGTTGTCAAACAATCCGAAAAGACACCTTCGAATGTGCGCTTTGAGATAAGCAGCACTTTGCTCTCACTGCTCACTGCTCACTGCTCACTGCTTTGATGGCAAGCCATCGCCTTGGCTACAATTAGGGGGCAAGCAATGTTTGTGCCACAGATGCCACAGTTTTAATCCTTGGTCGGGCCTAATGGCATGTGAAATTTGTTGTCAAAAAACGCGTGAAAATGTTGGCTGTATGTAAATTTGCGTGCTAGGCCCGGCTAGGCTAACAAATATCTGTTGGCAGCTGTTGATTCAGGCGTTCAATGCTTCACTGGCCAGCAAAGTGGCTTCAGCTTCAGCTTCAGTTTCAGCTTGGATGCCAGATATGGACGGCATTAGACAGGGGTCCGGCCTCGTCCTGTCACGCAGTTATCCGGTCAAAGGGGCGTGTCTATGGCCAACGGCGTATTAGCCACGCATCACTGGGCAGCAGCCTTGAAGTCAGAGACGTAGTCGGAGCCAGAGCCGGAAAACAGCTGCTGTCCCATTTGATTAGGCTGCTGGCTTGGGCTTTAAAGGATATTGATAAAGGCATTGCCCTTTACATGCATGCGAGTGTGCGTGGGCATCTCTGTATCTATGTATCTATGTATCTATGTGAAAAGGTGCGTTTTAGTATTAGTTGAGTCAAAGGTTCGCTTTGACTTGCAATTAATTTGCTTTGTTTTTTACGCTTGACTGCATGAGGCAGACAGAGAGACAGACAGACAGACAAACTGACTGTAAGATGGACAGAACGACAATCCGATAGCCAGAGACGACTGCCAAGCGTGGAAGGGGCATTAAATGGGCATTTTGCCGAACCATAAATTGTTTTATTAAGCCACTTCTTGGACCTGGCCCCACGGCACGCCCCAAAGTTATGTGAATTATTTTGTAAAAGTTAATTTCATGCAATAAATTCAAAATCGCGTTGCCAACAATTCATGCCTCGTCTCAGCTCGGCGCTGCTTTCAGAGGCTGTTGCTGTTTAATGGCTCTGGGCTGTTTTGTTAGCCGTGTAATTAGTTGTAGACAGGCCAAAAAGTATGCAGCGCAATTACAATTTCACCAGGTGATTAAAGGCCGTGTAATTGTTTTTGTTTTTGTTGTTGTTTTTGTTACACTTGCTGCTCCACTAATGGCCGTAATTAGTTGCCTATCATAAGACATGGGCGAGGGCAGGCTGAGTGAAGAATTGTCTGAGTTCCTTGGCTAATTTATGCTCGCGTGTCTTGCCACAGTTTGCTGCCATTGCCAGAGGCAACATTTAAATAAAATCGACTTTCCTTTTCGTTTTCGTTTGCTGTTTTTTTTTGGCGTTTTCAGGCCAATAAAACTTTTCACTCAAAACGATAATTGCCCGCATTTGTCGTTGCTGCCACTTGACTTTGTCTCCATGCTCCGGTTTCCAATCTCCATGTATGTATGTCTCTGTGTCTCTGTGTGTATGTGTATTTGTGTATTTGTTCTGGCCAGCACTTGGGGCATCAATAAAAATCTCTTGATAAATGTCCAATTTAATTTTGTGCTTTTACTTATCTCTGGCCTCGGCTTGAGCAGCCATTGCTGCAGCCTTAGATTCCAGCCACCTCCCACATGGATTTCGTTTCTTTTATGTACAGTTGTCTGTCTCTTTTCCACCATCACTGTCTCACTCATTCGCTTGCTACTTATATTTTCTTTTTGTCTGCTGTTTTTTCTTTTTTTGTAAGCCTTGTTGTTGTGTTGCTTGGATTCTATTCCGTTTCATTGCGCGAGACGCCTGACTCCAGTTTTTCTCACACTTAGCCGGCTTCTTTGGCGCTCTTCTTATGCTCCGTAATCATGATACGGCTGAAAATGGGCATATTTGTGCCAGCTAATGTTGACAGCCAATTGTAGTAGATGGCCCGAACAATTGCCAAAACCCAATGGGCCATTATGAATTCAAGTTGCTCCGCAGAGCTCAACTTACTGCAACTCAACTTAAATCTTATATAGAGCGTAAACTCAACTGCTAATTACTCATAGGACTATTTTGTGACAATTATTTAAGCAGAATTTACCAACTGCTCAGGCTGTATAATAAATTATTTAGAGCAACTTCTTGATGGAATACTGAATTGAAATTTAAATAGAAAACTTTAGTTTAAATTGATCTTTGAACTACGCTAAAATTAAGCTAATACTTTAAGAATTTCATTAAAAGATATTAAGCTAATAAAACATTATTTGGCTATAAAAAAAGTTAAAGCTTTTTCTTGAATTGAGCATCTCTAGCTGGTTGCTGAAACATGCTACATGCTTTTTTTCTAGCTTCCGCATATCAATTCAATGTCTTTAATTTTTTATCATTTTTTGCTGTTTTTTTTTTTTGTTTTGCTTTTGCTTTCCATTAGTAAGTCAAGTAAGTCTTTTAGTTCATGCTATTTTTTCTGTCTTGTGCTTTAAGCGTAATTTAATTTGTCTTCCGATTTCTACTTACAGACATTGCCGCCAGCAGACGGCGTCTGGCGCCGGAACTGTCTAACGGGTAAGAAATATGCTTGAGCTTTGATTTAATTGAACTTGCGCCATTTGCTGAGTTCTACGCCTGCAGCAGCAGCAGCAGCAGCAGCAGCAGCACTCTGCTTCTTTCTAGACCCTGTACTTCAAAAAAGTACTAAATGGTCTATTAAGGAGGAAGCGTGGTAGAATTCACAATATATCTATTTATTTTATCAGGACGATTAGCTTATTTGAAATGGCCATGTTCCTCTGTCGTGGTCTCTATCTGTACGTCCGTATAAACATCTAGATCTCAAAAACTGTACGAGTTATACGAGACATCATTTTTGGTGTGTAGGTTCTTCTAGCAGACCGAGCAGATTAAGTTTGTATTAGTGTTTTAATACCTCGACCCCTTTCCAAAAAGATCTTTACTTGTTATTCAATCTAATCTAGATGAACGATCGTATAAGAAACAGCGAAGATATTAGCTCGATTGTGACTGTATTATTGCATCCCTACAGAGTCTGCTGCTGTCGGTTACGTCCGACTGATTAGCTCCGTCCTTACTGGTTCCATTTATTATAATTTTCTTTTTTTCGTATTTTCTGTGGCATATTTTAAATGCGCCGGCTTATTAAACAGCAGTCGTCGAAGTGGCAGCAGCTAATGGAGGAGACCTCAGCTGGCGAACATCGCCTGGCCTGGCCAATGTCTGGCACATGTGTCCCGCATCGGGGCCGGCAAATATTGTCTCATTTTGTATGCTGTGTGCCAAGACTAAAATCAATAAATCAAAGCCAGGCTGCCTGACGTGCACAGGCGCAAAACCGGGATGTGGGCGAGGGTCCGACTGGGTCTTCTTGAAGGCGACGTCTCGAATGTCGCACGCTGGCGCGTGCCTCGACCATAGCTGAGGCGGAGAGGCAAAGAGGCGCAGATGCGACTTATTTGCGTGTTGCAATGCAAACAATGCCGGGCCACCCCCCTCCCAAATCTGCTGTGTATCACATTGCCCCCTATTCATTCAAGGACGCTTTGTTTACAAGCTGGTCGCGCCTGATAGCGGGTCCACCTGGCAACAGGTTGGCCTGAAAGCACTAAAGCACCTTATGCAATATTAAATGCTGCACATTGGCCAATACGCAGCGAGTTGGCATGGCGGCATTCGTGAATGGATGGATGTACGTCGACCACAAAGGCAAATACTCATAGCTCCAACTTTGAGCAGCTCAAAAGTTTTGCGTTTTAAAGGCTTAGCTCTAACCCACTAGCCGACACCGCAGAGCAGCCCCTAGTAGCCTGGTACTCTGGTAGCTCGGCCAGTTCAACCCAACTCAATTCCAAGCCCCTAGAGTGCGGCTCTGCTGCTTTTTTATGCGGCGCGCTGTGGGCTTAAAAAGCAATTCCGCAACTGTTTTTTGCAATGGCGCACGCCATGACGACATGTGTGCTCTGTAACTGTATACTGTATAGCTGTGTGAGTGTGCCCCATGTGGCGTCCTCATTCAGATCCCCTTGGGCTGACTGAGTAAAGCTACAGCAGCAATGCCAACAATGCTGTCGTTATCGTCGTTTTCACTTCAATTAAAAGTTGGCAACTTTACTTGCTTGGTTTTACCTAAAAGGCAAAGGCAAAGGCAGCGGCAACTCTCTGCTTTCAGCGTTTTTGCTGTTCTGCTATTCCTACTGCCATTGCTGCTCCAATTGCCATTATGCAGATTCGTATGGCTGATTACCAAATTACAAACTGTAATGGCAGCAATTGTTTTGTGTGCGTTCTCCGTCTGCCATATGGCATATGGCATCAGGCTTACGGCATACGGCACGCTAACGACAAGTAGGCCGCCAAATTGTCACAGGGTGAAACAGGAAAAAGAGAGAAACTAAATGCAGTCTGGGGACACGACAAATTCTAGAAATGTTAAGCTGCATGCAACATGCAATACAATCGAAAGAAAGCGAATAAGACAAAGAGAAAGCGAGCAATAGAGGGAGTGAGAGAGAGAGAGCAGCTCACTTGGCAGCTCAAGCCGCACTTTAAATCACGTATACGCCGCGTGGGCCCAACGACTTCCGTGCTATTTACGCACCAACGCTTTGCTTGGCTCACTGCCTGCCTGCCTGACTGCCACTGCTACTGCTACTGCTACTGCTACTGCAGCTGTTACTGCTACCGCTACTGCTACTGCTACTGCTACTGCCATTGCCTGCTTGACTGTCAGGAATTTCCGCGAACGTTAATTGCGACAAGCCAACACTCGCTGCTGAGCCAAAGCGACAAAGAAATACCCACTGACTGCTCCTTCATTACACCTTTTGTGGCATACTCTAGCCCGAGTTGAGCATAATTCAGCAGCCCAAGGCCTTGGTTAGACTTTTACTATTTGTAAAGGAACATCGCACTAGAGAGACTGTTATCCTTTCTTGTTGGTTTCCTTGGTTTGTTTGCCATTTATTTGAAACTGTGAAAATGCTTATGGTGTCGAGGGTATGAAGAGTTTCTTTGTCTCTTTCGACTTTTAATCTTTAAAAGGATGTTCCTACCGTCAAAGACAAAATAGATCATTCTTTCTAAGCTTTAGCATTTTAATTAGTATTGAACTTGGTTAAATAAATCCAAGTTTGTTTTATATTAATTTATGTTATTTTAAATATGATAAAAACTAATTGAAATTGTGATTTATTTGTTAATCAATTTGTGGTTATTTGCATATGAAAGATTTGTATACTCTGTACCGTTTAAAAATGAAAAAATATCACGGTTAATAGCTTTCTGCGAATGTACATATCTAACAGGCCGAGGAAAGCATGACATGTGGCGTCTGTATATATTTTTGACCAGGACTACGAGCTGAGTGGATTTGCACCTAATGTTTTTGGAATAAGGAGTTCAGATTCTGTATTCTAAAACTGATTCCTAGATCGAGTTCTATATCTGTGCACTTATACATCAGCTGATTTCATTGCTAAACTTTAACAGCAACAACAGCAATGGCTGCTTGCATATGTTGCTGACATTGCCGAGTTGCAATGCTTTCTTGTTGTATGGGAGCAGTATAAAGCAGAAGGGCAGGTCTCCATTTTATAGACGCGCCATTGAGCTTTGTCGCCTGCGTTGCGCTGCTTCAGCTTTTCAAACGGTTTCTATACTATGTATATATATATATATACATATATATCTTTATGTACATACATTTAGCGTTGTGCTGCTGCTCAATCGCGTCATTAAAATTGATTTTGCAAAAGGCAGGGGCGAAAAGAAGATGGCGGCAGCATTCAATGTTGGCTTACGTATTTGCCAAACGACAAAGAATTTGCTAAATTGCTTTTCTGCTTGCCACACACAACACACAACACACACATAGCACACACCTTGCCTCTCTTGGCTGTGCGTTTGGCTTTGCAATTAGTTTTTGCCTTTGGCCACAAAACTAAATGTTGCATTGACTGCTTAGTCATGCTCATACAAAATAGAAAACAAAGAGAGCTAGGGGCAGAATCCCAGAGAGAGAGAGAGGGAGATTGAGAGAAGAGCAGAGTGTCGCCGTCGCACGCAACATTCTTTTCATTGTGCTGCACGAGTGGCATTGTCAAGTTATTGTTGCGACTTTGGCAACTGTAACAAAAGCGATTAAAACTGCCATAAAAACCCCGAGACCATTAATAGCGCAATAATATTATCAGCTTATGTTCGATGCCACGCACACTCACACACAAACACAAACACACACATACACACAAGCACACACAATCGCAATCCCAATCACATACATGATGTGGCAGGAAGTCGGAGACTGAGCCATAGGCCCAGGACCACACACATGCTGCGTTGATGATGATGATGAGGGTAATGCCAGAAACTAAACTTTGTCTTTTGTATTTTCATTAACATTTATTGGTTTTTTACTTATACTTCCGAGCATAATAACTTGGCGCTGGGGCCTAAGCGGCAGCCGGGAGGGGGCAGGGGGCAGGGATAGAACTCCGGCAGGACTCTGCCACAGTCGCTAAGCCAGTGCAAGTGCTGTGGCTGCCACAATATTTTGAGGTCGTATCAGCGTCATCATAAAATAACGTTAATGACGGCAACAAGGTCGTAAAATCAAAATTTCTGCTATTTCAATGCTGAAACCGCTGTGGCTGCCGCCAAACCGTCAAGCATTCGCTCTCTGGCGCTGGCGTTGACTTTGGCGTCTCTGAAAACTTTGCAACAATGTTGCTGTTAGCAGACGAGATGAAATGAGCTGATGACGCGATGCTAGTCCACTGCACTGTGGGCTGGATGACAAAAAACTGGCATTTTCCTGTATTTAGACAGTAAAAAACAATAACCATAATTAGCAAACAAAAGATACTAAAAATAAATGATTAAATTTTATCTATTCTTTATACTGTTTGTATCAAAATCCATTATACACATTAGTGTTATTTTGGCTGACTTTAGGGATCGATAAAAAATACGATAATTTCAATGCATTAAATTTTCAAATAAATATAGACTAGTAAGCTTAAAAATGCTGTGTCAAAATAGTCTCGTTTCAGTAAGATTTTGGAATTATTGACAATTTTTATTACGATTCAGAGTCAAAGGCCAAGGTTAGTGCTCGTTAATTATTTTTATGATTGTGTATTTATGTTAAACATAATTTTATAAATAAATAAATAAATAAATTAATATTACGATCCATTCCAGTGTGCATTGTTATGCCCTGTGTACCACGCGGCGTATGCGCAATCTCACTGTAAATTTAATTACACACAATTCCAATGCCAAGCCAATGGTCAATTGACTGAGAAAAATGCCAAGGACTGTCATATTCAGATAAATGTCTGCACGATATACATATTTAAACATATGCTTAGCATGAACATGCGGTTTGTATGGTGGAAGCAATCGCATTTGAACTGGATTTATTTAAGCATCAACGATTTGGGGTTATTTAAATAAATTTCACATTCAATATACTTGTAAATTTTATTTAATGCGGTGCCACAGCAACCAGCATAAGACTTGCCGAGTCTGCTCTCTGTGTGTGCTGTGGGGCGTGCTGGATTTTAAATATTCATTAGACGCCACACGGCAGCTGGATAACGTAGCAAAGACAATCCGATGAAACCCTTTGAGCACACACACACACACACACACACACACACAGGTCAGGGTCGCCATGCCAAAAAGCTTATGTGGGAGGGTGTCTGGTGTGTCTGTGTGAAGTGAGAAACGACATTTGAAATTAATTTCAATCACCGAAATGTGAGCCACAATGCGTTCCAAATGGATTTGCTTCCTTCTATTTTTTTGGGTAAAATTGAAAACACTCTTAACTCTGTGAACTTCAAAGCCTGGGGCTATGTAATCAATGGGAATTTGGAAAGATTTGCAGGCATCTCGTGGGCCATTGTGTGCTTGGTTTATGACCGTGGGCACACATATCACGCGATACAGATTTTTATCACAGAGGCGTTAAAAGGTCGTAAATTGCCGGCATCTGTCTGTGGCCTAAGTAAATCAGCATAAAACTTAACTAAATGAAGACAATCAAAAAGTGAACAGACTCTGAATTGCATACGTCTATTTAGACATTCTAACATCCTGGGCAGCACCACAAGACTGGACACTGGAGAATTGAGCTATACAGCCAGCTATGGCAGCAGTTGTTTGTGCTGTTTCAGCTCGATGTCCTCATCGTGGCTGTGCTCCAAATTATGCCATGCTTGGAGTTTGCCTTTTGGCCTCGTTTTCTCTCTCAAAATATTTGCAGCAAAAGAGAACAGCAACAACAGTGGCAGTGGCAACGACAGTGGCAACGGCAAAGCAATATGCTAAACTATATAAAAATCTGGCAGGGCAACGCCCCAATGGCCCAAGCTGATGGACAAAAGGTCGGCACAACGTCATCCTCATTGTCGTCATTGTGCTGAGGCCTGGTCAAGTGGCTGACTGGCGGACAGACGGACGGACGGGCAGACAGACTGGCAGACTGACCCAACAGCATTCAGAAACCACAGCTAGAACAAAAAGAACAACAAGAAGGAGAACAGCAGCAGCAGCAACAGCAGGCACAACAACAATAAAGACTTTTACTGTCCTAATAAAAGACAAACAAAGGACTCTTGGCGATGCTCTGCGCTGCTCCTGCCAGGCAGCATTTTCGTATGGCAATTTTCATTATTTTATTTGCCTATAAACGAAGCCATATTTTTGCCAGTGTACATATGTTTTACACACACTCACACACCCATAACGTTATGGCTGTAAATCGACACACACAAACAGAGTGTTTGGGGGAGTGGGCAGGGGCAGGGGCAGGGGCAGGCAAGTCCGACTTGGCATATTTGCAACAAAATTTGTTTATTCGCCTACTCTGCAGTTTTGAGCAAAGTAAGTAATTAAAAATATCATAAAATTGTACATTTGAGACTCTATCATAAAAATCAATGCCGGCACTCTGGAGCCGCAAAAACCATTGACCCACTGTACGCCTACCCACTGTGCGGGGTCAACTCTTCTGCCCACTGTTTGCGATAAACATGCTCGGTGACAAGCACAAAAACAACTTGTAAGCAATTAAGTCAGTTTATTGGCCTGCTCGACTGTCTGTCCTTCTGCCCGTCTGTCCTTCCGTTTGTCGCTGTTCTCTGTCTCTGCATATCACAGGCTGTATTGATATATATCTCTGTAAACAAGCAACCCCTTCCCTGGTCTATGTTCGTATCCCTGACAACATTCTGTTTGACTGTTGGAACAGTTTTTAAAGCGAACATGCAATATAATAATGCTCGATATTAAAAACTTCATGCCGAACATATGCAGCTTATTAAAATATGTTTTTTACAGTTAAAAATGTTATTTTTATTTCAACTCAAATTTTTGGTGGGCTTGTATGTAGAAAGATTAAAAGTAAAGCTGCATTTGAATAGCGATTAAAAAATAGTGTAAGTTAGTAGTTATTTACAAAAATATCTATCTACTTATCAATTAATTTTTGACTTTATTTAAATTCTTACAATGATCTTCGTAATTGCTGAGCTTTAGAGCTTTAAAAAATGCTTTCAGCTGAAAATAATAGTAAGATAATGTTCGTAACCCGCTTCGTCAGCTTAAGAATATGAAAAGAGAAGGAATATTGGAAGACCCATTATGCAAACTATAAATATTTTCATCTTCCTTTGCATATAAAAATGGCTATTGGAGTCTTTTGTATGCCCAGGGGCAATTAAGGCGTATTAAGGTATTTTTGTAAAGCAGTTATTTGCCAATATTACAGATGGTTATTACTGTTAATATATAAAATACATTTTAAATATTTATACATGTGCTTTAAGTGAATATCGGTCAAATGCGAAATGCAAAAGTAAAACAAAATAATAAAAAACAACGAATTTTGTTTTCGTTTTGCAGCTGCATTTTTTTTTTAGCTTGCTGAGAATTGAGGTCGTTGGTTGCATGTGTGTGTATGAAATATTATACATATATGTGTATGTGTATTATATATATATGTATTACATATATATATATATATGTATTATATTTACTTGCATTTGTGTGTCAGGCAACTTGCGACTGAAGTGCCTAGCGCCTAGATGCCAGCCTTAAATGCGCCTTCACAAGTGTTGAGAGTGTGTGTGAGTTATGAGTGTGTGTATGTGTAAGTATATGTATGTGTGTGTGTGTGCATATTTGTCTTCGCTATTGTTCAGCGCTGAAGTTACGCTGTGTTAATGAAATACATTCGGTGTTTTTAGCTGATATAAAACAACTTGCAACTGCCAACTGCCAAGTTGCAGCCAACGCGGCCAGAGCAAAGTTTTTTTTTGCCCCTCTGCCTTAGCCAGATGCCACACCCGCCCCCACACCTGCAGCTGCATACACGCCCACTTGCCAGCTGTAATTAAATGCAGCGTTATGTACAAGTGTGCGCATACATACAGATTTTTAAAGCATTTTTCTCGGTGTAGTTTAGCAACAGTTTTAGCATTTTGACCTAAAAACCAATTTCTGCAGTCGCACTAATGTCAAGCATGCTGTAAGCAGCGCAGTCGACTTCGGCGTCGGGGCTGAAAAATCAGGGTTTTTATGTCGCAGCTGTGGCAATTAGGCGCTGTATATGTATGTGTGTGTGTGTGTGTGTGTGTGTGTGTGAGCCGCAAAACGACTACAACAACAATTGCGGGTAATCAAGTAATGCTCATTTGGCAATCAAGAAGAAAAAACAAACACGCAGGCAAACATACGAGTTCAGATGATAAAGACATGCATATAGACAGAGCAGCAGCAGCAGGGGAGAGGAAAAGGGGTAGAAAGTGAGTGAGGAGTGAGGAGCAAGAGGTGGGAAGAGCTAACAGCAAGTCAGACGTTTATGCACGTCAAATGTGACATGTTAATTCCAGCAGAGCAAACAGCTAACAGAATTGTCAACCCCACTTTGCTGTTACCAGTTTCCCCTGCTTCTCTTCCTCCTCCCCATCGTCCTCTTTGCTCTCCTTGGATCATTCAACAGCGACTGATTGAAGTGCGACGCCTCAACGATAAGCACATTTAACTGAGCAAACGTGACGCTGCGCCATTTGCCTTTTATTTTCGTTTCCGCAAATCCTATTAAAAATGGCGCTGCGTTCGAGGTGCGCGCCACTTGAGGCTCAGCCACATGTAAATGAGTGCGAGTTGGAGCCTACGCATGTGTGAAATGAAACAAAAGCCAAGCTGGGCATACATGTGTTTGAAGACTAATGAAATTTTAATTAATTAAAAGTGTTTAATTAGAATGCTGCACAACTCTGCTGAAGTGGGCTCAAACTGGCTGCCATGCCAATTGCCAACAACATGCAAGATAGGCCTATGTGTGTTTAATCCACAAAACAATTGTTTATGAAGTACAAGCAAAGTTTTAGACTTAGAGAGGGCTGCTTTTGCTATCGAATGTTTTAAAAAAAACAGAAACATCTATCTTAGACTGCCAAGTTTACACTAAACTGATTCTGCTGCAGTTGCCAAAAGATGCTGTTTAAAGCCAAAGGCCAACTGCAAATCTTTTGCAAACAATTTCTCTCACTTTGCTATTCATATGGTTCATAAATTTTCAAACGACCCTCTTGCATTTATTTTAATTTATTTGCCTTTTTTTCACAGCCAGCAAAAGGCTCAGAGAGAAACTTTTTGCTATGCTTTTGCTTTGTGCAAAGAGCAAAAACATCAGCAAGAAAAAAAAAAAAACATTTAGGCTACCAGTTTTAGCTCATGTAAAAGTGTCTGTGTGTGTGTTTGTATGTGTTGAGTAGCAGGCTGTCAAAAAGTTACTTATTTTCTTTTTAACAACTTGCATGAGACTTTTTGCGTGCGTCCTGCCCCTTTGTCCCGCCACGCCCTTGGTGTTCGTGTGTCTGTCCTGATTGCTGTGCCTGTGTGATGTTTACACTGCTTTTGCTTTTGATAAGGTTAATCAAAAGTTTTTTAATCCATTCTGCATACAAGCAAACATAGACGCACACACACACTCTCGCTCCCAGAAAGGATCATCTGCCTCGTGTGTGTGCTCATTATCCTGGCCTCGCCTACCTACAGGCTTGGCCTCTTTTCTGGCTTCAGTTGGTCCAGGCAACGGGAAGGCACTTTGAGCTCGCGGCACGCTCAAAGTTCGACTCGTGCTGCAAAGTGAATTCCATTAATGCAAAATTATATGTATTTATTTTCTTGCAACATTCCGGTTGGGGCAATGAGCATCAGCAAGGGGCAGGAGGGAGGGGGAGGGGGGCCTAACCTAACCCCAAAGCTGTTTGAAAATCGCATAATTTATGCGCTAAAGTTCAACAAAATCAATTTGGCCACAGTCAGCGCAAAACTTTGCAATTAAGCGCTGTGAGACATTTGGCAAGGTGAGCGGCCAAAAACCAGCACCACCTGCACCTGCACCACCTGCTGCAAGCCACTCACCGCACCACATCGCACCACAGTGCAAAGCAACTTTTGCGATAACTTTAAATCATCTAATTATGAGTCGACCATTGGACAGGCGAAGGCAAAGCCAACAACAACAGGCGAAAGCAGGAGGCTGCTAGCAGCATTTAATTTCCGCTGTTGCAACCTTGCCACAACTGCCAGACTATTGCCCCGTTCCGGTGTCCAGTGCCACCCTCCGAACTGACACTTTACTTCATTTCTACTGACTGGAATTAATGGCTTTTGTTGGCATAGTTTTAACGCTTGAAGTTCGAAAGCGACTGCGACTGAAACGGACACGGAGACTGAGGCTGAAGCTGAGACTACGATGCTGTGTACAAAATTTATGTTCGAATTTATTGCAAAGTTTATTAGACAATTCCTTTTTTGCGAGTAATTTTGCGCTCAAAGAAGGCAAACAAGAAATTTTTGTGAAATTTATGAGCTTCATAAATGACCAAAACATAAAGCCAGCCACAGGCAGAGCCAACAAACAGCGCAGGCCAGCGCTGCGTATGAGCAACGTGCCAATTGCCTTGATTTCGGCTTGCCTCAGGCCCCAGCCCAAAAAGGGGGTAAAACGAACACAAAATTAGATAGCAAGCTGTGGAAGGGGGAAGCGAAGGGAGAGAAATGGAGCTGCTCTGTAACTGCTATTCACATTACATTACGAAATGATGTCGGCTGAATGCAAAAATGCCATAAATATGAATGAGCTGACGAGTAGCAGCAGTAGCAGTAGCATTTGCCCCGACTGCTGCTGCCACAGAGCGATCCCTTTTGGCCAACAGTTGTACTATATTTGTTACAACATATTTAACTGTAGTTGGAGCCAGCACCTGCCGCGCATTCAGCCTCTTCACCTCCATCGCCATCGCCATCTCCATCGCCATCGCCATTTGCAACTCTGCCTCTGTCTCCATTTTGTGGCTGCCTTTTAGTTTCTCTGTTGCGCTCGCTGTGCTTTGATTTATGTTGGCCACGGCAAAACATTTCAAAAGCAACAGCAAACCCAGCGCAAACACGGCCCAAACTGTGTCAGTGTATGTGTGTCTGTATGTGTGTGTCAGAAGTTTGCTCATAACTTGCCATGCTACGCTGCTCTGCCCTCTGGCTGGCCAAGTGCCTCTGCCACTTGTTGTGTCTCATCAAAAATGTATTAACGAGCTTGCAACGCAAACGATTTTTATCTGCCAGCGTTGATTTCATTTTGAGCTGCTCTACATGCCACACCCATCGCCCATCGCCCACCGCCCACCGCCCAGCCCCTCAGCTGCTGTGGTCCGCAAGTTTAACTTAGATTTGTATCGCTGGCATTTTCAACACGTGCATGCAAAGTTGAGTTAAATGAGTGTAAGGGACAAAGAGGGGCAGCTTTCGGCATCTTTCCGCTGCCAGCTAAGGAAAACTTTTAATGGCGCATTATTTCATGCTATAAATTATAACAAAGACAGCGCATAAAAACCGTTAACATTTAGCAAAGTCAAACAGCGCCCCTTCCCCAGACTTTTAATCACCTGAAATAAATGAGAAATGCGAAACAGCCAAGCGAATGCAAGCAAATGTATTGCGAAAACTTGGCTAAAAACTGCGAAAACTTTAGTTAGCATTGCTTAGGCTTTTGATGAAGTTGAAAAAGAGGAAGACGCTCCACGAGATGTATCTCTAGCGCATAAAGCACTCGCTAGGCACTTAACAAAAACTTCAAAAATATATGAAAAGTGTGCATGGCATCACGCTGTAAGACAGCTTCCAAGAAAAGCCAAAAAATATATTACAACTGCCAACAAAAAAATGCACCTACAACAACTGGCAGAAGTTTGAAATGGCACTTTATCTTGGTGCTGCTGCTGCTGCTGTTGCTGCTTCTGCTGCGCCTGAAAGACTGCTACACTTTATTCTCAGTGCAACCGCAACAACAATAACACGAAATGCCAGCGACTTGTCAGTGAATTTATGTGGCGAACTATGAGCAAAATAAGCAGCCAGCGAAAAGTTATGAGTTTCGTGTCATAAAATGCCACAACAACTGCGATGCTACCTGCAAGGCCAAGCCACCAACACTAGCTGTATCTGTTTATGTGTGTGTGTGTGTGCTGTTTATGTAAAAAGCTCATTTCACGCTTCCGCTTCCGCTTTCTATTATGCTCCGCATGGCAACCACATTAGCGACTGCCAACGTTATATGTGCAAAAAACAAAATCATAAATTGCTAATAAAATAAATATGAATACTTTTATCCTTGGCCAACGCCGTCGCCACAAAACTTTCGCTCAATAAATATGCCAAATGCAGAAACATAACTTTAGTTTAAGCCAAAATGGATATCAATTCCATGTACGTACACTTTGAAAAAATATTCAAGAAATTCGTATTTAATCCAAACGACTCTAAACCAAATTTGAGAAGAAAATTGTTGAGTTAAGTAAGTTTATTGTGAAGCCAGCGTACTTATATTGAGTATTTTTTATGTACTTTCCGGGTAACAAAAAGCAAAAATTTTTAGTATTTAAATAGAAACAATTCAAGTATATTTTATATTCTATAAACAAATTTTTCCTCTTGTTTTCTTATCAATTATTTTGGGTATTTTTAATTTAAAATTTTTTACATTCAAAATTTAATAATTTTAAATTATTCTATCTTAAAGTGGCAAAACTACAGTTCAGTCGTAAACGAGTAATGAATTTTTCTCCGAGTGTTTGTGTATTTATGTGTGTAGTTCCATATCTTCTAGCTTGTTTTCCTCCGTGCGCTTTAACATTTCCCACGCATGCATGGCGAGATGTGAAAGTTTTGCCAGGGCTGCACAAGAAATTAGGCGAAATTAAATTAAGAAACGCGCTAATGACTGCGAATATCGTTGGCAAATCAAATTAAATGCAGCCCCGTTGATGAGAGAGCAAAAGCAAAAGACTTTTTTGGGGCTTTTCCATTTGCCGGGGTTGGAGTTCTGTCTCGGGTTTGTGTATGGTTTTGGGTATGTCTGGTAAGCTGCAGTGGCTGAACTTTGTATGACACGCGAACACGAAAGGAGTTGGCAAAGACAAACATTAACCCCGAAACGGGCAAAGGCACGCTTCAATCTCAGTTGACATTGTTGTTGTTATTGTTGCCGGCGCCATTGTTGTTGGCTTTGCCACGCAGCGTGTCGCCAACAATGTGGCAACATAAAACTATTACCACGGCGACATGAACACAACTCCTAATTACCCAGGGATTTGCATTTGTCTTGTGGCATACACAGAGCTACACTCTCTGTATGTGTGTGTGTGGTTTGGTCTAGAGATGTATGGTGCGATGGCTGCGTTTGCGTTGCCTTGCGTTGCGTATACGTCGTGTGGCACGTTGGCATCATAAACGTTCCTTATCTGCTTGTGGCCTTTTGCTAGGCAATGCTCATATCATTTAGCCACGCCTCAGCGACAAAACGCCCTTGTCATGTCTGTCTGTGTCTGTGTGTCCTGCGCTATATACTCTTTTTTCACTCCACTCGAGCTTTCCATCTCTATTACGTACTTCTTTCTTTGCTGTGCTTCGGCAAGGCTTCTTTAATTTTATGGCTTGTCTTGGTGACGTAGCCGCCATTTTCTTTTCACTTCATTGCTGCCACCACAGCGCTTTCATCACTCGCTGCCACGTGGCCCCCTCTGCTCCCTCAGCTCCCAATCCGCTTTTTTTCTTACTATTAAGCTTGAATGTCATTAGCTTGTCTCGTTTATCTTTTAATGAGTGTAAAATAAAAATCGCTCAAGTATGCTGGCTGGCAGAGTAGGGGAAGGGTATGTCGTCTGCTCTTAACACATCCTGTTAAGGCCGACAAGTTTTCAAGTGGCAAACGGCAAATTATCAAGGCTTTTCGACAGTCTTTCTGAAAGCGTAGTCTATCTACATGGGCATCTGAGCGACAAGAGTTTAACTAGCAGCAAGTACTTCAAGTGCTGTCATTAGCCTTGTACCATAAACCAATTTTCTAACTACAAATTTACTCGAAGCAGTTGGCGCAGATATTCTAGGAAATAGTTATTTCTCGTATTACGTATTTGCTGTATTGCAATTCCAATGAATTTAATGCGAATTTTCCTAGAATTTGCTATTGCTGTTCAAATGTAATTAATGAAGAAACTAAGGCTTTTATCAATAATTATTTTATACTCTTCGTGAAATTTAAAGGCGCTTTTGTTATAAACAGCTCCTTACGGGTGAAAATATTACTTTAGGAAAATCTTTTTGGAACACTTCACTGAAAATACTTCAACTGCCTTATATTTTATCGTAGTTTGGCCACATATCACTTTGTTTTTTACTCTCTTCTCAAGCCCATAGTTTCCACTGTCTCTTTGGTGTCTCTGGCACATTTGTCTGTTATCAGTCAAACAATTGCCACTGGCTTTGGCTTAAGCTGCCCAGTGTTTCAATTGCTAAGCTCTGCTTCTATGCGTACGAGTGCATGTTAAGAAATCAAGCATACGCACCGTTGAGCGGGAAGTGTCCAGCCATATTTTAGTCATTTATTCCCTGGAGTATCTCGATTGCCCACTGCCAGTGCTATTGTTTTTGCTTAAGCTGCCACTTAATACAGTCGCCTGGCTCTGATATCTCTGTTGCTGCCGCATCCCAAATGCTACATCCCTTGTGTGTTTGCGTGCTCGCCAAGGCACGCGTTTTTTCCGGGCTGTTGTTGTTGGTTTCTTGTGAGCCCTTAATTAAATATTAAATACGCCTAATTGCGCATTTCATAACTCAGGCAACGGCAAGTAATTAATTATTTAAGTTAAACTAAATTGAGCTGAACCAGTCACGGTATACGCACAAACTTTTTGCTGCCTCGCTTTTGGCAAGTTCAGCACAAACGAAAATCTGCCCAAAGATTATTAAGTTTTGGGAAATTTGGCAGAGTGAAAGGCAAACTTGTATCAAGATTTCTTTACACACATGATGTGCACAACAATAATGAAACTTAAACTGTAAACTACGCGTTGAGGTTAACTTTTTGCGTATACAGCTAACAAATTGCACCAGAAACGTTAATTATGCCAGTTGGCAGGGTATTGGCATTAGTTTCCTTCAGATTTCTTTGTAGTTGCTTGTTTGCTGGCGCATAAAAGTGGTATTAAGTTTCCTGCTGATAATCTTTGAACGTGGAGCCTGATTAGCTGAAGCTGCCACACGTTTCTGCTGGAGCTTAAATCATTGAAATTGGAACCGAGAAATCACAACACTGCCCGTCCATTGTTGAGCCACAATTTGCACAACTTTTCAGTGGTTAGAAAACTTTCACAACACACAAAGACAGAGCGCACACAGAAGCGCCAGAGAAAAGCAAAGTCGCAGAGTGTGCACAGCAGACTGGGACAGAGCTTGCCCCCCGAAAAACTATTTTCATAAATAGCGGCGGACAGCGCCAAATGCAAACACAGAGCCCCGGCGTCGTCTGGACTTCGTCATTGCCTTCTGGCCAATACCAATAGCCGGTATGGTCGCAGGCACCCTGTAAAGGACAGTTAGCTGGAATCCTTTAAGTTTCTTTTGTTCAAAATGTACTAATGCCCGTTTTTCACTGTGTGATTTATCGGTTTCGAGGTTCACAGTTCGAGTTGCAAATGCATTTTCCGTGTTAGTCCCAGTCAGGCCGCAAGCCCATCGGACGTTGATACTGAGACTGAGACAGAGACTGAGAGTGGAGCTGAGCTTGGGGTTAGGGTTTCGGCTTGGCATTCCAGCAAACTAACTAATACAAACTTCAAATAGCTTTCGTCCCATTTTCAACTTCTTTCTTTTGTGCGAATAGTGGCTCCACCTCATGCTCCTCCCATCTCTCGCACACACACTTTCCCCTTGTCTATCTGTCTGAGTGGGTGTGCAAACTTTTCGGCTTTCAAAATGTCAACTCATTTGAGCTGGCTTTTTCCATCCTTCTCTTTTATAATAACTTTGTGATACAGTTTTGCAACACAATGGACAGCATTTTTTCTGTTGCTACAAAATACTCTACAACCTTATAGATGCCTTATCGAGTTTTATATAACCAGATAGGAATATGTATGTTGGGTCAAGAGTGGAGGCGATGCTCTTAATTCCAAATCAATTTAATTGAAAAGTTTCAAGGATTAAGGTCTATTGTTACACTTTTGCAATATTTATAGGAACACATTCAAATCAAAGGCATCTTTAGGTGTAGCCCTGTATCTAAATATGCATTTACATATCCAGCATTAAACGTACTTCCAGCTGAGGCAATCATTTCCAATTCAGTGCTTTTGACAATGACAAACCTCAAATATTCGGCACTTCCGGTGCCGTAACCCCATTCTGTCATTGCAATTAACTCGAACATCAGTTTAAGCCAAAATAGCAAACCGCGTTTGCTACTTGATTAAATATTGATCCAGTGGTAATGATAAGTGGCATGCCCTTTCTATGGGTGATGGATGGCAAATATTTATGGCGCGCGGTGCAGGCGACCACAGATAATTAAAGGGCCATCTTGGGCCAACTGATTGTGGCCATGGCTTATGACGGCAAAGTGGAATGCTGAGACAAGCAGGGGATTGATTTGTGCTATACTTATACATACAAATATTGCAAGAGTGACATTGCTTCTAAGTATAAAAGAAATCAATGTCCGTGCAGGAAGTTCCTTGGCAATTTGCAATCCTTTGTGTCATTACACAAAGCTTCCGCAGGGTCCCGAACGCTGTCGCCTGCAGCGACACGCTGCTGCAATCAAAGTGATTCGAATCACCAGGAGCAAGAGCCCAAGGAGCAGCAGCATTAATCCTTCATTGGCAATCAGGCGTTCTTGCGTTCTTGTGTTCTTCTGTTCTTGCCGTTGCCTTGGAGAACCTGTGTGTGTGATGAACTCTGTGTCCCAGCAAAACGGAAGTTGTAAAAACGCCAACGCCGCACAAAGCAAACATAGAGAGAATATTTGGTGCCTGCTGCTGCTGCTGGTGATGGTGCTGGTTGCTTTTATTGAGCTCGGCTCCTTCACTCCAGTTCACTAACCACTGGCATGGAACCGATTATAGTATTCCGTATTTGGATTCCAGATTTGCCTGAGGGCATTCGTCAAACGACGCAGCAACTGAAGCAATTGTTTCGCCAAGTTTCCCCTCTGCCTCTTCCCTTTCCTCTTTCCCCTTTCCCTCTTGGCCTCTTGCCTTTTGGTTTGTTCATTATGCGTCTTCTTTCATTTGTTACATTGCTGCCATTGTGCTGAGGCAGAGCATAAACACTGATTGATTGATTAGAGGCTCAAGCCTGTTGTATAAGGAATGGAACACACACAGAACAAGAACTGTGCAACCAAAGATATCACACAAGTGTGCGAGTGTGCGAGTGTGTCTGGCAGACACTGTATGCCACTAAACCTAATGAGAGGCCCTTGAGCGAGTGTCGCATCAATCAAACGCGCATTTAGCGCCTTTATATAAATAAGTATTTATTTGTATGTACATATGTATGCAAAAGTATGTGTGCGTGTGCGATTTCTCTTGACTTGCGATTATTGTTTTCGAGTAGGTGTGTGCTCAGCTGACAGCTGGCGATTTACAAATGAATCATGCTTACAAGTGAATGATTGCCCTCACTCTTTAGTGCCAAATGCCCACTTAAGTCACTTTAAGTTTTCAGTTTAGCCAGAGCTAAGCATTAAAGCCTGACATCAGGCACCTAGCACCGAGCACCGAGCACCGAGCACCTAAGCAAGCCAATTTCATTCATTCGCCTGTGATACCTATCTGCAAATTGGCTACGTGGCCAGCTAGAATGCCATAGATTGCCATTGCCATTGCCCATAAAATAAACTGGAACCAAAATCAATAGTGCCACTGCGAGATGGCCAACTAGAAGAGTACTTCAACTGTTCTCTGCTGTCTCAGCATTGTTGCACGTCATGACTTCCGCCATGGACACCGGTCAACGTTGGCCACTCCTCCGCACTCCCTGACAACTGGCTTGGCATTCTCTTCTGTCATCCGACAACAAAAACAAGCTGGAGTGCTCTGGGCTAAAAGTAAGTGGGCTAGCAGGTACTCTGTAATCAGCTAACAAACGGAAAACAGAGCTTTGAAAATATCGGATTGTGTCTGAATTAACTGAGAGACGTTTAGGAACATTCATAAAAAATTAACAAATTCATGCTTCAGCCAAGTAAAATCTGTTTAAATTTTAAAGTGTTCTATTATATTATAATAGGATTTGATAACTTTGTGAAGAGATTGACTAAATTGTGCGTGATTTTTATTTGATTTAAGCACCCTTCTGACTTGAGAAGAATGAACAAATTCTAGTTTCGCTGCAACTTAATCTAGTTCTGAGTATATTCTGTAGTTCTGTTCTAGATATATCGAGGAAGTTCACAATCGATTGTATATGATTCCTTGATATTCTTTGCTTGTCCGCTTAATATAGCAAAGCTTCACATAATTTAAAGTCAATATTAGCAGACATCATACCCTCTAGGCGCTTCTTACTGGGTATAACATAACTTTATCAAATAACTTGACTGCTGCTCACATGCTCCCTTCATACTCTTATGTGCATTTATTGCGATACGTAAACTGATAGCTGCGCTGACGTATCCTGTTGTATCCAATTTTCGTTTCTCTCCGCTCTCTCCACCACGTCATTTAGCTCTACTGCTTGTGCCCTCTCTTTCTGTGTCTCTCTGTCTCTCTTTCTCGCTACCATTTTAGAGTAGCCCTGTAGCAAAGTGCTCATTATCAGTTGAAATGTTGTCAATCACGGGATTTCGTTTGTTTTGTTTTGATTTGACTTTCAATTGAATTTCTCATTTGAATATCCCAGCGATGGCGTTTCAGTCTCTTCCTCTCCCTGCCAAATACCGTCACACCAAGCTAAAGCCCTCAAGCAACCCCTCCCCCAGCATCGTTAAGCTTCGCACACAGCCAAGGAACTCAAGCTTATGAGATGAGTTCGTTTCTTATTGGTAAACTGCAAACTTTCGACATAAAAAATTAATTTGGTTATATTTTTTTTTGTTGGGCATTTTGCTAGCGTGCTTAGATTTGCGTTAATGACGCCATAATCAACTGTTTTATTACACTTTTAAAAAAAGTTAAGCTTCCACTCACACAGACAAACACACACACAATCACATACGTATAGAATTTCCGGGTAGCTTTTATAGAGCTTAGCCGTAACTTTTTTTAATTATACTTTGTGCATTTTCCCAGTGGGTTTCTGGGCTAACAAAATTATATTCAAATAGAATTAAAACAGGATTTATTGAATTGTTAAGTACCCAACGATTCACAATCGTAAAAAGCGCAGATGAATAAATTTATGTTGAGCAACAGTTGCCGAGTTGATTTAGCAGTAAACTTTCATGCTCGAACCGATTACAGTCAATTACAATAAAATTTGAAGTATAAACTTACAAGTATAGCAACTTATCTATTATATTTCATATCAATCCTTTATAAGGACCATGCATCTCGAAGCTCTGGTTATTTGGAATTTAATATCATTTGAACGTAGAATTCCTGGCAAAATTGAGAGCAGCAATTTAGTTGTACAAAAGGCCCGGAGGTCGTCAGTCCGTCATTCACTCGGTGCGTCTGCATAAGGCGAAGTTTATGTTTGTGATCGAAAATTTTAATTAAAATCATAATGAAATAATTGAGAATTTGTTGTTATAAAATTTATGCGTAATAGAAATTTCGGAAATTCCCATGGCATGAGCAATAACAATAGCCGCAGCAGCAGCAGCCAACAATAACAATCATGCTGGCCAACCTACTGGCTGTTAAAATGTGGGCTGGTGTAGTTGGTAGTGGGTTAGCCAAGCACAACCACAATGGCCAACGGTGCTGTAGTGGTACATCATAATAAAGAGATGAGTTCTGCCTGGGATATCCGGCATGGCTTCGTGCCAGTCACCAGTCAACAGTCAACAATAAAACAAAGACATTAAAGTCCAAATGATGACCCGGACTTAATCGACTTGCCTACAATAATATTTAAATTTAATTTAAATGCTCACATGAGGCCAACTGCCGGGGCAGGCAAACAGATCGAAGGATATGCCAGATGCTGAGTGTGCGTGTGTGTTTCTGTGTGTGTGTTTGCAGGACAATTTGCAAAACGATATGGCTAAAGTCTTGAAATGCTTCCAGCTGAAAGAAAGGTCTCTCTATTGGTTTGCAAAATGCACAGTTCGCATGTCCGTTAGTTGGGTTAATGGTATTGTAGTTGTTGCTATTTTTGGTTTGGTTTTTGCGGCAAAGGGACAATAATTTTAAGTCTTTCGCTTAAAAGTACAAAATGATTGGACCCAAAGAGCTGCTGACCCGATGCCACGTCTAATGGCACTTTACGCAATGCCATTTCTATATAGCATACTCTAAGTATAACTTACTCTGTGCTCTGCTCTCTCTGTTTTTCTGCAGAAATGCTATTTAAGCTCAGAGCTCTGCTTGGAAAATGGTAATGGAAAATGGCAAAACTCGAATTGCAAGAGCTAAATAACTTGTATAAGCCCTGGGCGACGCTTAAGTTCTTAAGTTGCTGTGAGTTAATGCGTTGATATCATTATCAAATTTTGTTGCTGGCAATGTGCCACATTTGTAACTTTTGACCATTAGCTTTTGTTTTTGTGGCTAGAGCAACACACAACACTGTTGCCCTTACTTATTTGTGGTCTAATTGATACAAGAAAACAGCAATACCAACAACAGCACTAACAGCCCTAACAGCAACAGCAGCAGCAGCAGCAGCAGCAACAACATCAACATCAACCGAGGCGACAGCAAAGTTGCAATTGCAACCAGCAGCTGACAATTGTTTTCAGTCTTGTGGTCAGTTCTTTTTCTCCTGCATTCGCCCCATATGCCTGTCTAACCGACTGTCCGTCTGCCTGTCTGCCTGTCTGTCTGTCACATACACATGTACTTTCAATCTATTTCAGATGTCACACACCGTTTGCTGCTGCTCCTCAATTGAGCTGCTCTGGCGTACGCTGCGTATGTGTGATGTCATTTAACAAGACTTATGCGCACTCAGTATCTTCAATTTCTTCTCTCTCTCTCTCTATCTTCGTCCCTCTCTATCTCTCGTGTGCTGCTGCGTATTGCTTATTTAAAGCTTTCTATCTATAATTTTGCAGAGAAGTTTTGCAGCACGTCGAGCTGCCTGAACTTGTCATTTAAAAGCCTTATGAACTTGTTACGCTCACAAAGACTGGGCGGGGCATAAGCCAAGTTGGCATTAACTCAAATATGACTTGCAACTTTTAAGCATACGTTCGACTCTAAAACTCTTTATTTCCTTTGCAGCACAACAGCAGCCACAGTCTACCATAAAAATGGCCACCCAAGGAGCTGAAGAGGATGGCGGAGGCGGAGGCAGAGGAGGAGGAGGAGTGAGCGCAACTAACAGACGACTTCGCACAGTCAGAACGAAAAATGGTTTACCCGTTGCACATACAATATTCAATACGCTGGCTTTGTGCTGCATTATAATCTCCGATTTATTACTGAGCGGTATGTAGACTTACATAAGTAACTGTAGCCATATTTATATGCACATTATCGCCGAAATGGTTGGCCTGTTTGTCTAGCAATCTGTCGGTCTGTCGATTCTGTCTATCTCTGTGAATGCATTGAATTTATTATGCCAACTGCATACGCAAATGTGGTTAAAATTGATTATTTAATTTGCCAAATGAGCGTTAATATTATGCATGGCAATTCACATGCCACACACCCACGAAGCAGTCAATTTATAAAATATTACCAGCTTACGCTTTATGCACTGAGTACGTCAAACCAACACATTTGATTAATGCTGGTTTGTTCAATTAAAGTTGCCATAATTTGGTCTACCACACGAGCACCGTACATCCTGCTCCATGGGCTAGCCTTCAAAGGGTTATATCATATAGCCAATAAGCTGAAATTACATTGAAGCGTATTAAAACATACATATAATCGCTCATGCAATCTTGCCCAATTTATAAGTATCTCTTATTCAATTTGATTACAGCCTCCCACACTGTATCTAAATTGCCATCAATTGAGCGTGTTATGGCATATTGCGCATACGCCCTGTTGTGCACGTTTATTACTCGTTAAATATTTAACTAAAGTGCGTGGCAGAGTTTTCAATTAAAGCAAAAGGTGCTGGCGGCGTATAAAAAGCAGCGCAGATGAATACATAAATAAGAGCGAATAAATTGCATTAATTTCAAGCCAAATTCGATACATGCTCGATGCTCGATGCTCGACCGTGGCCAATCGATGGCCATTGTCATTGCATTGTCATAAATTAAAATGCAAACGGATCTGTGTCCAGACACGCCCACAATTCGCGTTCCCCGAACGTATGTAATTAAGTTTTTACGCCGAGGCATAATCGAATTCAAATTGTTGGCAGCGGCTTTCGCTGGTCTGGGCCAGTTTTTGCCAACACTTCAAGGATTGCACTTCATTAAGCCGCTCGCCATGTAAATGGGCGTGTGCGAGTGGGCAAGGGGCAAGGGATAGGAGGCGAAAAAAAGAGGGAAAAGTGAATTGTGCATAAGCCGCTTACTTGCCCAGCAAGGCTTTAATGTGTAGTTCTCGTCTGCTTCTTCCCCGTTGCAGCTCACGGACTGAAGGATCTGAAGATATTTGTACCGGAAGCCGTCATCATGGGCAATGCAGCGACATTGTCCTGTCAATATGATTTGGAGCAGGTAAGTGAAACTTCCACTGGGAATGGAATAACAGCGAACGGGATAACAGCACAAGTACAGCACAATATTGTCAACGTCAACGGCTTGCTTAATTATTATAATTACTAGCACTTTGTCTTCGTTGTCGCCGTTGTCGTTGGCGTTAGCGTTGTCCTTGCCCGTGCTGTTGTCCTTGCCGACATCTTCGGCGTTTTTCCCTTTGAAGCACTTGGCTATCCATTCACACTTTTTTCATTAACGCGACATCTTCTTTGAATCGCTCCATCTCTCACTCTGATACTCTCTCCATCTGTTTCTTTTTTCTCAGGCGGCGCTGTACTCAGTACGCTGGTACTTCAACCAGGAGGAGTTCTATCGCTATGTGCCACGCGAAGCGAAGCCCACATTTGTCTTCCCCGTCGCAGGCATTAATGTTGATGTAAGTGAAATTAAGCAACGGATCAGAAATGCTTCATTCCTCTCGTATTTCTTTTCCCCTTGCCTGTATAACTAAACACACTCTGCCTCTCCCCTTTTGAAGCAGGCGACAATGTGGCCATTGCTTTAAATGCGGCTGCAGCCATTGCTACTGCTGCTGCTGCTGCGATGTTATTGTCTCTTGCTTTTGTCAATTAAATGAACAAATCGCACAAAAAGCTGGACACTGAGGCCGCGCATGTGTTTCGCCCGAGCATCGTTTGCATTTTAACAAATGGAAATGCGAAAACATTCAAATATTGTGCAAATATTTATTTAAATGTGGACAATGGCGACCATGGCGCCAATTGCAGCCCGTGGCTGTGACAAAAAGCAACAACAACAATGCGACAAATAGCAGCAACTACAAACAGCAGCAGCAGCAACAGCAACAGCAACCAAGGCTGCATGCAAAGCAAACGCTTCGCAGTCTCTGTCTTTTCATACACCTCTCACAACCTCTCGCTGGCTCTTTCTGTGGCATTTATGCGCCATTTTTATTTACAATTTTTGGGATATGTCGCTCTGGCATGTGTGTGTATAATGTTTTTATACCCTGTAGCCATGAAATGGCTAAAAACAGGGTTAATAGCTTTGTGTAACGCTCCTTGTATTAAATTGAAATTAAAATTAAAATTGAAATAAATCTACCTATTAAACACAAACAAATTAGGTTACATAAACTCTAAAATTTAGAAAAAATCAATCAATAATTGAGAGAGATATTGCGCATCTAAAATTTGTTCATTTGGTAAGGTTTAGTCAAGCACGTAGGTACAGTCATGCGCTTATTATTATTATTTATTATTAAAAAAATTATTAAATATATTGAGGTGCAAAAAATGAGTTTACTAAATATTTAAAACATTTAGAAACAGGGTATTGTACAGTCGAGTGTGTCCTACTGATCGGCTCTGGCCATTCTGGTTATATTTGTGTGTGTGTGAGCTGCACAATTTGAAAAGTGCGACTACAACTAACTGAAATATTGCGCAATGTGCAAAATAGTTTATGGCGCGGCTGAGAAGCAACTGCAACAGCCCCACCTCCCATGCTGCATACGTGCACATTCATGTTTGCATTCATGCCCTATAAAGGGCGCACTTTGGGTATATCAGGCTGCAGTTGCAGTTGAAACACTGTTAAAAATGCCATTCATGCTACAGCATATGCATTAGTCGAGCCTTTCAACAATACTTTGACTTTTTTCGCGCTCATTAATAAAAACCGCTGCCACAATGACTTCTATAAATTTTTGTTGAAGTGCTAGAAAAATGTAGTTCGCAAATTAATTTTTGGTATTTCTAAAAGCTGTTAAATTCGGGTTTTAATAATTCGTCTATAATTCGAATACACCCTATCTAGCATTTATTAGCAGGTTGCAATAATTCAGTAGATTCGCTTCACTCTAAAATATACCCTATTATTTTGCATAAAATTTATTATGCATTGCCAGAAGCTTCATTCACATTCACATACCTCAGCGCACCCTACAAAATATAGAGTGAAAAAATCGCTTGTCGTATAATCATAAATAAATAAAATTGAATTTGCCATGAACAATTTTGTTTTGTTGCTGTAGCTGTTGCTGTTGCTGTTGTTATATTTGGTATTTGGCTGGTACACGAAAATATAAATTGAAAACTCATTCGCCCGCACATAAAAATTTCCAAACTCATTTACCAACACTCCGAGGAACATTTTTCAAATTGGCAAGAGGGCGATCTTAAATAATAATAAATAATGGCATAAACTGGGGGCCATTGGCGAATGATGATGGAGCAATGTTTGTTTTATACTCGTAGCATAAGCAAAACAAAAAGCAAAACGTGCTTGTTCTACAACAAAATATAAAAATACAAAAAATTATTTCCCAGCATATTTTTTTGCGTTTTTTTATTTTGTCTTTTTCTCTCTTTGTCTCCCTCAATTCCACTTTGTGTGCTCTGCATTCAACGCCCGCCCTGCCACTGTTAGGGGCAACTGAACTGGTCACATCAATCAACGAGAGTAGCAATCGGACTTGATTAATTTGCTCAGATTGTGTCTTTAATTTGCACTAAAAAAAAGGGAAGAGAGCAAAGGAAAAATACAATGAAACTGGAGGAAACCCAGCGAATACGAGAAGCACTGCTCAAATGTTAATTTGCCACTAATTGGCATTCAAAAGCATTTTCGCACTAATTAAATATTTCGATTACAGTTGCGCCAAGGCTAAATGTAAATGGCAGAGGGGGGGCAGGAGTATTGGGTGTTAATTATACACATAGATTTGTGCCACGATTTTTCCTTTTTTGTGGCTCAGATAACCAGCGAATCGAAAACTATTCGCTGGCAATTCTCATTTGCAGTTAATGCCTACTTATGCGGCCTCAAGTGGAAATACTAAATTTTAATTTAAGCGAATTCTGCTGCCCCCAGCTCTCGAACTGAAACAAGCAAACTACTTGAGATGCACTGAGCTATGAACCGCAAAAGGTGAAAAGCGAAGAGAGTGAAACATAAGGGGGCTACAGTCACAGGGGCCTCAAGAAAATGGGGTAAGGCAAGCAGCTGCTGGCTCATTGGTTAATGCAAATGATTTAGCAGCCGTGCACTGTGCAATTAAGTTTGAAGGTTATGCGCAGTTGCACTCGGCCATATTGAAAGGCAACTCTGTATGTAGATCACGCCACGCCCCCGAAGCGCCCGAGGGCAAGCGAATCGAAATGAAGCAGCACGTTTCTCTAATTTACATTGATAGCTGCTGCGGCTGCGGCTGCTAACGAAGGCAACAAAAACAAACATTTCAAAGGCCAGGCCACAAATGCAAATTGAAATGGAATTTTTAAGTTATGCCAAGGCAAACAGCCAAACCACACAGAGCGCATGCCATGTAGCGCAGTGTAAAGAAGTGCAGCAGCAGCAGCAGCAGTAGCTGCAGAAGACGAATGCTTAATGCTGAATGCTGAATGTATCACAGACAAGTCGAGCAGCTAACAAGTTTGGCTAAAATAGGCAGAAACTGTGGCAAGTGCCGTAATTGAGATTAAAACATTATAACTTGACTTGTTTTACTTTCGCTGAAATCATTTCAAGCAGCTAAACACGCCTAATGAGAAAAGTTCAGGCAGTCATTATGATTACACACACACACACACACACACATAGACAAATGTGTGTGTGTGTAGGGAAGGGGTGTGAGTGAGGGAGGGTCACATAAAAGGATTGAGCGGGCATTCATGTTCGCTCTCGGGACGGCACTTGAATGGCAGCCGCTGCTGCTCTGCGGCTGACATGTAATGCACTTGTGGGTGTGGTGGGCGTGTGGGCGTATGGGAAGTGGTGGGCGTGGCGCATGAACGGCCGTCCGACCAAGTGCACTCCTGTCGTCCACTTCAGCGTTATTGGAATGTAAATGTATGCATATTAAGAAGGGGCGCGAGACAGCCGACTGCAGACAGGCAGCGGCAAAGCCTGCCGCGACGCGTCAAGAACTTCAAAAGTTATACACATGGGGGTTCCCCGAGTTCCCCTCTCTACCCCCATCCACGCATGCACATGTCACATGTCAATTGCTGAAGCCAGAAACAACAACAACTTAACGGCGTTGTCGTTAAAACGAAAATGAAAATAAAAATGCAAATAAAAATAAGAAATTATAATCATCATGTTGAATGTAATTAAATTTTTAATTTAGAGCCAGCTACAGCTACAGCCACTGCAATGGCAATCTTCAATTAAAACACACAATTACCAGGGTCGCCCGCTGTGTCAACCAGGGCTGCGCTTGCTGGGGCAGGGGTGCAGCAGCTACAGGAATAGGATATGCCAAGTGCTCAAAACTTTTGCGGCTTATTCATTGTTCACCAAAGCAAAAATACAAAAAAAAAAAAAACCAGTAAGAAGGGAGCAGACGAGTGATGTGGAAGGCTATATTAGGACGCAACCGACATTAACAGACCCTGTACTGTGTTTCGACACAGTCAAGCATATTGCTTGCTGCATATCTTCGATGTTTCTTATCCGATCGTAATGTAATTCGCAGCAAAGATAGAGAATGTTAAAAGCTACTTACATGATGTTACAAGTATGTTTTAAAATTGTTGGTTCTGTGGCTCTTATAGATTGCGAGATCTAGTTGGCTGCTGTAAGCTAAATTTGATAGGTTTTTTTTACGATTAACGGTGGAATGGGCGAAGATATCAAAAATCATAAGCAATCTTACTGCATAAGAGAACCTATATATGTAAAATGGTGTCTCTTGATATTATAGCTATCGACATCTAGGTGTTCATAGATGCATAAGGATTGGCGGATCATCATAGATCGTAGTCTTCATGCAGAATATATATGCTTTATAGGGTATATCACACCTTCCTTTGGCTGATACACACATTTCTCAATTATACCAATTCAATAGACCTCTTTAAACTTTTTTTCAAGTACGGGCTCTAAAAAAGAAGAAGTTAAACCCAAACTAACAAACGGCCTGTGACTCGTTCTGCTGTCGCTGCTACAACTCTAGCCAGTGTTTTCAGCTCAGCCTCAGCCTCAGCCTCTGCCTAGAAATTTGTGCTCCGAAAAGTTTTTGCACACTGTCAACACGGAAGGAATTATTCCGCATTAAGTTTGCGGTAATGGCGGCACGGCAGTCATACAGCAAGTGTGCTCCCTCGCCACCATTACAGTTGCTGTTACAGTTGCTGTTGTTGCCGTTGCTGTTGCTGTTGGCATTTGCTTTTAACATTGTTAATAACCCGACACGCCTCCGCCCTCCCACATTTATGCAGAGAAATGTGCGCTGGAAATTAATGCACTCGCCGCTTGCAGGAAGACAACGAAGCCGGCAGCATAAGTGGCCAAAAAACTTTTAGCCCAGCCGATGGTTAGGAGCATGGGTAGGGATATGAGTAAGGGTAGGGGTAGGGGTAGGGGATGGGGTAGGGGTCGATGGAGCAGTGGTTAGTTGTGGCTGCTCCTGCTGAGCTGGAGCACAATTTTGACTGTTGTTAATTAGAAGCGGCGAGCAGAGCTTTGTCCTCGCTTGGCCTTGTAAGTCGCTAAAGTTTAATTGAGCTCTGGATAGTGTGGCAGGCGAAGCTGCTCTGTGGGCTAAAGTGATACTTTTTGATGTTATGCTCACTCTCTATCAGATTATGGCAAAATATTAATTAATTTGAAGCCTTTCACATGCTTAAGGCAGCTCTATAGATGAAAGACGGCAAGTGAATTGAGCTCTGATTTGAGAAAAGCCACGTTTAAAGGGGCAATATTCAATCATAAACCATGTCGCATTGAACTGAGCGAAGTAAAGTATACACTGAGAGCATGAGCTTTTCTAGTTGAATCTAGAATTGCCGGTTGGAGAAGTTCAATGAGCCAAAAACTAAGTTTTTTAATAAAATAATACTGCTTTAAAATATAATATAAAACAAGCTTTAATGCTGCCATTTCTCATACCTACGAAAAGAAGAGAAAAATTATTGAAATTGTATATTAAATTCAATATTTTATATATATATATATATTTATATATACATACATATGAATGTACATACATTGCTTCACACGCTTCTACTTTTTCAGCCCAATTCCATTAAGTACAGTTTAATTTATTTTTGCCAATTATTTAATTATTGTCCGTTGAGGATTATAATAAATTGCAATAACAAAACTAATGAAAATGAGCATACAAATTTAACATTTACTAACATGCAGTAATTAAATTAATACAACAATTTAAAGTCAAATAAAATGGAATACAAATTTGCACT
The DNA here is from genome assembly GCA_035045125.1 of Hypselothyrea guttata. Taxonomy (NCBI): domain Eukaryota; kingdom Metazoa; phylum Arthropoda; class Insecta; order Diptera; family Drosophilidae; genus Hypselothyrea; species Hypselothyrea guttata. The sequence continues at coordinate 219,573 of JAWNNJ010002199.1, read as the reverse complement.
TTAATAATCCATTAGCTAACGTGCATTATATTAGATTCATATATGATTGTTAGGTTCGTGAGTCCGCATGGATATGCTTAATCATATCACTTGGCATTGGATAGTCCAATACTCGGACTATATTTCAAAATGTCGACTTCAATAACCATTATACCATTGTACAGATATGCCACATGCTTTATGTTGCATCTGCCGTTGTTGTTGTTGTTGATTTTGTTGTATTTTGTTGTCTGGCGGCCTTGGCAAATATTTTTGACAAATGGCAGCAAATAAACATAATAAATAAAACTACGAAATGCATTCGAGAGAAGCGGAGACCATCAGCTCATAACTAGCTCCAACTGTCCCCATGGGCCACACTCCCACTGTACAGCTGTCCCACTGTGCTTCCCCATGCATATCCCCAAAGCCCATTGTACAATGCAGTCGAATGGCTTTCACATGGCGTGTGCCGCCGTCGCCAACAATGAGCACAATAAAAAGCCATGCATTTTCCAAACACCAAAAATTGTTCACAGCAGCAGCAACAACACTAACAACTACAACAACAACAACAGCAGCAACAACAACAGCAGCAACAACTAGAAGCAGAGCAAGAAGAACAACCGCACCGGAAACATCTCATTCACTAAATTTGTGGTCGGTTTTTGCCATTCGCTCTGCGTGCAGCGCGTTAGGCAGTCGAAGTTGGCAAATGCCAACAGGCAGCAGAGAGGGGGAGAGAGGGAGAGAGGGGAGTTAGAGCCGGCATGCAGCAGGGGAGCGTTGAATGTTGTGAGGAGGCTTGAAGGCGGGGCGCAGTTGGTTGCAACACAGCTCGAGGCAAAGCGGAAATTCGGAATGACATAATACGTGCGCATGTGTGTGTGAGTGTATGTGTGTGTGTATGTGTGTGAGTGTGTGTGTGTGTGTGTGTGTGTATGGAGTATGTGGCTGGCTGGCTACCGCGACTTGAGTTGATACAGCAATAATTCATAAAGTGTTGCATGCAAACGAGGCTGCAGCTGAGTCACACACATACACACACAAACGCAGTCAGTTACAATTACATGTGTGAGTGTGAGTGTGGCATGCGGCAGCGTTGGCAAAATTAAAATTGCTGCACAACAAACAGCGGAAACTCAGCGAGGAGCCAACAACAGCAACGTGCAACGAGCGCGACTCCAGCTGCAAAAGTTGTCTGCCACAAGCATGCACAGCCACACTGAAAACAAAAACATTGCAAATTGTACAACTTTGTAGTTCAGTTTCGAATTTAACAAGAAAATTTAATTTTTAACAAAATTATATTATATATACTTAATTGCAATTAAATATAATTAAATAAAATGAAAATATTTAGTCATCCAAGTTTGAGTTCGCCGTTTATTTTTGTAGCAATAGAACATTTTTAAATAGTAAGATTTTATTTGTTTATTTGTTAAATAGTTATAATATGTTTTACGTATTTTTGACAATTTTTAACATATAACTAATTTATTTAGGTATAATTAATTAATTTCAATTGCCATAAATAAAATAAATATCACATAAATAATACTCATTATATTAATCGCACTTGCCACTTGAACAAGCATTCACCACACATCTTAACCACATGACTGCAGACACTGCACTGTGATTAAGAGCCCTGCAGCAGCAGTACTTAAAGTGCTTGCAGGCTGCGCTTTCGCTGTCTCTTGATCAGTTCCCGCCAACAACAATCAGTCACAGAAGCCCACCCACCAGTTGGCAGCGCTTGGTCGCTCTCCTATTTGCAAATTTGCAAATGACAGCTCATAAGCGATCAGTAAATATGCAAATAAATACAGGGTCTCCTACTATCGCTTGAATCCGAAATAAACAAATGTATTTTGTATTTCCTATGTTGTTTTCTTGAAATAATAAATATATATTACCACGAGCTTAGCTCTTTTTTGTCTGAGTGTAGGCAGCAGAAACAGTCGGCGGCAAGGGGCAGCAGCAGGAGCAGGCACTCGGCATTGCAATGAAATTCATTGTGTTCTTACAACTCCACGCTAGCTGCTCAGCCGGCGAAGCGGTTTTGCAGTAAAGTTATTATTTCATAAAGCCAGAATTATTGAAACAATACTTTACGCTCACTCACACACACACACACACACACACACAGATGCACGCATGTGTGTCTGTGTTTGTCATGCAAAATTGCGCTTTAGTAGCATAATTTTTTATGATGCCACATAGTTGCAGCTGCGGCAAACTAAAGCAATATAAAATATAAATAGAAATTAAAAGCCAACAAATAAATAAAAACGCAAACAGGAAAAACAGCCAAGGAAAAAGCGCAACGACAAAAACTTTTTGCAACAAAAGCAACTCAAGTTGAGCCGAGCTGAGCTGAATTCAGACAGAGTTTGAGTCGAGTTTATGCACAATATACTACAATATACATATATAAAGTTAAGTATTGTTGCCCCGGGGCAGGCATAGCGGCAGCTACAACAACAGTTTGCTGCAATTGCATATGGGTAACTAGGGAGTGTGTGTGTGTGTGTGTGTGTGAGTGTGATTCGAGCGGCCATATAATTCCTCAAAATGGCAGACATTTGCGTTTGTTTGGCGCGCTTCCTGGCGCTGCCACTTCCGTTTCCGCCTGCCACAACAAAGTCACATGCAATTAAATAAATATGACAACAACGAAGTGCATGATGCAACGGCAAGCGGCAAACAGTTGAATAAATAAAATACCGCAAATAATATTTATTTGTGTAGAAATGTTTCGTTCGTGTTGTTTGATTACATCATTAACGTTGCTGACTTTTATGGCAAGCAAACAAAGCGTTGTTAAAACTACTCCACTAATGAACACATTAAATATTTATAGATATTTCAAATTATTTATGCATCCACTGGGGGCAAGGCTTAACTTGATGCATCAATTCATAAACATGTTTTCGATATGTGCATACAGCGTGCATAATTTAGACTTTTTTCCCGCCATAATCAATGGTCAGACCTACTACCAGACCCACTTTCACAGTCCCCCACACAATGTATCTATGGCAGTCATAACTTGCCGCCATGCTAAGCTCCATGTTGTGGCATATGTGGCATGCACTGTAACAAAACACCCCCTCTGGCATATAGAAAGCGTTATCAATACGTTTCACATTTGTTTTCATTTTACGATTGCGTAACGAGATCAACGTCGACAAATCCAAAAGCCACTAAAACCACACATACCCAGAGGAACAGATAGCAAGAGGAAGAGAAGGAGACTGACATCCAGCAACTACTACATACAAAAGCAAGCCAGAACCCCAGAGCCAATCCCAATATGCCAAAGAGCAGCCCGCGAGCGCCAAATCAGCTGCGGCTTTTGCCATGGCTGTGGCAGCTACTACTTCGGGCGCTCTTATCGACGGTATTATCAACGAATGAACTAGCAAGACTGCAAAAAAGAATATACGAAACCAGATCAGTCGGATGGGCCCCACTATAATATACCCTGTACCCTTTAATTTGAACATATTTATGTTTATTCAACATCCTCGATTTGAAATTAATTCAAGAATAATTACAACTTACGGTATCTGCCACACCTTCTTCTGACTGTTGCATACATGCTCACAAAGTTATCAACCCTGTTGTTAACCATTTTCAAAGGGTACAGGGTATAAAAATAAAACAGAAAATAGCGCAGCAACAAAACAGCACAACAGCAGCGGCAACAAAATAGAAAGCCAGGAGAGCAATGCGCTAAAGTGTTGAAACAATCGTAAAAAGCAGTTGGCCACCCCAGGCACAATACAATGGAAAACACAGCCTCTTGCTCTACAGTTGGCAACGGGCTAACAGGCTAACTGGTAACTGCTAACTGGTAACTCGTAACTGGCAACTGGCAATGCCAATAACGTGGCATGCACTGAGGATTAGTAGGGATGCAAATGAACAAAGCATCTGCATCTGCATCAGCATTGGGCGGCATATGCAAAAGCGTGAACGGGTTGTCTGCTCTTAAATGCAAGCTCTCTCTTCTCCCACTTCCATTCCTCTCTCTCTCGCCTTTCTGCTATCTACCATTCTCTCACACATGTTAATCGAGGCTGTGGTTCTGCTGCTGCTTCAAGTGGATTGTGTGCGAGCTGCAACTGCGCTCGAGTGGCTCAAGTGGCGCGAGTGGCCCAAGCTGCCAATTATTAGCAAAAACAAAAACAAAATAGAGAAACCCGAAATATATCTACACAATTGCATCTGCAATGTGTATTTTATAACAAGATACAAATTTGAACTGAAATTTTATAATGAGTCTAGTTTGAGATCGCTGTCTATCAATAACCATAAGGGGCCTCTTTTAGCTTAGATTCAGTTAGGTCTGATGCTGTATTTTAACTGTAATTTAGCGTGGCATTTGAATATTTTTTTTGAAACCAGAAAGAAGCTTTGATCAGGCTTAAGAGCAGATTAATTACATTAATATTTTTATAAAATCTTAAGATTTTAGACAGTTACAGCGTTATGCCTTCAATCATCTTTTCATCTTCTGTTTTGCAAAACTTTTACAAAACCAAAGAATACAATTTTTTATACGTTTCTGTTTTAGCCATGCTTTTAAATTACTGTTTAAAATAGTGAATATTGAAAAAATGCATTGTTTTTCTTCTTATTTCCACTTCCAATTAGCCATATTAAATTTTTATTCTTTCCAGTTACAATTTTACATTTATTTATGCCATCACAAAAAAAAAAAATTGATAAAAAAACATAAAAAGCAAAAATGTAACCTGTTATTTTATTCAATAAAAATCAACAAAATTCAAATATATACTGCAGTTGCTTTGAAGCTCTTAATTAAAGCAATTTTTGTTTGTTTTTCCGTCTTCATATTTTTATTGCAGCTCACCAACTCGGACGCCACGTCGGTTACACTCAAAGGCGTCACACGGGAGCTGACGGGTAGCTATCAGTGCGAGGTCTCCGAGGATGCTCCGCTCTTCCATACGGACATACGTTTGTCGCATATGCAGGTGATTGAGCTGCCCAAGGACGATCCGGCCATGCAGGTGGACAAGAAGGTGATTGGCGTCAACGACAACTTCAAGGCAGTGTGCACAGTGGGCCCATCCTATCCGCCAGCGAACATCACTTGGTACATCAACGGACGCAAGGTAGGTCGAATTCAGGTTGCATTCACTGACAACTTTAGCTGATTAATGCCTTGACAGATTTACAAGACGCCACTGCAACGCATCACCCAGGACGCCTTCGAGGGCTCCACCACATACTCCTCGCTGGAGATCTATCCGCACAGCCAGGTGCTGCAGGGTTTCTTCCAGGCCATGCCCAAGTACCAGACCAGCATACTGCTGCTCTGCGAGGTCTCCATACTGCACGTCTTCCACAAGAACGTGCAACAACGCATCGGACTCAGCACAGCGCCGCCAACGACCGTTTCGCCCAATCTGCTCGGCCTGGATGGCTCCAAGCGTTATGCCAATGGCGATCCTGACAATTCGGCGTTAACTGGCGCCGCCCAGTGCAGTTGCAGCGCTGTGGGCGTGCTCACGTTGGCGGTGGCAACCCTGGCGGCAGCGGCTCAGCTGTGACCAGGACATGCATAAACAGCAAGTGGTCGGGATGCCACAGCCACAACAAGGGCAACAGCGACAACAACAGCAGCCAGAAAGCTCGCAGTGTAATTAAAAAACAACAAATACAAACAATGAACAAACGAACGCGGCAAGCAAATTATAAAAAAGCAAATTGCAAAACAACAACAAAGCAACAGAAAAAAATTATAAACCAGAGTGGGTGCAGCAGATCAGTCGGACGCGACCGACTGTAGAATACCCTGTATCCTATACTTTAAAATGTTATACGATATGCAACAGCAATGTTTTTTTTTACATTTCTGTCCTGACTATGCTTTGCTGTCCTAGAGCGGGTTGAGCAAAGCCTGCAATATTGTTTCTTTAATATCTTCTGTGTTTATTCACCGAATGCAATGAGCTCTTTATGTTACTTAAACATTATGGTAAAGAGTATATATTTTGTTTAACAACTTTCTTTGTTTAATATTACCATTGTTATTTGCTTTCTATCCAATAAGGAGTGACTTGCAACATCTGCATTACAAAATTGGCTGCTTGAGCTTTTTTTCCGAAATCGAATGTCTAAATGTCCTGATCAAAAATATATATTTTTTGTGGGGTCCGCGCCTACTGTCTGTTACATATATTCCCAAAAAGTTATTAAGCATTTTCAATGGGTTCAGGGTATTAAAAATGAATAAAAAACAAAATACAAAATGTGGAAAATGTTTTTAACCCGTTGGCAATGCTGCATGTCCTTGTGGATAACCCTTTTAATTTTTGCTCTGTTCTTTTGGTGTTTTTGCTGCTGTTGCTGCTGTCGTCATTATTGTTGTTGTACGATTAACAAACGAGGAGGCCATGGCCGGGTATTTCAAATTAATATTTGCCCTAAAGCCACCGCAAAAAAAATGTTCAGATTATGATTAAAATAAAATTATTTTAAATAAGCTATAACAAATTACAAAAATACAACAAACAAATATAAATAAAATGCGAGCAGAAAAAAACGGTGATTACAAAATGCAAGACAGCAGCATAAATCAGGCAACAACTATGAAAATAATAATGTCGTAAATACTGTACTTAGGTGGGATGAGATTTGAGGTGAGAAACGCGGAAAAATACACACCAGGAAAATCAATAAACTAAATAAACAAATTCGTGCACTTGCAAGAAGAAAAAACAAGAAAATTGCAAACTAATTTACATGAAAAAATTGTTGTTATAAGTCGAAAAATAATTATACATTAAGTACACCCTACCCTCCAAATGACCGCAGCCTAGATTCGTAAGCTATGTAAATAATATTTGTAAAAAAAATGAAAACATAGAAAGCAAAAGCAAAAACCCTAAAAACCAACAATAAATACTAAAAGCGTGCAATAATAATAATAATAATAAAAATACATATAATATTATTCCAGTGAAAAAAATATATAAACAAATATGCATTAAAGCTCGAATGGATTAAATAATTCATACAATATATATACATATATTATGAAATTGATGTGTGTAATGTTATTTTGAATTCAATTCGTGTTGAAACTGTTTGCATTGCGAGCTTAATTTGCGATAATTTTTGCCTTTTTTGTTCTTGTTGTGAAATACCTTTGTTAGCTGCATAAGAGAAATTTGTTTTAGACTAAATCTATACATAATTATGGTAAGCGAAACTAAAAAGCAAGTTTGAGCGTACTGTAAAGGCAAATAAATTAAATTAGTGAGTAAATGTTAGTTGAATAATGATAAAAACTAAAAGAAAACAGAGCATAAACTATAAATAGTTTTAAACTCCCAGAGGTTTATGCACAGTCACAGAAATGTTCTGCATTTTATGAAACTTTCTCAAAGTTCAATAACACAAACAACAAACTGGGAACTACGCGTAAACCTCCATTAGATATACACTTACAGATTAGTCGAAAAGAAAGCGATTATAAGAAACTAATCAAAACAAAAGCTAACACAGTTGTAAATCAAGCAAAATAAAAATCAAAAACAAAAGCCATATAAATAGTACTTAAAGTGAATGAAAAACTAATAGGGGAATGTAAAATCAAACCTAACTACAGGAAAAGCGATAAAAATATAAAGTAAAAGTAAACGAAAAACCAAAGGAATAAGCAGAAATGTCAAAAGTAAAATTATATATTGACAGAAAATTAAATATGCATAATTATAATAATTTTATGAGAGATAAGTAATGCCAAAAACAAGATTCAAGAAAATCTAAAGCACGCCATAAATGAAAACAAAAACACGCCCATGCGTAAGGAACTTAGCTCAAAATTATAAACGATAATGGCAGAATTATATGATGAAATAAACAAATAAAATACAAAAAGTTTGTTTCTTTTATTAGACTTTAAATTTTTGCATCCTGTATGAAGCTGAAGAGTTCAATACATAAATGAACTTTTGCCCTTTAAGTTTACTAAAACCTGACCTTATTTACTTGCACAATTGGCGTTAAATTTCAAGCAAAATTTGGAGGAATTAAAAGGCGAGAGCATGGGATACAAACAGCCAGAAGAGCAATAGAGCAGAGGGTTATTTTAAGGCAACCACAATCCTGTCGAATTCATTGAGTTGCTCAATTAACACATGAGCACATTTATGTTCTGGCCACCTCCAAGTGGAGGTCAAACATGCTGCCATATCCAGCTGTATGAAACTGGGTATTATAACCATTTATATGTACATGATATAATTTGGCCAATAAGCTGGCAACAGTGGCACAACAGCAACAACAGCAGCAACTCCAAGTAAGTACGCATTCCCCTGCCGAAAGGTAAGTTGGCCTTGTTGGCATGGCCATCACTTGCTACTTGCTACTTGCTACAACATGCAGTGGCACCGACTCCTGCTGCTGCTGCTGCTTCTGATGCTAATGCCGATGCTGAAGCAGGCGGCGAGTGCTAAACAAACATGCAGCAGAGCAGTCTTAACACGAACACACCAAGCTGTTGGAGTAGGGAACAGGAACAGCAATGTCTCTGAAACACTCGCCTGCTACGCACAGTGGTTCCGCTAGTATAGTGGTGCGGCTATAAATTTTTCAAGCGGACTGGTGGGTGGGTTTCTTTGACTCTTTCTTTTTAGCGGGAACTGATCTAGAGGCAGCGGCAGTGCAGCCTGCAAGCACTACAAATACTAATGCCCGGATTTCGCAGTTGACAGTGTCGGCAGTTTGCTGATCGAAGTCAACTTTTATATTGTGACTTCAAAATTTAACAAAAAACCTTAAAATCCATTAAACCTAACTCAAATGCGCAATACAAATTAAGACCTTAAGTTACGACTTTTAACTTCTTACAGCTACGCTTTATCTGTTGGAAACTTTAAGAACAAAATTATGGCCTCCCAAAATTTTGCTGATTGTTAAACCAGTTTTCCCATGAATAGCTCCATATCAATGTTTAAATTTGTGGAATACGGCAGCAACCACTGTGCTACGGCTGATGCTCCTGCGTTTGCCACTGCTTTTGCTTCTGCTACATCTCCAGGACCATCGTCGTCTCATGTTTTGTAAATTAAGCAAACAAATTAAGTGCACTTGGCGCACGGGTCTCACACACACGGCGCTTGCTGTTGCGCTCCCTGTAAACACATTGTGATTGTTACACAGCCGTATATCAAAACACTCTCATACTCATACTCAGGCAGGGTGTGTTAGGTTGGTTCGCCCTTGAGCTGCGCCGCCTCCCACAGCGTTCAAGGGCGCTCTGAGGGCCCATGGGCAAAGCTAAGGCACGGCGCAGATCACAGTAGTCCACACACACACGCGCGCACAGCATGTTAGTTTGTCTTAATTAGCTGTGGTTGCCACTGAAGCCGCCCCGCACCTCGTCTCTCCTCCAGCAGCTGCTCCAGTTTCAGTAGTTAGTGTGGAACCCAAGCTACAGAGCCATCAGTTATAGACGCTGCAGGAGCACTAACAACCGCTATCGCTTACCTGCCCATAATATTTACGATCCATTGGTTGCAGGCAAGACGCAGCCACTTTTGCCATGCCATATACCCTTGGCACACTGAAGCCATTTTCCGTTTTTCCCACGGCGTGTTATACCATAATTGTGCAGTCATTTTCATCATGCTGCTTAAAGTTTTCCACGTACGCATATTTGCCTTGCCATCGTCGTGGCGCACACGGCGTGTACGTAACGTAAAATGAAAAGGCAAAATGTTACCGCGTGTGTCGCTGTTATACACTGGGATTAAAGTACAAGTGCCACAAGAATGCCACTCCTTCCACTCCACGCCCCCTTTTCAGTCCCCTCAAACTTTAGCGCTAAACGACACGCTGTGAATTCTGTGAACTTTGCTGACACAGCGAAATATCTGATGCGGGAGTCGCCACTGACAACCGGCCAACTGAGCGTATACGCAATAGGCCCTTGAACAAAAAAAAGGCAAACAATACATGTGTGGAGTTCCGCCATTTGACCGGTTAAGAACCATTTTAAAAGGCTTCTTTTAAGCATTAAATTTTCACATTTGTATGATTTTGAAAATTTCAAACTGAAATGGACAATTCGCCCAGCAACCGCATATCAAGCTGTGGCTTAAATATTTTACTTTTAAATACGGAAAATTCAAGGTATAAGATGTATTTAATCTCTTGATTAAATCTAGCTGTGATTTGTATATTTTATTTGTATATTTGTCCAATGCAGATTTATTTATGCTTTTGTTCAATTCCATGTTATAAAGAAGAGATTTAGCTATACAAATATGATTATTTCAGAATATCCTTGATCAAATTGTATACCATTTAAATCGCTTCTTCATAAGTTATGAATCATAACACAACTCTTGTTATTAATACATATATCTCAAGAGATCTATTAAAGTTTAAACTTTATTTATACTAAATTTTTAGGTTTAAATTAAAGCTAAACGGCGTGGGAGTGATTTCTAAATGCAGAACTTTTAGAAGAAATTTTTGTACAGATTTTTGATTAAAGCTGGTTGGAATGGAGCGGAAGAGGAAACTGACAGCACACAAATTGTAGTTGTATCAATGCCAGTCGGAATCGTAATGCTGCGCTTTATAATTAAATGCGTATCGGAGTAAAAATAATGCTAATGCGCTGGGAGTTTTGCCAAAGTTTAGCAAAATGAGTTGCATATAGTGGAAAAGCATTTTGATCGGAGCTGCAATTGTTGTTGTTGCTCGTGTTTGTTTAACGGCTCTCAATAGGGCGTGGCCACGTTGAATGATTTGGTTTATGGTCGTTGCATTTAGCAGCAGCCAGGGCACAGAGGCAGAATATTGCCTGGCATGGCGAACCTAAAAACATTGTTAAAATGCAGCAACATTTGTAGATTTATAGCGCGCTAATCGCGGCCAACAACAACGGGCAAGGGGGGAGTTGGCCAACGGGGGCGTGTCAGTGTTAGGTGGGTGGCTGCTGCTACTGCTGCTGCTGCAAATTGTAAATTGTAATGGAAATTGAAATGCAAATGCATTGGCCTGACATTTACGAGTACAGCAGACAGTGACAGCATACACAACAACAACAGCATTGCAATCAACAACAACAACAACAACAGCAGCAAATTGCCAAAAACTCTGCCAAAAAGTCACCAATAAAATGTTGCAACTAAATGCGGCGCCATTGTCGTCGACGTTCACTTGGCAGCAGGCGGCAGCTCTTGGCCAGCATATTTTCAATTTTGTAAATGCAAAACAAGACGCTGGCCACGCCCACAACAACGCCCAAGACAGCCTATAAATTTCAGTCAACCAACTTGCCGTTGCAATTAGCAAAAGATAGCCGATATCATGCACATACTTCCAGATACTGTGTGGCACAATTCACAGCAGACTTTAAGCATTTTAAAGGCTTCACTCCCTGAGCTGCTTGAAGCGCATCCTTTATGACATGGACAGACAGCTGACGGCCAAGTGATGAATGCAACACGCTGCGACAGCGCTGACAACGAGCCATAAATTCAGCGGATAAGCAGAGAGAGGATTGCAGTTTGACGGCCCGAAGACATTATGTTAGTACGTGCATGCCATTTGACTGCGATTTGATGCCAAGAGATCAAGTGAAAACGCTTACTGCGCTGCATATCAATAAAAGCATTCTTCAAACATTTTGCAGCGCATTAAATGGAAATAGTTGCCATATTTGAAAAAGCCATATTATAGCTGGCTGATGGCTGAAATTGTTTGGGATTATGTGGCATGTAAAAAGCTGCACTCAAAAGATTACGACACCAAGCAAAACAATCAACGAATCAGACGCAAAATTTTTACAATTTGCCTGCATTTTATGGCCAAGTCATTTATTGGCAAAAAGAAACGAAGAGAGTAGAGGAGAGGCTTGTTTACAAAGTTACCAGCAAATGTCTTAGTCTGCTACAAGTCGCTCGTGCATGTCCTAAGAAATTACATGTATTGTCTGCTGTTTTGCCCCTGGCCCTCCGGGCTTCCCTTCCCGGCCAGGTGCTTGCTCTGTATAGGCATCACAATGGCAATCATCTTAACAAATTGACTTTGCTTGTTGTGTCAGCCGCTGTTTGGCTTTTGAAAATTTGTTAATTTTACATTGAATTAAGATAAAATCTGCTTACACTGGCTTATAAAACTAAGCAGCCTGGCGTCGAGTCGCAGCCAGGCCCAGAACCCTTCTATAAGGTTCACGAATTGTTATTGTTATTGCTGTTGTAGCTGTTGTTGCTGTGGGCATCGTCAGAGATTGTTTTCGCATCAGGCAACAGCAGTGGCAGCAACAACAATACAAATTTTCCATCGCTTTGCCACAGTTTATTATTTTTGTTCATCAGCTGAGCTGCCGAGCTGCTGAGCCTTCTCGCTTGTTCATGCTTGTAGACACATTTTTCACCCTCGCCTGTTGTTGTTTTCGTGCGAAGAAAGGGGTGGGGGGGGGGGGGGCTAACTGAAAATCCTTTTGTAGCAACAATTTGCAGCGCAAAAGATTAAAAGTTTTAATTTGCTTTTAATTAATTAAGTTGAAAATCGCGGCTAAAAGTCATTGGAACTTGCCCCGCCCTCACACACACAACTCTGCCTACATTTTCATACGCTTCAACAACTACATACAAAACACGCTCTCTTCTCCCACTTTCTTCCGCATTCTCCCCTTTCTTCGGCAGTTGTGCATCCCCTTTATTGTTTTACATGCCTCTCACAGAACTGCGGCTGCCTTGAAGCCATGGCATCAGAAAATTTGTGTTGAATTCTATTTGAGGTCGCTTAACTTCATTTGTCCTGCGGTTTAGTTGCCGAAATTAAAGTTCAACTTGTTGCTTAGCACTTACGGCTCAAACTGTGGCCTAATATTTTCCATCAGCAACAGAAAGGAAACCAAATTAAATCTTACATATTTGAAATTTACAGTTTTAACAAACAAAAAAAGCAATTCGGAGCTCTTTGTGCCTATCAAAGAAATACCAACCTACATTTCTGAATTCAACTTAAAATATATTTGCTAAATAAATTCTATTTGGCCATCTCAGCTAACGTAACCACAACACAATTTATCTAAAGCTGTGATGTAATGCATAAGCTTTAATTTCCAAAGAGAATATGGTAGAATTTTTATACCCTGTACCCATTGAAAAATGGGAAATACAAGGTTATTAACTTTGTCAGAATGTATGTAACAGGCAGAAGGAGGCGTGGTAGACCCCACAAAGTATATATATTCTTGATCAGGAGAACGAGCCGAGTTGATTTAGCCATTTCTGTCTGTCTGTATGTCTGTCCGTCTGTTCGTCTGTACGGCTTGCCCGACTGTCATGTCTTGCGAGATTTTTTTGTTGTTGTTGTAATGCAGGAGGTATGCTTGAAGAGCTAGCAAGAAGAGCGGTTATGCGCTGCCTCGGACCTTATGCATAGAGAGCGGTCAATGTGTTCTTTATAGGAGAGCTGGCTACCCGCTGCATTACTTGTAATGCAGGAGGTATGCTTGGAGAGCCAGCAAGGCGAGCGGCTCAGCGCTGCCTCGGAGCTTATAAATAGAGAGCGGTCGATGTGTTTTTATAGGCGAGCCGGCTACCCGCTGCATTACTTGTAATGCAGGAGGTATGCTTGGAGAGCCAGCAAGGCGAGCGGCTCAGCGCTGCCTCGGAGCTTATGCATAGAGAGCGGTCGATGTGTTTTTATAGGCGAGCCGGCTACCCGCTGCATTACTTGTAATGCAGGAGGTATGCTTGGAGAGCCAGCAAGGCGAGCGGCTCAGCGCTGCCTCGGAGCTTATGCATAGAGAGCGGTCGATGTGTTTTTATAGGCGAGCCGGCTACCCGCTGCAATACTTGTAATGCAGGAGGTATGCTTGGAGAACCAGCAAGGCGAGCGGCTCAGCGCTGCCTCGGAGCTTATGCATAGAAAGCGGTCGATGTGTTTTTATAGGCGAGCCGGCTACCCGCTGCATTACTTGTAATGCAGGAGGTATGCTTGGAGAGCCAGCAAGGCGAGCGGCTCAGCGCTGCCTCGGAGCTTATGCATAGAGAGCGGTCGATGTGTTTTTATAGGCGAGCCGGCTACCCGCTGCATTACTTGTAATGCAGGAGGTATGCTTGGAGAGCCAGTAAGGCAAGCGGCTCAGCGCTGCCTCGGAGCTTATGCATAGAGAGCGGTTGATGTGTTCTCTCCCCACAGCTGCAGATCAGTGGGTGAATTTTCTTTGTTCTTTCTCTTTCTTATTCTCGAGAACTGATAAGAGACAGCGGCTGCGCAGCCTGCAAGCACTATAAATGCAGCTACTGCAGTGCTGCTGATCACAGTGTCTGTGGTCAAGTGGGTAGGTCTATCAAGGCCGCTTAGGTTGATTAATAATATGTTTAAATATATTAAATATAGTATATCAGCAAACACACCCACGACACAATTAATCCAAAGCTCTGGTGTAATGCATTAGCTTTAATTTCCAAAGAGAATATGGTAGCATTTTTATTTCTGCAATAATTGTTTTGGCAGAAAAGTCTATGTGAAACCACAAGCTAATTTATATTGAAGAAGCAGATTTTAGTTAATCTTACACTGAAAAAAAGCTGATTAAGTTTTTTCAAAAATATGGATCGATAAAATTGGTTCGAATGGAAACTGGAAATTCAAGCATTCATTAAAAGCTGATTAACCCATAGTAGAAGACTCTCTACTTGGTGTTTCCATAATCTCTGAATCACTGCATCACATACATAAAATAGGATGGTAAATAGGAGAGCGGCTAAGCGCTGCCTATGAACGAGCTCCACAGCCAGCAGCGGGCAACTTTTTCGCTTACCACAGAAATGGACTGGTGAGTGGGTTTCTATGACTCCTTCTATTTGGCCGAAACTGATCTAGAGACAGCGGCAGTACAGCCTGTAAGCAGTTTCTGCAGTCATGTGGTTAAGATGTTATTTTAATAAATATTATTTATGTATTATTTATTTTATTTTTTAGTTATTATTTCAATAAATATTGTTTATCGTACCTTTGGCGTCAGCAAACGACCAAAATTCACATTTGTGAAAGTCGCTGGGCCAACTCTTGTTGACGCAACACTTACTGACCGAACTCTCGGTGGCCTAAATGATCAAGAATATTCACGCATACCTTCATCTCCTATTTGCACTAACGAAATAGACCTTTTTGTACGATGGTTAAGAACAAGATCTAAAAATTATTACGATCAATATTTACAGCTATAGACAAATATTATTTATGCTTTTGTAGACACATAACTTTTGCTCTGTTAAATCAATTTTAGATAAAGCCAAAAACAGTTTTAAAGGAAGGCAACCCGTGAGGTAAAGGCTACCAATCGCATGCAGCAAAATTTGAGAAAGACTCGATGCCGTTGCCATTGCCGTTGCCTTCGATGTCGATGTTGGTTTTACTGTTGCCTTTCACGCCTCACTGGCATTTGCTGCTGCTGTTAGCATCTTGTGCCATATGAAATGTGGCAAGTTTTATATTTCCCCACACACACACAGACACAAGCACACACGAGCAACATTGCTGCAGAGGCATACTCAGAATTTTTGTATTTTTGTTGTTGTTGGCCGCTGCTGCCTCACGTGCCCTGGCGTTTCTTTGTGTGCTCAACGTGACGGAAATTAGCGTGCTGTGTGATGTGACTGTGCCACTGTGTCTGTGTCCCTATGAGTGTGTGCGTGTGTGTGTGAGTGTGTTTTTTGCAAGTCTGTGCATGTGTGTGTAATCGCAACTTGGCGTCATATTTATTCTTCCACTGTACTGCAGTTATTATGGCTCACACTGGCACTGGCACATGCCTACGTTCATTGCGCATCTTTTCAATTTTGAAAATACTTTTTCGGTGTGTACACACTTATTTCATGCTTTGTATAAACTTGACTTGTTACCCCTACCCCCCTGCTCAATGTGATTGATGTTTGCGTGGCAGCTAAGCCTTGCAGAGCTGCAGCGGGTAGGGGTAGCAATGGCCAGGCGGCAACCGCCCCTACCAGCTCCGCCCATCACAAAACAACCGCAAACAAACATTTTACATTTGAGTACGCGCCATTTTTGGTTCGACGCTTCATTTTATTCAGCTGCCAAAACACGAAATTGCGCATATTTACTTTGCCCCATGCACACGCACACACACATAAATAACAAAAAAATAAACAAAAAAAAAACAAGCATACTTTTATGCATGTGAAAATCTTTTATCATAATTTGAGTATAACACGCCTCATAAATTTGTTTGCTGAAAATATTTTCACTTCATTTATTAGAAACAAAATAAAGCAGCTCATGTAATTGCCTCTCGCTCTATCACTCTCTCTCTCTCTCTCTCTCTGTCTTTCTCTCTCTGAGTCTCTTCATGCATTTTCCTTAAATTTGTTTTGTCTGCAGAGTTTTGCGTATTTAACAGGCGGCAGTCAACTCACTCAAGGCACGTTAATTGCTTGAAAATTGAAACATGAAATTAAATGAAAACATCGCTCGGACAGCAAGTGTCTTGTGCATATAACTCATACGCCTTGTCTGACCGACAAGCGCCGCATGCAGGTAATTAATAAAAGTTGTCGTTGCCCCCGACGTTGCCGCTGCCGTTGTTCGCATTATTGCTCTTGTTGTCTTGCCTCAAACCGCAAACTGCGTTCATATATTCGCATATTTGTCAGTCCATGTGTGTGCCTGTGTGCCTGTGTGCGTGCGTGGTGCTGCCACAGACAATCAAGTGAAATTCTTTAACAGCTTTTGGGGTCGAGCGTTGTATGCGCATGGAAATTATAAAGTGCCCAACGGGGGCACAGCGTCACCCGAGGCGACATCGTGTGATAAGTGACAAATAAATGCGCTCTCAATGTGTTCGCTGTCTGCCTGTCTGCCCGTCTGTCAGTCGGTCTGTTTATTTCTCGATCCTCTGACAGTTGCAGCCACTGCAGCCCGCCCCCTGCCCCTTCTTTGCATGTGTCTTTTGCTGTTATGCCTGTTAAATATTGCAAAATATTTCCGCTGCACAAATTATGAAAAAAATGCACCGGAAAGTCATGCGTGTGCCCAAATGCATGTGGGCTCCTCAGCGACGGCCTTTCATGCAATTTCAAATGATTCTTTTATTTGCTGGTGTCTTTTATGTTTTTATAGGACGAAATTGCTTGCATATTTTAATGAAACTACCACATGAAGTCTGACAGCAGCCTGACATGCCCCCTGGTTGACGCATAACTGTTGATCTCGGGTGGACGCGCAGCCAATGGCCTACGGCCTCAATGCCTGCCACCGTTTTGAGCGAATAAAAATAAAAAAGTAAAATGCAACCAGCAATAACGGAGCAGATCAGTTGTACGGAAGTTTGCATTCGAACGTAACTGACTTAACATTAAGCAAATACCCTGCTCTGCCTAGTCGAACGAATTGTCTGTTGCATATCTACAATTTAATTCACTGCATGTCAAATTATAAGTCTGCAGCTTTAAAATTGTTGTTGATGTGGATTTTTTTGTGTGGTTTTTCATTTTCCACACTTCAAATACAATTTTTTCTGGCCTAACTCTTGTTGGCCAAATTCTCTCAGCACTCTCTTGATTTTTCTTCGTTTTTTAAACTAGTCGAAATTTTTGTTAAAGCCGAGTATTTGAGTATTCTAAACTTTAACTTTTAATACCTTTGTATCATTTTGGCCTACTTTACTTCACTCCATTCGATTGAATTGTTGAAAGACGAATTGCAGTTGTTGGAGCATCCATTAGTCTAATTAATTGAGCCATATTTTATTAATTTCAATTATATTAATTAACGCAAACGTTGGCCAAGAGTGAAAGGCAAATATTATGCTTTCATGACCTGCATTCAGCTGATCCAATATCCTCAAGGCAACAGCAAATGCAACAGAGCGCTGCAAATAATTTCGTTAACGAAGAGCTAAAGTTTCGTAGCTGCAATTGAATCAATTTAAGCAATGAGATATCTTCCGCTGTGTTTCAGTTTTCAGCTACAGTTTCAGTTTTAGCACTGACTTTATTTATGAGCCAATGATATTGCCAGCGATTTGCTTTAACGGCAACGTGACAACTCTCTGCGAGCACTCGGCATAAAGCGTGGCAGCCAAATGAAAACACGTGACGCGCTGGCAATTGGTAAGCAACAAAGCTTCAGCATTTTGAATTATGGCAAATACCTTGGCATACCCAAGCAGCAGGAGTTACAGCAGCTCCACTTGAATCTCTACTGTGTTTCATCCTTCCCCTGAATCTGCCCCACCCGTCTGTCCATCCATTTCGCTGGCCACGTTTGCATTTCAATTTGGCTTTTTCTCTCCCTTTTGCGTTTTCTTATTTTCTCGCTCGTTTTTTATGATAAAATCATAAATCAACGCTGAATCAGGTAAATAAAAATAATGCCCAGAGTGCGTATGCAAATTGAACACAAACTGAGCGACGCAAGTGAATCTTTGGCTGAGATTTGCGTTGCGGCAAAAATATAATATGATAAAACTTGAAGACAGTCAGAAAAGTTTCTTTTGACTTTTGCCTTAAAAAGAGGGAACCCAAAAAACAGCAAACAACCAACTTGACTATGGAACTGTTTTCCTTTGCATAATATTGTTGCAACTTTCAACTTTTAAGTACAGTTTTGGTGGCAATGTGTGGGTCTATACTATGTGTGCTTCTGCTAAATCGTGCGCCCATAATTAGTACGGGTTCCAAAACGGAATGCGAAATGCTGAAGATGGCGCCAAACATGTTGCAACATGGCCAATAAATCGCCTCTGGACACTGTACAACATGCAATTGGAAAAACTCTTTTATGTCTTTTCGTCAGATATTGCATCTTATTTGATTGGAATTTGTAAACGAATCATGAGTTGTTTACAGTACCTCAGGTGAGCTCGAGAATGCCATATACTGAAATTCCGATCAAAATTGCCAAGATTAGATTCACTCACAAAAGCATATTTTGCTGGCCAGTGCAAGAGAGAGCTGGAGAGGCAGACGAATGGATGCGGAAAGAGAGGGCGGCAAGAAGCGAGTTGGGTTGGGCTTATTAGTTCAAAAATGCTGCATTGGGCAATCGCTTTGATCAAAGCGTTCACCAGTTCCCTATTACAGAGCTCAGAGTACGGGGTTTCGGTTTACGGTTTCGTACAGTTTCGTTCCATCTGCACACACTCGAATTTCCACTCTCGTGCGTCGACTCATTACATAACCGCAAAACGCACAATCTCTGGCAGCCTCACAGCCGGAGTTAGAAAACTATGCGAACTGTGCACAGTGCACTATGCACTATGCACTATACACTATGCTGTGTGGTGCAACAGAAACAGAAATGCTATTGCGTTGAAATCGTTGTGGTTGCAGCTCAACCCATGCAACCCGTTGCAATTGAGCATTGCAGGCGTCGCCTCAAAGTAGACTATGCTTATTAATGGACGCAGTGCAGAAACAAAAACAAACACAACAACAACAACAACAACAACAATCCCACAGTCTGATAAGATGGCAAAGTCTACGCACACTAATGGACACATTTCGTTTGCTTATATGAGCATTTGCCTCACTTAAGGACAACGGGACTAGGGCGGAATCACTCCAAAGAGTCCCTGGATTTATTAAAGCTGCACAGACAATGACCACACACTCGACTGGCTCAAAATTCATCTACTCGATGTGTTGTCCTAGTGCATGCCGAGCATTTTCAACTGCCAGCTAAAAATTTCACCTAACAAAGACACATTCAGTTGCCTATCCGTACACTTCGGAAAATTTCTGCATTGCGGAAACGGATATGCAACCCGAACGACCTGCTGCTGCAACCTGAGTGCCCCACAGCCTCTGTCTGCCTCCGCCTTCTGCCTGCTGTCAGCTGTCGTCCCTGCCGTACCGATAAGCAGCTTGAGCATCGCCATATGTGTGAAGGGCTGGCACAATCAATGGTGTCTGCAATCATTTGCTAATTTAACTGACGACAAGACTTGAATGCATTTTTCAGCTTATCTCCTTTTGCAAATTGACAAACCCAACAAGGCCCTGTATTGTCAGTTATCCATCGATATAAGCGCATTTCCACAAATTATGAGTATAACCTGACATGTCACAGAAAGCTATGGGTAGAGGATTCCGATATTAAACGGAAATGATCTGAACACAAGCCGAATTACTGCGGATTCTAAATCAATAAACAATTTTCTGCTTTTACACAAATGAAACATGTATTTGTAAAATTTTGTTTCATGGAACAAACAATAAAATAAATGTAGAAAGTCATAAAACAAAAGCAGCAATAGATTAATTTCGTTTAAAAATTATCTATGCAGGCGTATGCGTAATTTAACATCCATTTACAGTCAAGCGCTGCATTTATCGTATGTGTGTGTTTGTGATTTTGTAGCTGTAATGCTTGGCAATGGCGCTAAAGTTATTAAGCTCAAATGCAAACAAGAAAAGCAGCAGGTATCGGAAGATGCCACGAGACTCAACGCTCTGATGTATGTGTGTTTATCAAACTCATATGCTGCAGCGGAAGAACCGGAGTGCAAACAGAGACACACTTATAAGACAGGCAAATAGACAAACACAAACACCCAACACACACATACATATATACACATACACACCGACATAGTGAAGTCAATAAATTTTCATTTCGCGAGCTGCGTGAAGCATTTCACCTGCAAGCAAATTGTACGCTTTGGTGCAAAGGCAAAGGCAAAGGCAAAGCAATAATAAATACAAATAAAAACATGACGCATAAAAATTACAGCCACAAGCGTGTGTATGCTGCACGAATCGAATGAAGGAAAGCAAGTCTACGCCCCCTTTCCCCATTGAGCCATCTGTATTAAGTATACGCACCGTTTGAACCATGCATTTTAATGATGCCACGCAGCTTCCCTACGGCACTTGAGCCCACCGTGGCACATCTCGACAAAACATTCATTTATTTCAATTAGTATTGAACTCTGTCTGAGTCTACCTTTGCCAGCGGCTGTCATAGATCAAGGTAAAGCTCATTTGGCTGCTGGCAATGTCAACAGCTTGCCAGGTTTGCTGAGATATCAAATATTAGCGAAAATGCATCCAATCGATTGATAACAGAGCACGCCAGTGTTGACAATTGAGCGCATTTGATAACAGTATTTAGTTTCATGTTTCAAAAGAATTTTTTATCCCTACATCCTATTTTTATTTATCAGTTTCAGCATGACATTTTTCATAACTACGCATTCTTAGATTTTGTATAGCTTATTACAAATCTAGCTAAGATCCCGCATAACCTGTCAACACTAAGCTCAGTCCTTTTATCGCAAGCAATTCAAAGCTTAGCTTTAAATTAGCTGATGCTATTTACATAAATACAAACAGACTGCCTTGGCTTATCTAAGAGGCCTTGGCAAACTTTGATTGAATGCAAACAGAGCGAGCAACCACAACTTGAGGCATTGCAATTAGATCTGAGCTTGTGTCGTGATTTTTGCAGAATGATTACTATTCTTTTTAGAGAAACTTTAGTACTTCGACTTCAAAGATCTATTGTATTCCCTGTAGATCCTAAGGTACGTGTTTAACATTGATAACATTCCCAAATTCAACATTGAAAACTAGACAGCGGAGTATTTGGACAGAAAATTTAGAATAAGTGTTTGAGGTACATACTAGATGGTCCTAAGCTGAATTATACAAATTTTTTGTTTATTTTTTTCTAAGAAAAACTGGTAAGATCTTAAATTTTAGTATGTAATTTAGTTAAATATATTTTTCCCGATCATCATGCTTTTTCTTGTGAAACGTGATTTTACACAGCTTATGCTGCTTTACCTAGAGCAGCTCTGTTGCTACTTATGGTACACTTTAGCTATTTACGCGGCATTGGAATGTGGAATCATTGCAGATGCAGCACTCAAAGGAAGCTCATCATAATAATAATGCTTTGAAGGCTGTTACCAAGCAATTCCTAATGGCATTTCAGCTATTGCTTTGTAAATATTTCTACATTTCTATATTTCTATACTACACTTAAACAGTTATTAAGCCACTGCCAACGACTCGCCAGCTCAGTGCATACACTTGACCTGCTAAAAGATGGGGCACCTCTGCCTGGAGCCGTTCGGTTGCCCCAACAACCGTCTGGGGCACGTTGCTAATGTGCAGGGCCATTAAGTGTGCGCTGCGTGTTTTGTTTACGCAATGCGCGTGCCCTCAGAGCAGAGGAAGCAAACACTTTTGCAATACCGCTGCGTAATAGTGTTGCATGTGGCAAGTGCAAGTGCAGCTGACAGGTGGCAAAAGGCAAAAGGCAAAAGGGCGAAAATTATATTAAACAGAGTTGGTTGCTTAGCCAACAACAACAACAGCCAGCCAAGGCAACGCCACAATATCAACAGCAACAGCAACAGCAACAGCCATAGCAAAATCAAGAGCAAGAGCAACATCAACAATAACAATATTCCTAGGCAGCTGAATAGAGCGAAACTTCAGTCAGGAACTTTAAACAGAGAATCAAAGTAGCGTCGAGCAATATATACATAGACATATACACATACTATATATAATATGAAAACAAATGAAATATTTTTCTTATAACGTAGCTGCAAATTGAGCAACGCTTTCAACATTTCAAAAGCGTTTATATTTGGTTTTGGCAGCCACCGCAACGTTGTCCCAGGTTACACAAAAGGATTTGCCAAACGCCAAGCAGAAGTCAACAGACAACAAGCCCAACAACAGCAGCAACAGCAGCAACAAGACGCCGCACAATAAACAACGGCAGCGGCAACTGAAATTGATTGAAAGAACAACAAAAACAGATACCTTAGCTCCTCCAGTTGGCAGGCAGGTAAGGTCTCGGCAGTTTCGACAGTGAAGCGTTTGATGTGCCAACATCTTGCAGCCATACCTGCAACCAAATAAACGCACACTCTCAAAGGCACACACGCTCACACCCTGCGATTTTGAAGTAGCCAGCGGGAAGTTGAGTCGGAGGGCGAGTTGCCCTTTGGCTTTGGTTTGTCATGTCGACATTGCTGGAGAACGAATCCAGTTCGCAGCAGAGCAATGCCGACTATGTCGAGCAGGATGAGCCACGCGTGCTTTGGCTGAAGACCATCATTACCAATCAGCTGGGCGTGTTTGAGCCGCAGTATGTGAACAAACTAATAGCCAAGAATCGAGAGGCTGTGGAAGACTTCTTCAACAAACGCTATGAGCGACAGGCGCACTTGGCGCGTGTCATCATGTATGTTTGGCGTACGTTCTTTGATCGGCTGGTGGAGGAGGAGATCACTGTGCTGGAAGAAGTGCCACGTCCATCCTTGCCGGAGAAGAAGGACAAGAAGAAGAAGGGTGCCAAGGGCGGCAAACGGCGCACCAAAGGCGGACAAGATCCGGAACCAACTGAAGCCGAGCAGACGGACGGAGATGGTGGCGACCAGACCGCCCCGGAAATGGATGTCGATGGGGAGCTCGAGGGTGAGGGTGAGGAGGAGGCCACCGTGCACAGTGGTAGTGGAAAGAGTTCAGCGCGTTCGAAACGTAAGTAAATAAGTGAATGAATGAATGGATGAATGAATGTCCTTTTTAAACATATCTTTGTAATCTAACTGACATTTGAACACATTATTTTCTTTGAATGCAGCCAGCTCTGATATGGAGAACGGTGAATATATAGCTTCATTTGTTCTGCGCACAATTTTTTAATTTGGAAAGTTTTTCTCGCTCGGCACCCCTTTGCTTTTGTCTTCTATTACTTCTTCAGTTGAATGCATCGCATAAATTTCCCTAGCCCGTCCAACTTAATATCAAGCGCAAATCTTTGGTGCTTCTCTCATCTCTGCTCGCCCTTTTGATATGAGCAGCTACCCACATCACATCATAAATATTTAAAAGCCTCATTTCGGCTCGCCTGGCTAATATTCATTTCTTTTGCAACTTTTAATTTGAATTCGCACCACAAACATCCCCGCTCGTGCTTCTCCAAATGCAGCTCAGTTGATTTGCCTTGTGCTTGGCACAAAGATAGCACCAAAGTTTCATTCCGTTCATTGCATTTAAATGGGAAACGCAACTCGAGCACAATGGCAATGCAAATGCCACAAACTGCATCGTCTTCTTTCAGCATTCGGCTACGGCCATGTCAATCACCAGCTCACAGTCCCATTCATTTGACAGTACTTAACTGCCACGCCCATTTGGCATGCTAATACTCTAATTTATTACACACAGGTCGTAAAACCAAAAAGAAGGCTTCCTATGTGCCGGTCTACGTTGAAGTGAAGGTAAGTCAAACTGATGAGACTCTCTTAACTGGCATTTAACATCTCCACTCAACAAATCTACAAATAACCATAGAAAATTGTTCCCGCCTATGTGAAAACCCCACTGTTGCATTGCCACTTTGGAGAATTGTCCACTAGTGAAATGGATCCCAAGATTAAATACGTTTACATTTTACGCAAAAACTCCAGAGAGATACGTAAGTCTTACATAGTGTTCGTATATCTAAGTCATAAAAGCTCTTTTCATCATAAAAAGGGCCGATTGAGAATAATAAATTACTTAGGATGATCTTTAAGATTTCATTTGATCCGTTTAAAAGTCTATATAGAACAAATAAGGACATATTTCAATTGTTACATAATTATTCTTAAACTAAATTTGTTTGGTTTTTATATACCTTTTAGTCCCCACCAGTTGTCCCTACAACTCCCCTTTCACATCTATTGAAAACCATCAAACTTATGTCAACATATTGTCATTTGAGATGGGCATTGAGAGTCACTCTTGCGTGTAATTTCTCATTAATTTCATTAATTCTTGCAGCATATTTCACGGATGCAGCACAATGCTTTGCCGAAATGCCATTACTATTTCTCTTGGGCTCAATACGTGGCACGCTGATCGATTCGCTGCGCAACGACTTGAAATTGGTAAGCTGAATAAGTAAGATGCTCATCAATAGGCCCACAGGCTCTCATCACGAATCGAATAAAACACAATCCGCAACGAGAATCACTCAAATTTGCGCCCTTTCACTCATTTCACACCCCATAAAACGTTATTCAATCAATCAAGAGCTTTGAAGCAAACGCCTTTGTTTCAAGCCAAGAACTTTTGGTTTCTACGTCTGTTCAATGGCTATCCCAGTCAGCCTTATCCTGCGTGCTCTGCGCTGTCCGTGCTTAACCGCAAAACAAAATGTGACGAATTGTAATTAATTCCTAAAACAAGGCAGTCATCTATCAAAATGGATGCTGTACCGAAAGATTTTTGCGCTTCAACGCACAACAGGCGGTCGTGGGGTGGGGTCGGTAGGGATGGTTATCAAGGGAGGAGCAGGATGAGCAGGATGCGCGGGAGTGCCCGCAACGCCTTAAGCGGACAAACGCCAACGCAAATTGCTTCATCATAGCCTCAAAATGTGCTGCGGTTTCCATTAGGCTGGCTTCCCAGTCTCTTTCTCCGAGCCAGCTCCGCTCCTCTCTCCTACAATGCTCCATAAGTCTTGGCAGCTTGCAAATTTTGCGGTCACGGCGAGAGAGAAACATGACTCATACCATGCCATAATATTTGCCTCTTGCATGAAAATAAATTGGAAATTTTGCCGAAAATCGGTTTTTGGCAAATCAATTAGAATGCCTGCACATTCAACAATAAACTATATATACAGATATCACTACTGCCGGCTATATACGATATTTGTTTTGTTTTCATTTCATTTTTCTTGTTTCCCATTTGCAGATTTTCAAGCCGGCCTTTGAATTTCATTTTCGCGAACCGGACACCGCGGATACTCAGCAAATGGAGAATAATGAGACTGGCGGTACCACTGCTGCTGCTGGTGGTGCAACTGGAGGTGGTGGTGGTGCTGGGGACGCCGGCGAGGATACTTCGAGCGAGGCTAAGGAATCGGGCCCGGGTCTATTGGAGCTATCCAAACCATCGGAATTTCGTTTGAAAGCGCTTAAACAACAAAAGTATTTAACTTTTAACAAAGGCAACGCGTCATTCGCTTCGCTGGGGCGGGAGCTTGGCTTTTTGGCAACGAGTGGAGCAGCAGTAGCAGTAGGAGCACTGGTGGTGGTGGTGGTGGCTCACAGGGGGGCATATCTGAGGGTATCGCGCTTTATTGGTTTTGTGCTGACTGAAGTGCGCGCTGACTGTGCTTGGACTGTGAACGCTTTCCTTTTTTTTTATATTTGTTGCCATTTTTTCCGCTTAACATTCTTTTTTTTCGCTCTGTACATTTTTTGTTTGCCCTTTGTTTTGCGTTTATCACTGGTTGCCATCGACGCGGCTACAGTTACTGTTTTTCTTTGTTTTTTTTTTTATTTTGTGAGAGAGTATTCTGCATAACCCTTTTCGCACATAAATTACAGCGCATCCGATAAGAATTTTTATTTTTAATCGGATTTCATGCTGCCATCAACGGCGCCAGCGACGCCGCCGACTTTGTTGTCTTCCGACTCCTCTGCCTCAACAATTGGCTGGCTGGGAAGCCAACATTTATGGCACATCCTGTCCGAACCTCAGCCAATGGGGCGAGGGAAGTTGTCTCTCATTGCTGCTGTTGCCCCGCGGCTGCCACTTGACCAGTTTGTTCTTTGTTGTTGATGCTGTTGTTGCTTTTTTGGGGCATGCACATTAAAAAATGCCTTCGTCACATGGAGTCCTTTTTTGGCTTGGTTGTTTGGCTCTTTGTTAACCTTTTGTTGGAATTTGCTGCTCATTTCGCTTATCAGCTGCTTTTCATTACGCTCTGTGTTAATTTTACATGTCGAGCGCCTTTAATTGTGTTCATCTGTGTATTTATTTATTTCTTTTTGGTAGAAAACTCAAAGCCCTCGAAGCTGCAGCCAAGAAGCAGGCGGCTGCCAAGAAAGCAGCGGGTGGCGAAGCCGAAGAGGAAGACGAAGTTAAACCAGTCATTGAGGTTCCGTCATCTTCAGAAGAAGATGAAGGTAAACTTCACCTAGATATTAAACAATTACCGATCAGTTAAATACTAGTCATTTTACAGTTGTGCAAAAACCGGAAAAACTTACCATATCCGAACGTTGGGAGAAACTTTTGACTGACACCAAGGCTAAGGTGGAAGCCGAACATGCTGCAGAAGAGGCAACTAAGCCACGACTTGGTCCAATATTACGTCAAATGTTTAAAGAGATGGATGAGTTCGATCAGGAAATAGAATGGACAATCAATCACATTGTTTGGGCCTTCAATTTACCCACGTCCTATGTACTGCCGGACCAAGAGGAAACCGAATTTGAGGAAGCTGTTATACGTGTGCCCATCGACCCCAAGAAGATTGATCTTATACCCACATACACTCAACAAATGCTGGAAGACGTGGTCGATGGCTGGATGAAGTATTTGTTAAGAACCATGAAGTCGCTGAAAGAGAGCAAACTGGATGAATTCACGCCCATGGCTGAGTATCGCTACTGGCACAAAATGGAAATCGATCTTTATGGCACGTTGGAACAGCTTAAAACAGAATTTGTTATGGGCGTGCTTAATCAATTGACAAGCAGCGGATCAAAGATACTGTCCGAGTGGAATCGTGTCTTGAACCTAACACAGGAACGCTTCAAACTGGCCAAGGAGAACTCTGATTACTTAGGAACCATCATCGACTATTTGGAGGTGAGCGGATTATCGATTAATTTTTATGCATTTTCTGTATTTCTTTTGTTTATATTCTAGAAATTACGCAACTATGATAGCTTCAAAATGTCCGTACTGCAAATACCCAATGTTATGGTCGGTTTGCGTCACATTTGGACTATGTCTAGCTACTACTGCCGTGATCCAGAAATGCAAGTGCTGCTGTGTGAGATATCTAATGTATTTGTGCAAAAGGTGAAGAAGATTATCAATTTCGATAACATATTTCGGTGAGTGTAATTCATGACAAAACACCATCCTCTGCTAACCATTGCTACACGCAATTTTCTTAGTTATACTGCCACTTATACCTATGAGACCGCTAACAACTGTGCCAGTTTGTTGCACTGCTGGAAGCAGGCCTACAAGCTAAGTCGCCAGCACATTGAGGAGTCTGGTGCGGGTTCGCGTTGGGAATTTGATAGTGTGAAGCTCTTCAATGAGGTGAATCACATTTACCGTGTGGCCGGGGACATTGCCTATGTGGGCCGTGTTTTTATTCAGTACGAGAATCTCTTTGGACGCAATCTGAAGGCTCTCATCACCGACCCAGCAATCGTGGATAATCTAATGCGTAAGGTGTATCGTCTGCTGGATGATCTCATTCGCACCGTGGACTATGATATGTTTTTGCCCAGCAATTGGGAGAATTGGGAATATTCCCTTGAGCAGTTCAACAAGCGACTCGAAGCGGTGGAAATGGAGGCAAGGACAGTGGTAGATCAAAGTATTAATTCGCTGCTGTCCGCGGAGAAGGGCATCAAGCTATTGGTCAATGCGAACACCATTGATACTCGCCCAGTCTTGCAGGAGTTTGTCTCCACCAAACACGAGAATCTGCTGAGATTCTTCATAAGCGAGATAAACACAGTAGAAGGTGTTTTCCAAGTAAGTAATATGGTTAAGTAGTTAGACAATGGATGTACCTATCTTTTTTCTTTCATAGGCTCATAAGAAAAGTCCCCCTATGCCAAAACTGCAGCCAGCCAAAATTAGTGCAATCTGTTGGGCTCGTTTATTGGGTAAAAGGTTGAAAAATTCAGTTATGGCGTTTAAGGCTTTGGACAATGATCCGGCCATGGCGAATAGTTTTCTGAAACGCAGCGCCTTCAAGCAGTACTTTGAGCTGATGACAGTGTTGTTTTCCTTCGAGAAGATGCTGTTCGAGAAGTACATGCATAATGCCACGTTTCTTGTAAATCACACCAACCGGTCCAATATACTGGACATAGAAATCTGCAATGAAGAAACACGTACGTTAATATATTCCCAAATCACATCTAATTATTCCAACTGCAATTGTTAACTATAGTTGCTTACATAACGGAGGCGTCGCAAACACTTAGGGCAAAGAGCGCAATCGGAGGGCTTGGGCCAAAACTCTCACAATTCGGTGCTAGCCAAATGTTAAGTCTTGCGGATATTGACAACGAAGGCCAACTGAGTCCACAGCCAAGTTTCATAGATGACGATGATGCTGTTTCACAGACTGCTGTTGATGCCACCCACTTGGGATTCCAGTGCAAAATCAACCGATTCACAGTCCTCACTGCAATGATCATGTGGATGGTGAGCAAGGCCAAGCACGCCAATAAGCAACTGGGTAAAGCGGCCGCGTTCTTGATTAGCATTAAGGAGAAGAAGGCCAAGGATATTACACAGGAGGACCGCGATTGTATACAGACCTGTGAATGTATGTAATTTGAGTAATTAACAAAAGTTTTACTTATGCCAACACTTTTAAACACGTAATTTTGCATTTAGTTACCATCTAAAATTTCCATTTCACTTAACATTATTTTCGTCAACTATCAATTTGTACATTAAGAGCAATTTAATTTATTTTCATCACAACTACATATTTTCGTGAGCTAGTTCGAATGATCTTTTCACATGCTAATCAAATGAACTACAAGCTGCTTATGGTTCGTTCAGTGAGCCAGATTGTTTCGGTGTGACCAAAGCAAACCATAAATTTGGTGAATCTGCAATTTGCAATATGGCACAAAAATTTTTATGTGTACGCTAATTAAATTATAATTGCTTATTATTTTAAATTAAGTTTAAATTCGAAGTTAAAAAAAACACCAAAAGTTCAAATTAAATTATCAATGCTTGTGAAGATATCGATACCTGTTATCGACAAATGGGCAGCACTGCTGCTATATTGTATCACAGCATCAATCTTTACTTAGTTAATTTAGTACTCAAAACAATTGCCGTTGTTATTTTATTTCGTAACTCTCATATTTTTAGTGCTCGCACGCGCCAGTGCACAAAAGAGACTGCCAATATGGCGGGAGATTGTGGGCGACAAGGTGTTGATAGAGTACAATACCCATTTTGTGGTTAATTTGAATCGTGATGTATTTGATACCATGTTTGAGGGTCAGCTATTTGAGCACTTGGGCTTCACACTGCCTACTGTATTAAGGACAAGTATCATGAAGAAGGATAGTCTATTCAAGGATTACGAACGGATGTCGGAAGTCATCAATCAATACAATACACTTATTGGCAATTTGTCCATGTCTGAGGTGGTGTTTCTACGTGAACACATTTACGACACGGAACTCTTTATACAAATGGGTGTGGCCCGATACTCATGGTCATCGTTTAACATTATCAAGTTCTGTGATCAGATCAATTCGCAACTGCGCAAGCTAACTTCCATCGTATCGCAAATTAACTTTATACGCTTGGACTTGCGCAGTCGTATTGAAAAAATACGTAAATATAATCTTTTTAATCTGGACGAAGTACCAACGGAGGCGGACCCGTCAAAGCAAAGCTCAGAGGTGCTGCCAACCAACTCAACGGGTCGCACTTTTAAGTCCACTTTGGGTGAAGATATTACCATTCATTCAATTCCCATGGAAGAAAGCGACAAAGCGGCGGGAGATCACATGTGCGGCGTAGGAGTTTATGAATGTGCAGGTTACTTTGAGCGCTTGGAGGCATCACGAAATCACAAGGCAGCCGAAATGAAGCAGCTCTATGATTCATTGGGCCCAGTCCTGATCAAGCTGGAGAGTTTGGTTCTCGGCACGTTCACAGGCAGATCGGATAAGATGCGCAATTACTACGAGTTCTGGGAGGAGGAGACGTACAAATGCGTTATTGAGTAAGTCTATTGTTGAGTTTTTCCTATAATTGTTATAATTAATAATCCCATAGTATGACCTATACGAATCTGAAGTGCTACATCACTCGACTGTTGGCGGTGGAGCCCTTGTTTGAGGTAAAAGCTGTGCTTCTTATGTCCGAAATTGTTCTAGAACCGTCGGCCAATGAGTTGCAAAATGTTATGATAACCGCCGCCAAGGATTTTTTGACGCGGTAGGTTTACATTTATATAGAATCATTATGGTGTCTAATTGTATCTCATAGGATCAAGTTGTTTACGCGCTGGATGAGCGGCACTTGCATCAACTGTCCTCTAATTGAAGCTGGCACAATGTGGAAATACAATTACACATTTTACGAAGATGTTGTGGGCATCAAGGATGTTGTCAATCTGGTTTTAAACATACACGACTTGTCGGCAAAACTTGTGGGAGAAGCCAAGGGTTTTGTGGTGCAGTAAGTGCATCAACACTTTCCAATGAATAACATTTCCAATTGCATTTATTTTCCCCAGATTTCGCAAATACTTCAATCTCTGGGCCTTCGAAAAGGATGTGATATGCCAAAAGTTTGTCGAGCGACAAGTGACGCTCGTCGAAATCGATGAGAAATTTACATTTTATTCGACCATTGTCACCAGCCTGCAACAGATGCGCAAGTTCCACACAGTCAGATGCATACGCATTAATTTGCAGCCATTACTGGAGAGCATCATATCCCACGCCAAGAGTTGGACCACCACGCTGGGCGACGAGCTCTTGCGGCATGTCAACGACAACATGCGAGCAATGCGTAGCGAAATCAAAGTGAGTAGCCCCTCAGCCTGTTACTCCCCCTGTCTCCCACTCATGCACTGCCCACAAATCTTGTGCCTCGCAGCAACTGAGCTTGAATCTTAATAAAACCACACGTGAACTGGAGGACTTCAAACTTGTCATGCAAACCATTGCCACTGTGCAGTCCACCACGCTGACCAACGAGCAGAAGATACATGAGATGCAAGAGACCTTCACAGTGCTCAGCGAGCATAGTATCATGGTAAGTTCAACTGTTTAATGCATAAAGTCGAATAATAATAGAGATCGCAAAATCCCAAATAAATACTCCTTCACTCTAACAATGCAAAAAGTCCCAAGAAGTTCAACCTGCCACCTTTTTCTCGCGTCAAGATTCGGTAAATTATGCTAAGTAAAGTATAGTAAAAGAGCACAGTAATGTCTGCCTAACACTCACCCGTTCAGTTATAACTGTTAAATATTATTACTTATACGAAATGCTATGTGATATTTATGCATACACATCTTAACAATAAGAAAAACCAGCTCAGCCTTACTCCTTTTGTATCTGTATGGATGTAAGCCAAACCGGCTTGAGTTCCTTTGTGTTTAACAATATAAAAAACAAACAACATTATTCACTGGTTTAATGGAATTCGCAAAGTCGAGTTCGTTGCCCGATTCGCTTATTTGTGTATTCAAATGAGCAGTTTTAGATAAAAATCCCCTAAAGCCGTCTCCGGCTATACAACAGCTTCACTCTGCGCTGTGCAGCTCGACGCTTTTTACATATGCATATTTGGTGGCCACTAAGCGTCATTTGGAAATGGCTTTCCGTATTTTTAGGGCCCACACACACACACACACACTACACATGAGATGGTTACATAAAAGCTGCAGCTGCGGGTGGCCGGGTGCCCGAGTGGATTCACTTACTGCTCAGTCCAATCCAACTATGTTTTTTTGGGCACGTTCATTTATTGATGGCATTGCGTTGTGACTGCGGCGCTTAGCACTGGCCAGACACACGGAATTAACTTGCATTTTATATAAATTAATGAATGAATGAACAAACACACAGACAATCATGCACACACACATGCAAAGCGGGCTACATGAGAATTTATGCAATGACGGCCAATTGCGACGGCGGCCCTGAAATCTGTGCTACATTTTTTTAATACTTTTCCTTTTGCTGTGTTTTTCGCTTTGCAGTTGACTGCTCGTTAGTGGCATTTGGGCACTATTCATGATTATTATTTGCACTCAGCTGTAATTGAAAGACTGGCTTAATTTTTATGCGAATGCGTTTTATTTTAGTGCCAATTAGTTTGCTTATGCATATTTCTTTGTATTTCGTTTTGCAGTTCTCCTACGAAGACATGCTGATGGCGCATCATCTGGAGAAGCGTTGGAAACGTCTATTTCTGTCAGCATTGTATCGTTCGGAGAAGCTGCAACCAATTAAACAGAAATTTGCGGACATGACTTCCGTGGAAATCGATGTATTCTGGGATGATGTAAGTTAACAAAGGCCGCTGATACGATTAGACGATGATGGGTGACAACACGAGCTGTCAGTGGGTCGCTGCATTTCCGCAGTTTTGCGTTTTCTGCAATTCTGTTTTGTTTCCCCTCCATTATTATTTCCTTTTCAATGGCATTTTAATTGGATTTTTCCGCGTTCTCAACCATTATTGTCAATTGTTAGTGGCAACGACGCCGTCAGCGCAAAATGAATTAACTTGAAGTGTTTATTATTTGAATTAAGGCATGATGGAGAGGGCGTGTCACTGCCTGTACATCTATTCTCTCCTCCTCGTCGCTCTGCAAAAGGGCAACAGTTAAATGCTGACAGCACATGGCACTAACTTCGCTTATTTTTCTCGCTTTAGCTGACGGAATTTATCAAGGACTGGGATGAGAATGGACCTGGTTCCGTTGGCGCTGAGCTAGACCGTGGAATACGTCTGATGGATCCGTACGGCCAGAAGGTTAACGATAGAGAACTCAGACGTCAAGAGCTGGCGAATGCTGAGCGTCTCTTTGACATGCCCATGGTGGATTATCATGAGTTTGGTCGAGTGCAAACTGAATTTGAGGGATTACAACAAGTATGGTTTGATTTACATTTTTTCTATATATAACCATATAATACGCAAATTGCTTTACAGCTCTATAAACTGTACAGAGCCCAGAAGAATGCACGTGAACTGTGGGCCAAGACCTTATGGGCCGATTTAGATCCAGCGTTTTTAATTGAAGGCGTTGAGAGTTATCTGAAGGAATTCCGTAAATTGACCAAGGCGGTAAGTCGCGATTCCCCGAGGCGTTTGGCATAAAAAGTTTGCCTAATTGGCAAAGTTTTCGGCCCTGTTTGGATTTTCATAAAATTACAGAGGCGTTGAAACAATAAAAACAGCCAAATACTTTTCGAGTTGAGTTATGCACTCTCTCGGAGTTGATGCTAAGTCGACATGAATACCCTGTAAGAAGTAGGCAGATGCAGCTTCTACCACTACATTGAATTTATTCAATTTCCTTATGCGGGTTTTGAGAACGCAATGCTATTTCTACAGGGTATTAAAACTTCACGAACTTTGCTGCTTTGTGCTTTTTTCCTCCTTCACCAGCACGAAAAGTGAAATTTGGCCTAGCAGCGAGCAAATTTTGCACCTAAACTGATTATGACAAATTGATTTATTTACTTCACTAACAAGTTTTTGAGAAATTTCGCTCTGGCGAGCGAAAAGTTTGTCGCACCAGAAACTTTTGCCCATACAAATGAAGCGAGTTCAGTGAAAGCAGCTAAACGTATAGATACAAAGAGATTTATGTGTATACAGTGCGATATTCCGACTCGTATCTATAGCTGATGATTGCATGCATAGATTAGCATGCAAACTATTTCATTAGTTTATCGTTAATACAAATAGCCCTGTGCACTGGCAAATTTGAATACGATCAAGCCCATACATTGTGTATAAAATATATATTTAATGCAGTTCTTATCTTGCATAATTTCTGGCTCAACATGGCCACAGAACCGGCCCGAGGCATAGGCAGAGCTAGTCGCAGCGTAACTGCTGCATAATCAGTGTCCCAAAATGCAAATCAATTTGTTCAATATTGAAAATAATTAAAATGCCAACGGGTGTCGATAGACGACAGATCGCCTGCTGGGGGTATGGCAACGTTTGCTGACAACTCTCTGTATACCCTACGCGCGGTCGGTATTTAATTTATGCCTGCACAGCGACGCGCCTGCCATGCATTTTGCATGTGTCAACAATCATAGGGATCGGGGGCACGCCAGCAGGGGGGCAGCAGCAAATGTAAACAGAATGCGCTTTTGCCCAAAACAACAACAAACAAGCCTACTCCCGCTGCTTCGGCTGCAGCTGATGGTGACCAAAAACACAACAACATGGCAGCCACAGTTTGGCGTATTCGTCATAATTCAACGCGGCTGCAACCGCAACTGGCAGCAACCGCACTATTGTTTCAACTGATTTGACGTTCCTAACTAACCAGTTACCCCACCCAACCCCTCCCCTCCCCTCTACAGGTGCGAATGCTGCCCACTGGCCAGCAACTGGATATTCATATGAAACAGTTCAAGGCCACCGTACCGCTGATGGTCAGCCTCAAACATGAGGCCTTGCGGGAGCGTCATTGGCTTCAGCTCATGGAGAAGACTGGACAGTTTTTCGATATGTCCCCGGCGCGTTTCACGCTCGAAAATATGTTTGCCATGCAGCTGCATAGGTATCAGGACATTGCCGAGCAGATACTGACCAATGCCATCAAGGAACTGCAAATTGAGCGCGGTGTAAAGGCTGTCGAGGACACTTGGGGCGCCATGAACTTCAAGGTGAATAAGCACAGCAAAGGCTCTGAGGATCGTGGCTGGATACTGGGACCGGTGGATGAAATCACCCAGGTACTCGAGGATAACGCCATGAATCTGCAATCCATGGGAGCGAGTCAGTGAGTGAGCTAAAATATTCGAATCAAGATTTGCCGACTAACTCTTTTCTTGTTTGTGTCGCATTGCAGATTCATTGGACCCTTTCTGGGCACTGTCAACAAATGGGAGCGCTGTTTGGCGCTCATCTCGGAAATCATTGACGAGTGGCTGCTGGTGCAGCGCAAATGGCTCTACTTGGAGGGTATTTTCATTGGCGGTGACATACGCACACAGCTGCCAGAGGAAGCGCGTAAATTTGACGACATTGACAAGGCGTATCGACGCGTAAGTAGCCGCAGAGGGATTGCAATATTTGTTTTGTTCTGGTGGCGGTGTTTGTACAGTCGCCACTGTCATTGCCAAAATATCTACTCAATTTATTTGAGTTGATTTAATGTGCGCCGACAATATGGCGACGCCTTACTTAACGGTTAACATAATACGCATGCAAACGACCACTTTGCGTATACGTAATTGTATTGCCATACTCACACACACACATACACAACGATACGAATATATACATACAAAGCCTCACACATACTCGAGCAGAGAGCAGAAGCTGGCTAAACTCAAGCGTTCATACATCACATCACATATTACACATACGCACCGTCAGCCGGCATTCTGTGTTTGCCAAAGCCAAACGAATTCACCTTGTATGTATGTGTGTGCGAGTATGTGTGTGTGTGTGAGTTTGTATTTGTATGTGTTGAATTGTATTTGTGCTTGGCGCTTAACTTCACTTAACCTTGCTCGCCACTTGCTTCGTTTGCTTTACGTTTCATTTGCAACATTTGCCGCCATATTTGATGCCATTTATGAAATGATTTATTATTTTGATTTGCTCTCGACATTCGTATTATGTCTATACCCTAACAAAAGCCAGCCGCAAGGGGCTGTCTGTCGCTTTGTTTGTGCATAAACTCTGCATTACGAACTCTAAAATTTAATCCTTACTAAAGACTTGCATAATCATAGACTTGTAACAGAATAATTTTTTTATTTGCATTAGAAACAGTATGTTGAGGTTTGCATCATAATCTGCGTAATTTTCATACTTCTTTAGGGTATTACAACTCTTAACAAGTCAATATATTTGCCTTTTGTATTACATATTTGATGGCGTTTCTCTGTACGTATTTGTGATTGTTGTTATTGTGCTCATTGCTTTTCATAATAATTTACTGTTCTAACTGCCGTCTGCGTGTCTCTCACTCCTACCATTGCAGATGATGGTCGATTGTGCCAAAAATCCGTTAGTGGTGCCATTTTGTTCAGTGTCCGGACGTTTAGTGGAAATACAAGGTCTGGGCATAGGCTTGGAAAATTGTCAGAAGTCGTTAAACGAATATTTGGACTCGAAACGTCGCATTTTCCCGCGCTTCTATTTCATATCCACGGATGAACTGCTCTCGATTTTGGGCAGTAGTGAGCCATCTGCAGTGCAGAACCACATCATTAAGGTAGGTTCAAGTTATTCCGGGGGCCACCAGCTCGTATGAGTGACTCCATGTGTGGATGTGGATGTGGATGTGGGTGTGGGTGTGGGTGTGGGTGTGGGTGTGGGTGTGGGTGTGGGTGTGGGTGTGTTTGAGTGTGACAACAACAGATTTGCTAAACTGCCAGCTACATTATTTTTATGTATAACTGGGCGTGTTTGTGTGTACGTATATAAAAGTAAGAGAATCTTGCCATAAAAGTTAATGTCACTGTTTATGCGTTCTGGCCAATGTCCAGGGCGGAAATTACACAATTTTTGCAACACATGCAACACACTCGCCCGCATTGGAGTCTGGAGTATTGTGTGTGGCCTCTGGTATAATTTTCGGTGGTAAATTTTTATGAATTTATTTGGCTTATAAATAAAATGTTTTTCATTTCTTTGTTTTTGTGTGCTTCTCTTCGTTTCTTTTCATGCTGTTTTTGCGCATTGATTTCACAATTTTCCACAACAATTGCACATCCGCAGATGTACGACAATGTCAAGTCGCTGCGCCTGGTCAAGGAGGGAGCCCACACGCTTGTTACCGCCATGATATCCAGCGAGGGCGAGGTTTTGGAGTTTCGCAATATCAGTAAGTATACCCCTGTTGCCCACCTACCGCCCGCCATCCGATGCTGTCCCACTTCCTATGTTCCTCAACAATCCAGCAATCCCTACGCACTGATTGCCAATTTTAAAATTGAACTTTTTTATGGTTCTCTCGCTCTCTGCATTTCTGGCTGGCTGGCCAATTTCTTTTAATTAATTTGAAGCCAGTCGGCAGTGCCGTTATCCCCTGCTGGAGATGATTGCGCATTCAGTTGTTGTCATTGTTGTTGTAATTTGGGTACTTTGAGTTTTATTGTTTTTGTATACACTTATTGATATTGGCGACTGGGGTTTATTTATGTGGTTATTGTCTTTGTTGCCGGACAGGACGGGCCCAGGGTCGCGTCGAATATTGGATGAACGATGTGCTGGATGAAATGCGTATCTCGAACCGCTACGTAACCAAGACATGCATCTACGACTTTGGTACCGATCTGGTGATTGCAAGGTAAGTGAAAAAACATAAAATATATATACATATAAATATAAATTTATTGCATAACGTTGGACGCGAGGGGTTGACTCTGGCTCAACTCCATCCACTGGCTTTTTATGGCCGGCGATTTACATTGAGAGCCACTGAGTATCTTTCTCTCCCTCTCTCCGCCCGTGCCAGTTACTGAGATTCAGACTGAGACAGCCTGCGGCTGTATAATTTTGTCATTTGAAGCGATTTATTATTTTATTTTGTATAAGCCGTGGCGCATGTCTCGGCATATTTATGGCCAATTGTATTAAATTGACAGTCATTGGGCACTTTCGATTTCCACAGACCCGAGTGGTTAATGAACTACCAAGGCATGGTGGGCCTGGCATCCAGCCAAGTCTGGTGGACAGCCGAGGTGGAGGAGGCGTTCGATCAAGCCCAAAATCACGGCAACATGCGTGCGATGAAGGATTTCCTCAACAAGAGCAACTATCAGATAGAGGAACTCGTACTCACCGTGCGCTCCAATCTCTCACGCAACGATCGTCTCAAGTTTAAGGCCGTCTGTACCATAGATGTGCATGCTCGTGATATTATCGATAACTTTGTCAGGGACAAT
Organism: Hypselothyrea guttata; assembly: GCA_035045125.1. Lineage (NCBI taxonomy): Eukaryota > Metazoa > Arthropoda > Insecta > Diptera > Drosophilidae > Hypselothyrea > Hypselothyrea guttata. The sequence continues at coordinate 180,907 of JAWNNJ010002199.1, read as the reverse complement.
GTGCTGGATGCAAGCGAATTCAGCTGGGAGAGTCAACTGCGTTTCTACTGGGTCAAATTCTATGACAATCTGCATGTGATTCAATGCTCTGGCAGCTTCGACTTTGGCTACGAGTACATGGGTCTCAACGGACGTCTGGTCATCACACCCCTCACGGATCGTATCTACCTCACCATAACCCAGGCGCTGCTTATGAACTTGGGCGGTGCACCTGCCGGACCCGCTGGAACGGGTAAAACGGAGACTGTCAAGGATCTGGCCAAGGCTATGGGCCTGCTCTGCATGGTCACCAATTGCGGCGAGGGCATGGACTATCGTGCAGTAGGCACCATTTTGTCCGGACTGGTGCAATGCGGCGCCTGGGGTTGCTTTGACGAGTTCAATCGCATTGATATATCTGTGCTCAGTGTAATCTCCACACAACTGCAGACCATACGCAACGCATTGATACGCAAACTCAAACGATTTATAGTGGGTATCATTTAAAGCTTTTTAAACTTGTTTCTAATTTATTGTTTCCCTAGTTTGAAGGTGTTGAAATAAGCATGGATCCCAAGTGCGGTGTGTTCGTCACCATGAATCCTGGCTATGCAGGACGCACAGAGCTGCCGGAGTCTGTAAAAGCGCTATTCCGCCCAGTAACCTGCATTAAGCCCGACCTGGAGCTCATTTGCCTCATCTCGCTTTTCTCCGATGGGTTCCTCACAGCCAAGGTGCTGGCCAAGAAGATGACAGTGTTGTATTCTCTTGCTCAGGCGCAACTCTCCAAGCAATGCCACTACGATTGGGGTCTCCGATCGCTGAACTCTGTGCTACGGATGGCTGGTGTAATGAAACGTCAGTCGGAGGATCTGCCAGAAGCTGTGGTGCTCATGCGTGTGCTGCGAGACATGAATTTCCCCAAGTTTATATTCGAGGATGTGCCACTGTTCCTGGGTCTGATTAAGGATCTGTTTCCTGGCATCGATTGTCCACGCATCGGCTATCCAGATTTCAATGCGGCTACACGTCATGTCCTTGTTAACGATGGCTATATTCTGCTACCTGATCAGGTGTGTGTTTTTGTACTTCGTCTTAATTTTGGACTTTGAGTTTCGTGCAGCGTCATGACATGGCTGACAAGCTGAAACTTGAAAAGAAAAACTGCAGAGCAAAGTTAAAGACGTTGTCCTGTGTCCAAGGCACTGGTACAGTCCTGTTGTCACCGTTGACACTTTGACACTTTGTAAATTGCGCTTTTGTCGCATAATCGCAAATGGCGGAAATGTTACAAAGCATTTTGCAAGAGGGGACTTCTCAACAGCATTTCATACCAGCTGCCTACATCTAATTTTAACTTTGCTCCTCTCGTTCTGCTGACAATTTTCACTAATACAATTTTCTACTTTTCCACCATGTCCAATGCTGGCTATTTCCATCAAACAAAACGTTGCACAAATGACACAAATGTCACACACAATGTCAACTGCTGGCCAACTGATGTCATGGCATCATCTGCCCTCCTTCCGCTCGGACCAACACCACCACCACCACCTCCATCTCCATCTCCATCTCCACTCACTGACGACATCATTTATGACAACTAAATCCCAACAACGGCAACGCCTTCACCTTTACCTTTTTCGTTTACCTTTGTGAACCATTCAACGGCAACGGCAACGGCAATGGCAATGGCAACGACAGGAAGACAAAGTGGTGCAAATGTACGAAACCATGATGACCCGGCACTCGACCATGCTTGTGGGTCCAACAGGTGGCGGCAAAACTGTCGTCATAAATGCTCTGATCAAAGCACAAACCCACATGGGCCTTCCCACCAAGTGCCAAGTGCTTAACCCCAAGGTAAGTGCACAGACTGCCATACTACACACAAATTACTCCGCATTTGGTTTACCCTAACAAAGCTAAAGATATTGAAGAGTAAAGACATTGCAATAAACCAATTAGTACAATTAATAACTGAATGAAAAATTATTGCTAAACTAGATAAGCTTTTATAACGTTTCCCTTTGTATGTTCTTTACTTATACGATAAGTAACCAAAGAGCATTCAATCTTCGTTAAATCCTACCCACTAATTGTTCCAGTTTCTTGCTCTCTTTTCAAGCCAAGTTCGCCCATTATGGGAACTCTGTTTAACAGCAGGTCGTCTCTGGTGATTTGGTTTTTTTCTCTTAAATTGCAGTTGGCTTTTGTTTTTTCTTTGCGTTGGCAAAGATTATAAGTGCATTTTGAAATGGTACGATTTCAATAGGAACGTATGTCATAAATAGTTATTAAATGGTACAGCATAAAAGAGAAACTGCTCAAATTATAGAAATTGCTTTGAAATGAACTTGAAGACAGAGCGAGTAAATTAAAGCGAGTGTGTAGGTTGTAAATGGATTTATATTTAGTAAGCACTTGACATAGTTTTAGTATTAATCGAAATGAGGAAACCTTTTACGCATGCATTCTTGTTGCTTTTGTATGAATTTGTAGAAATTTACTTTATCGTTTTAATATTCATGTCACACAGGCTTGCTCCGTAATTGAATTGTATGGATATTTGGATATGGAAACGAGAGATTGGATCGATGGATTATTTTCAAATATATTCCGTGAAATGAATAGGCCAATAGAGCGTGAGGTAAGTAGAGCAATATCCTTAGCACTTCGACCACGTATCGTATCCTGATGCTCCCTCTGCCTCTACCACTGCCTCTTTCGCTGTCGCTGGCTGCTGACTGCTGTCGAGGTAGGCAGGTCACATGTCGCGCCAGTATAGTAATCCCTTTTGAATTGAAGTGCAAAAGCAGCTAATCTCACACACACACATCGAAGCCGAGAATGTTCAGTGTCAATTCAAGCTCTATGGTGAAGAGTTTCAGGCGTGAGTGCCAGGATGCGGTTGCGGCTGTTTTGTGGGTGTGCATCATTCATGCGGAAATCGCGCCATTCGCTAATAAATCCCATTGCACAACCTCAGGTGGGGTGAGCGTGAGAGTGTGCGGGGGGTAAGAGGGCTAAACGACTCTGCTGAGTAACTGAAAGAGTTCCCAGCTATTTGACTTTGGCTCCAGCCAATAATAATCTTCTGCAGCACAGAGATAGAGACAGCAGCTGAAACAGCGACAGGTAGAGAGAGTGCAGAGAGTGCATCAGCTCTTGTATAGAATCCGCGGGCATTGAATAACACACTCAGGCTAATGCAATGCAACACCGTCCAACACTATACAATTCCATGCAAACAGGAGCGACGCTATGCCTGCTTTGATGGGGATGTTGATGCACTTTGGATTGAGAACATGAACTCTGTTATGGATGACAACAAGCTGCTGACTTTGGCAAATGGCGAACGCATACGCCTGGAAAACTATTGTGCCCTACTATTTGAGGTGGGCAATCTGTATTACGCCTCGCCAGCGACCGTTTCCCGTGCCGGCATGGTATATGTGGACCCCAAGAATCTCCGGTATAGTCCCTACTGGCAGCGTTGGGTACTGACCCGGCCGGAGGCGCAGCATGAGTTGCTTGATAATTTATTTGAGAAAATTGTCACCGATGCCATAGCATTTATATTAGAGGGTATTGATGGCACCACAGTGGGCAGTCCTCTCAAGATGGTCATCATGCAAACAGACCTCAATATGGTCATACAGCTCTGTAATCTTTACGATGCTCTCTTGCCCACGTATGGGCCACCTGACCCCAAGAATCCGGATGTGCCCGTGCTTAAGACGTACAACACAGATGCCTTGGAGTGTTGCTTCCTGCAGGCCATCTATGGTTCACTCGGCGCCTGCCTGCTGGAGAAACATCAAATTATTTTCGATGAGTTTATGAAACGTAATGCGGGATTCCCTTTAGTTCAGGATACACGCGAAACTCCCGCTGAAGGCGGCCAAATTCCGCAGGGTAAGCCCACGCTCTATGATTATTTCTGGGATATAGACAAAAACTGCTGGATGGCCTGGGAATGGGTGGTCAAGAGCTACGAACATGATCCGTCCATAAAGTTTAGCGAGATTCTGGTGCCCACTGTGGATAACACTCGAACCAACCGAGTGCTTCAGCTTATGAGTGAGGTAAGGCTTATAAATAGCTTTCTGATGTTGGTCGAAATATTTTGAATATTAATTTTGTCTGCATTTTTTAGATCAAACGGCCCGTTCTGCTGGTCGGAGAGGCTGGCACATCAAAGACGGCTACCATCATGCAGTATTTGCGCAGTCTGAATCCGGTTGTCAATGTAATTGAAAAATGTCTGGCGCATGCACGTGGTAGCTAAACGCGCTAATATTGCTTTCTCAATCCTTTTCAGATCATACTCAATATTAATTTTTCGTCGAGAACCTCATCGTTGGATGTGCAGCGTACGCTTGAGGCTGCGGTGGAGAAACGCACCAAGGATACGTATGGCCCACCGATGGGCAAGAAAATTGCCTGCTTTATTGATGACATGAACATGCCGTGTGTGGATGAGTGAGTATGCGAGACTGCTAAAGACAGTTGATAGACTGTCACTCAATGCCATCACTCCTCACTCTGCCACTCTCCCTTGTCTCCCCTGCTTAGCTATGGCACACAGCAGCCCATTGCGCTGCTAAAATTGTTCTTTGAACGGGGAGGCATGTATGACCGCGACAAGGATCTAAACTGGAAGAAGTTCAAGGATATGACTTTCTATGCTGCGATGGGCACTGCGGGCGGCGGTCGCAATGAAGTTGATCCCCGATTTATTAGCATGTTTTCCACCTACAACATTGTCTTCCCGAACGATGAGTCGCTCATTCAGATCTACTCGTCTATCTTCAAGGGCCATTTAAACTATACCAAATTCGACAACAAGTATATAAGTGTTGCCGACATACTGGTCTCTATGACACTTAAACTATTCAAGGTAAAGAACTTTTTAATTTTGGTTTAAATAACATGAGACATGAGGAGGGTTAGTTGGAGGGCAGCAAATCTATTGCATTCTTTAAAATCTCTCACAAATTTTATGAAATTCGATTTACATATGCAAATAACGGCAATTTTTCATAATCTGCTTTGCCGCCTCGACGCCATACAATGGAAATTATTCAATGGTCTGTAATGCACCACGATGAACAGCACAAGCTCCGCTCTCGTGTTCTGCTCCTCATCACTGCTCCATTGGTTTTTCGAGTGCCAGGGAGACTCAGCACGAGACGTAGTCCTCTTGCCATTTGCTATTTGGCCTTTTGCACAATGGTCACCCGGTTCGACTGCTGCCTAGTTGACTGTGTCTCTGTCTCTGTCTGTGTCTATGTCTGCGTCTATGTCTGTGTCTGTGTCTGTGAGGGGGTTTGGGTGATTCGCCTTTGCTGTGCTTGGGTAAAATTTGATTATGTTCAAGTATTGAACTGTAGATGGCTCTTTTACCCTGTGCTGCTGGGCGTGGCAAGAAGCATTAGTTTATGGTGCTTTTAACAATTGTTGACACTAAAATATTATCGCATTTCATTGCGTGCAGATAAAAATGCATTTGTCGCCGCAATTGCCACAAACCTCACCAGTGAGTGGAGCATGGAGTCAGAGAGGCAGCTTCTCTAGTAGTTTGCCCAATAAGTAACGACACACAGGGAAAAAATAGAGAAATACTCGTAAGTAAAATGAAAAAGTAAAAATGATTTACTTACACCTGCAAGAGTTTGCCAAGGAGCAAGGGCGGCCAGGATGGCAGCTCTGTCTAGTTCGTATGTCTTCTTTACACACTCGACATGCCAGGCCAAAGATATTAATGTCCCACGAAATGGAATAAAATGAATTATTTGAATAGAATTGCCGTTACTTTGGCTGCAACTCGATAATGGCTGTAAATTCAGCAGGTTCTCTAAAGCATTTGAATGCATATTGCCAGCAGTCCAGATAAAATTGATTTGTGTAGTACCATGTTGGGCTGTGAAAGTAGGCGTGCCTTTTACCCAGTGTCTGCTCTAATTATGGTGCTTGTTAAACGCTCTCGTTTTAGATAGTCATTGTGGATCTGCCGCCGACACCATCGAAATTCCATTACATTTTCAATCTCAAGGATCTGTCTCGTATCTTTGCGGGTATGCTACTAATACTGCCAGTCTGCTTTAAGAATCTGCGCGCCTTCCTTCGGGTCTGGCGCAATGAATTTACCAGAATCATATGCGATCGGCTCATATCAAAGACGGTAAGTTTTAGAAAAATCACCAATATAACATTGTAATGCATTTAATTTTTTTGTTAGGACGTTAAAAATGTCGGTAACAATGTGGCCGCAGAAATTGCTGAGCGTTTCCCGAACGATTTCGAGGAGATACATGGATTTATTGATGTGGAAGCTGCCGCTGCGGAGGCTCAAGCGCGTCTGATGTATGAGGCTGCTGCTGAGGTTGCTGCTGAGGCTGCAGCTGCAGCTAATGAGGAGGAAGATGGAGAAGAGGAGGAGGAAGAGGAAGCTGGTGGTCCAGATGTTATTCTTTCACTTAAGGATTATGTACTGCGCGATCCCATGGTTTTCGGTGACTTCCGCAACTTTACCAATGAATCGGAACCACGCAACTATGAAGATCTCGTGGACTATGACGCAGTCTTTCATTTGTTTACCGAAATATTGGAAGAGTACTGTGAGCGCAAACAGAAAATGACCCTGGTGCTCTTTGAGGATTGCCTGGAGCACTTGACCCGAGTGCATCGCACTCTGCGCATGAACCGTGGTCACGTGCTTCTCATTGGCGTGGGTGGCTGCGGCAAAAAGTGTGTGACGCGTCTTGCCTCCTTCGCGGCGGAATGTGAGGTATTTGAAGTGACAATTGCTCGTGGTTACAATGAGACAACCTTCCGCGAGGATCTCAAAGTACTGTACAACATTGCTGGCGTCAAACGCAAAAAGGTTGTATTTCTCTTTACGGCCGCACAGGTGAGTAGCTATAATATCGAACTGATTAGGATGGGTTAACTTGTTACTTGATCTGCAGATAGCTGAAGAGGGCTTCTTGGAGCTAATCAACAACATTCTGACAGTCGGTCAGGTGCCTGCATTGTTTGCGGATGAGGATAAGGATGGCATAGTTAACCAAGTGCGTAAATTTGCAGAAGAGGAAGGTCTATCGGCTTCGAAGTATGTACACTGATTATTAAAGCAATATATATTTGTTACAACTGAAATATGCATTCTCAGGGATTCCGTTTGGGCTTATTTCCTACGCACTTGTTCCGAGAATCTGCATGTTGTGCTCTGCATGTCGCCAGCTGGCGATGCACTTCGTAATCGCTGCCGTAGTTTCCCAGGTCTTATTGGTAGCACCTACATAGACTGGGTGTTCTCATGGCCCAAGCAGGCGCTCTATGCCGTGGCGAAGCTCTTCCTCAGCGAACACAAATTAATACCGGCCAACTCACGCGAGGCAATCATTGAGCACGTTGTGCATGTACACATGAGCATTCAGGATTATTCCAAGGACTATCAGGCGAAACTAAGGCGTAACAATTTCGTTACGCCCAAGCACTACTTGGACTATATCAGCACCTATCTAAATTTGCTCAGTAAGTACCAATGCCGCACAATTGTTTCAACTATAAGTAATCGGTGGATTTACAGTGGAGAAGCATAAGCATATTAATCAGCAGCGCGAACGTCTAGGCGAGGGTATAAAGAAAATCGAAGAGGCTTCGGTGCAAATTGACGAGTTGCGTGTTATAGTGACTGAACAAAAGAAAAATGTGGCTATTGCTTCGGAAGAGTGCGAGGCTATGTTAGTTACCATTGAAGCATCTACGGTGAAGGCTAATACGAAGAAGGCTGAGGCATCTGAGAAATCCGTGGAGGTGGAAATCAAAGGTAAACAAATTGCTATTGAAAAGGAGGAAGCCGAGGTGATTCTGGCGGAAGCTATGCCCGCTTTGGAGGAAGCTCGTAATGCTCTATCGCAATTGGAAAAGGCCCAGATTACTGAGATCCGTTCTTTTGCTACACCTCCACCTGCGGTGCAAGTAGTTTGCGAATGTGTGGCTATTCTAAAAGGTATAAAGGAAATTAACTGGAAGAGTGCCAAGGGCATGATGAGTGATGTGAATTTCCTAAAAAGTTTAATGGAAATGGACACTGAGGCTCTGACGCAGAAACAAATAAATGCCTGTCGCACCCACATGAAAACACAAAACCTTGACGATATGGGTAAAATTTCGGTTGCCGGTGCTGGCTTGTTAAAGTTCGTTAAGGCAGTACTTGGATTCTTCGAAGTCTACAAAGAAGTCAAGCCTAAGAAAGAACGCTTGGAATTTTTGGTAGAGGAGCAGGAGGTTTCAATTAAACTACTTAATCATCTGAATTCCGAAATACAAAAACTGGAGGATAAACTGGATCAACTTAATCAGAATTACGCCACCTCCATGAGGCAGATGAAGGCACTCGTCGAGATGATGCAACAAGCTGAGCGTCGTCTGGTTGCTGCTGACAAATTGATAAGCGGTTTGACCTCTGAGCTAATACGTTGGAGCAAGGAAATGGAAAGTCTGGGTCAACAGTTGATCGACAGTGTTGGTGTTTGCCTTATTAGCGCCTCCTTCCTGGCCTACACCGGTGCCTTCACTTGGGAGTTCCGGAAGGCGATGATATACGATGACTGGCTGGAAGATATTGTTGCACTGGGTATACCAATCAAACTGCCCTTTAAAATTGACAGTAGCTTGACCAACGAAGTGGAGATCTCACAATGGTCCAGTGAAGGTCTACCGCCCGATGACCTCTCCCTCCAGAATGGTATACTTACCATGCGTGCGTCCCGTTTCCCGCTTTGCATTGATCCACAGCTGCAGGCCTTGATGTGGATACGCAAGAAGGAAGCACGAAATAATCTCAAAGTGCTGTCGTTTAGCGATTTCGATTTCCTGAAGCAGCTGGAGATGGCTATTATGTATGGTTTGCCTGTGTTGTTCGAAGATGTGGATGATTACATTGATCCAGTCATTGATGATGTGCTGCAGAAGAACGTTCGTGTGCAAGGAGGTCGCAAGTTCACCATGTTGGGTGACAAGGAAGTCGACTGGGACCCCAAATTCCGCATGTACTTGACCACAAAGTTCTCAAATCCCAAGTTTGACCCTGCCGTATATGCCAAGGCGCTAGTCATCAACTACACAGTCACGCCGGCTGGCTTAGAGGATCAGCTGCTCAGTGTTGTGGTGGGCACAGAACGTCCTGATCTGGAGCAGCAGCGTGAATCTCTTATATCACAGACAAGCGAGAACAAACAGCTACTGCAACAGCTTGAAGATTCGCTGCTACGTGAATTGGCAACCTCCACGGGCAACATGCTGGACAATGTTGAGCTGTTGGAGACGCTAGAGAATACAAAATCCAAAGCTGGCCTGGTCATGGAGCAGCTTAAGTTGGCTAGTGATACCGCTGCCGATATTGAAGTTCTCCGTAACGGATATCGTCCAGCTGCCAAACGTGGTGCCGTACTCTTCTTCGCTCTGTCCGATATGGCCACAGTTAATTCGATGTATCAGTATGCCTTGGCTGCATATCTGGAGCTCTTTATTTACTCACTGCGCAAAGCGGTGCCCGATACGGTGCTGAGCAAACGTCTGAATAATATTCTGAAAACCCTAACGGAAAATGTCTATTGCTATGGCTGCACGGGCATCTTCGAGCGGCACAAGTTGCTTTTCTCCTTCCAGATAGCCACAAAGCTGGCCCAACGAGATGGTATATTGTCTCAGCAGGAAATAGATTTCTTCATCAAGGGAAGCATCACATTAACAAAGAGTGAACGTGCCAATCCCACCAAATGGCTGCCCGAAAAGAGCTGGGAGGATATGTTGAAGTTGGCATTCGATTTCCCCGATACATTTGGAACACTGCCGGATCATTTCAGTCGTTTTCTGGACAATTGGAAAGAGGTGAGCTCAAAATGTGCAATATGTGCATTTTATGATATGGCAATTTAAAAACATTTATTTGTCCTTGTGTAATTTATCAAGAGAACTCTGGGCAAGAGCTACGTTTAATGGGTTAAACCAATGCTTATGTTTGTCATCGTTTTTCCTTACTTTATTTTTCGGTATTTCTGGTGCAACATCTTCATGTCAACGTCAACTTGAATGGCCGTTATCAAACTGCTTTGGTTGCTGTGACTACGTCGTAAAATGCATAACAACGACAACAACCACAATAAATATATATGTACACCAACAACAATAACAACAACAATTTGAACTACGGATGGACTCGCCGAAACTGTTCTGGACTGGCATGTGGCATTCACTGGCTTCCGTCGCTCGATGCTCATTTTGTTTGCACTTATCGGCGAATGCCCATGGTGATGGCGCTGCTGATGCTGATGCTGCTGTGCTTTACAGTGGTACGACTTGGAGAATCCCGAGGAGGTCCCGTGCCCGGGCAACTATAACATCAATTGCAATGCATTCCAGGCAAGTAAGGGGAGCAGAGAGAGCTAGAGGAGGGGGTCGTACTGTGTACTTTCGCTTTGCATGCTTTCAGCTTTCAGCTTCAAGTGGCCTTGCGCTTCGAGACGGAGCCGCAGTCCGAGTACTTGGTGCTTGGTCCTTGCCAGGAGCTGCCGTTGCCATCGAGCGTTATTGGATTTCGTACTTTATGCTCGTTTCGAGTGGATTATTATATACAAGCCGAGCACACACACACATACACGCACACCCATTCATACGCTGGATATAGACTCTGTCTGGGCGTTTAGTTTTACTCGACTTTTGCTACGTCCTGCAACTTTGGCGCACATTTTCTGCTCAAGTTATTAGCAGCCTGTTTTTGTCAGCTGGCAGAGAGTGTATGTGTTTGTGTGGGTGTGTGTGTGTGTGAGGCATGGTTGTGTGCATTACCATATTTTATCAATTTTCCAAGCCATTAGATGAGCGGCAATTTACGCCCGCAGTCGCACTTGAAACCAGCGGCAAGCCCAATTTGCACTTGAGTTGAGCTAGAAACCGCAGCAGAAAAAGCAACAATGCCCCGGCCCTAGCTTGGGCCACAAAACTAAATATGAAGCATTTGAAGAGAGCTATCAGCAGCTGCTCCTTTGTTATTGTGTTTATTATAATCATTTCTCTTCCTTTCATCACTCAGAAATTGCTGTTCTTGCGCTGCTTCCGCGTGGATCGCATCTTCCGCAGCATCAATCAATATATAGTCGATACGATGGACGAGTTCTTCATAATGCCGCCAGTGATAAGCTTCTCGAATATCTATGAACAGACAACGTGCTCGATACCTGTGTGCTTTATACTCAGCGCTGGCTCAGATCCTACCAGTGATCTTATGAAACTGGCCGATTCCATCATGGGTGGCTTGAGTAATTTCAGTCATATATCCCTAGGACAGGGTCAGGAGAAGGCGGCCATGAACCTGTTGGAGAATGCTCTCAGACAGGGCATGTGGTTGATGCTGCAAAACGGTCATCTGCTTGTCAAGTTTGTGCGTGAACTGGAGAAGTTCTTGGATAAAGTGGAAAGTCCGCATCCAGACTTTAGATTGTGGATAACAACAGATCCTACGCCCACGTTCCCCATTGGCATACTGCAGAAATCGTTAAAGGGTAATTTTGGCACATACAAATTGCGAATATTATTAATTGTCGCTTTGGTTTTCTTTCAGTCGTCACTGAGCCACCGAACGGACTGAAGCTCAATATGCGCTCCACTTACTTCAAAGTGCGGCAGGATCGTCTGGAGGCATGCTCTCATCGAGCTTATCGCTCCTTAATTTATGTGCTGGCCTTCTTCCATGCCGTAGTGCAAGTAAGTGCTTCGGAAGTCCAAAATTTGTAGCTGCATTTGCAGTGCTGGCTCAGCTGCTGCTACTTGGCAGCGCTTGTTTATTTATTTAATTTCGCTGCTGAAAGCATTCTGCTCAATTGATGGAGCAGCTCTGACAATTCGGTTTAAATTGTTATTGATAGTTGAAGTCAACGTGGCCGCTGCCTCAATTAATACTGTTGTCTGTTCCGCAGGAGCGTCGCAAATACGATAAGCTCGGTTGGAACATTGCTTACGATTTCAACGATACGGACTTTGAGGTATGCACTGAGATTCTGCGTACTTACTTGAGTCGTTGTAGCGAAGAGAAGATACCCTGGAACAGTCTCAAGTATCTGATAGGAGAGGTCATGTACGGCGGTCGTGTAATTGATGACTTTGATCGACGCATTACCAACACCTATATGAACGAGTATATGGGCGATTTCCTTTTCGATGTGTTCCAACAATTCCACTTTTATGAGGATGAAAATGTTGACTATTGCCTGCCAGATGAGGAGATCGTACTCAAAGAGGACTTCATAGGTGAGTCCACAGGCTGTTTGACAGTTGATGCGCCAAAAGCTCTTTACATACGTAATGCATTTGATAACACACAGCCCACATTGACAAACTGCCGCTGGTCAATAAGCCGGATGTATTTGGTCTGCATCCAAACGCTGAAATCGGTTATTACACAATGGCAGCGAGAAACATTTGGAATGCCCTGATTGAGTTGCAGCCACAAACTGGTGAGTTCCACTGAGGCCTGCTCCGCGGTCTACTTAACAATTAGGGTATGTTCATTTTACAGCTGAAAATAGTGATTGAGTAGCGCTTTTGCTTGGGGCAATATTGATTTATAATTAATACTTAATGTATTAATATATTTCATTACATTTTTTAACTACCGTCGCTTGAAGCTGAGTTGATTGCAATTATACAAAAAGTTTTCTGCAAGCATAAAGCAGAATTGATTTTTCATTTTACAAACTTTTATTTAATTTCACAAAACCTATAAAAAGCAATTTATTTTGATTATTATTAAAGGTTCATCATATTAATTAGAGCCCCACAAATTAAAGCTGTAAGCTTTGCTTAAATATTTATAAAATGTATTTAACGTTTATCACAAATATAGTATTGTTCAATTTTAATTGCAATTAGCTCGAATATATATTAGAGCCATATTAGAATACCCAGTTGAATTGATTTAAATATCTATTAATTTGTATATAATGTAAAACACTTAAAAATATATTACATAATTGGTTGCGTTGGCAATGCTCACCCTTTTCTCTAGATATGTCCAACGTGTATACATTCGTTTATATGTTTATCCGATAAAGTGTTTGACAGTTGGGTTAAAATCCGGAAGCCATTACTAGTAAATGGTTTAATTTACATGCAGCGTGTGCCAATTGTCAGCCGTTTATTACATTTTATCTTGTTGATTTTCATTTGCCGTGCTGCATTTTTGGCATGTTAAATTTTTTATTTAATTTAATTAATTAGTTGCGGTTTTGCAATTAACTTTATTGCATGCGCCATTATTGCCGGCATACAAGAGCAGGGCATACATACATTAAAAATTAAAATAGACGCACACACCGAAGCACACACACAATTACACATACACGCGCAGAGCACATAGAGTCAAACAAATAACATCCATTTGTATTCACATCCACACTCGCGCACACTCACTTTCATCCGCAATCCGCAAATCGCTGCCAATTCTGATCAAAACCTCACCGCACTCACCGCCATTCATATCCGCATCCGCATCCGAGTCCGCAGCAGTAACTACGAGAAAAAAATATATAAAATTTCTGGTGAAAACGTCACCGAAAAGTCGATAATATTCCGTTGAGTTGAAGCGTGTTAAAACCGCCATCAGAATGCACTTATATCATTTCACTAAACCCCCTAAACCCCCTACGCACTCATCAAGCACTTACATGCTGAATGAGTAGACTTGCAGTATTCACAAATAGTTTTCATACATACATATTTATTCACTCCACGTGCAACAATTGCACAACTCTGTATATAGTACTGTGTAACTGTGATTCTTTCACCTCTCTTTGCGCTAACCAAGTGACCAAGTGGACACCGAATGATGTCGAAGCTGGTAAAGTATTTGCCATGTAAACAGAACAGAATACACCCAGAAATGCCTGCATAACTTACTATACGTAACATAATAAGCCCGAATCTGTAAAATAAAAAGAGAATTTCGTATGGGGCGAACAAACATTTACAGAGCACAATCGAAAATTATTACAATTTCATTTCAATTTAAATGCATTCAGTTCACACTAGACTACGTCATACCCTGTACAAATCAGCACTATCTTAACAAATTTTTAAAGATTTTTTAACTACAAATATCCCAAAGCATGTACATATCTAACAGCAAGAGGATAACCCCACACATCTCGAGTACAAAAAGTTTATTCAGCATGAATCATAAATAATTGTTTTATAAACTTGCATCAATTAGGTAAAAATCTTTATATAGATATAGGCAAAAGCAAATTTATTAATTTATTTGTTGGAGTTTAGGAAAGATATAAAATTAATTAACACATTAAAAACCTTTTTCACAATTTAATACTTTTCTGCGAACCAATATACCCGATGTGTAGCCAAAGAGCTCTCTGCAATTCGAATTATTTGCATATTCATGAGCTTTAGTATTTGCTAATTGACATTTAAAATAAAAACTGTGCGGAATGTGTACAGACATTTAAAACAGAACAGAACAGTTTAAGCAGCATAAAAACGCAAATTAATAAAAATTGCCATTCTACAATTGCAGAGAATGTGGAGAGCAAATATCTTCATTTTATTTTTATATCCTTAGTTTGCCGCCACAAAATGTTGCATACATTACAGCGGTTCTTCTGGCGTCTGTCTCTGCACAAATCTAATTTAATTCTGTGTGTTATTTAGGCGAGGGAACGGGCGGCATTAGCCGGGATGACTTTATCGACTCCGTGGCGGCGGGTATACTGAAGAAGCTGCCGCCAGCGTTTGACACATGGCGTATACGTAAGCAAGTGCAGATGAGTCTGTCGCCTACGGGTGTGGTGCTGCTGCAAGAGCTGGATCGGTTTAATCTGTTGGTGGTGCGCATGAAGAAGACGCTGGAGCTGCTGCGTAAGGTAAGCGAGGGAGGAGAGATGGAGAGTTGGAAAATGAGATTGAGAGATTGCCATGATTGCTTTGCTTTGGCTTCGCCTGTCAATAGGCAGCGCACATAAATCCTTCAGCTTTGTTTTGCATTTTGTTTATGCATTTGCCAAGTTGGCCGGAGACCAATGCCGCTCGTGGTCGTCCATCCCATGAGCGAATTTCCCATGTGATCCTTTGCTTTCGCCCGCATTTTGTTGCCAAAATAAATTTACAAATGCAAATGAACTCAACCGCTGCCATTGCCGTTGCCCATTGTCTTGGCATAGATGCTGCCACGCCCAAACATACACTCCCACCTCCATCCATGTCTAGTTGCATCCATTGTGCCTTTTAATTTAATTGCATGCCCCCTCCCCATCCACAGGCCATCGCTGGTGAAATCGGCATGGACACTGTGCTGGACAACATTGCCAACTCGTTATTCAATGGCTTACTGCCAGAGGCTTGGAGCAAACTGGCGCCGGCCACATGCAAACAGCTGGCCAGCTGGCTGGATCATTTAAAGGTAAGTTCCGGCCACAGTCGCAGCTCATTAATCAGCTTGACGCAAAATCAGTCAGCAGTTCAAAAGCACAACAGGCCCTTTGTCTATGCTCATCCACTAATCAGCCTTTCGCTTTCACCTGCTCATTCAGAATCGCGCTGTGCAGTACAAATATTGGTCGATATCGGGTGAGCCGTTGGTCATGTGGCTGTCTGGACTGCATATACCCCAGAGCTATCTCACGGCCCTGGTTCAGGTGAGAGCGCACCTGCCCCTCTACGCTCCCTGCTTTAATTAAAATGTATTTTTGTGCGCATTTTGCAGATTGCTTGCAGAAAGAACGCCTGGCCACTCGACCGTTCCACGCTGTTCACATATGTGACCGGCTACTTGGAACCCGATGATGTCGAACAACGTCCGGAGACGGTGAGTCAGTTAGTCAGTTAGTCAGCTAGTCGGTTAGTCAGTATGCACTAAATGGGCAAACTATGGTCGCACACACTCGCATATAGACCAGAAAGGGAGCTGCATCATTCCCTCTGGCCTGGCTTTAATTTTGTAATTAGGAATTCTGTTTGCATTTTAATCGTTCTCAACTTTTTTGCAGGGATGCTTTATCCATGGTCTGTACATAGAGGGAGCCCGCTTTGACATGCAGGCTAATAAGCTGAAGCGTTCGCTGCCGAAAGTTCTGGTCGAGGAGCTGCCCATTCTAGCCGTAGTGCCCATTGAAGCTCACCGGCTCAAGCTACAGGTTTGTATACAACAGACTGGCAGATTTTCCTCTATCTATCTCTGCTTTTTTTTGCCTTTTTTTTTTGGTTGGGGTCAACGCCGTCTGCTAGTGACAAGTACTAATGTCCGTTTGTATCTACATACGCGTTGGTATGGCTGGGGCGTGTTCCCTCTGATATTTGTTTAAACGCTGTGCACTAAATTGCCAAGAGCCCAGCAGCCTCCACTGACTCCTCCCCACAGTTAATGGGGCAGCTGTTGTACTAATTGTTTCTGATTTTAAATGCGGGGTACTTAGTTCCGGACAGAGTTGAAAATTACAGGAAGGAAGTCTGTTAATACGAAGAGTAGTAATAATCCATTTAATATGATTTAGTTAAGTGAAAACGAACGGACTTCCTCCAATATGCTTTACTCTATATTTATTCGACAGAACGCTTGAACGCATCTCGTTTTTAATCGTTTCAATTATCCGTTAACTAAATGTTTCTTTTCAGAACACTTACCTCTCGCCTGTTTATACAACATCGACGCGACGCAACGCTATGGGCGTGGGTCTGGTCTTCGAGGCGAATCTGGCCACCAACGAGGATCTGAGTCACTGGATATTGCAGGGCGTGTGTCTTATTTTAAATACGGATGCATAAACACAACAGAGTTCAGTGCTTTTTAAAAAGTTTTTAATTAATTTATTTATGCAAATAAGTTTTAATATTTGCGGATCAGATCAGATTGGCAATTATTTGTGGTATATATGTATGTATATGTATGTAGTCTATATATATTTGTGTCTGTAAATGAATCTCGAGTGCCATTTAATAACGTGTCTTATGTCTTGTGCCAGCTGCTGTGCGTTTTTCCAGGCATTACCTGCGCCTAAAGCAGCCAAAGCAGCTCTTGAACTTATCCAACAGATTCGATTTCATGGAGGGCAATAGGAGCTCGAGATTCTGAGTGCCACCGCTGTCATCGGTCTCCAGATCCGATTCAATGGTCATCTCTTGTATGCTAAACGTATCGGTTAGCTCATGGTTCTGCTGTCGACGCTTGGCACGTTTCAGCTGAGCAGGAAAGAATGATATCTCCTCTGCCTCATCGCTGCTCTCAGACTTGTAATCGACCAGCGGCTTCTGCTCCTGTTCACCCGGTATGGGCAAACGATTTATTGGTATCAATGTGGCTGCCTGTGTCTTAGTTGCCTGCAAACAGAATTTCAAAATGTAAGAAATCTCAAGGACTTATCTAATTGATTTTCGTGTACCTGCTCCTCCTGGTACTGTGTGTAGTTGCGCCTGGCACGCTCGACCTTTAGTTCTAGTTTACGTTGCAGTATGCGGCAGGTGTTTGGCGGTTCACTTCGCTCATTTCCCCGGACAGCCCTGTCATCATCGATTTCGATAGTTGTTGGCGCATACACCTTGCTGGCGCCCCTGAACGCCACCTCAAACTCCAGGTCCGACATATGTTTGGGTGCTCCGCTGGCAGTTTTCTGCATATTTTGATTTGGCCATGAACTTTCATTCGGATTGGGGGCCAACTGTGCTTGACCACTTACCAGTAAGCCCGCTGCACCATCCTCATAGATATTCGACTGTCTATCCTCGCTGTCTATGCCGCTATCCTCCATGCTAATACTATATCTAAAGTAATTTTATTATTGTAAAAAATAGAAACTGCACGCAATGATGACAAACGACAACAACAAATTTTATTATCACTTTGTGTACTACTCCGAACTCCAATCCACCCTGGAGGCACAGAGCGCAGACTCTGACAATCAGCTGCCGCGCTGTTCAGTCGCACGATGGCTGGAAAAATCAATAACCCCTTAGCTTGCAGCGTTGCCAGATGTTTGTGGCTTTGAATTTGCCCCCAAAAGCTTGTTAGTTGAGCAAAATGTAGATTAGTTTATACATATGCACTCATTTCTTTTATTATATAATTTTAATTTATTTACAAATATTTTAAGAACTTAAATTGCTGTAATCATTTGCACAAAATATCGTAGAAAAACACTAAAAAATATACTCGTATGTTTAGATAAAATGAAAATTAGTTTTAGCCACTTTCTTCGTCTATGGATTGAATTTAAATCAAGAATAAATAGGAACAAAAATATAAAATACTAATACTATTTTCTTTTGTGCTGAAGAAACATTCGCATCGAGAAATACTAACTGTGTTAAAAGAGGGTTCGTTATTTTATAATAATTGCGTATTTTTGATTCGTTGGCTATGAAATTTGGCGGTTTTATATTATTTTATCTGTATTTTTGGTCTCTCTGCTGGCTGGTGAACTTGCTCATTCTCCGGTTTAAACTCAATTCATTTGGCAGAACTCGAACAAAAATGCTAGGCTTGAAAGTTTTTGCTTTTTCTGTAGTATAGTATGGAATTAAAGCGCATTGGGATGAGGCTGCGCTAATTGGCCAGCCAATGTGCACGATCTACAGCAGAACTGGGCATAGTATTTGTTCACACAATACTGGCCCTGTACGATCAGCTTGCAGTTGGCGAAGTAAGGATTATCGATACACTCGGGCGATACAGGTATGATAGCTACAAGGAATTTAATAAATATTTAGAACATAAACTTCCTTTCAAATACTCCATGCTTACATTCGATGTTGACTCGCTCCTGGCTGGTGTGATAGCTAAAGTTGTTGCGTGCCGTACAACCATAGATGCCCGTATCCTCCGTGGTAACATCGCTAATGACCAGACGATGTGGATTGGCTGGAAAATGTATGAGTTAACTGAGCATACTGAGGTCTACGAATTTGGGGCTATTAGCTTACAGGTAATTAGCACACGCTCGTTGTTGTACAACGGGGTATTATCCTTAGTCCAGGTCACATTTGGTACGGGATAGCCTTGCACTGAGCAGCCAATGGCGATTGTGGAGCCTGGCGAGTATCTATTTTGTGGATCCAATCCAATTACGGCTTGAGCTTGCACTAATGTAAACAATAGATAATCACATATCAGCAAAACGTTCCACATGATTGAAATAACACAAATATCAACCATTCCATTAGTATATCGTGCAGATGTACTTACGTGTAGGCGATTGCGGTTGCGGAGGTGGCACATAGACCGGTCGCGATGGTCTATAGGGGTACGTCGGTCTTTGAGGGACCGGCGCTGTGGCTGGGTCAAGAATGTACTGCAAGTAATTGGCATCCTCATTGTTGAGGGCGCGTGCTGGACCCACCGCCTTCAGCGTAACATGCAATGAGACGGGACGTCCCTGGTTGTTGTATACGTCACAGTTGTACAAACCCAGGTCCGACAATTTTATCGAACGGAAGAAGAGCGAGTAATCGCGGTTCATTTGCGCGGAACCCGCCTCATTGCCCATGCCAAATAGTCGATTGTGGCGCCACCAGCTGACATGTGGTGCAGGATGGCCACCAGCCGGGCAACGTACCAGAGCCGGTTGATTCAACTGCACAATCTGTGTAGCGTTCTTATCACCATAGATATATGCAGGTAGGGGTTGTTCCTCTGCGTATATCAATACCAACACCAACACCAAATAACATGCAAATGGTTAGGAACAAATACAGGCAACATTCACAATTGCATAAACAAAAGCAGTTAGTTATAGAGCGATTACAAGCAGTAGATGTAACTTCAAAGGTCCGAAGTTTAGTTAAAACAATGCAATTTAATGGAGTCGATTCTAATAACTTGGAGTTAAGCTTAAATATTTAATTTGCTTGAAATTGTAAACTTTGAATTTCAAAATTCGATTTTTATATGGGTAACGCCAGGTAATCAATTCACTCCAAATAAGACTCCTTACTTACATATATTCTTCTAAATTTGCAAAGTTTTATGGATACAAATAGAGATTAAAACGCACCTGTCACTTGCAGCTGCACCTCACGACGCACTGGCTCTCCTAGTCCATTACTGGCCACACACACATAGGTGCCATCATCTGTTTGACGCACTTGCACAATGGTCAAATCACCGTTGGAAGTAAGCACATAGCGTCCTTGGTTGGTATCGATCTAAGCAAAAATTGTGCAGATATAGAAATGCTCAGAAAAGTATTTATTGTTTGGTTAAATTACCACCACATTCTTCAGGGACCAGGTGATGTTGGGTGCCGGATTTCCGGTTGCAAAGCACCGTAACACAGCTATGCCACCAATTGAGGTCTGCACATCGAGATCTTCCTTGGTTCGAGGTTCTAACTCAGCCCTCGTATCACCTGGATAGATAACGGGTGGTGGTACAGCTTCTGGTTCGGCTTGTGGACGTGCTGGACGCACGCACACATTACCGCAACCATCGCTGCAGCATTTATTGCTTTCACGGCAATCAGCATCTGTGTAGCATTCGCGGGCGCAGTTACTCGCATTGGCGGCCAGCTGTGGGCAGGTACCAGGCTTGTTTATGTCCCGGCAGACGGGCATAAACTGATCGCCTGTATTGGATACATCAATGGCACATTGTTGATGGTCAGGACAACTGTATCCATCGCAGGGATTCTCGCAGCTGCATTGCTCACACTCTGGCTGTGATTCGGCAGCCTGACGACGCACTCCATACGGACAACGTATATCGCGGCATTCGGTTTCGTAGCTGTCGCATCGGCTGGGAGAGATTTCGTTACCAATCTCATTGACAGGATCTGTAAGAGGTAACACTGGTTAGACTTGGTTTTTATTGCAATACGCCATGGAGTACCGCGAATCGTGCATACTTAAAACTAGTGAAAGTGCTTTAATAACTATAAAATAGTGCGCTACTTCTACTGAACTAACTAATTAAGCGAATTGAAAGTGGAAAAAGTGCAAGATAAAGTGCATTAAGATGGGTATTGGAGTGCTAGGAGTTGTGGTGCTCTCTGGTGCTCTGTGCTGGACTTAACGGGGTATCTTACTTCCGCATTGATTTGTGCATGCTTCAAAGGAACGGAAATTGTTCTGATTGCCGGAACAACCCGAGTAGATAAACATCATGCAAGTACCACGCTCATCGTCATAATAATAACGGCGCTCCTGCACTGACTCGCCGTTGCAGCGACCGATTACCATCGGTAGTCGACAGATATCTACTTACAGCATACCAAATAGAAAACATAAAAAGTTTAACAATTCTCCATAGTTGCCAGTTCGATCGTTGACGGTTACCTTTGGGTTGAACTGCCGACTGTGGCTCACGGCCCGCAATACAAACCGTTTCACACTCATAGAGATCATTGAAACGATTTCCAGTACCATCGCATCCACCAAAAGTGAATGGCTCACAGTGTTGAGTTTTGGTATTATAATAAAACCGGGTCTCCCATTGAGTACAAGGACCCGTTGATACCGGCTCATTACACACGTCTAACACAATATGTTAATGAAACTAGAACAACAGTTAATTACACAGTCAAACTTACCAACTCCCTTGAACTCGCCACACTGGCGCTCACATTGATCACGAGTCTCAAAGCGGTTTCCATTGCCACCGCAACCACTATAGGCGAAGGCGGTACATATCATCTTTTCGTTGTCATAGAACCAGGCAGTCGTACTGTTGTCACATTCTCCGGCCTCTGGGGGCTGATCGCACACCGAATAGGACTGCAAAGATTCCGACATTACTTAAAGCTTAAATTAAATTTTATAGGACGCACTGGTTGATGTGGCTCTGGCTCTGGTTCTGGCTGTTGCTTGTTTTGTTCTGGAATTTGTTCGCGACGACAGTACTGCATACACTCTTGCTCATTTACGAAGTTGTTACGGTTGCCGCGACAGCCAGTGAACTCAAACTCATTACATGTACCGGAGCGAGCATCGAAGTACCAGCGACGGGAGATATCATTACAGCGACCACGTGCTGGAGGCAGCTCGCAGGTTTCATCCGCAGGGAAGCACTCATTCTGGCAGTCCTCCTCGGTAGCGAAGTTATTTTCGTTGCCACCGCAGCCGGTATAAACGAATTCGTCGCAAAGTCCCTCTTGGTTGTAGTACCAGCGCGTGGTGTTCTCATAACAATTTCCAGGCTCCGATGGCAGTCTACATTTACTGAGATCCGGTTCAGGATGCGTCTCCTCTTCTACTCCAGAAATGCAACGAGCCGAACAATCCCCCTCAGATTCGAAACGATTGTCGTTGCCACCGCATCCACCATAATAGAACTGCTGGCAGCGACCCGCCGTGGCGTTATAGTTCCACTTGAGCACATATTGGTCGCAGTCTCCCACTGAGGCTGGCTGTTCACACAGGTTTCCTGGTTGTGATTCAGGTGTTGGTTGGGGCTGCGGTTGAGGTTCAGGGTTTGGTCGTTGTTCCGGCTGAGGCTGTTGTCTCGCACAGCGTTGTTGGCAATCTGACTCTGTTTCGAAACGGTTACCATTGCCGCCACAGCCACCATAATAGAACTGACGACAAGCTCCACTTGACTTATCAAAGACCCACTTGATTGAGTAATTGTCACAATCGCCGCGTTCCTCCGGTTCATCACAGACATTCACTGATCGTGCGGGTGCTGGTGTTGTGGGCTCTGGTTTCTTCTCGCAGCGAGCCATGCAAGCTTCTTCACTGTTGAACCGATTATCATTACCACCACAGCCACCATAGTAGAACTGGCGACAGGAAGCATCCTTGGTGTCGTAGTACCAGGCGAACACGTAGTTGGCGCACTCGCCCACCTCGGCAGGAATATCGCAAATGTCCTTAGCTAATTAGAATAATGAATCGGGTGTTAGCTTGATCGACTCTTTAGGTTTAGGTTTGCGCACATTTAAAGCAGTCGCAACAACATTTAAGGCTTACCAACTTGCCGGGGACAATGAGTCTCGCATGATTCCAATGAGGGGAAGCTGTTTTTGTTGCCACCACAACCCGTATAGTAGAAGGGTAAGCAACGCTTCTCGCTTTCTGAGAAATGCCATCTGGCATGATTCTCGCTGCAATCACCAGTTTGTTTAGGCAATGAGCATTGCTCTAGTAGTTTGACAGTAGTGAACCACATGCAGGTGTTCAGGTTTAGGATGAGGGACAAGCAAGTTATAAACAAACAGGCAAACAAAACAAAACCAAGCAAAACGAAAGAAAAAATTATACCATTAACCAAATTATACTAAACATACCATTGGAAATACTAATTCTAAACCAAGCAAAGACATTGATAATAAATACAAAACCACAAACAAGGATCATTTAATTTCAAACCTTTATGTACTCCTGGTTGTCGGCAATGGTAACCGCAGGCGTGTTCTGTGGGATAGTTGTTCTTGTTACCCTTGCAGCCACCGTAGACAAAGGGACGACAAATATCGGTTTGATTATCATAGAACCATCGCTCATATTGGCCAGAACACGGTCCACTGTCCTCAGGTTGTTCGCAGGGTGCTATAAAAAGGACACAATATAAATATTCAATTTTCAATAGATAAATTTATTTATTGTTCTTACGCAAGCTTTCGCTGATATCACACATGTTTCGACACTCCTCGAGACTGTCAAAACGATTGTTGGTACCGTAGCATCCACCATATTGGAATTCTTCGCATCTCTTGCGATCAGAGTCGTAATACCATTTCTTGCTAAAGGTATCGCAAGGACCCTTGCTTTTGGGCAATAGACAAACATGTTGTCCGGTGTATTCTTGGCAGGAGTCCTTACACTCTGCTTCAGTGTCAAAACGATTTCCATTGCCTTCACAGCCTCCGTACCAGAAGCGAGCACATCCTCCGTAGGAGGTGTCATAATAG
Source organism: Hypselothyrea guttata (assembly GCA_035045125.1). Lineage (NCBI taxonomy): Eukaryota > Metazoa > Arthropoda > Insecta > Diptera > Drosophilidae > Hypselothyrea > Hypselothyrea guttata. The sequence goes on along the minus strand of JAWNNJ010002199.1, from coordinate 157,016 downwards.
TACTTGACGGCCCAATTAGTGCAATTGCCTTTATCCTTGGGTAGACCACATCCCTTTTGGGGTGGTTCTTGAACATTTTCACAACCTCCAAAGTTGTCATCTGTGGCCTTTGTAGTGCCGTCAGGACAACATCCATACTGAGTCTCCACACACGAACAGCCTTCAAAATTGGGTCCCTTGGCAGGGGTCTTGCCATCTTCGCAACACTTGAACTCTGACTGGGTGCAGTGGCATCCTTGTTGATGGGGCCCCCTAGCAAATGCGAGACCATCGGGGCAACAGCCAAACTGCATGGTTTCGCAAGGGCAGCCTTCGAATTTAGCTCCTTTAGCAGCGGTGATCTTATCTGGACAGCATCCATGTTGAGTGGATTCACAAGGGCAACCTTCCTCATTGGGTCCACGTGCAGCTGTTTTCTTATCGGCACAGCAGCCGTACCTAGAATATCCACATTCACAGCCCTGGCCATTTGGTCCATTTGCAGGTTGAATATTATCAGGACAGCATCCGTAGGCCGAATTGAGACAGCAACCCTCGCCTTGCGAACCATGAGCTGGTGTCTGATTGTCTGGACAGCAGCCAAATGGTTCAGATGTGCAAGCTGCACAGCCTTGTCCGTTTGGTCCAATGGCTGAAGTTCGTCCATCTGGGCAGCATCCATGCTGAGATGCTTCACAAGCCTGGCGCTGTTCTGAACCGGGGCAACCAGCAAAGTCGGGACCTTTAGCAGCAGTCTTTCCATCAGGACAGCAGTAGAATTCGGTAAACGAACATGATGTGACAGCAGTGTTCTCCTCTGTAGAACGTGTGACATCACCAGAGCCCTCAATATCTGTGCTAGACAGTGTTGTTGATTCTTCTGTAGTAGTTGGTGGCAGTGTTGTTGGCTCGGGGCATCCCTCATTATCTTCACCCTCAGCTGCGGTGTATTTGTCGGGACAACAGCCAAAGAGTGTCTCTGCACATTCCGATTTTGGACAGCCCTTGTTCTTCTTACCTTCAGCTGGGGAAACTCCATCTGAGCAGCATCCGAATTCAGTTTCAGCACAAGTTTTTGCAATGGGACAACCTTTATCAAATGGTCCCTTCGCAATTGATTTACCATCAGGACAGCAACCAAACTCAGTCTTGGAACAACTCTTCTTCTTGGCCTTACATTTGCGAAGCTTTTCATTTGTAGGTGTAAGTGTTGTCTCCCAAGTATGTTGCGTGCTAGATTCGCTGTCAGTACTGCTCCAGATGTCTTTGGTGGTATCATCTTCAGTTGAAAGTGAACTATCTGTTGAAACACTTGAGCCTTCTGTAGTTGAATCGGTAGTTCCACCACTTTCGGTTGTTGCGGTAGAGTCTGAACTATCAACTGTTGATGAAGAAGCATCAGTCGATGAAGATTCGGTCGATTCTGTAGTATCTGGTGACCCAGTAGTCGAAGTGACATCGGTAGAACTAGAAACTGAGCTGTCGGTGGAGCTAGAGCTATCACTTGAAGTGCTACCTTCAGTCGTGCTTGAAGCCTCTGCAGTACTTTCTGTTGAAATAGAACTCTCGTCATTCGTAGAGCCTGTAGAATCCGATGTTTCCGAAGTATCAATTGAAACATCCGTTGAACTATCAGTCGATCCGTCAGTGGAACCATCAGTAGATTTGTCAGTTGAACTGTCTGTTGAACCACTTGAACCATCTGTTGAGCTGTCATTTGAACTGGTACTACCGTCACTTGCTGTTGATCCTTCGCTAGAGCTAACATCAGTGCTACTTGTTGATCCGGAGCTTGAATCATCTGTAGATTTAGTTGCATCAGAAGTCGCTCCGGATTCTGTAGTTCCGTCACTCTCCGATGATAGCGACGATTTGTCCGTTGAGGAGTCAGTGCTTGATGATGCGTCTGTACTTGTCGAATCGGTCGATTCTGTTGAAAGTTCAACTGTACTTTCGGTTGATGATGAGCTAGTCGAGTCTGTGGATACAGATTCAGTTGATTCTGTCGATTCTGTTGAGACAGATGATTCTGTCGATTCTGTTGAGACAGATGATTCTGTCGATTCTGTTGAGACAGATGATTCTGTCGATGAGCTTGAGTCAGTGGATGATGAAATAGTTGAGTCAGATGAAGAGCTGGAATCAGTGGATCCGGTTGAAGCTGAAGCATCTGTTGAACTGTCTGTGGAGGCGGATGCATCAGTTGAGCTTGAATCGTCTGTAGAGGCAGAGGTATCAACAGAACCTGAAACATCTGTTGAGCTTGAAGCATCCGTTGAGCTTGAAGAATCTGTTGAGCTAGAGGAATCTGTTGAGCTGGAATCATCAGTTGAACTTGAAGCATCTGTAGAACTAGAAACTTCTGTTGAAACTGTAATATCTGATGAGCCGGACACTTCTGTTGAACCTGAAACATCTGTTGAGCCTGAGGCGTCAGTTGAAGAAGAGGACTCTGTTGAGCCAGAAACATCTGTTGATCCTGATACATCTGTTGATCCTGATACATCTGTTGATCCTGATACATCTGTTGATTCTGAGCTTGATTCATCTGTTGATCCGGATACATCCGTTGATTCTGTTGTATCACTTGAAGTTGATGCACTGATATCAGTAGAAGATACATCTGTTGACTCGGATGCATCAGTCGATGACTCTGAAGTAGAGTCTCCACTGCCTTCAGTTGAAAAGCCACTATCTGAAGTGGATTCATCGCCGGATCCTTCAAGAGTACTACCCGTTGAAGCAGAGGAATCTCCTGAAGCAGTATATGTACTGTCACTGAACATTAAATCGTCCGTTATCATTGATGACATATTTGTTGATTCATCTAAGTCAACGGACTCAGTGACCATTGATTGATCATCAGTTACATCACTTGTAATTAACTCAAATTCATCATCGTCGCATTCATCTTCATCGTCTTCAATTGGTTTATCAGTACTTGTTAGGGGAAGAACTTGATCCTTAGTACATGGGTGGGTATTGCATTTTTCTTCTTGTGAGAGTAATTTAGATTCGTCACAATTGGATGACTTGGTACCATTGGCTAAACACAAAACTTCACGAGTTCTTTGACCACCACCACAAGTTTTGCTGCACTGGTCGAAGGGCCCTGCGAACCATTCACCAGGACATTCTTTCTCCTTGCCTTCACAATCCTGCTCCGACTCAGGCTTAGTAGCTGCATCACACTTTGATGCGTCCGCTGTTTTAATACCCTTTCCATCAAATACTCCGCAAAGAACTATTCGACTTTGAACTCCTTTTCCACAAGGTGTTGAGCATTTGCTCCAATCTGAAGAAAACCATTGAGCTTGACACTTTGATGAACTACAAGGTTTAGATAAGGCAGGTGCCTCTCCTCCGCAAAATTTTTCAGGATAGACCTTTCCATCTTTAGAGCCACAAATGGCAGTACGAGTTTCGGTTTTCTGTCCACACGCATCACACTGCAAAGCAAATGTTATAATTTTGAAAGTCTAAAGTTGTAAATGTACATACGCCACTCCACTGTGATATGATCCAATCGACACCCTCACAAGGAGCCAACATACAAGTTCTTTCTTCTTCTGGCTTATCCTCAACACAATCCTCATCAGGAAGCACACGTTTACGACCATTCTCCTTAATAAAACATGTAACCTTACGGGTTTCTTTACCCTCCCCGCAGAGTTTGTCACATGGTTTCCATGGGCCTAAGTGATATTTCGGACAGTTCTTGACATCACGATTGCATTCTTGCGCTGTAGCTGGTTTGTTTCCTACTTCTTTAAGGCAGACTGAGTCATCTTCAGCCGTATGTGTACTACAACAGGCGACATTGTTACCTTTCTGCACTTCAAAAAACATATATGAAACTTACCCATCAGCAGAGATACGTTCACAAGTCACAGTTCGGTTTTGGAAACCGTCCGATCCACATCCCTTTGAGCATTTCGACCATTCACCTTCCACCCAATGTGGAGCACATGGTTCGGTACCGCAAGCCTGTGTTTCTTCGGGTTTTGAATGCGCATCGCAGAGAGCCACATCAACCTCTTGTAGATTAATGCGATTGTTGCAAGTTACTTGGCGAGATTGACTTCCTCCACCACAGGATGCGCTGCAAGGTCCAAACTCGCGATGAGTCCACGTATGCGCATCTGGCTGGCTATGGCTAAGCGATTCCGGAATACTGTACTCGTAGTCAACGCTGACGTTCTTGTCTTGCACCAACATGACGATGTAGATGTTCTCAGAAATAGGACCACTGCAGGTCAGCTGATCGGGAGCAGCAAATCCCATGGGCTTTCGCTGATAGGTCCACCAGCAACTAGCATAGAACATGGGACGCGGGAAATCAATACGCCAGTTTCCGTTAAGGTAATAGTGTCCCGTCTGATTACGACAAGCCAGATAGTTGTTGGATGGTGTAGATTCTTGAATGCGAATGTTCGTGGCTCCTTGAGGAATGAGCAAGAGATCATTGTAACCAGCAGCCAGATCACTAGAGGCGTAAGTGTTTTGTATGGTCTTGCAGGTGCTTCCATCTCCGCCACATTTACGGCACTTATCCTCCTTGGCATCGCTGCCCAGCATCATATCACAGCCCACTGGCATACACTGACCATTCACGCAGACATCCAAATCCTTATCGTTACAACGAGTGCCATCCACCACCTTCTCCTTCTGGCGATAGTAGAAACGCTCACCTTTTGGCATGCAGTTCAGCTCGCAGGGATTGGCCGCATTAGTGTATGGCACCCATTCGTAGATGACACCGTCGAATTTAGTATCATCAAAGCGCGAGCACTGCAGAGATCTGAAGTCAGGCTCCTCCTCGGGACAGTCCTGGGTGTTACAAGAATAGTAACGACGATTGCCACCAGTGCAGGCATAGCTGAAGGTGGTTTAAAATAAAAGATGAACAGGGAATACATAAGAGATTCATATGTACAGAACGCAACTTACTCTCTGCGGCGACATTCGCGTGTCTGATAGGATACACCGCCTCCACAGGTGCGCGAGCATTCCGAAGGGGAGCTCCAGTCTGTCCACTCGTTAGGATCGTCACCCTCTCCCCCGGGCGTTACGTAGCTGGCGGGTAAATACAAATTCGCGCCATATTGTCTTTTTGCGCGTAGTCCAGGCTTTGGAAGAAGCAGAACTCTATTCGAATCTCTTTTTTGGAAAATTATAGCTATGATACTTACGAATCTACTTTGTGAGTTGTGTATGCCAATGAGGAGAATGAATGCTACCAAGGCAGTTGAGCTGAAAGTGTAAGCAATATGGAAAACAATTTAATTAAATGTTAAGCAAGCCTCGACTCGACTCGCCTCTCCCACAACTCTCACAATTCACACGCCCATTCATTAAAAGCATGAGGCACAACGTCACGTGTTGACTTGTTGCAAATATTTGTTGACTTTGCCGTATGCTTGGCCGGCCACACAGACTCATTAAAACTCCAAGTGGCCGCTGAGTGGCAACTAGTTGGATGATGACGGGGGGAGGGAGTCAGTCACTTGTCAACGACTTTCTCGAAAAAGGGGCATGCCGCATCCAGCTGAAGGTGTACAAATAAACTTTTCTAGGGCTTCATGAACTTGTTTTATGTGTTTTTGTTGCTTTTCTTCAAGCTGCGGTCAAAGCAAACAAACATTGAACTTGTTTTTGCAACATGGGGAGCAGAAGGCGCGCGCTAAGCCGAAGTTGGTCAAGTCAAAATTTTTGCAATTCCTTGGGTAAGTAAGAAATTTTTATTGTGCGCCGCCGCGTTGGCCATAAATATGCAATGCCACATAAACAAGACATAATTTAGCAGCGCTTCCTGCCGATTTGCCAAAAATAAGAGCAAATCGCATAAGAAGACAGCGAATAAGAAGAACAGGCAAATAATAAGTACCCGCCAGCAGAGAGAATATATGATTATGCCGCAGACAATTCGACGCCGCAGTCACAGTCCCAGTCATAGCTATAGTGCCAGGCAGCACAGTCACAGCCGCAGTCTCAACTAGGGCCGAGGACAAGTTGCGTGAATATGTCAAAAGCGTTCAATGTTGCAGGCAATACCAAAACCCCTAAACCCCCCTACCCCCTTGGACCCCTCATCATCGTGGAGGCACTGCTCATTGTTGGTGGTTTGCCAATTTAATTTTTGACGCTGCGTGCAAGGAGCCTGCGTTTTGTTACACTTGGACGCCTCCGACTGCCACTAGGAGAGCTGTCTGCTCCCGACTCCGTGCAGGTCTGACTGCAGGGCACAGCAGGCGTGCTGCTTTTGACGGGGCCAGGGGGCGAGGGCACGGTGGCAAACGAGGCACACGCCAAGTGTGGCCATAATTTTTATGCTTCTGTGTTGGCATTTTAATACAATTTGAGCGCATTTCCCTTTTGAAACCAATGCCAGGACACCTATTGCTTTGGCAAGTGCGCCATGACAACGCCAGAAGAACACCGACAACAACAAAAACAACAACAATAACAACAATAACATCTACGTCAAGGCACACATTTCACAGTCCATTGAGCCGGGGCTGCCTTGAGCTCAAGACGGCGTCGCTCAGACGCCTTCTTGGCCATTGCGTCACGCCGAAGCCCAAACTGTACGGACCAGAAGTCGAAATTTTGATACCGCCCCTATTAATTGGGCAGTTGAGCAAAATATGCTGAGGCTGCAGACCAGACACAGACCAAACCAAAACCAGTTCGTAATTTCATTTTTATGTGGTTCCTATGCTTATTTTCCCTTTGGGCTGAAGCTAAAGCTGATTACGCAAAATTTGTACCCCGTGAAATACGCGCAAACTAAAACGATCATAAATACCACAAATAATTACACATGTTCTCTTCTGCTGGCTGTTGCCACATGTGGCGGATGCCACGTGACACAAGCATAAACAGTTTGTCGCAATCCCGTCAATTTAGGCACCACACCCAACCACTGATTCCACAAGATTGTCAAAATAAACAAATGTCGAGGAAATCATTACAACAGTACACCAGATTTCATTGAGCCCTCCGGCTTGTCGTTTATTAAGTATATTTATTTACTCTGACTCGATTCGAATTTGTAATGCCATATATTAGCCTTTGGTTTATCGTCTTCAATTTGGGGCAGCCCAATGCACTAATGGCCAAGATCAAGGCAGCATAGCTTTCCAAAACGCCTTCGCCTTTGTTCAATTAACAGGCGAGAAGAAAGGATTGCATTTAAACAATCAAAACAATGGACCGCATTGTTTGCTCAAGCTGCTTAAGTCTGGGCAGACAATGGGAAATGTGAACTGATTGGGAAACAGGTACTAGACCGGAAAGTTTTGCAGTTTCTGAATACAGAAAATTTACTCGCTTGTTACATGTCTCATAATGCACACTCGACTGGAGTGTTCTAAGTGGTCAAATGATTGTATGTATGATAATAGTATATTAGCTTTGTTCCTTACAACTCATAAATTCCAAATATTGTCTCCTAACTACAAAAAAAATACGAGAAATTTTAAATAAAGCAATCAATAACAAATTCCAGAATGTTTATAGAAATACCTCAGGATAACGACGACTAACTAGTACAGCACTTCCAATTTTAGACTTATTAGATTTATTTCCAAAATAATATCAAATTCTCTAGGGCAATTTAAAATCCCTTTCGAATATATCTTCTTTCTTTGCTCTTCATTAAATGAATCGTTCGACAACTTTGTCAGTGTCAATAGCCCTTATAGAGTCGGGGATATTGGAATGCATTTCCATTTTTTAAAGGGGGCGTTGTTTGTACAAGTTCACTTCAGATGCAATTAGATGTGCTCATATGTGTTACCAAATCACTGGCAAGTGGCAACAAGTGCATTTGGTGAACTAAAATGTTGCAATGGCAATCATAAATAACACATCGGCTAATGAGGCGCAACAACAAAAACAACAGCACTTAGACTACAAGTGAGTGCACTTAGCCGTCAAGCTCAAGACCAACAACAACATCAACAACAACAACAAATTACACACACTTGGTGGGTTCTATGCTAAACAAAAGTCCAAAAACTAACAAGAATAAGTATGTGGCAAGTGGAAACGAATCTAAACAAGAAAACATTTGGCAGCCGGGCAAAAATCAATTTGAACATTGAACATTTTTGTTGCTCAGGTGGCATACGCACACCTGAGGCAGCCAAGCGAGCGTCTGATTTGTTTATGTTGAGCCATGACTCATGCCGGCGAGGTCGTGGCAACCAAACGCCCCCACTTAAGAGGGGGCAGAGTTTCCCATGCCACTTGATTAACCCAAAGAGATCGGATGAGCGAGGGAGGGGGCGCAGGCAATGCGCGTTCTATTTAAAAGTACAAGAATTTCACTGAAAGTGCAGCATGCAACATTTGTGCGTATGCAGGCAGATGCCACAGTCGCTGCAGCAGAAGCAGCAGCTAAGCCTCCACTCCCGGGGCCTTTGATGAAGATGGAATGCCAATACCCCAACCCGCCACCTCTTGCCCCTGCCCCTGCAACTCTCACGCAGTCGCTGCATTGCCCCACCAATGCCAGCTGCAATCATTTGACTTCTGTTGCCCCGCGGCTGATTGTAAAAAATGCTGGGGCATCTTTTTATTTGCTACAATGGAATTGCAACTGATTTCATTGCAACAAATTGAAATGCATTTAAAGCGGCAGTTGCAGTTAGGCCATGCCACAAAGTGTTGCCTTGCTGCACAGTGTTTGCTAATCGCACTCATTAAGAGCGTGGAGCGAAAGAGTGTACTTTAGGCAGGCTGCAATTATGTGCAGCCTCAGACTTGGCCTCATTAGTTGAAGGGATATACATACACCTTGCCATCTCAGATGTTGCACGCACACACTTACACTTACAGCTAGCTATATGTGTACAAATACAATTACATAGTCATACAATTATCGCAAGACAAACACAGACTAATGCGAAACGCCAAATTGTGGCTGAGGTGTGGCCAGGCAAATGTTGCTGTTGCTGAGGATGTCTCTATCTGAGCTTGGCTTTCTTCTGCACTCTCTCTCTTCGCCATCTCTCCACCACCAGTGCTGCCAATTCCGCTTTTTTGCCGACAAATCTGGATGTTTGCTTTTTTTGGGTTTTTTCATAAATTTTACAAAATGTACACAAAATTATATATTATATATTATTAATCTATCATTATGTGTATCTATATTTGGCCATAACACCTATAATTTAAAACCCACTATCATTTTCATTGGGAATATGTATAAATTACCTATTTATTTGATTGGTATTCTATGTTTTTAATTTCATTAAACAATTAAATATTATTGGCAAATTTTTATTTGCAAACTTAAAACAATTTATACTCTTACACAATTTTCTATAGAAAATTAATTTAATTTTTCGTTTACTTTGTCAAATTAAAACTCAGATAAAATATATAATTTTAAGTTTTTTTCCGTGTTCTTCCCGTAAAAAAAACAGCTATTTTTCTTGAAGAAAATTGGCAACACTGCTAACCACTCACTCCCTCTCTCAGCTGCTGCCAATGAGGATGCTGCTGATGCTGCTGGCACAGACGTCGCGTCGACATTTGTTGCAACGGATGTAAATGTTTGCATTGTTGAAATTTTAATTGCATTTACATAAAGCACAACACACACACACACACACACACGCACGCACACACACACACACAATGTCAGCTGAGCTGAGCTCATTTGGCTCGGCTTTGACTGGCTGCCATTTTGTCTGGCAGGAGAACGCTTGCCGTGCTCAGAGCCCTGCAATTATCAATTTCAAATTTAATTAAACCTAATTGAGTAGTGAAAATAATAAACATTATAACACGCACAGCCGACGTTCTCTATGCCTCTCCAGCTGTGTTTACGTCTCAGCATTATGTAATAGACAAGGCTTGCCTGTAGGTGTATACTGCAGCTCTCTCTCTCTCTCTCCCTCTCTCTCTCACTCTCTCTCTTTCTCTCTCTCTTTCTCTCTCTCTCTTTCTCTAGCTCTCTCTCTGTCTCGGTGTGTGCCACCAACAGAGCTGCAGCTTTAACAACTCCAACTGCAGTCGAACGCTATCAGCAAAAGCAGACCCTGTAGTTTCGCTTTCATCAGCAGACACAGAAACATTGAGGAGATTTGAAAATAGATAGATAATCATTCAATTTTAGTTGACTTGAGGAATATAAAAAAAAATTAAAAATATCGTATGATAATAATTTCTGTTTTAAAATGAAACTCGAACTCGTTACAGAATCCAGAATCCCTTAAAAAATCATGAAAAATAATAAACCGAGCCTATAAAATGTCCCAAATTTAAATATATCTTTATTATATCAAAAATTTTATTATATTAACATTTCGATATTATTATTAAACCCAGCTTCAAATCCATCTTAGCTCTCTGCTCGACGCTCGACAATTCTAAATCTCAGCAATTTGAGACGACTTTATAGGAATCTGTTCACTGTCCACCATTTGTTGTTCAAACATTTGATTTCTTAAATTAATTGAGTGATTCAATGATATTTATTGGACTATATTGAACTTATTTACGATATATTTTCGTATTTGCCAAGGACAGATATAAAATATGCAACCTAAATAACTAATTTGCCTTCATCACTCACAGTTTGTAAGGTTTAGACAGACATTTTTCTCAACTGCACAAACTTGACAGAACCTTCTGCACTTTTTGAAAGTACAGGGTATAACTTCAGCCACAACAACAGCAACAACGAAGTTTGCATAAATGCCTAATGAAATATTTGTCACGCGTTTAAACCAATGAGCAAAGCAAATGAGCAAACAGAATGCACAGTTAAGCAGAGCCAAAGATGCGCAGACAGAGAGTGAAAAGAGGCAGAGGGAGGGGCGTGGCATTTCGCTCAAGTGCGAACACTGTGCAACAACTTACTGACCCATAAATTTCACTGACTGACAGCAAAGTGATTGCCTGGCGTTGCCAATAATATTAGCAACAACAAGAGCAATAACAACAAAAACAACAACAACAACAACGTCAACAACTGCAACAACAACAACGACAACAACTGCAACATCATCAACTGCAAACACTTGTAAACAAAATGTTATGGCAAATGTTGCATCGACTCGCAGCAACCACTTGAAGTGCCATGCTCGCAACATGCACTGCATAGCTAATTAGAGGCATCATAATGCCACATCGTCGCCTTCATCTGCATCTTCAACTTCCCCCCACCACACCTAAATTCCCCTCCACCAGCCTCCGTTCTCCGTTCTCCCTTGCCACTCCACACACGAACGGACGAGACACAAACATTGGCAATTTTCTATTTGCCCAGCTCATTTGGTACAAGATTGCAACAAGCTTGCAGCTCGAGTGCCTTAAGTTGTACAATTTGAATACGAGTACGGGTACTCATACTACTTTGTGTACTCATAACTAATAGTAAACAAAAAACCCCCCTCCGAAAAAGGAAAACAAATCATAAACTTTGGCTGCTTGAACTTTGCACTGGGGTAAGCAAATTGTGTTGCGGTTTATCGAGTCCCTAAGTAAATAAACAAAACTCATACTTATACTCATACTCATATTCACACTCATACTCATACTCAGACTGTGATCCGAAAATAGCCCCACAGGATGCTGCCTGTAGCCGTGGCCATATTTCAGCACATAATTAGCCAAAGCATTTTTATAGATCCATAGACCAAATAAATTAGCTACTCAGCATTAATAAAACCTACGCCACATAGATGTTAACAAAATATGTGCAGAATTTAGCTCATTTTTCGCGTTCCTCTATTTTGAATAGTCTCTGAGAGAGATACCTTCATGTCGGTAAACCAAGTGTTGCCTGAATACATCTGCCATCAAGCAATCTCCATAAAACTATTTGTAATGATACATGGGAACTATGCTTACAATAACAAACAAACTGCAGACATTCAAAATAATTACAACTCACACCAAGAACAATTTGGCTAGAAATTGCCAGCGTATGGCAAAGATTTTGCTTTAGAATAATGAATTAGTCATAATTTATTTGAGATATTCATAAACATTTCGAGGGAAGGTAAAATCCATAAGCTTTTGGGCCATATTTATCTTAAACTATACACTGAAACAATTTAATATATGATGTATAGAGTAAAATAAGGTTATTTTGAATGCATCATTGATTTAGAAGAGAAATTAAGAACACTTGAGAAAAGTCTTTACAAATTTAATCAAAAAAGCTAAGGGTTGTATTAAAACGCACAAAAACACAAATTTAACCCATTAATATACTCTGTTTTTTATAGCATTTGTCAGTCTAAAACATTTTGTATTCATTGAAAAATAAATATAGGTTTATTTGGTGAACAAAAACAAGCAGATTTTGGATTGAAAATTTGGCTTTTAAGTCATATTTCATTTTAGTCGTAGGTGATTATTACGGCAAATTTATTTGTCCTGAAAATTCATAATAAATGCAGACAACTAAGATACAATTATTTAATGATCCTGATCAAACAAAAGTATTCCTCGCAAATTGAGCTAACAGATCTTCCTCTAGTTCTACTTCAATCTCCAGTTAACCATACGCATAGAACCTTGTTGCATAGTTTATATTGAATATCCATGGCATTCTCATGCTTTGTTTATATGTAGTTAGAATTAAGAAATCAATTGCTTGCAAATGAAATGTTGGCAAACGCCAAGTGCGCCATATATTTGCGCTAAATAACCGAAAACTGACAGCGAAAAAGGAGAGCAGACATTGATTTATTACGCAATTATCAATGCGAATTGTTATGTTTAGCATTGAAATGCTGATTAACTGATGGCGCTGTTGCCAGGTGGCTCAATGAAGTCATTGATGAGAAAGTATCTGCAAGATACTTCTGAGTTGAATGGCGCGTAGCGATCAACAAGCTGCAGCATTTGCAAATTCCCGTAAACCTGCCGCCTCCTGACACTGCTCGCAGTTAACTTCAGTTGCTTTACTCCTGTTCTGTCAATCGGAATGTGAGTCACGTCTGAGGCAACACCAACAACATGCAACAAATCGCCTCGTCTTTAGCCGGCAGTCAAAACATTTTTATGGTTTTCTGCACCGTCTGCTGTCTGTTTCACTTGTTGCTGCTGCTGCGATTGTTGCTGTTGCTGGCAGCAGAGCTTTTTAGGCACATTTTACTGCTGCTGCTGTTGTTGCATGCGCTGTTGCCAAATCCGCTTTTTTCCCGTCAAATCGGGCTGCCTTTGCCACAATAATTATGAAACTGTGGTCTGCGGGAATTCTGGCTTTTTTCAAACATAATTAAACTCTTTGTGAAATTTTTCTTGTACTCTAAAATATCCTGCAGAGCATAAAAACAGACAATTATCTTCCGGTTTCGTTTTCCACCTTTATTTTATCAAAAAAGTCAGAAAAAAATATATCTGCAAAAGTTCAGTGCCATCTACGATTAGGAAACCTGCTCACGCAAAAAAATATCTTCAATGTATTAAAGAAAATTTGGTGAAAAACTTGCGGGATTTATGGGATTGTGATCTAGTTGTTAAGCTTTATTAGCTAACTTTTTAGCTGTATCTATGTAGGGTATATACCCTTCCCGGCAAAAACGACCTTTTTTTCAATAAAAAACTGGCAACACTGGCTGCATGTGACGCAGCTCATTGTGCCCCTGCTCCCTGCCCCTTGAGTCCCGTTGCGGCCCTGTGTCAGCCGTTTGCCTTTGCAGAAATTTTGGATATTTTTGCCGTCATGCGATGTGTTTTCTTTTTGTTCATTTTTTGAGGTTTTGTTTTTGCTGCGGCTTGTTGCGGCCTCTGCAATTTTGCGACGGCATATTTAGTGTGTGTGTTTTGTTTTTGGGGGCATCCTTTTTATCTTCCGCGTTGCAGCGTGCGTCGACCTCTTGCTGCCCCAGCCACGCCCCGCTCCGCCCCGCGGTCGACGACTATCGATTTAATTATGCGCACATGTATACAAATCATTGTGTCTGTATACCGTATTCTGGCAAAAAAATATTAACATATTTGCAACAGTGCCACAGTGCCACATGAGGCATTTGATTTAACGCTAGGCTATGGCATAATTAAACGCGGCGACGTCGGCGGCCTTTGTTAATTAAGCGTAATGCATAAAGTCATGGGAACAAGAACTCAGCTCGGTTTATGTTCATTAACTGCCACCAAGGGGGGGCCACATGTTGCAAATGCAGCGTGCAACGTGCAGCTGGGCCGCCATGAACTTGCAACTTGTAATTGAGCCATGCAAGGATCCACAAGTCCAAGTCTTTGTTTGCCTCTGCTACTCATTTGCTACTCATTTGCCGCATCATTCGATATTCGCATTAATTTCCCATTTCCATTTCCACTTAGTCCCCCTCCCCCCCCTCTCACTCTCCACCTCCGCCTCCACCAACACAGCTGCATGCTTGCTCCACATCATATTTCAGGCACATTTCCGGCGTGGTTTTCGCACCAAGACAGCGCCCCAGTGGGGCAGCAGCATCTACTTACTTACCACATTAGATCAGCATTTATTTAAACAATTTATTTATAGTGCCTAAGTCTCCATTATGCAATCGGAGTGTTTATGTTTGCCTCCGCGTGCATGAATTTGCCGGTTCCGAGCAACATTGAGAACGTGTATCATTTTCATAGCACCGATTTGAGGAATTTTATTGTTTATACTTAGTTAAACGCACACTTAATAAACAATTTAGGCAACACCATGCAGACCGTGCAGTTCGAAATTTAGTAGTTTTCATTGGAAAATTATAGTCAAAACATAACCAAACAATCGCTCCAAACAGCAGTCGATGGTACTTAGGTAAGCTTTTATTTTTGGCCCGATTATTAACTTAATTCTTTGGACTTAACTATATTTATTATTGAATGACTTTCTTCTATCAACTTTGTTTTATTTCAGGTCTGATAGCTCCCTGAATTTATTAACCTTGTATCCTTGAAATGGATAACAAGCAGAAGGAGGTGTGCCAGACCCCCTAAATTATATACATACCATATATATAAATATATATATTTTTTTGATCTGACCGTAAATATTGAAATGATGCTGTTGCGCTTCATAGATTTTGTAAATATTTTGAAATTATAATTAAAATATAGGATACATGTTATTCTACAGTCAAATGCGTCCGACTGATCGGTTCTCTACTTACTGGTTTAGAATTATCAATATACATATATGAAACTTTTAATTTACTGGTTTGCGATTATCCATATATATATAGTATATGAAACTTTTAATTTGATTGACTGACTGAATTTCTATGAAGCTTTTATTACTGGATTAATTATCAACTTAATTTGATGGACTTTTCCTTATTCATAAAAAATATAAAACGGATTATCCTGTATCAGGATTCCTGACTGACTGCTGTTAAAAGCTAGTATCTTTATACAATACTAATTACTTGGTTTTTAGTGCTTTACAACACTGCTCTTGAGCGCAAAGCGATCTGCAACTGAGTCAAGTTCAAAGACGTCACGAGCCACAAAACTCAGCTTTTTGTGTGTAATAACAATAACTTACTTGCCCACTTAATGGCCACGAAGATAAAGACAAATACAAATACGCTCGCACACTAACAACTGCTCTAAAATGTTTAGTTTGTGCCATTAAACTGGGCTGAGGCTTAATTGCTTTCGGACTGTCTATTGACCTGGCTTCAGCTGATGTTGGCGACAGACGCCAGCATTCGACCAGCTTCATAGGCAAGATCATTTACCTACACAGCGAAAACTATATGAACTCGTTGAAAAATAGATATAAGGCTGAAGAATTCCAGATGTTTGGCATATGCAGAGATATTCGTATTCTCAATAGACTTGCAGTTCTAGGTGAAACTAAATTAAGTCATAATTGATAAGCTCTTTGATATCGATGGAATGAAAATGTGCAAAGCTGATGAAGAATAATTCTAAATTTTCTAAATCTTTTTGCTGTTTTGTTTTTAGGAATATGTATAAGAATTATAGCAAATCGTGCGTCGTCTGTCGCCTTATGTTGGCTATAATCTGACGCAATTCCGTAGAACACAGCTATAGCCCAAGAAATCAGCAGTTTTTTGCTGCCGCTGTTTTTGACAACGCACAGAATTTTCCTTGTCAAGTGGCAGAGGCAGCGATTTTCGCGAAAAACTTTAAATTTGTTTGATGAGCAGAGCTGAGCCAAACACTGGCAGTGGGAACAGTTGAGTCTGACACCGTATGACGCGCCGTCTGACGGCGTCTGGCATTGCGAACAAGTTTCTTGTGTTTTTTATGTCTTTAGTTTATGACTTTTTGTCCAAAAATATATATAGCTAGGTATGTGCTGTGGTCAGCTATATGGCAACGCTTCAGATTCTACCAGAGATACTGTCCAGGTCTTGGCTTGTTGCGTGCGAGCTTCATCAAGATCTATCAACGCCAGTTGAGCATCAACTTTGAACTCAACGTGCCTCGGCTGCCTGTTTCACTTCATTTCCAAGTTTTTCCTTTTTTCTTCTCTTTTTTTTGGGTTTTTGGGAACACTTCAAAGCGCACGCACTTCACCTACGCTGGGCACACAATTTGGAGGCAACTCTTGGGCATAAATATTTACATTTCAATACGAAAATTTTGATTTGATTTTGGTGTTCGCACACATAGTATTTCCAAAGCCAACAAAAGCTAAAACAAAACGGCTGTCGATGCAGGTAAATCGAATTGATTTTTAGCCGGAAATTTCAGTTGGGGCATAAATGTGGCACAACCGACTTTGATGCCTCATTGATGAAACAAACTATAAGTCATATTTTCACAAATAAAATTAAATTAATAAGCGCTCTTCCTGTGTTTGTGTATCCTTGGCAACAACCGCCTGAGATTTGCGCTATAATTAAAGAGCGAATTTATCTGTTTTTTGGCTTGGCAGCATTTTCCCGGAATACATTACGCATTAAGTGTGCGCCATAAAGTAATTCCCCCAAAAAGCAGACATTTGACAAAGCTATATATATAGAGATAGACTTGATTTTGCTGAACTAATTGTCAACGGTCTGCAAGTGACAGCAATCACGTTGAAAGGATGCTTTGAAATCCGTTGGCAAAATGTTGCAATTTTCATTAACAAACTTCAATTAAGTGGGCAATGTAATTTGGCATGCAAACAAAATGTTGGCCAGGATAATAGCAAACGCGCAGCGGGGGAGGCAGCAGAGGCGGCAGAGGCGCCTGTTGCGCACCCAGCACGTACAGAGAACACACACACAAGTCACACACACAAGTCACACACACACACACACACAAACACAGGCACACTCATGTGAGCAGGACAGCCGGCGGATGCAGCGAGTGTGTGCCAGGCAGGAGCCGAGTCAAGTGTTTGCACATGTAGTTCAAATGAAATTAAAATTCGCATTGACACTGTAATTTGTGGGCAGCACAAAAGGAATCAATTTCATGCCAAACACCAGCACATTCCACTGTGGCACTACACTGAGCGAAATCTAGAATTTCCGGAATCAGAAGTTCTTCAATGAGACAGCAAACTCGTGATTCAGGAATGAAATTCTTAAGCTTAAAGCGCGTTCTTTCAATTCTTTTTTCTATTTTCGTGAACTTTTAGGATTATAATAATTTACTCAATTTAAGCTCGATTTTTGCCCTTATTAAACTGAATCCTTTTAAGATTCTATTTCGATATCTACTTGAATTCTAGAACATATTCTTTTTTATTTTTCTGAGTGTAACTGTATCTGCGACAATTGTATCTGTGAAGCAACATATTTGTCAGATGCTTACCACAACCGCCTCGATAAATCCATTTCGCCGCTGATTTTGTATTAATCGACAGCGTTTGTCTGGGTTGGATGCTTGTACTTGAATTTGTGGCACAATCAATAAATAAAAAGTTTGCTTGCGGCCACTTGAAATGGCAATGGCAAGGGAAATCCAAATGGAAATGTTTCGCTCTCACTTGAGTTTGTTTTTTTTTTCTATTTTTGCTTGCTGTTAATTCATTTATTCACACTTATTCACTTGAGCACAATTTCTGTTTTGCACTTTGCGCTTGCGCATGGCCCACACAAAGGACACTTGCAACAATCTGCGTTATCCTCGCTCACGGTCCACAGTCCACAGTCCACGATCACGATCCACATGCAGCACACACCCGCAGGGTTAGAGCGCACGCCAGCAACTGAACGACACACGAATCGCGATCGCTCTAATTCTGCTGCTGCAACACCAAACTCTGCGCCGCCGTCGACTGCGCTGCCGACGTCCACGCAGCAGCAAGCAGCACTAGCGATAGCGCCACGATCAGCTTCCGTTGTACTATATAGTCTGCTTGTGTGTGTGAGTGTGTGTGTGTGTATGTGGGGGCTAATCAGTGCTCAAACGGCATCCAAAAGGCTTTGAGTGTTTCGAGTGTTTCTGAATCAAATGAATCGAATGCAGGGTACCCAAACCCCCGATCGATCGGCTTGCGTGAGATCCTTCTGCAACCGACCTCAGACAGACCCCACAAGACACTGGCTCCAATGCGTGCGTTGCCTTTGCCAATGGCTGCAACTGGTTCTCGCTCTCTCTCTCTCTTTCTCTCTCTCTCCATCTCTCCCTCTCCTTCTCCTTCTCTGCAACTTTGCAGATCAGCATGCTCTGCACGTGTAGCAGCGTCTTCTGCTGTATTGCTCAGTGATTTACTGCCTCGATCAGTGCTGGCAAATCCGCTTTTTTCGACAATTCTGGATATTTTTTAAAGCTTTAACCCTTTTTTCTGCATTTTCTTAAATTTTTACAAAGTTTTGGCATAAGAAACAATTATAGATATGCCGTCTTTGTTTTAATCGATATTTGTCCAAAACACTATTTACATCAAAATATTATCTGTTGCCTAAAATATTTTAAATATATATATTATAGGTATTTAAAAAAATATACAATGCCCAGCAGCAATGCTTTTTCTCACTTTTTTGTCTGTACCATGTTTAACGGCCGCACAAGGTAAAGCCTACAATATTGTTTTTTTAATAACTTCTGTGTTTTTTAACCGATTTCAATGTGCTTTTGGGGTTAGATAAATGTAATAGTTGAAATTACATATTCTAAATAACAACCTTCTACGTTGAGTTTTACGCTTGTTATACCGCTTAAAATTGGTTTTTTATTGATTAGAACGAAAAGGGGGCGTGGTATTCTATATTTAAAATACAATTAATCTGCGTACTATTTGTATCTATGTACATTTCAAAAATAACTGCTCTAGCTCTTCTAGTTTCCAAGATTTCTAAATATGAATTACGGGAAGTATAATTTTTTTTTTTTTTTTTTGTGAAAATAAAAAAATTTATTTACTTTATTTTATTTATTTATAATAACTTTGAAATGTATGAGATTGTGATTTCAATTGTTATTTGAAAGCATGGAAAATCTAGTATGCCGGATTTTACTATAGATTGATTCCCGTCAAAAACTGATTTTTTCTTTACATAAAAAATTCCAACACTGGCCCTGACTCTGTGATTGTTGTTGCAGTTGCAGTGAAGATCATTTCACGCCCCTAATGAGCTGTAAACCGAGGCGCAGGAACACATGTTGACGGCATTTGGTGATTGCTCCGAGCATCCTTTGCCGCATTCGAACTGCAATCCTTGTCATAATATACACACAGAGGGCGATTCGGCTTAATTGCTGGCAGCACATGTGCTTGTTTTTACTTTGATTTCCACAGACAAATATGGACGGACAGCCTCACATGATGTGCATTAGTGGCAGCCACTGTGGGATCATCATGTCTGGCAGTCTGGCGGTCTGGCAAATTCATTCAGCATTTTCACAGGCGACATTGCCAGCGCATATCGAATGTACCCCGACTATATCTGACTGTATCTGCCTATATCTATATCTGCTGCGTCTAATTGTACGCGTTCATTCATAAATTGTTTAGTCTCGTTTCAGTTTTTTGTTAACTCATCTGCCTGCTCAATATTTCCGCATTCCAGTCTCATTTTAATTTTTTAGTTTTGGTTTTCTGTTTTTTTTTTTTTTCGACTTCCTTGTGTTATCAAAGGCATTAAAATAGTTTTTTAATCTGCATCTGGCTTCCGTTGTAGCTTTTATTTTTGGAGCTCTATGGACATGAGTATAGCACATTATTTAGTTATCACAGAATACTTTTTAACCACAGACTAAAAGACTTTTTGCTTTGGCATGCTGCACACTGAAACCGAATCAAGTAATTAAACTATTTAGATATTATGCATAATTTTGGATCCCAATTCATTTAAAAATTGTTTTTAATTTCTGTCTACAATCAGAGTTGCAAGACTAAGAAATTTTGTTGGAAATTCACGTTTTATGAAAGTTTTTGGTTCGGAAATATAACGCTGGAATTTAGTATTGAACAAAAAATAATGAGAAAACCTTGCTAATTTTGGATACCAAAACATTAGTTAAGATTTTAAAAAGAAATAGAAAACATACAAACACAGCTCTAGCTCGTATAGTTGCTGAGACCTAGGTGTTGATACGGACGGACAGACAGACGGGCGGACGGACATGGCTATTTCGATTCGGCTTGTCGTGCTGATCAAGAATATATACTTTATGGGGCGTGGCACTCCTCCTTCTGGGTGTTACATACATTTTCTCTTCGCACTAAGTTAATAGACCCTTTTTACTTTTTTAAAGTAAAGGGTCTAAAAATTATTAGATTTTCAAAAATCAAATACTAGGCAGTTATTTAAGAGCTCTAAAGTTTCTGTTTATCAAAGGCGAATAAGAAAACTTCCTATATTCATTAATTGCATGACATTTAATGTGTGATATTGAAATATTTTTAAATTTTCAAGCTGTTGCACCACTGTAGATAGTTGAGTTGTATAAATTTTGCCATATAGAGTGCCTAAAAATACATTGTTTCCTTTATCAACGGCAGCTAGGGGAAAGTTGCGCGCTGTTAGCTAATAAGTATGCCGATCCAATGCAAAAAAAACAAAAGCGACGAGCAAAATTCAAGGCAAGCATTAAATAAACGCGATTAACTAGTGTATAATGTGGGATTTAAATAAGAGGCGCTCATTCATAAAGCTAGAACTAAGCGCTAATTGGCCACCCTCAACGGAAATTGTTTATCAGAAAACGCAAGAAGAAAATGCGACAGAGGAAGAGGCGGGGCGAAGGCGGAGGGGGCGGGGGAGGCGGAGGCTGAGCTGGCGATGTCTTGGTGTGCGTGAACTCCAATTAGCATTAGCATTGCTTTGACCCATTTAGTCGGCTTCCGTCATGGACTCATGCCTAGCCCGAAGGCAGCGCAGTCGCAGTCGGCGTCTCAGTCGGCGTCGGGGCTTATCGGGGGCAGTTCCGTTGCAGCGTTATCCTAAGCACGCCGGGCATGTGGGTGAAGGGTGGCCGTAGCCGCAGTAGTACTAAGATCAACAGGAAGTCGGATAGTTTGCTCGCTTCACATACAACTTTACATACATAATACACAACTTATAGATAATATATTTTTTATTGCGATAACAAAACATCAGCAGCGGCAGCAGCGGCAACAGTGGCAAGCTAGAAGCCGGGATCCCAATCCGTCTGCTGCGCCTCCATGTGCGTGGTGTAGCACTGCAGCACATCCCCTGCCTCCGGCAGCACCTTGACGTCCTTCAGCCGCAGGCCGCACTCCACGTCCTTCTTGATGGAGTCCACCTCGTTCTTCAGATGCCGCATGGACTCGAGGCTGCCGTCGTAGACGATCTCGCCGTTGCGCAGCAGCCGGAACCGCTGGCTCTTCTTGAGCACGCCCTTGGTGCAGCGACAGCCTGCCACAGGCACCTCCTTGCGCCCCTCGTTGATGAGAAAGCTCTGCAGCACGTTGGCCTCGCCCAGCTGCTCCTCCACCTCGACGGCGGGCAGTTGGCTGCTCAGCTGCTCCTTGAGATCGTCGATGAGGCGATAGATGACGTTGTAGCTCTTCACATTCACGTCCTTGGCCAGCTTGGGCTGTGGCATGTCCACGGAGAAGGCGTAGATGATGGCGTTGAAGGCCTTGGCCAGCTCCACGTCCCCCTCGCTGACGTTGCCCACGCCGTAGTGCACGATGTCCAGACGGCAGCGATCGTGGCTGTTGTAGGTCTCCAGCACATCCAGTATGGCCTCCACGGAGCCGTGCACATCGCCCTTGACGATGACGCTCACGCGTGGCATGCCCTCGTGCGCATCCACCTGCTTCACCCGCTGTCCCCCCCGCACTCGGAAGCGTCCGGCCAGGCGGCGTGCCTCACGCGCCGCGCGGTACTTGGCCTGATGCTCCTCCTCCTTCTTGCGTATCTCGTCGCTGCTGGACTCCACGCGCTCCAGCTGCGCCTGATGCTCCCGATGCTTCAGCACGGCGTGCGCTTTTTTCTGCGGTATAAAAATACAATTTTAGTTAGGTTTCATTATGATCTTCAGCGGACTTGCCTCCGTTTCGACCTCCAGTATAAGCTCGCCAGCCAGCGGCAGCTCCCGCCAGCCCAGAATTTCCACGGGCGTGCCGGGCGCCGCCTCCGCCAGCGGCTGCCCATTGTGATCGAAGAGTCCGCGCACCTTGGCATGCGCCAGGCCACTCAGCAGCACCGATCCCTTGCGCAGCGTGCCGCGCGAGACAATGGCCGTGGAGAGCTTGCCACGTCGTGGATCCGTCTTGGACTCCACCACAATGCCCTCTACGAGGCCCGTGGGATCCGCCTTGAGGCCCATCAGCGTGGCCTGCGTGCTCACCGCCTCGGCCAGCAGCTGGAGGTTGGTGCCCTTTAAAGCTGAGATGGGAATCACCTGAACGTCGCCGCCGTGCTCCTCCAGCGCCAGGCCCATCTGCGCCAGCTCCCGCTTGCTCTTCTCCTGCAAGGTACAAAACAGAAACTCAGCAAAAGTTTATACAAATAATCCAAGATTCAGTTACAATATTCGCCTCCGGCTTGTCGATCTTGTTTAGCGCCACAATGATGGGCACCTGCGCCTCCTTGGCCAGCTGTATGACCTCGCGGGTCTGCGCCATCACGCCGTCCTCGGCAGCCACCACGAGCACAATGATGTCCGTGGCCACGGCTCCACGCGCACGCATCGCACTGAATGCCGCATGCCCCGGCGTGTCCAGAAAGGTCATCCGCTCCCCGTTCTCCAGGGTCACGGTGAAGGCGCCAATGTGCTGCGTGATGCCGCCAGCCTCACCAGCCGCCACGTCTGCACCCCGCAGCGAGTCCAGCAGCGTCGTCTTGCCGTGATCCACGTGACCCATGACCGTGACCACGGGCGGACGCGGCTTCAGCTGATTCGCCGTAGCCGGCGGCCTGGGCACCACGTCCCGCTCCCGCTGCTCCTCCTCTACGTGCACCTCCGGTGCTGCCACAACACGCGTCTTGGCGCCCAGCTTTTTGGCGATCTCCTGTATGATCTTCAGATCCTCCAGCTTGGCAGCGGGTTCGATGTTGTCGGCGCCCCGCACGTACAGCATCGCCTCCTGCACATCGTCTGTGGATTGCAGCGTTATAGTAACTGTTCTGTAGGATAATTCGGATGATTCTACATACCAACGGGTCGCTGCAGCGTCCTTGCCAGCTGCGCCACGCTCATGTGCCGCCAGATGTCAATGGATGTGGATGAGGCAGCTCCATTGGCAGGCTGCAGCTTCTTGGGCGAGTACTCTATGATTCTGGGCGATTTCTACACAATTAGTCAGCATGTTCCGCTTCAAACAATTGTTTGCTTGTTACACTCAGAAAAATAAATAGTTCGCTCTGCAAAATAAGCCTGATCTTCCTAGGGGTTAATAATCTAAAACTCCTGCTGCCTAACTTTTGCTGAAACGAACTCTCGTTGACTCAGCTCTCGCTGATTAAACTCTCGCTTGTCGAACTCTCACTAGCCGAACTCTCGCTGGCCAAACTCTCGCCAACCTACCTCTCACTAGCTGCCTTTCGTTGGACGAACTCTCGCTTGCCCAAGTCTCACTGGCCCTATTCTCGCAGGGCGAACTCTCGCTTGGCGAACGCTCGCTGGCCGAACTCTCGCAGGGCGAACTTTCGCTGACCAACACTCGCTGGCCGAACTCTCGCTTGCCGAACTCTCGCTTGCCGAACTCTCGCTGGCCAAACTCTCGCCAACCTACCTCTCGCTAGCTGCTCTTTCGTTGGACGAACTCTCGCTTGTCCAAATCTCACTGGCTCTACTCTCGCAGGGCGAACTTTCGCTGACCAACACTCGCTGGCCGAACTTTCGCTTGCCGAACTCTCGCTTGCCTAACTCTCGCTTGCCGAACTCTCGCTGGCCGAACTCTCGCTTGCCAAACTCTCGCTGGCCAAACTCTCGCTGGCCAAACTCTCGCTTGCCAAACTCTCGCTTGCCTAACTCTCGCTTGCCGAACTCTCGCTGGCCGAACTCTCGCTTGCCAAACTCTCGCTGAATAAACTCTCGCTTGTCGAACTCTCACTAGCCGAACTCTCGCTAGCTGCCCTTTCGCTGGACGAACTCCCGCTTGCCGAACGCTCTCTTGCCGAACTCTCGCTGCCCGAACTCTCTGTAGCCGCAAACTCTCGCTGGGCGAACTCTCGCTTGCTTAAGTGTCACTGGCACGAACTCTCGCTGACCAACACTCGCTGGCTCAACTCTCGCTTGCCCAACTTGCGTTGGCTGAACACTCTCTGGCCAAGCTCTCACTTGTCAAACTCTCACTGGTCGAACTCTCGCTGGCCGAACACTCGCTTGCCAAACTCTCGCTTTCCCAACTCTCGCTAGCTGCCCTTTCGTTGGACGAACTCTCGCTTGCCCAAGCCTCACTGGCGCAACTCTTACTGGCCGAACGCTCGCTTGCCGAACTCTCGCTTGCCTAACTCTCGCTTGCCAAGCTCTCCCTTGCCGAACTCTCGCTGACCGAACTCTCGATAGCCGCAAACTCTTGCTTGCCGAACTCTCGCTTGCCGAACACTCGCTTGCCAAGCTCTCCCTTGCCAAGCTCTCGCTTGCCAAGCTCTCGCTTGCCGAACTCTCGCTGACCGAACTCTCGATAGCCGCGCATTCGTTGGACGAACTCTCGTTGATCTAGCACTCGCTGGCCGAACTCTTGCAAGCCGAACTCTCGCTGGCTCAACTCTCCATATATTCTAGCTATTTCTGGCTTATTTTAACTTAAAATCTAGCTAACGAGCGTCCTCAAAATCTGGCAACACTGGCCGTTCCTATGTTATGCACTTGGCATATTGTGACGTCACTTGTTGCTGTTGTGGCGCAACCTTCGTCACCTCTTCACCCTGTGCCTCACCTTCTCCTCAGCTGTTTTGCGGCGCTTCCATCTCGTCATGCCGGTGGAAATTCGCCTCGTCTGCAGCGTGCAGCCCAAACGGAACATAGCGCTGGCCTTTAACATTTTGGTGTGCACACTTTTAGCAGTTCTAATGCGTTTTCCACAGCTGTTCCATTGATTTCCTTCCCAAATTTCCACTGTTATTGTGTAATTTCGGCAATGTGTTTACATGTGCCAGCTGCAGTGTGACCGCGTCTGCTAAAGCGCGAATTGCCAACAGCGCCAAAGCATTGCCAGCACGGTTTGTGTCACAGCTATTCAGCAAAAAAACAACATCAGAGACACCAACCCCAATAAAACTTCGTTATCTGAAATATTCATCCTCCAATTTAATAGATAAGATTTATAAATATCATGGAATAGAAATAGCATTCAAGTTTTTTTGGATGGAATATTTAATGCTTAAGTTAATTTAATAAATTCATATTGTTTTTTCTGTGTTGTGATTGTTTTTTTAATTAATTTAAAAGTGAGTTTTATTTTGAGAAAATGAAATCATGTAGTCATTATTTATTTTTACTAACATTTTATTTTAAAATAACAGAAAAATTAATCATCTGCGAAGAAGATTTTAAAAATCGGTGATAATTATTATAAAGTAAGTTTATAAATAATAATAATAAATAAATAAATTAGCTGAGTTTTGCACCCTAACCGGTAATTTGCTTAAGTCTATATCACAACCTTAACCGCTCCAGCCAAGACACCGCACTGTGTTCGTAGAAAATGGCGCATGCAACTCATACTTGTTCGAGAGCAAGCCCAATATTCAAATTAAAAGCGCCAAATTCAAAATCATAAACTGCAAATAAAGTATAATTAAACAAATATTTTATTTAGCAGCAACTAAAAGTTAAAGAACATTTTATTTAATGAAAATCGAGTCAACTAGCTATACATTTAATTAAAATATTGTAATTTTATTCATGCAAGGCACATTTTATGTAATTTTATTGAAATGTGCCGCATTATCAGTTGCGTGTGCGTCAATCAGTGGCAAACTGTTGGCTCTGGGGCCTATTGCTGCGCTGGTCGAGTGGCTCCTTCGCCCTCCCCGCACTCCCCGGCTGCCCCTTGCCCTGGCATGCTGACACTGAATGCCACTTAATTCGGTTTTGAAGCGAGTTGCATGTCAAAATGATTGCTCTTCTACAAACAGCGCATCTGTGTTTGAATTATGATGGAGCGCGCAAATATTCCAGATGCAAATATTTGCGCAAAACTACACACATCCCCCCCCCCCCTCTCTCACACCATCCCCCACACACGACCCCCTCTCACACACGCACGGCCAAGTGAAGTGCAATCGGGAGCTGTGCGCCCCTCGCCACTGCCACGCCCACTAATGGCACGGACTGACTTTCTACTCTATCTGCGAACGATCCGGGCCAGAACGAGTGGACGAGTGGGAGGGGGGAGGGGCAGGGAGGCAGCTCTGACTGGCAGCTCGTTTGGCCGGAGCCAACAGTTGGCGCTGCTGCTGCTGTTACTGCTGCAGACATCCGTAGCCGGAAATATGCTTACAAAGGCAGCCAGGGTGTATACAGGGTGCATACAGGGTGCCTCAGCAGAGGCAAAAGGATGCCAACCTGTGCCGATTCCCCCCTTCGTCCCTCGCTGTGCGTTGCTGTTTGCTTAGCAGCGCAAAAGACGAAGACGCTGCCGCTGCCGCTGTCGACGCTGACGTCGACGTCGACGCCAGCAGCGAACTCAAACAAAATATAACTGTTGGAAGAAGCTGCTGCCGTTCCCTCCGCCCCTCCTCGCCCCTACCCAGCAGCTGCAACGCGCACAGAAAAAGTTTACAATTTATCTAGTAAAATGTAATTAGGATCCTGGTGCAGGCTCACCCCACCCTCCCGTTTCCCCACCCCTGCATCCTGCTCTACGGGCTAACAGAGAGAGCGAGAGGGAGAGAGAGGGAGAGTGAGAACGGGGTTTCTCTTTGGTTTAAGTTGCAGCTGGTTTGCTTTAAGTTGCCCAACTCTGAGCAGAGCACAATCACATTAAGCACCCTCCATCCCTCTCGGCTTGTCTGCGCTAACAGTAAACTCAGGTTTTATTCGGTTCCAACACTGAACAAATACACTCAAAAATATCTAAAATGTTTATTAAATCTTTCGTTAGCTGTTTAAGTAAATATCAATTGAAATAAGCTGAATCATTTAATAAAATAATAAATAAGTTATTGCTGAACTAAACTAAATTCAGCTGTCGAATGTTAATGTTAACAGGGGCATGTTAGTGTTAACAGCAGCAAGAGCGGATGACTGCTCTCAATTAAATCATACGCGATCAACTCTCCATCTCTCTCTTATCTCAAATCTCTCATATATGAGTAAGGCAGTGCAAGAGAGCCAAAGCTATTTACAGTGAGAGCCAAGGTGAGCGTAGCAGTGTTGTCTCTATTGTTGTGTGAAAAAAGCTAGTTTGAACAGATAAACAGTCAGAAAAAGCTGTAATTTTGTTAAAATAAACTGAAAAGAAAAGCGGAATTTATTTGTAATTTAATTTTGTATTTTATTGTTAAGTAATAGAGATCAAAAACGTTCACTTTAACAAAATTGAATATTAGATTTCTCCCAATTATCTTTATTCTACTAAAAACACAAGAACAATAAAAAGAATTGTTTGGTATGAAATTTTAAAATAGTATTTGTATTTTTAAATTGAAAATTAAATTTAATTATAATATGTATTTAAACCAAATATAAATACTCCACGAAATATAAAAATTAAAACATAATAAATATGAACGATAAATAAATAGATATTAGATAAAAGATTAGTAAAATCTACAAATCTAGCCGTTACCTCTGGTTTAATTGGGTTTTTCTGGATTTTTTTCAATCTCTGCTGGGCCTTTAAATTTAATTTCAATTCAAAAATAGGTAATTTGGCAACACTGATTACGAATTCACGCCAAATATTCCAATACAAATTGAATCAAGTTCTTCATTTAGATTTTTACAATTGGAGTTCCCTCCGGGAAAAAACTATTTTTCAGTCAGGGCATAAACTTAATAATTCATGGGTAAAACGGTTTACTTTTTATAGACGTATTTTTAGCAGCAGCAATTGATTTTCGTTCATTTGGCCACTGTGAAAATGGCGTAAACGAGGGCAGCTGCAAGAGTTTATCAAAGTAATATTTTTATTTTATTTTGTTTATTTTATTTAATAATCGACTACAACCAGACAATTAAGAACAATTAAATAACAAAGGTTTATTAATTAATTAATTAATTCGCAATTAATTTATTAAAATTAACCAAGAGTAAAATAAAATATAAGAATAAAAGATTATAGATAGACTGCTTAAAATATCTATTTAAAAATGAAATGAAAAAAATAAAAAATATTGTAAATGAATTGGGAAAATTATAGATAAATTAAAAGACCTTTGGGCTAAACTTTTGAAACAGCCCGCGTGGAAGACATGCGCAAGAGCGACTTTGGATGCGCCTGAGATACATACACACACACACACGCAGATGCAGGCACACGCACACACACAGAGACAGACGCTGACACCGACACAGATACGGATATACGCGCACAAAGAGATAGATGCGGGCAGAGCAGACAGAGCAGATTCGCTCGCTTACGCTCACGCTCACGCACACACGCAGCGCGAGAGCCAGAGAAGCAGACTGAGGCACACACAGATACAGATGCACAGACACACAGATGCACAGACACACAGATACACACTGTGTAGCCGACGAGGCGGAGCTAAGTAAACAAACATGGCCGAAAATGTTTGTGGCTCATAATCTGATACAAATGCAAATGCGTACACACACACACACACACACTCGCCAGTAGATGAAGAAATTGAGCGAGAAAGAGAGGGAGAGAGAGAGGGAGAAAGAGCGAAAAGGAGAAAGAGAGAGGCAGCTGAAAACCCTCGCACTTTCTCAGCTCGTTGAATTTTTTCCACCTTTGCTTTTTGCCAATTGCTGAGCAGCTGCAGCTCTAATGATTTTGAAATGTGAAATGAAACTTTAAATCTGCGAGGCATCAGAAGGTGTTAATCAAGCTAAGGCTATAGCTATAGCTATAGCTATAGCCACGTAATCGAATCGATTTAACTTTGGTTGGTTATATCGCTGATTTCGATGCATGCGATTTCTCATTAGCAACCGATTTCGAAATTCCTGCCGGATATGCCATATAATAAGGAGACAACAACTGAAATTGTTTAGTATTTCTCTGAATTTAATTGTTATACTTCTGATATTTCCATGGAAATAAATAATTACAGCTCTCTGGAATAGGAAAGAAAGTAAAATAGCTAGAAGGCAGTCCAAATTGGCACAATTTAATACAGTAACAAATAGGTGAAAACAATCTAAAGTTCATTTGGGCATACTTACAAAAAAAATTACATATAGCTAAATACAACAAAAAATAAAACATTTCCTAAAACAACAGATATAAAATAAACTAAAACTTAAAAGAAAATTCTATTTCTATTTGAAATACAAATAAAGATTAAGGCAAATTCAATTTAAGAATTAAATTAAATTAAAACTTAAAGATAATCTGAGAATTTAATTTTATAATTGTTTATAATATATAATTTATATAATTAACATATAATTTAAATGTATAATTTTTCATTCCTAGATTATCGTTTATTAAATTTATTGCAACCCTACATCTAAAGGTTATTATTCTACGATTTAGATTCTGTATTTAAAAACCTGAATTCAAACGGAATAAAAATGTTAAACTTTTGTTTTGAATGTTATTTAATTGTGATTAAATATTCCGTACAAAATGTATTCCCAGCTTATCGCTTACATTTTTCTTCTAATTTAATAAATTAAGAAAGAAAGAAGTAGAATAGCTAGAAGGCAGTGCAAAATTGGCACAATTTAATACAGTAAAAACAGGTTTAAATTAGACTAAAACTTAAAAGAAAGTACTATTTCTATTTAAAATACAAATAAAGATTAAGTCGAACTTAATTTTAGAATTAAATTAAATTAAAAGTTAAAGATAATCTAAGAATTTAATTTCATAAAATCGTTTATTAAATTTATTTCAACCCTACATCTAAAGGTTATTATTTCACAATTTAGATTCTGTATTTAAAAATCGGAATTAAAAGGCCAAAAAATTTAATACTTTTATTTTGAATGTAATTTAATTGTAATTTAATATTCTAAGCCGGTGTATTCGTTTATCTTTTTATTCTCCCATTGCTAGACTTCGAGCCCGAATTCTCACCTAATTTAATAAATTTAATTTAATTTCAACCTAAGTCCCCACAACTTAAGCTTATCGTTCACAATTTAATTTAAACGATAAATTTGAAATATTCTCTATCGACATTAAAGTAAAACTATTAAAGTAAATTTCCCTGGCCCTCACAACCAGATGATCAATAAAAAGTCAACAGCATAAACCTTGTATCCATCACTCCAAGTTGTATCTCTATTTCCTGTGACGGCTTGAACTCAAGCGCCATTCAAGTGAATTCTAGATACCGCTGGCCTCTGTCGAACTAACTGAAATGCAATTAACAAACAAGTGTGCGATACTTAGTGGGTCTCATTAAATTGACAATTTGCACTTGAACCGTGCGGAGAAACTGTGAGCACTTTCTAATTGATGAGCATTTCAGTGTTTAATTAGCTGTCAACTGCTTTCAATCATAACTCTAATGATGAGCACACATACGTACATGCATACAGCTATGTCCATGCATATATGGAAACAGACGGAAAGTGGGAAAAACTTTTTAAATGTCGCCGCACTTCAAAGCTGTTGTCCAGGCACTGAGCCAGACACTTGATAGGAAAATTGTCTCCCCAAGTTGGCACTTGAGCGCACCTACCACAGCGTTTAGGGTTTTTCGTTTTGTTTTTGTATTTCTCATTTTGGCATTGGAACAGGTATAATGGGCGTCATCATTGATGGCCCGACAATAAGCAAAATATTGACAGAGCGGCAAAAGTCTAAGGCGACGACTCTACCTACGAACACTATATGCATATGACTATATGACGTTGCCGATTCGCTGGACATTTGCGGCAGGCACAGGTACCAATCACTGCAGCTGAACCGTGCCTTACCGATCGGTTTAGGTTTCGGTTAAGGTTTCGGTTTAGGTTTCGGATTCGGATTCGAGGTTTTGCTGTTTACACACGCACGCACACAGCACTGCCGACATCCGTCCCAGAAAAAAAGAGGAAAAAATCAACTTGGACGTCTTCAAATGTCGCATTCAAATGTTGTTTTTAGCCAGCGAAGTGGGAAATTTCACCTGTGTACGCGTAGAGTTGACCACGGCTGCCCCTACCTCCTCCTCTGCCTCCGCCTAGGCCCTGGTCTCGGCCTCTTCATAGACACGGCCACTTACAATAAATGCATTTGGTCTGGCGGCCCGGCTCTTTGATAGTGGACCACACACACAAGCGCACATTCAGATGCATTTACAGCCCTGACACTTGAGTTGATTGATTCGGAGATGCAGCGGCCGCGAGATGCAAAAAAAAAAACCAGTAAGAAAGGGGCAGATTAGTCGGACATAACCAACTGTAGGAGACCATGTATTGTGTGTTTTCATAAC
This sequence comes from Hypselothyrea guttata, assembly GCA_035045125.1. Taxonomy (NCBI): domain Eukaryota; kingdom Metazoa; phylum Arthropoda; class Insecta; order Diptera; family Drosophilidae; genus Hypselothyrea; species Hypselothyrea guttata. Next base: position 125,196 of record JAWNNJ010002199.1, on the reverse strand, counting down.
CACTCCTACCTCTATCAGTCGAGCAAATGGTCTGTCACATATCTTCGCTGTTTCTTATTCTTATAAATGTCAAGCTTTAAAATTTGGGCTCCTATGATTTTTTTGGAGTGATGAAATATGCTGGGATATGAAGGGGAAGTATCGAAATGGTCTCTATATCTCTTATAGATTACGAGATCAAGGTTTTCATACGGACGGACACACTGACAAGGCCAAATCGACCCAGCTCGTCTTTCTGATGTAGAATATATATAAGTACTTTATACACACAATTTCCATTTGCACTAACTTGATAGACCCCTTTGTAGTTTTTTAAAGTAAAGGCTCTAAAAAGAGAATTATATTAAATGGAAGGAGAAAGAAGGGAGAAAATGCATATAGAAATCGTCGCTGGTGGTCGGCTATAGTGCAGCCTGTTAATTTGCTGCAGGAAGTTTCCATTTAGCACTTGGGCAAACAGTTTTTGCAGTTGTCACCAGCAGCATCTCTAGTGGGCACTACATCAGTGCGGATGGCCTGCAATCTGGAGTGAAAGAGCAAAAGCTTTTGCCATAAATATTATACAAAATATCAGAATGAAATTGTTGCGGTTAGAAGGCGAGAGGGGAGATGGAGGGGGGTGGAGGGGGTGGCTGCATTGTTGCGGTTGCCGCTGCCTCAAGTGCCCATTCAGCTAAATTGTTTGTATGTCAATCAAAGATGAAAACGCGCAACGGAAAATGCGAAAATTAAACACAAAGCACAGGCATAGAGGGTGGCATGAGGCATGCCTCATGAAGTGGGCTGGGGGGTTGTGGCATTGCCACTTAGCGTTCATTGAGGTGACGCGTGTGGTGCACCAACAATAAAAATAATAATAATAATAATTACAATAGGCACTACAGCAAATTGCTTTGCTACACACGGCAAAAATGTCAAACGGGCTCAGTTTAAAGAGGGTCCCCTAATAAGCATAAGGTACAATTACAACAACAACAATATAACTTCAGCAACAACAATTGAACTTCATCAAAACAGAATCTTTTTTTTGGAGGGAAGTGCATGTTTAAAGTTAACGTATACAAATATTTAAGTATTGTAATAAACAAGATATATAAACCATTAACAAGACGTATAGTTTAAGCCCAAAATTCGTTTGAATTTTGTTGCTCTTATAAGTACTGTTTGTGTGTATTGGTACGTGCTCTTTCGTATGCTCTCCGTTTGGGCACCACTGGTCTAAATACTCTCGACAGCACAATAAAAGAATATTTTGTATTGACTGTTATATCTATTTTATTATCTAACAATCTTTGAGGTATTTTCTATTATATTTTCACAAACAGAAATATATTGTGGAGTTGCAATGCAATCCTAAATACTGCAAATATCAACAGAACTTTCAAAAAGTAATTGCATAAAAATAGCTAAAAATTGCACGAGTTTTAAAATTGTATTTATTCTTACAGATTTTATTAGAATAAGATATTGTCGGCATTTGTTGCTGGTGGGATTATTTGATTGTTGTTAGCAATGTCTTAATTTATGCAACTGCCACAATTGGCCAATCTCATACTCTCTTTCTCTCTTACTAGCTCTCTGTCTCTCTGCTCCTCTTTCTCCTAACTATGTCTCCCTGACACTCCCAGTCTTGGTCTCTGCCTTTGTTGTCGCTTAAATTTACATTGAAATGCGAGACTCGAAGTAATTCGAAAGTTTGATTTTAATTTGTTTTCATTTCGCATTAGGTTAGCTGCCGAGCTTGTCTCTGTCTCTCTCTCTCTCTCTCTCTCTCTGTCTGTCGCTCTCTCATGCTCTGGCTCTCTGCAGCTCTTGCTGTCATTTGGCTGTGTCTCTCGTCTATTTGCACGCCCAGTTTACATCACAATCTGCCACGAGGAGTTGCTGCATGACAGCGAGCATCTCCGTTAAGGGAGCCCCGCTCCCTCCTGATTCTCCCTAGCTCTATGTCGTTGGGTGTTGGTAAACTTTTGCCTGATTTTGTGTGCTTTTAACAGTTTTAATCAAATAATTGCACATGTGCTAAATGTAAACATATTTGTTCGATTCCACTAACCAGACACGCCCCAAAGACAGCAACAACAGCAACAAATGGAGCTCTCTAGCTTCGACCTTAGTGCCGCATCAGCCGCTGCAAATTGTGCAAAAATGGTTGGCAACAACAACAACAACACTTGCAGCAACAACAGCAAGCGAGGGTAAAGCACTCTTGGCAGTGGCAAGTGCAAAGCGAAGTGCAGCTCCAGTTGGCAGGAATATTTGCGAATGCAAACGAAACAGGAGAAAGTCCAAACATACAAACAAATGAGCGTGCAAACAGCTGAAAAGACATTGCCGAAGTGGGGCCAATGCCAGAGAGACGAGACTCACACACACACACACACTCACACTCACCAATGTCAACTTGGCCCCCTGCCCGTCTGTCCAGCCAGAGGAAACCAAACATTAACCCGCCAGCGCCCAAACACCCCAAAAACTCGCACTCAACGGCCTAAAGCTGAGCGTGTGCGCGTGTTGTTGCAACAACTTGAACAACAAATTTTTTAATTTCTGCTGCAATCGTGGAGCCTGGATTTGAGGCGTAATGTCTGAACTTATGGCGGACACAAAGACTGAAAATGTGGCAGGCGCGTGCGGCTGTTTATACAGCTCACGTGGCAGGCGTGGGGCGGGGCGGGGCGGGGGATTAAATGCAACTTGAAAATATTAAAACATTTTGCGACAAGTTGGCAAATGAAAGCCCGCCCAGCCCAAACCCAATCATGTCAACAGCCAAGTGCCGACAACAACAATAACTGCACTGCAATGGCAATGCCAAGCAACAAACTGGCACAACACCAACAACAGCAACACCAACAACACCAACAACAGCAACAACACCAACAACACCAACAACACCAACACCAACAACAACAGCAGCAACAGCCATAACACAGGAAGGAATGATTTCTTGTGCCAATATTTTTCCAGAGCACACAATTTCGATTTGTCGAGTGCAACTTTGGCGCTCATCGTACTCATCATGGCTGCCGCTCCAGCTACGACTACAGCCATAGCTACAGCTACGACTCCTGCCCCCACCCCCTCGTCCTGTCACCAGAGTTGCCCCTTTTTTATTGAGTAAGAAAGCTGTTTCTGGCGGGAAGCTCACTCAAAGAAAGCTAAAAAATTTAAATTTACAATATTATTAAGCGTAAATATTTATAAAATATTATACGAAGCTCAGCAGCAATGCTTCATCTTACTCTTTTGTCTATGTCATTTAATTTAAAGCAACAGCGATATTATTTCATTGATAATTTCTGTGTTTATTTAACTATTTTAATAGGATAAATGATAGATTGGTAGATTCCGAATGACAACCTTCTATGTTCAATATTACGCTTGTTATAAGGTTTGAATCGATTAGTGCGTTAAAGAGGCGTGGCATACAACATTTGAAATAAACTTAATCTGCGTATGGGATACAACTATCTACATATCGAAAATGGCTGCTCTGGCTCTGTCCGAGACTCTCAGATATACCCGTTAGTCCAGACGGACAGACTGACAAACAGATATAGATATAACAATTTAGCTTGTCGTTCTGATAAAGAATAAATATATGTTTTGGAGTGTGTCATGTCTCCTTCTGTTTTTAACTATTTTACTGGTAAATTTTATAAAAATTGCGAAATAAAAATGCTACGAATTGGCAAAGTTATTCTTAAGAAATTTCAATGCTTTTCTACAACAATTCAGATTACAATCTCTTGAATTTAGGAAGTTTTCCAATAAATACTTGTTATATAATTTTTCTCGTTTATTATACATAGAAATCCCTTCAAATTTTGGCTACACCCTGCTTTCAAATCAGCCAGATTTGACGAAAAAAAAGCGTAGTTGTCAACACTGCCTGCCACGTCCTTGACAGCCAGAGCTGGCACTCGCAGTCGCAGTCGCAGTTGACGTCGCCGTCGCCGTCGCAGTCGTTGTCTGCTACACGAATGTCAACGGCGCTGCTGGTTGAGCCAATGTTAAAAAATACGTTGGATAAAACATGCACACACACACACACACACACACCATACACACACAGCATACACACACAGCATACACACACAGATACACAGATAAGAGAGCGAGGCTCTGAGCCAGGACACTCGACTCAACTATCAGTGTGCAGGCTCTCTGCTGCTCGCTTGCAAATCAAGTGAAATGTTTGCAAATAGAATTTGTCTGTGCTTGCTCGAGTGTTTGACTGAAATCTATATACATACACACGCCGAGTGTGCCTGTGTGTGTCTGTGTGTCTGTGTGTGTGTGTGTACATTATGATCAGTACAAATGTGAACATAACTGCACAAATATGTACACAGCAAGTCGCTTGGCGTTTGGCGCCCATCCAGCCCATCCAGCCCAGACCAGACCAGACCAGACTGGGCCAGGAGCTGCAAGCCAAAAAGGTTGAATTTAGCTCCGGCGTGATGGCTTAGGCAGTCAGGCGAATCAGCTAGCAATGTATACCCTTAATCGAGCGAGTGCAGGGTATATGCTTAACAGAAAATTGCAACTAATTTTAATAGCAAAGTTTTAGCTTCAAATTTTAACATTGGTATTTTTATTGAATTTTTTCTGTTTTTGTTTTTATTTATTCGAGCTTTAATTGTCAGTAAATACATTTGTTTTTATTTCAATTAAGTAATAATGCAATTGCAAATTGCTCCCTATTTTAAATATTAAATTGTGACACCAAAATATGTATGAGTAAAAACCCTAACATCTTTAAAACAAAATTTTAATATATATGAAACCAAATTTAATCCCCTTTAAATGGGACTAAAAACAGACATAAAGTATTCTCATTCTAGATCAATCAATTTAGCCCTATTTGTCTATTTGTCCGTCTATATCAATGCTGAAGTATCGAAAACTTTAAGAGAGTCGTGGGTTTCAGAATGTAGAAAGATAAACACCAAATAACGAGCATAATATTGAATATAATAATAATAATATTTATATCCTGTACCCATAAAACGGATATAATTTCAATAAGCGTTTTCAAGGCATAAAAGTTTATTTTTGAACATAAAATGTGTTCTAGGGTATCTTCAAGTTGCTCTTTTCACACTATGCTCGCTTGTTATATTTGTGCATATTTGACTTTACAGTCGTTTAATATATCAGAATATCTCCAACTCTTTCTCTCGTCTCTTGGTCTCTCCGCTTTTGCCTCTCTCTCTATCGGGCTCTCGTCTGTTTACATCGCTGTTTGTGTTTGCAGGCGTAAGGATTAATTAGCGTGCAAGTGTCGCAATGAAAAAAGAAAACATGCAAAATTAATGAAAATAAAAATCATGCATTCAATTGCATCATTCGCCAAATGAAACTCAATTACGAGCCAAGTTTTTTGCTGGTCTGTTGGCAGAAGGTTCCTTAACCTGCTCGCTATTTAGCACAGCGAGTGCAGATTATGTGCTCTCAAATTAGTCAATAACAACGGAATGAGTCATGTTGCTGATGTGTGGAAGGTTTATTATCGCCAGAGTACGCCAGAGAACGAGATAAAGCAATGAAAAGGAATTTGCTTTGCTTAGCTAAAGTGTTTATAATGTTTCTAACACAAATGTTATATAAAGAATCTATAATAAATTAAATAAGGCTACTTCGTTTTTAGTTTATTTTGTGCATAGTTTTTATATTTTTTTATCTTGCTCAAAAAATATCGTTAATATATTATATTTGAAGAGCAAGAATTTAATTTCTGCTACATTGCATTGCATTTCTAATCGATGCCGAATCTTACAAAACAAAGACTATTAAACAATGCAATATGAAATGCAGTTTTTAATTTTAAAATGCAATTCGCTAATAAGAAACTTGCAAATCGAAATTTATGGAGTTTCCGTTTTCCTCCTTTTTTGTATCCTACGACAATAATACAAAATTTAACATTATTTCACATTTCGCTTTCGCCTTTTGACATGTTTTAAGGCTTATTCAGGGAGTCTGCTTCCATACAAATTGTATCTCTAAAAATTTAAAATTCAAAATAAATATATACAAGTTCTTCTATGATTATGTGATTTAATCAGTAATTCAAATATAATGAATGTGGCATTAAATCTAGCAACAACTGCGCCATTTGGCTTGTATTATCTCGCAAATGGCAACAGTCTTCAAAAGCTGGCCATTATCGCAGCAAATTATAATTTTTTGTCATCGTCGCTGCAGTTGCAGTTGCTGATGTTGGTTAATTGCGCCTGACAATCTTGCAAAATATGCAAACGCTTGAATTTGACATGCACACACGAAACAGTTGGTAAATAGCAGTAACAGCAACTGCCAGCATGCACACACACAGATGCAGCCTGCACACAGATACACACACACAGAGATGCCACTGTCAGGCGAATGCAAATTGATGCAACGCGGCAAGTGCACCTGCATGCTTGTGCAAACAAAACGCAGCCTGTGACAGTCCGCAAAATGTGCCAGCTCTCTGTCTCTCTCTCTCTCTCGCTCTCTCTATCTCTCTCCATCTGTTTTCAGACCCTGTAATTTAACAAAAAACAGAGGGTCGATTAAGTTAGTGCAATTGAATGTATACTCTGCATCTAGACGTCGAATTGAGTCACTATAGCCATGTCCATCTATCTATCCATCTAACTATCCGTCTGTCCGTATGTGCACCTAGCTCTCGGAAACTACTAGAACTAGAGACATCTTTTTTTTTGTATTTCGGTTCTCCTATTCAGTATTCAGACCAAGTTTATTTTAGCTTTTCTTGACCGCAAAAAAACCACACTAGCGACAATTTGAAAGCTACCGACTGATAATATAGCATTCTTAATCGATATTGTGAACTATAATCTGATCGAATAATAAACAGCGAAGATATGCAGCAGACAATTCCCTCGATTGGTAGAGGGGGAGAGTGGTTTGTGAATACACACATAGCTTGCCTCTATGAGTGAGGTGTTGTTGTTATGAGAACATAAAGTACAGGGTTTCCTACTGTCGGTTGCATCCGACTGTAGCCTTTCGCCAGACTGATCTGCCCCGTCCTTGCTGGTTATCTATATGTGCCCCCTCTCTCTCTCTATGGCTTGGAAAACTGGCTGGAAAACTGCATATCACAGCAACTGCAGTTGCTCGAAGGCCTCAAGATGCTGCCTGGCGAATGACTTTGAAGTGCCTGCCTCTGCTGCCCCCCGAAACCCCTCCCCCTGACGGTGCTGCAGCCGCTGGCATGTAGGGCAGGGCGTTCTTAAAAATTCATTTCATTGTCCTGCATTGTCTGACGGGGCGCGGCAGAGTGGCGGGCAAACACAGCTTTCTGCAACGGTCGCTGCAGCCGCCATCATTTCCGTTTAGAGCTGGCTGCGTCCTGCAAAAAGATGCAAAGACAGCTAAGCAAACATCATCAGCACAAAGATGGCAGGGCATGGCGAGGAAGCGCAAGGGGATGGTGAGGGGGCAGGGGCAGGGACAACTACACTGTTTGCACAACGTACGACGGATATTGTGCTGCTGTTAAGCAGCCAGAAGGAAGGATGCGGACGGATGCAGCGACAAGCAGCAGATCCATGTTCCAAGCATTTGGACAAACAGCAGCGAGCTGCTAGCGCCGGCAAAAGAACGCTGCCCGCGGCCATAATAAGCGTGACCAGCATGCAGCCAAAGCTGCGGAGGAGGCAAGGAGGCAGCTGAGCAGACAGGTGGAAGCGCCTGGAGGCGCAAATGCAGGCCTAACCCTAACACAATTTGAGGCCAGAGCCAAAGATGTCAAGCGACCAAGAGTTGTTGTGGAAGCCAAGTGCAGCAGCAAATAGCTTCAGGTGCCCTATCCCTATCCCTATGCCAATCCCTATGCCAATCCGACTACGAATTCTTATCGTATCCTTATGCAGCTGCATCACGCCAACAATAAATGTCACAATTACAAGCGGCAACTGCACAATTTCCAAATATTTGGCAAAAGGGAAATGATCTGTCAAAGCGCATAAAAAACCAAAACGAATTTGTCATTGTGGCCTTGCCGTTGCCCTTTGTCCTCCCGTTTTCTTTAACGCTTTTCATTTGTGCCTCATAAATTTCGATATTTGGCAAATGCCACATTAATGAGCCATCTTTATGTAATACATGACCTTCCGTTCCGACGACTATGCCGTCCATCCGACCATTCCGTCCATCCCATGCTTCTCTTTTCTCTCTTCTATCTGCTGTCTCCTGCTGTGCCATACAAATCGCATTACACGACTTTTCGACTCAGGCATTCAACTCTAATTACCCGGTAGTCGATTGTCTGTGATCCTGCCTCCGCCTTAGCCTTTTGTCAGCTGAGCAGGGAGCGGGAGCGGGAGCGGGAGCGGGAGCGTAGGGACTTACAGCCCTAACAGGCATAGGCGTTTTGTGTTGGCCAAACTAGTACTAATGCCCACACTCACATGTTGCCAATTTGTCAGCACTTTCATGGTGGATTTTGAGGCGCATTTCAAGGCATTGGAAACATTGGAAACATTCACTTTCACACGCCTCATATGGGGCTGATACCACGCACATATGCCGAAGGTCATTTGGGGTCGTTTGTGCCGCTTGCTGCTGTGCGTTTAATTAAAACAAAAGATCATGACAGCAGCATTATCAACGTCGACTGATAATGTTCAAATTGAATCTATTGTTCGCCGAAAAACAACTGTGCGGCTTGTTCAAATATTTTATTAAAGCGTGCTAAATGAATATAACTAGCTCTGTGTCTGTCTGTGTCTGTCTGTGAGAGTGTGTGTGTGTTTCAGCTAAGCAAACACACAATCTAGCAGTGCATAGAAATAGGAACACCTGAAGCGGAGCTCACTGGACTAGGGAATGCTCTAACAGAACAGGAAAATTCATTTTCATTTCAATTAATTTTGTGGTTCAGCAAGATTTTAATTTGAAATTAGAGGTATGGCTTCTGGTTAAAGTCTTAGCTTTGTTTCAGAAATTTGTCCATTATAAACAATCTGAATACCTGAAAAATTTAAATCATTTTGAATAATCAGAAGAAACAAATTTACATTAAAAGTATTATGTCTTGCTTGTTGCGAAGGACAATTTTGTAGTAAATTGTAATTCTTTTCGACTTTGGACTAAGCTCTCATGTGGATTTAAAATACATATCTTTGGCATATGAATTTATATTTTGTTTCAGTTTATATCAGTTATATATCAGTATCATATATATCAGTATCGCAATTATTTGAAGGTGCTATCCTTGCAGCGATAGGACTTTTTGAATATGTAAGTAAATATCGACAAAATTATAGATAGTTGTACTAAAACTATCTTAATTGAAAATAAGTTTGTAAGCAGTTAAAAGATTTTATTCAAATATTTATAATTTAATTCATATTCCTCTGACTACTTTCCTTAGAGTATTCCTTAGTTATGATCCACTTGAGTTAGAACTAGGCTCTGCTGTCACTTTGCCAAGTCGATAATGACTCGAGTTTCCGTCATGTTTCTAACTTTCCAAACAGCTTTTGGTGTTGTCGTTGTCGTTGTCTGGTTGTTCGTTGTTCGTTGTTGGTGTTGGTGTTGGTGTTGTCGCCTGCTATTTGCACAGTTGTTGCATTGTAAGTGGCAGCAGTATTTTCAAATAAATGGTGAAAAAATAAAAGCGAGCAGAAATAACAATGTCGCATTAGGTAAACATGATCTGGTATTCGTTCCAATTTCATGACTATCTGCTAGCTATCTGTATCCAACAATAGGCAACTTCAATTGTGTTTACATAGGCCAAGCATCCAACAATTAGTACGGATCTCGGACGAGCCTGGCACCTTTCGATGCCATATAGTAGTATTTTGACTCGCGTCAAAACACACGTCAAATGTTTGTACACCCGTCCGCTGGGATCTCTCCACCTTCGCTCGACAAACTAAAAAAGAATAGACCCAGAAATAAAACGAAAAAGAAAAAGAACAAGAGAATTGTAAAATGTAACTGCCGCTTCCGCACATTTTTACGCCATGAATGGCCTTTCTTGGCCCTTGGGCAATACTCGTATGCCATTGCCATTACCATTACCTGTCAGCCCAAAATAAAACGATGGGCATGACACTGTCACGATGCACACAAAACACATCCGGCCCAAATGACAAATATCTGTAGCTACACGCCTCGGGCATCTTATGAGTTTTTGCCGGCACATTGTTCAATCGCAGAATAACAACAAAATTCCCCCCAATTTGCCTGTCATTATTACGAAATACTCGTAATGCTCCGCTAATACCTGGCTCACACTCATAGTTCAGTTCAGTTGAGTTCAGTGCGATTCATACTTCGTTTCCGTTCGCATGAAACTAGTCAATGGGGCTCCTATGGCGCTCACGTTCCATGCCGAAACAGTAGCGGATGCTGTATGCAAATTTCGCCTATTGTGGCCTAAAGTGCCGCCAAAGCGGCATCATCGGCATGCAGCTCGTCTCGGGGTTGGGCCAAGTGCTTGTTGGCATGGCTAATGAGCCAGCCAAGTCATTAAGTTGGTCAACTAATTGGGGACAAGTTGCAAAAGGGCGCAGACGGTTAAGTATTATGCTTGAATGGTAAACACTTTTCAAATTGAATATAATATATTGAGTGGCAACTTTGCCCTCAAAATAATTTAAAGGTATCTAAAAAGCATCGTTGGGAAATTTATTTTCCGTGAGATTTTATATATTCGAACCAAATTAAATCAGAAAATATTATTTTAAATATTCCATCGGTTCAAAATTTAATATTTTAATATAATTTGATCAGAAAGAGAAAATTAATCTATCTTATAAACTAGAGCAGCTTTGAATATAAACGAATGAACCAACTGCAATAGAAACATCTGGATAAAGATATTATTAAAAGGCTCTTGCCCTTTTAATAAATTAAAATATTTTAAGGCCAAATTAAAATATAATTCAATTTTTAAAGAATTATTTCATGAAATCCATGGTAATACAGCAGACTTATTTGTAATTTATAATTTGCAAAGCTTTTGTTTGATACTTTGGCCAAATGTTGATTAATTTTGTTGCCACAAGTCATTGAATGCAACTGAATGCATTCATAACGGTTGACAGTGCACACTCATTGCTCTTTCATTATTGAATACTCGCTTATTAGCACTCACACTCCCATTCATATTCACATTCATATTCACATTGCGTGCGCGTATTTGAACTGCGGCTGATATTCGAATTCGCTATTTGTATTTGGAATAATTTTTAAAATTAATTACAGAAATACGTAAAATCTGTAAAATAAATTTTATAATAATTTATTTATCGAAAGCATTTTAAAGAGCGAATCAACACACATACACCCGCACACACTCACACACACACGCACACGCTGACAAAAATGTAACATTAAAAGGCCATTGCCAATAACATTAACGTTTATTATTTGTCTGTGGCAACAGGAGCTGTGGCTGAGCGGGGCAGGGCGGGAGGTGCAAGTAGGTGCTGTGGATAGTCGGTGGCTGCTGCGGCCGCATGAGCTTCCAATTAGCAATAACTGTAAATGCGAAATTTGCACAAGCATAAAAGGCCTTTAGCCGCCATTTTTCATTTGCCGATTGTCAGCAAATAGTGGGAGTGGCAGTGCAAGTGGGCGTGAGAGACGGCGAGTGAAGTAGTTACATATTAACAGCAGCCATTTTGCATTCGGCTTGATATCAATTAATTTTAATTTCAATTTTAATATAATTTTTATGCCTTTCAACTATGCGGTAACCAAGTGCCAAAAGGGGCGTGGCATCAGTTGGCAAAACTAACGAAATTGAAACCTGCAGCCACATGTAAAATTCCATCAAAAATCGCGGCTTTCAGCAAATGAAAACTCAACATGAAAATTAAGTTTGCGTTAGCTGGTTTTGTAACAGAAATGCTGAGCATTAAAAGCCGATGTGGATATACTCTATATTCTTCTGCAATAAATATAAATCTGTCAGTCTAACTTTATTCAACAATATACGAATGATACTTTTAATTTAATTAAAGCTCAATGAGAGTTATGAAATAAATTTATAGTTATGCAACAAAGGGTTCTCGTTGTTTTGGGTATCTGTAATTATCTAAACAAGGTACAAATATTCTTTTTCGAACTATCTATGAGAGACAGACAATCCAAAAACTAAGATCAATGGCGTAAATGAAACGAAAAATGGTTGCTTTTCAGTGATTTTTATTCATGTTTTCAAAAAAGTTTTTCTCGTGAACAGACCCCTTAACAAATTCTGTGGACCAATTTGTGCTAGCTCAACTACAAGTTTAATGTAAAAAATTCAAATATTAAATTAAAAAATATATTAGGCTACAAATTTGCTATTAAGTCCATAGTCTCCAGCTGCTGTTTAGTGTATTAGAAGCCGTAGTATTCTGATTTTTTGTGTGCGTTCGCATCACTTTGTTAGCAACAACAGCACTTCCTCTCCATGCCTCTCCACTCCTGCCCCATTCACTGAAGTTGTATCGTATTGTAGTTTGTGTGTAAATACTGAACGCGCCCTCCACAAGGCTTTTGATGCACTGGCTGCCTGCTGCTTTCACAAAACGCAGCTCAGCGTCAACGTTTCGCAAAATCAAATTCGAATGGCAACACTGCGTATACGCAATGTAGTTTTTCTTGTTTTGCCATTGTAGCCTGGCTGAGCTTTAGCCGTGAATACGCTGCAATTCGCGCTATTTGCCAACACAATTTGGACTGTGTTTGATTATTGGCTGATGGCTTGGGTGCTGCCGAAACAACTTATTGTTTTGCAGAGCGAAAGGGGAGAGGGAAACTGAGAGATACTCCTACATACGTTTTCATTAGAGACGGCACCTTGGCAGTGTTGCCAGAGTGGCCAGAGTTGGCAGTGCGATTAGTCAATGTCAAGCGTGGCCTGTTGCAGTAATCAGGGGCGCACCGGAGTCAAAGCTTTTATTTGCTTTGCCACAAATCCTGACACAGCCAGCCATTTGACTTTGCCGGCTGTGAAAATATTTGCAAAATTTTCCACTCGCTTCGCTGAGTTCATAAAAATGACAATGAAGCCGTTGCTGCAAATGGAGAATGGCGAACTGGAAATGGGAAATGGGAAATGGAAAATGGCAATGGAAGTGGTAATTGGAAAGTGGCAGGATGGGAAATAGCAGCTGGAATTTAGCTTTGGACGTTTGCATGTCATCAATTTTGGTTTGTGAATTTTTTAAAAGCCTAAATTGCCTGGTTCATTGTTGGCTTTAGTGAGCCCGAAGGCGCTACAAAATGATGCCAACTAATAAAATGGCACACACACACACACACACACTACACTCTGCTGCTGCTGCTGTTGCTGCTGGTGTTGCAAGTCGAGTGTGAGTTTTTGGTTAAATATTTTATAATTAAAAAGCTAACACCGACTAACACCGCGCGAGGTGTGTGTGCAAACAATAAACAAACAAAATCCTTTTCAAATATTTACCGTTGGCATATAGCAGCGCTGACAGCGACGTTGACGCTGACGCTGACGTTGACGTTGATGCTGACGTTGAGGCTGAAGCTGACGTTGACGCTGACGTTGACGTTCGTGTTGCACGTTGTCGCCAGCCGCTTGCCGCTTTACGTGACGCCTGACGTCGACGCAGCGTCAACTGCTCTGCGCTTTTTTCCTGCATGTCAAACTATGTAGTTAAAATTTAAAATTTGATTTTATTGTTAACAAAAAGCAACAACAACAACTGCAACAACTACAATTGCCTGCCACAGCAACAGTTTTTTGCATGCAACATTGTAAACGGTATTTGCATGCCTTTGGGTCATTTAATTTTGCATAATAATTTATTTGGCATGAACCGTAGAAATTGTTTATTGTATTTTATGTTTCAATTTTTTATCAAGCTCCACACAGGCCGAGCCTGCCACTAACAATGGCCACGCCCCCACTCCGCTGCCATTTAATTTCAATTGCTTTTTGTCTGCTTTTTACACACATCCTTTATTTATAACATTTGCCAGTGCTTATGCATGTGTATGAGTTGCCAACGCGGCAAAATCCTGGCCATATGTCACATATCATCCGCAACGTGATGAATATTAATAAAAAAAAGAAGTTGCGAATGCCAAAAATATGCATACATAGCAGGAATAAATAGTAAAAATAATAATAAATAAAAATAAAATGTATGCACTGTAGAAAATTATGCTCTTATTTGCTTGATTCATTCGGTAACTTGTTTTGGTATTTATTTTGGTTAGCTTCAGACTTGTATTTATGCCCATCATAAATTTATTTAATAAATTTATAATTATTTTCAATATTTTATATTGATTATAATCTTCTCATTAATTGTGTTTTTTTTTTTCATTTTAATCTAATATAAAAATATTTTAATTTATTTTGTTATTTCGGTCTTAATTCTTGCTGCTCTCTCATTAGTTTCTTTTTTGCTTTTTTCTCAATTTTTATAAAAAGTTGTTATGCTTTTATTTTGTGCAGATTTATTTCATTTGTTTCCTACAAGGAAATTAGATGAGAACTATATTTTTTACAGTGCATAGCTGCGCTTATTATAAGCTGCGAAAGTCTACGCTTATAGCGAAATTATTGTAAAACTTTTCATGCATAAATTTTTGCAAATGGCAACAGAATTTTCCAGCTGCTCTGCTTGTGGGCTAATGTGACAGCTCTTTGAAGGATTGTTGCCGTTGTTGTTGTTGTTGTTGTTGTTGTTATTGTTATGTCAGAGCAGCTTTTCACATTTTGGTGTAGAGCAGAAAATTCTAATAATTTTTGCGCACTCCAGGCACAAACCGAATCCATCATAAATCTCGGCCCAGCTCGATGACAATGCATCATCCGTGTGCAAACAAAATGCTAAATCTCTTTTAATATCCTTTATGTCCAGGATGTGCCATATGCGTGTGTGTAGGGCTAAGGCACATACATACACATGCAAACACGCACGCACACCTACAGGCTATTTGTAGAGTTGCCTTAAATTTCGTATTAAATTCTTGGGCCAGTTTAAAGCACGCCATGAACGAGAGCTTAAGCAGCAGAGGCAAAAAAGGAAAAAAAAGGAAATGGCTACGCTGCTCGTTGTATCTACAAGATACAATAACTTGTGCTGCTCACTAGTGCCTTGAAAGTAGCCGAAAAGTACAGACAAAGTATCAGCAAACAAAAGGCCAAAACGGAGAGCGCATAAAACAAATGAAACTCTTGTTCTAGCAGCAGCAGCAGCAACAGCAGCAGCAGCAGCAGCCGGCAAAAGCACAAGAAAATTTCAAGAAAAATATTAAGACAACAACAGCAGCAGCAACAAGAACAACACTGACTAGGGTGAGATTGGGGTTCGACCTCCCAAAAAATCTCAAGTGCCTGCTTAGAGCACAGCAAAGTTGCAGCTGGAACGAGTTGTTGCTGTCAAGTGTTCGCCATTTGTAATAGTTGCCAAAGCTGCCGACTCTCCACCCTCTCCCCGCTGCTAAAATATAAGCAAAATAGAAGTAAAAATCAAAAGTTAAGTAAAACCAGTAAGGACGAAACAGATTAGTCGGACGTATGGCTACAGCCGAACGTAATCGACAGTAGCAGACTTTGCACTTTGTGTTTCTATCACACACACACAGTCGAGCAAATTGTCTGTTGCATATCTTCGCAGTTTCTTCTATCATAGTTGGAGAATGCTACAATTATGACTACTGTGTCTCTATAGTTTGATCTATGAGACTGCTGGGGTTTTTTGTGGTTAATGAGAAAAATGGGAGAGGTATAAAATATCAAAAATAAACTTGATTTGCCTGTAATATTCGAGAAGTTACATACCAAAAATGGTGTCTGTAGCTCTAATAGTTTGCGAGATCTAGAAGTTTTTGCGGATAGACGAACATGCCTATATTGACTCAGCGCGTCCTGATCGTGAATAATTATGCTTTGTGAGATCTACTACGCCTTCTTCTGGGTGTTACACAGATGCTTCATTGCTAACCTAATAGACCCTTCTTTACCTTTTAGAAGTACAGGGTCTAACAAAATGCCAAAGGGCCTGAATCGTGCACAGAGCAAGCGGTACTTGCTTTAGCTCCGGCTTTAGCCAACTCTGACACGGACTCAATACTAACTGATGTTGCTGCTGCTGCTGCTGCTGCTGTTGCTGCTGTTGCTGCTGCTGCTGGGGGCAATTCAGCGTAGTCGAATCAATTCAAAACAACTACGAATGCAATTTAATATAAAATCCGTGCAGGATGCGAAAATATTGCCGAAGACGATGTCTGTTGTTGGTGGTGGTTTCCGCACACGTACATAGGTATTATTGGGTGGCTCTGACTCTGCTTCAGTTGCCATTGCTGAATCTCGCTATGACTCTGATTCTGGGTCTGGGTCTGGGTCTGAGACTTGGTCGTGCGCTGACTGCTCGGGCAAAAGAGTAAAGCCAGCCAGCCCAGCGCAAAACAATAAAGCGTGCTTGTGTACACAAGGGATATGCGCCTGTCTTTCAGCTCAATACACTCAGAAAAAAGACATAGCAGCAATAGCTACGCTCGTTTAATTTTACAGTTAGAAAACCAAATTTCAATAAAATATGAAATACTTGAACTGACTGGCAACTTATGGGTTTTTGTGAATAAATAAGGACATATTTAAATCAAGGCTTAGTGAACAAGAAGACATTTTTAACGAAGAAAACTGTTGTGAATTATAAAGTACAAAATTGAAATTTTTCTATTTTAAGGCCATTGTTAAGAATGTTTGGCACCCATTTTAGAAATATTATTTTATTTGTATTATTTCTTTACAATGATTGTATTTAAATCGAAAACCAACATATTCAAATTAATTTTAAATTGAGCTTCTGTGAAGTTAAATTATTGCCATAAATTGGCAACTCAATTACGAAACAGGGAATAGTATCATGTTATTTTTCTGAGTGTATATACACACAAATACAAATATCTGTATGTGTGTGTGTGCCGCCATATTGGCAGTTGCCGGTTTCTTTGTTTGCGGAGCGTTGTTAATTTGGCAATACCCGCTTTCAATTATCTTATAAATATGAAAATGCAGCGGCAAACGCTGCAGGCGATACTTCAGAGACTCTTTCGGTCTCAAACGAATAAGCACGAATACAAGTGTGAGTATGGGTGTGCGTGAGTGTGTGTGAGTGTATATACATACGGTTAATGAAAAACGTTTCACTTTTATTAAAAAATACAAAAGCCAACTGCACTGTGTGCCTTACAGATCAATCAAAAAATCATGACGTTTCCTCGTGTCCAGCGAGCACTTGCAAGACGCGTGAAAGTGCCAAAAAGGAGACGGAGTAGGGGACAGAGTAGGAGATGAAGACGAATACAGAGTTGCTGTGGCAGTTGCAGTTGCAGTTGCAGCTACGTGACTGCCACAAGAGCAGGCGTAATAAGTGCAGTTGCAACTGCGGCAACTGTTGTTGCTACGCGTCTCTGATGCAATTGTGCGCATTACTTGCCTGCCTTCTGCCTTCCAGCTGCCAGCTGCTGGTCTTTCCCAACCCAACCCACACGGAGCCTACCTTCTAGGCGGGGGCTAGGCGAGGTCGGCACTTCGTTGCGCATCTCTGGCCGTTGGCAAATATGTGCACAGCAACTGCGATCGCCGATCGCCGATCGCCGGTCCCTCCCCACGCCCCACTCCCCAGCCCAGCCCCTCGTCCACTCCATGCCATTTCAATTAGCAACTGCATTGCACGCGCTAAAATATGCAAAGTGCCTGCCACTCTGGCATCCGCGTCATGCCAATATGATCGAGTCGCAGCTTCAGCCTCCGCTTCAGCCTCAGCTTCAGCCTCAGCTCCAGCAACACTTGACCCCGCCAATGGCTGTCGTCGTGGCTTCATGATGCTGGCACACTTTGCGCAGCGTTTTGCTTATTGGGCGTGTATCTGTGTGTGTAAATATTTAACGCGAAATGCCTGAGCCACATCATCAGCCTCAATCCCAGCAGCTCCGCTCCCCCCACATCCACATCGAGTGCTAAGTTCAGCTCTCGGCGCTCCTGTAAAAAAGTTTAGCGCATGTGTGGAGCCAACTCTTGCCCCCTCGATCAACACTCCTGCCACCAGTGCCGCCCAATCCGCCTTTTTTCTATGCCTTTTTTCGCTTTCTCTTAAATTAGAGAAAATCCATACAAAGATAGGAAACAATTATAGACCTGTCGTCATTATTTTGATCTATGTTTGCCTATAACACCTTTTAGATTTAAATCATAATATCATATGTAGCGTTTAAACGCAAAAATTCAATATATATTTTCTTGGCATTTCATTTATTAAATATCATAAGATATATCATGGTAGATTTGAGTTAAAATCTAAAGAGATTATGCTCTAATAGGCTTCATAGTAAGTTTTCAAAAATAATGGAATCGCCAGAAGATTGTGATATCAATTGTTTTTGAAATAACACAGAAAAGCTTAAGCCCTTTTCTGGATTTTTTTGCGAAATTTATTAGCTATATTTGAGTGTGCTTTCCGTTAGAAACAGCTTGTTTTTCGAAAGAATTGGCAACTCTGGCTGGCAGTCTGTTTGTCCATGGAATGCCGCTCATCTTCCGCTGAGTAATATGCTGTCGCTCTCTGCGCTTCTCATAGGGCTTACTTGAGGGACATGCACCTATCAGGCATGTCTTCCCTTAAGACCAACGGCAAACAGTGTTTAGATAACTTGACAATGTGTCCAAAGATAACAATTGTGCCATTCAGCTGGCTAACTGCAAGCGTATAAATCTTATCTAGCAGCTTAGACGATCAGCATCAGCACTGCGAATTCTCGTACATCATTGGCTATTTTTAAGCCATATAATCACTGCTTGATTTAATCACTCGGCTTATCAGTGACTAAGTGTATTCATTTGTGTTCAGGAAGTGGATTTTACTTCACATATAGTAGTGATCAACAATTTTGATTCAAGATAGTTTTTTACAAGACTCTGTACTTTTGAAAAGTGGAAAATGGTCTAATAAGTTAGTGCAAATGGGAAATGTGTGTTACAGCCAGAAAAAGGCGTGGCAGATCCCACAAAGTATATATGTATATTCTAGTCCGTATAAAGTTCCAGGTCTCCCAAACAATAGAAGCCAGATACCCAATTTTCAATAATTAGGATCTCCTATGCTGTACACCTGAAATTTAAAAAGACATGGGCTCCATAGAATCCATTGTAACTGTAGTCTAAACAAAGCTGATCTTTTTTAAAATCAAACAGAACAGATAGGCTAAAGAAGTTCAAGTTTTGGTGAATCGAATGAAACGCTTTGTGCAGCATACTTCAAGGCGCCGAGACTAATAGTATGCCTGTAAACTAACATATTCTACTCGAAAATCTAGAGCTGTATACACAAAAGTGCAACTCAATTAAAGCTTATGCAAGCTCTTAAAGTCAGCGGCTTTTGTTTGCCTTGGCCCAAAAGGCATTAGCTCGTCTGGCTAAGAGCCCACCAAGACATGCACAAGTACAGCCAATTCCGAGTCCAATCTCAAGACTCCATCCACCATTAAAAGTCAACCGAGCGCGGCATTTTTGTAGTACAATGTGAGTACTCAAACTTTAGGCTCGTTGGAGAAGCAGACGCAGAAGAAGAAGAAGCAGAAGAGGGGACAGAGAAGACTCACTTGTTATTGTTGTGTTGTTGCTGTTGTTGTTGCAGCTTGTTTGTGGTGATAATGATGCTCGAGCAGAGCCAATTCAACGTTAATCACGACTTTTACTTGTCTTTAATTTTTTTGGCAAATACGACAAAAAAGAGCGGAGAAGAGTAAAAAAAACTGGGCGCGGATGGCAGCTTGAAATCGAGCTACGAACTTACAGATATATAGATACAGATACAGGTAGAGCTATAGCTATAGATACATGCATATGTCCAAGCACTTTGTGTGTGTAAATTTTCACTGTCTCGCACAATTGTTGTTGCTGTTGTTTGTTGTTGCTTGTTGTTGTTGTTGTTGTTGTTGTTGTTGTTGTTGTCGAATTCAATTTAAAATGCACGTAGTTATGTCTGTTTGCTTAAGTTTTTGACGGATATTTTAACGATGTGAGCTCAACACAAATTCACTTTAAATGTTTTCGAGCGACAACTCTCGCGTTGCCACCATACGCTTGGAAAGGGGCAGGGGGGCAAGAGAGCTGCCAGTGAGACATACCAACAGCTGTGTCTGTGTCTGTATCTGTGTCTGTGTCTGTGTCTGTGTGTTCGGTGACAACGTTCGCATCCCACGTTCCACGTCTCACATCCCTGCAGCGACAAACGGCAAACATGTCGAGATATTCACGTCCGAGTGATAATGAGATGCGCGCCTTTTTTTCCAGTCGCTTATTTTCAACGTCTGCTTCTTCTTTCTCCCATTCGCCTGTACTTGGTCGTCATCGTTTTGTATTTTCACTGATAAACAAGATGGAGTTACATTTTTAGGTTAATTATGTGCCAAAGTCTCCTTGAGAGAGAGAGGCAGCAGAGAGCGGAGAGCAGACAGTTACATAAATACATTTCAATAAATGTGTACGCGATATGATATCATTGTCAACATGGACCTGGGCAGCTCATTAGCCAATAAACCATGAACATAAATAAATTTACTCCTATTAGCATACGAGTATAGCCATCATAATCACTTATGTATGTCATCGCTTAATCAGCCGAGTGCGAACGTACCTTCAATTTGTGTACAGAAATATGTGTGTAAATACCGAAATACTTGATCCAATAAATCAACTCTTAATATGCGAAATTTATCAGGTTTATTTGGCGATCTCATATTTTTTATAGACAAGTTATTTCAACGATGAAATGAAACTATCTATATTCCAGAATTTTACTGAATGTATCAAAGAAAATTTTAAAATATTAAACATACAAAATCAGTTTATTTTGTTGTAGATAAGAACAGATTTAATATCTTTGTCCAGACTTAAATTGATGCAATAATTGAAATTTATAATATTTTATATTTGCAATAAAATTGTCAATAGATTTGCAAAGCAATTTTAATTAAACAATATAAATGGTTTAAGCTTTGTCAATATAAATTTTAGCGCAGTTTGGCTTTAAATTATTTTATGCATAACACTAATTACCGCCTAGCGAATGTATCTGCTTTATTTGCTGCTTATAAAGCATTTATTTGTGCCATTTGTGCCACGTACGGCATTTGCAATTAGTTTTGGGCACTAAAATTAGAGAGCGTTTGCTGTTTTGGTGCCCCAACTAAACCGTATAAATGTTATCACAATAATTGTGAGCTCAAGCCTGCTGGATTATTTATGATATCACAACAAGCAGACATTGTGTGTGTCAGTTGCCCTAACCCCTCCCCCTGCCCCCTGCCCCGAATCATACTATCTTTAGTTGGGGTTTAGACTAGTTAAGGTTTTCACATGCCTCGCATTTGTTATGGGCAGCGGCATTTGTGCTAATTTATCAAAACTGACCGAAACCAGACATGGGGCAACAATCCAAAATTGCAAGACGTTTGCTGATGCGGCAGGTTCTTGTTGCTCTTGTTTGTTGTAGCTGTTGTTGTTTGATGTTGTAGCTGTTGTTGTTGTTATTGTTGTTGTTGCCTGCCTCGTCTGCTGATTCATTAAATCAGGGCTCCCGAAAATGCTTGTTGTTGTCTAGTTTATGGGCACGGACCCTCAAAGTAAAGCACAGGCAAACCAGCAGCAGCAGCAGCAACAGCAGCAGCAGCCGCAGCTTGTTGCACTATACGAAGGCTGTGCAAATATTTTATGCAAATGCCCGGCCCATCATTGCACGGAATCGCTCGGCCATGGCTACAACGGTTTGGGCCACTGAAACGAAATTAATTTGTGTTTATACATAATATGCCAGCTCTCAGCATCCCTCCCCTCCCCACACGACTTTCCATGTGTACACACACTTAAATACATACACAACTCTCTCCCTCTCCCTGCTCCTTTCTATCTCTATCTCCCTCTCTGTGGCGACTGCAATGAAATTTCATTATGAATATGCCGGCCAGCATCATTATCAGAGCGGCAAAACAACGCAATGCTACACGCTGCAAAGGATATGCACACACACACACACACCACACACACACACACACACACACGCACACACACGCATTCGCACATCATATAAGCATATGCGAACGGTATTATATGAGCTGCCATTGCTGCAGCAATGGAGATGCAGGCGGGCAGCCATCCGCATGGCATCATGGCCAGAACCATCCATAGTCAGAGCCAGAATCACATCCCGGAGAATTTGTTGCTGCTGCTGTTGCGGTGGCTTTGGTTTTGACTGTTTGATGTTGGCGCTGTTGTTGCGGCCGTATAGACAGCGTCCACCAGATAGACAACAATAATGCACATGTGTCTAAAATTGAGTTTAAATATACACAAGCGAGGGTGGCGCAACGAATTCTGCAAAAGTAGCGGAAAATAAAAAACCTACGGCAGGAGTTGAAGCAAACATTGTACTACAGCAAAATATATAAAGAGAGATTTGAACGTTATTGAGATACTTGGGAAATAATTGATTTGAGGTAAGCATCTCTATACAGAATAGAAAATCATAAAAAGCTGATAAAATGTAGTTATTTGCTTACAAATCTGAGAAAATATAGTATAAACCAGGCTCGCTTAGATTTGATTTTCTCTTATTTCATTATTATACCCTGTGAAAAATGGGAAAAACAGGGTGAATAACTTTGTCAGAATGTATACGTGGTTTTATTTAATTTTTATCATTCTTACCATTTCCTTTGGGCAGACTGAGAATAAAACCGCATAACCCTTCAACGAATACAAAATAAATAATAATAATAATATGAATTATAGGAGCTATACTAATAATTATAAGAAATTTTAATTTGTTTTCTACTAGACTTGTTGTTTGATTTAATTTAATTATCATATTGTGTAACTGTTTACCAATATGTATATGATTATGAGGACAAAATTATTTTGTTTAAAATACATAGATACTTTTTGTAAAAGTAAAAAAAACATATTCAGTATTAGAATGTAAGAATTTACAAGCTTAAAATAAGTGACAATAAAGTAAAACAAAGTAGCAAACCAAAGTTTTTTTAAGTTATTTGATATTATATCAATTTAAGATTTTACTTTGAATTTGTTGATATCGATAGTAAATAAATTGTATATTGTTTTATAAAAGGCTTGAAATAAAAATATTTTCAAGTTTATTGGCTTATTATCGAAAGGAATACTTGCTTATTACATATTATTTAATATTTGAATTTTTAAACTGTAAGTATATTAATAAAGAAAATGCCGCACTTAAGCACAAATACAAGACTTTTAACAACATCCTTAAGCCATTCTGCAATGCATGTGTCGCTCTGGTTTGTTGCAATTTTTTGGAAATTATGAAGGCACAGCAGAAAATCGTTGATTCATACGGTTGACTCCGCTATGCAAACTCAAACGGCAGTAAATCGGGTAAACTGTTGGCTGCATGCGGCAAAATATTGACCCCTCCGCCCCTGCCGGTTCCCTGCCAGGTCGAACATGCCCCAGGAAGTGGCCAAGCCATCAGCCCTAGGCCGTATGCACATGCAGGCGACTCGAAATTGGAGTACTCTGGACTCGGGACTCTGGACTCCTGTTGCCTGATGCCTGTCTGATGTCTGATTCCTGGTTGACTGTGGGCTGCTGGTTATTGGCTAGCGGTTGCTGCTGCAGTTGAGCTGCCAGTTGCTGCAGTTGCTGTTAAGCAATCAATCAGCGAGCAAAAGTCAAACATTGACTTACAATCCAATCCACGGATTTAAATTGACGTATTTACCTGGCCCAGCGAACAAACGAGGCGCCGTAGACGTTGTCGGTGCCGTTGACAATAAAGGCAGCCTCGGCAGAGCGCCTTGCGTCTCCCATGCCACGGCCACGCCCACTCGCCCACACCTGCATTGGCATTAAATTGGGCGATTCGCCAAATTATTGAGTTGTCGCCGTTAGCCCAATACCCAATACCCAATACCCAATGGCCAATGCACTTGCAGCAGCAGCAGTGGTAAACAGGCTATGAGCTCGAGAGAGAGGAGGGCACAGGGGGGTAGGTGGAGAGTGGAGCAGTGGCGTAGAGAGGGGGATTTGGAGTCCGAGTTCAGGGCATGCTGTTTGGCCATTAAAGCTTCATATTTGTCTTTTGAATAATTCAAATTACTAATATTGATTCAAGCCACGGGTAAAAAAATGAGAACGCATTGTGTTGCTGTATGTGTGTATATGTGAGGGTGTGTGTGTGTGTGTGTGTTAGTAGTAGTAGAAGCTTTGTTGTAACTATTGTTGTTATTGTTGTTGCAGCGTTGTAACTGTGTAGCATTTGGTATTGCAACAACAACAACAACAACAACAACAATTGGCATAGCTGACGTTTGGCTGATTGGCGCCCCAGTCGTATACGTAATCAACGAATGTTGACCACGTCCACCACGCACAGCCCCTTTCACCCACACACACACACACACACACTTATACACATGCATATAGCTATGTATGTATGTAGCTACAAACGATATATGCTTGATTGGATACGCGCGTATACGGAAAAATACCACACGGCTAACGGCCAACGGTCATCAAAATGGGCGCTTGTCATGCAAGTGCCTACACTCAGAAAAAATTCAAGCTAAATGAAGGCATAATCAAGCCAACAATTTATGCCATTTTAAATCTTTAATAATTTAGCTATGTTTTATTCCTAAATTGTTATTTGAATTATATTCAAATTTCTTGGTTTTTTTGTGAGTGTAGCTCTCTGTGGCTCAGTGGGCTTTCCCATTTTCCTATCTATTTTTTCTGTTTTTTTTTTTTTTGGGCATTCTGCTGTTGCCTTATTTTTGTTTTATTGACAACAGCGCATGGGGGGCTGGGCGAATGGGGCTTGAGCTTTTAACTAGTGTAAATAAGGTCCTCATCAAATTGTCATAAGGACACACAGTCTCATTGGCATACATATACATACAGGCTGAAGAGAGATGGGAGGGACGCAGGGAGGTATGCATACATCGACTGTTAGTGCCGTAATATGCATGTCTAGCAATTGTAGGCTGGCACGTCAGGTGTGCTCGGCTGCAGAATACCCTGTAAATTACGAGCTGTAAATCAAAATAATTTTAATCAAATAAAAATGTGCTCATATACATCAAGAATATTTCCTCTTTTTTGGGATTATTTTCGAATGTGTTCAATACGCTTAAAATTCTGACTCAAAAATGTTTCCTCTCTCAACTATTTTTTCAAGATTGTCTAAACATTTGAAAGCCTTCTCGAAGTGTATTCAAAGTGCTGTTTAACGGTGCAGCTCAACTGACGTAATCATTTTAGGCTGGTAGTTCCGTTTTGGATCGCCAGCGTCGTTCATTGTCCGTTGTCCTGCGGGAAAGTGTCTGATTGATGGCGCGCGATAAACAAGGCCAACTATTTTGACTGACTTCCATGTTTGCCGACTTGTTCTTAATTAAGCCAGATGGTTAGTGGATAGCCCAACACCAACACCCAATACCCACCCATGCCAATGTGAACTTAGTGCCTAGCTGGGTCAACAATCTGCCTGGAAAGTGCTGCGTTCGCTTTTGCTGTCGCAGTTTCAGTTAAGGCCGAAAGCCATTTTGTTTCTCGCCTTAATCAGCAGCCATGTTTGCCGTGCGGCAGAGCCGATAAGAGCATAAACAGATTGAGTCTGCCGTAGCTATATAT
This sequence comes from Hypselothyrea guttata, assembly GCA_035045125.1. Lineage (NCBI taxonomy): Eukaryota > Metazoa > Arthropoda > Insecta > Diptera > Drosophilidae > Hypselothyrea > Hypselothyrea guttata. Next base: position 99,512 of record JAWNNJ010002199.1, on the reverse strand, counting down.
AGATGATTACTTATACACAGCCGCAGAAGACACAGCCAGGTCTTATCTCTGTCATTCTCATTCTCATTCTCAGTCGCAGTCTCTGGCCAAAGAAGAAAGAATTTGCTCTGTTCTTGTCGCTGTTTGCCTTGTGCGTTGACGCCTCAGTGGCGGATGCATTCTTCTGGCTGGGCTTATCGCATTACGGCGTCGACAGTCGCTGTCTTATTATACGGCCTCTCTCTTGGGCCGGATCGCAGTCGTGGACTTGGTCGCGATCTTTCGTTATTTGCATTTATGCAGCGTGCTGATTAGATAAGAGCATGGGCTCTGGGCACTTGGTGCGTCTTCGTCTTCCTGCGTTCGTGTTCCCAGGTATCGGGGTAGATAATGCGGCGGATTCTACGTAGAAGCGCGACTTTATCGTACGAAAGAGATAAACCCGGGGGTCTTAGCGTTTCTTACTTTCTTGTTCACATTGTTTACAGAGTGCAATTTACAGCTTTTCCAAGAATCTACTTGTACCCCATGCCGCACGTTTAATACGTTTAATAAACCCGTAAACGTAGCTGCGGAAGAAGAAGACTGTACTTGGGTAGAGCACACCTTGCCAACCCCACAAGGCCCTGCTAATGAGAACCGATTCTCACACCGACAATACCGCTGGTTGTAAAATAAAATTCAGCTCTGACGACAGGGCGTTCCCCCTGGGGGTTTAATGCTTTCGCAAATAGTCATCAAATATCCGGCCTGGTGTACGGTTTTAGACTCGCTTCACATTCAAATACTTTATTTGGCAACGAACAAATAATAACCCCAAAAAATATATAAAAATATCCCGATTTGTTGTGTCTTCTCTTCGGTTTCAGCTGTTGACAGTTTAGTCGGCGGTCTCGGCTCGTTTATCGCATGAAATTTAAATAATATTTCTGTTGCCCCAATGCGTTTTACCTTTAACAATGCGTCAAAGTAACCAAAAGCACTCAAATTGGCAAATATTGTCGTCGCAAGAGAAGCAGAAAAAAGGCTTGACCACAATTTGCTGTGAGAAAAGAGCAAAAAAGCAAAAGCAAAAACCAAAAGAAAAAAAAAACGAATTCCAGGAAATGCTCTCGCATATACATACACATATAGCTGAACATAGCATGGCCATTAAATGGGCTTTTTAGTAATGGACTCTTAAGCCACATGGCCTAGTACTTACCACCACAGAGAAGAAAGCTCGGCTAATGGTAGTTTACAGCAGATGCATAAGCAGAGGCACGTATGATTTGCTAAATATCTCAGCAAGTACACCTGAAACACTTGGGCTGAAAGCAAACTTCGCATATGGCAAACTTTTGCGCATTACATTCTCACAATTTTAGACACAACATTAAAGAAAAAATCCGACAAAATGTCAGATTTTGTTAACATTTGGTTTAATATGTTGAAATATTAATTGATATTTCTTATACAGCTTTCAACTTTGATGTTTGATATGTTAAGATGTTTGGTTAATATTCTTTCTTTTCTAGCTTATACATCAACTTCAGATAATAGTTTTCAAATCGTTATTTTAACTATTATTTCCAATTTCAAAAAATGTTCAAACATATCTGTAAAATATACAATTTATTTGACAAAGAGGTTACCAGTATCTTTAAATACCATTAATGTTTAATCTTACCATCACTTTAATCTGCAATATTATTTTATTTATTTGATCTAATAGAACTTGGTTGTTCTATATATTAGAATTCAATTTACTTTAACTTCTATCAGCAGTTTTGCTAATCCAGCAAATGCTCCACATTTGCACTAACTTAATAGACACTTTTTCAAGTACAGGTTCTAAATAAATATCACATAAAATCTATCTTGAAATACTCTTCAGCCCACAGTACTGTACATTTTTGGATATCCCGCATATATATTTATTCAAAATCCCATTCGAAATCCAACTTTTAGAATCCGACTTGGGCTAATTGTGAGCTTGACATTTGCATAGTATGAGTGCGTATTTATGTTTGCGGCGCCTCCGACTGCTGCCAGCAAGTGGACTTCAATTGGCAATCGTAGTCGTGCTTCGATTGTTTATTATTATCACCTACAGGTGTCGCTTCATAAACATTTTCAAACAAAACGACGACGTCGATTGGCTGCCAACAGGCTGTGGCTCCTCTCTCTCCCTCCTTCTCTGTTTCTGTATGGAATTGAACAATTGCTGCGTTCGTTCGTTCGTTTGTGCAGAGCAAATATTTTACAAATCAAGCGCTTTTCTGATTTTGTAAATGTGGGCTACCAATTTCCCTTGGCATACACACACACACACACACTCGGAGAGCTCGCATGAGCACATATTGACACACCGACGAAAGCGCAAGTCATTGGCAATGTGGCGTGAACGAGGCAGCGACGCCTCCTCAAAAGATCTACATACATAAGTAAGTAAGTAAGTAAGCATAAAAAAGCGAGCAGGAGCGCCAACTGGCAACTGGGAACTTGCAACTGGGAACAGCAACTGGCAACTGGCAACTGGGATAATGGGCAGCTCTAAAAAACAGCAAAGAAAAGAGCGCAAAAAGCGGCATGCTACTAACAATATTTAACTGGAAAATATTTATTATTTGCCAATTTGTTTGCTAGGCTAATAACAATAATCACAAGAGGCGGTCGAGGGGTGCAGACAGACACAACAATGACAACTTGATATAAAACAACATACAAAATGTCATGCAAAGCCAAAGAGACGCTGCAACACTTTGCAAATCGAATACGAATACGAATACGAAAACAATCACAAATGTATTCGCAAGCAGCGGCTGCATGCCACATGCCACCAAACCTTGTTATTGTTGCTATTGGATGACCAAAATACACTAAGAAAAAAACATATGTTGTGCATTATTTTGTTGTTGAATTATCAGAGAACGGATTGTCAGTTCATTTTAAAATTTATTCAAAAATATTAGCATTAAATTTAAATACTTTTATTGTCATAACTTTCCAAAAAATATATATATTTTACCTACAAAATAATATTTTTAAACCATAGTAATTTAATAGGCTGGTAATTATCAAACATTCGAACTCAACGGACAAAACCGTCAATCGATCTGACAACGCCGATAGCCAGAACGAGCGATAATCTCCCCATGTCATATAATTTTCAATGTCATATTTGGTTTTTTCTGCATAATTTTGCATTACAATTCGTTCCCAATCGAGCTCTAATAATTCAAATTATTTTCCTGGAAATTGCATATTTTTAAAGGTAAGAATCATTGCAGCTCCTGTTCGTATGATTGTTTATAATTACCTTAAAATTATATTTAAAATATAGGGTAGTGTTAATTTACTATGGCTTTTCGCTAAGTGTAGCCGTTCCCTTCCCCCTTCCTTCTACGAATACACTTTGCACTTGGCAGACAAGCGCTAGACGCCAGTTTTGTGTACACTCGGCTCGCAATTTGCCTGTGACTGTAACTGTGACTGTAACTGTGACTCCTACGCTAACAGTGACTGCGACGGGTATATCCTTAGCTGCAAACATACTCGAATCGAGCTGAGAGCATTGTTTTTGTTTGCCCTTTTGTGTTTCTATTTACTCGCTGTTTAGTTTCACTTTAAATTTATTCCCACTGACGTCCTGGCCATGGCTCGCAAGGAGCAGCAGAGAGGGAGGAGGCAGGAGGAGCAGGAGCAGGGCAAGCAAAGGCAAACGTGAGTGAGGAGTGCACATTTTGTACTTTCAGCATTTGCCGTTTGCCGTTTGCTGTTTGCCATTCGCTGTTCGATTTCTTGTTGATTCCGTTTTCAATTTGGTGGCACGGCCTTGGCATCATCATCGCCATCGCCATCGTCAGCGCCATCGACGTCGCCATCTTCATCATCATCGTCATTATCATGATCTAACCCCACCTTGTTGTGGTTCTCGGTGGCAGTCGTCGTGCATTAGAGCTGAAGTTGTTAAGCAGCGCTAGATAAGTGCTCGAATAAACATAAATAATAAATGACATTTACTAAATAAAAATATTTGCGTTCGCATAATATTTGAGAAGCAAACTCAAACTCGACAGCTCCAGCGATTGCTCTATGGGCGCCTCTTTGGCTCTCTTGCGCTCTGTTTGTATGTATGTGTGTGTGCGAGTGTGTGTGTGTGTGTTAGTAGTGGCACCCAGTAGCCCCAACATGGCCGACACACACACTCGCATTTCAGCGCTGTCTGTGTGCATGTTTTGCTTTGGTTTTGGCTGATTTCGGAAGCAATTTTTGGCACCAAACCAAACGTCGCGCTTTATGCGCTCTGCCTCCCACTCTGCTTACTACTAAATATATATAAATAATATATGTCTGCATACATACGTACGTATGGCTGTCTGTGTGCCTGTGTGTGTGAGTGTTTGTTTAAAAAAGAACCATCGCAAATTTGTGCTTTCACTTTCATTTGTTTGCTATAATAACAAGGCGCAAGGTAGCGCATTTGAAGAATCTACTCGTATTGTGGTTCAGCACACAAATGAGAATTTAAAATACTACTCCGCCTGGGATGGACGGATGGACGGAAGGACGGATGGATAGACGGTTGGGTGGTGTTGGCTGTATTGGACAAATAGTAGTAAGCATGCTCGGGATGGTTTGGGAGATTTGTGTACTTTGGGATTTACTGTGCATTTGTTAATGGTTCATATACTATTTGCCACACTAAAGTTAATATCATGAAGTTGTTTGCATGTTTAACATTTGCTTAATTGATTTGTCAAAGAATCAACCATGAAATAAATATAAATAAATCATAAAACAAATATTTCTAGTGCCATACATACCATATAATATTCTTTTCCATTTTGCGGTTCACTCTGCTCACTTCACTTCCAACTCGATTAATTTGTCTAATTATGCAAAGTCAATTAAAAAATTTCCATTTCTGCTTTCTTCAGACAGAATACTTGAACACGGCTAATGAATACAGACAAGAAAAAAACTTATACAATTTAACTTGAAAATTCACGCGGTATTTGCGCTCACTCAATTCAAATTATTTCAAGCAATTTGCGTTTTCCACAATTTTCTCTTTTCTTTTCGACAGTGCAAAGTTGAACCCAAATGTGCAATTAAGCATAGAGTCAATTAAACTGCAATTAGTTCTAAGAAGAAATTTAGTTAAAATGATAACTAATTAATAAAATAATAAAACATTTTATAAACATTAGTCAATTTTGTGTAAAATTACAAATCAAGAAAGGATTTCTTTATATTTTATTTTATTTAACTTAATGCTCAATTTAAATTTATATTTTGTTTTTTTTTCTATCGACTAGCCTAAATCGTCATTAAATAATTGAAATAAAATATTAAAACTAAGTTAATTAAACAATAATTTTTGTATATTATGAATAATTTTAAGCTTTTACATAAATTAAAATGGCATATGTTCAAAAATTCGTATATTTTATAAAGATTTGTCATGTCCACTTTAGTATTTTTGCTTTGTTCCCAATTATCATAGGCGAATCATTCAAATGTGATTATTTCTATTCATTACTCTCCGTATATAGTCAGACGATTCAATTGGCTAATACCAAACTTAAGTATTTGTGACTGATTCTGATTGTTCCGTAAACAAATGTCATAATTGAAGGTCTCTTTGAATTATGCTGCTTATAAAAAATCCATCAGGAACTGCTGCCATTTCGCTAAGCCCAACACAGTTACAATGGAGATGGAGAGAAAAAAACCAAAACAGTTGTTGCTGTCAGGAATATCAATTGTATTAACGCCGCAATAATCAAATCAAGATCATCGGACGGGTGTGTGACACCTCCCGCCCTCTCCCCCTCGCTGAGTTATTCATTGAAATCAAAGCACAGCCGTTGTGGCAAACTATTAACTGTTAAAATGGCAAAACCCATAAAATCCATGAAACCCGAGCACAGTTGGATTAACATCAGAGACCAGAGGGCAGGAAGACGCCACCCCTGCAATCAATGCTGTCGTCACCCCAATCCTTCCTCCCTTCCTCCCCTCTCACGCCCTCCGCTCAATTGCGACCTGCTCACAAATTGTTCGCCCCTTGCAGTCACACAAATGAATAATGAAACGCTTATTGTCGCAATTATTTTATTGCCCTGATATCTGTAGCCTCAAAACATACACCAAAAACATTGAACAGCGAATGCGACGCTGACTGCGACGCCGACTGCGACTGCGACTGCAAACATGGTATTTGGGCATCCCTTGTGCCTCAGCTGACGCTTGGCTAAAGATTTTTGACGTCGTTTTGTACGAATTAAGGTTAGGGTATAAGTATTTCGCAAGGGGTATAATGAAATTCGAAGCAGATTGAAGTAGAAGTAGTATAGCCTGATTTCATGAGCTCAAGTGTGCCCCATCATCCAAATGACGAACCAGTTCATTCAAATGACAAACTAGTCCTTCCGTTACAAAAATAATAATAGAAAAATTGTAATCCAAATTTCTATATTTATTAACTTTTAAGATTAAAATCATAATATACCTAATTATTCTTTGCAATTACAGTAGAATTCGGCTATAACGACGCCGCTTATAGCGTCCGACCGGTTATTGCGTCGAAAACTCGATGGCTTGGTTGGTCCCCATACAAACTTATATGAAAGGGCCTCCGCTTAGAACGTCTCCGCTTTTAGCGTCAAACCGCTTATACCGACGAGATTTTTCACAATTCAACCGGATATTGCGACGTGCCGAACAAAAAAAAAAATTTAAAGAGGAAAATTTGATTTCTTTAACAATGCTAAAAGAAGCAAACAAAATCATGGATTTTGTGTGTTTTCAATACGAAAAAGAAACTAAATCATGGATTTTGTCTTCCGGATATAACGACGTAAAATCGTCGGTACCTTGAAAGTCGCTATAACCGGATTCTACTGTATTAAATTTTTTGTTTTGATTAAAAAATTAATTTGTTTTATTTTAAAACCTATTACGAACATGGCATCCATAAAATAAAAAACAAAAATTTTTTTTTGCTCCTTTCGGATAGTGCGTCTTCCGGATATAACGACGTAAAATCGTCGGTCCCTGGAATGTCGCTATAACCGGATTCTACTGTAATTCATTTAAGAGCTTTATTCATTCGAATCACAACAGTAATCAAAAATGAATCTTAACTTTAATAATTAATTAATTCAGCATAAGATTTATGTACCAGTATATTTTTTCTAATTTCTACAGCGTTCGGCTTAACAGCGAAATCATAAGAGTTTTTAAAAGACTTCAATTAACTAAAAGTGTATTTTCAATATATTAAATATTCAATATTCAATAAGTAGAGTATCTGAAATTCACTATACATTAGCTATACCACGCCTGCTGTTTTGCTTTTTGATAGTCTCTGTGAGAGTGTGCAGTACAATGCACTCTGTATGCGTGCTCTGATGTCTAGCATAATCCTGGCTATTATTTGGGGTTGATTGTTCGTGAATGGTGAGTGAAGGTTTCGTTTTTTCCTTTTCCAATTCCAGCTCCGGCAGTTACAGGGGTTGCACGGGGTTGCCACTAGCTGGCAGACTCTACGCCGGAAGAGCCAAAAACAACAACAATGCATTAGCACTTTAATGCGGCTAGTGAGCATAAAATGCAGAAACAAATGCGCGCCCATTTCAATTAAATGCTACATGGGGGCCAGAGCAACATCAACAACAACAACAACAAGAGCAACATCAACAACAACAGCAACACGACTGAGCATCAATAAAACAACAATAACAACAAGAGTAACAACTTTTGTGCAGACCTTTCTGCCCCGTTTCGACGGTTTCGACGGTTTGGCTTGTGTTTGCATGCGCTGGCAATTTATTTCGAGGGTGTTGATGGGCGGTTGTTGTTTTCATTGGATTTATGTTGTTGTTATTCTAATACCCCCTACCCCCGCACCGCCAAGTGCCCAGCTCGGGCCAAAAACAACCACGTAAATATATTTCCAATCAAAAGCAACAACAGTTACCACCAGAGCCAAAAACCAGACCCAGATCTCAGCCCAACCTGCGTGTTAAATGCCAACATATGTGAAAATAAGCTGTGACAAATGGCTTAATTTAGTTGTCAAAGCCGGGGCGATTGTTTAACATGTTTTAACATTGTAAAAATATTGGCACATTAGTCGAAAGATAATACGCCCACCTGGCCAGTCCAACTCTAGTTGAGGTCAACACTTTTGGTAGTTAGTTGGCCTGCTGTTAGCATTTGGCACATATGTATTTCATGTGCGATTCATAAACGCAGATACTTGACTTGAGGCTAGATGCTTGAGCCTTGCACCTGTCGTGCCCTTTTCATTTGCATGTCAAATAAAACGAAATGTTTGAAAAATCTTTAGCCCATCGAACATCTGTGAGCATTTCTTGGCATTTAGTTTTAGGGTTGCTGCTTATAGACATGATTGACATTCAGTCGGATAGAGGATAGAGCATGGAGCAAAGTTTCATGAATGGGCGCCCATTGTGTAAACATTTCAATTGGCTACCCGCCAAGGGGCAGGTACAACTTAAGCCGCCCCGGCGACATTGCAACGCAGTTGCTTGAGCTGTTTTTTATTGGCATTGCACCCGCGGCGACAGACACTAAGCTTCGCCCCATGCACCGATCAATTACGCCGGATTTATACCTACTGACATTTACATGTGTTGCGGTAAGCTTTGGCGCGGGGGTGTCCCGACTTGCCACTGCCACTGCCACTTCCACTGCCACTTTCAGAGCCATGCCCATTGTCGCATCGTGCTCAATTGGCCAGAAAAACTGTTTGAGCACGCACTCGAACACATGACTGCAAAACAGCATTTGCCATTTAGTTGGATAGCTATTGCTCTTTTTTTCTGCATTTTTATTATTTGTATTATTATTTTATTTTTGGTTACGGCTGTTTGGTTTGCTTTGTCGCTGCTGCAGGGGGAATTCCGCCTGCTTAAATCTTTTTGACTTGCAATTCGGAAATGCTGGCTTATCCTGTTTTCTTTATTGGCTAAAGATTCTCTTGTTGCATTGTTTTGCCTGTTTCCAGGGCTTAGCTAGACAAACAATCACAAACACCAGACAGAAGACAGAAGACGTTCCCTTCACGTTTGTTCACATGATCGTTCACATACCTTACGCTCCTTGCTGTCCATGCTCATTCATTGATGAATGCCTAAGCAGAGCCTGCCTGGCGGGCAAAGGAGCGAGCAAAACACTACCTTTGAGCTGTCAATTAAAGTATCTTCTAGTCTGATAAATCTGTTTATGAATAGCGATCAGTTAAAGCAATTGGCATTGACTAGAAGAAATTTACCGCCTTAGGTTTGCTATGCGTGAAGTGAAAGTTAGTCAATTTATAGATCGATTTGAAAACCTCTAAAATTTTGATAATGAAATTCAGATATTCAGTAAAAGTTCCTGCAACATAACCGTTAAAAAGTTGTTTTTAAATTAAATTTAATATTTTTAAAACGTTAAAATATTTGATTTTATTAAATTTAAATTTATTAAAATTATTTCCAAGGATAAAATTCGATTTTATTATTTTTAAATAGTACATCAAATAAGTTAACAACCTTTTAGATATGAATATGAACAAAAAAATCACTAAAATTACCATAAATTTTTAAATACAACTCCGTCCCTAAAGCGTTAAGATAATAATCTAACTATCTCCTCGCAAATAATTTAAATTATTCCATTAGTCTATTTAAATTATTCCACTAAAAATTCTGTTAATATAGAAGAAATGCAGTTTGATTAGAAGCTGCTTTTAATTTGGTTTATTGTGAATTTTATGTTCAGGGGAATATTATTCAAATATTTTTAAAGGATATTCGAACAGAATTGGGCTTGTCAAAATAGTCAAAAGCTTCGGGAGCAGGTGGATCCGAATTCAACATGATTTTTTAAGCCAAATGATCTCAGCCATATTTTTTTTTTACCAAAAAGTTTAACAATTGGAATAAAAGCGCTTAAATTGGGGCAGACGGTTTGTGGGTCAGAAGGAGCTGTCTGCAAATGGATGGCAGATGGCTGCCAATGGCAGATGGCTGCCAATGGCAGTGGCAGCTCAGCTCAAGCACTTGAGCCATGTGAAGGACGCACGGGCCACACATGGAGCCCTGGCAGCAATCCCTACGGTCAAACGTGAGCATTGTTTGGAGCATTGCTGTTGTTGCTGCCACAGCGATTGTAGCTGCTGTTGCTGTTGCTGCTGCTGCTGCTGAGCTATGCAAATCCAAAAGCCCAACAAACTGACAGGGGAGTCGGTGTGAAGCTGAGCAGGGCATGGGCTGAGGCTTGTGGGTGGGAGCCCACTTGACAAATACCATTTTCGAAATTGAAAGACAAACTTTTGAGCAGTCGACGTTGTCTGGTGGAAATGGAAATGAGACACAATGTGCAGCCAGGGCATGCAGTGGGGGCGAGGGAGCAGAGCAGAGCAGAGCGGAGGCAAGGAGGCAAGGAGGCAACCGCATCCTGCTGACGAATTTGCTGAGTGTGTTGATTTGTTGATTCGTTTCGCCTAATCGCACCACCACCATCAGAGTCAGCCAACAGCCAACAGTCGGCAGAGCCAAGGCAGCCCGGCTGCAGACAAACTTGTCCAGTTTGCGTATTGTGCCATGCCGTAACCGGACAGCCGACTGCACGCCGGACAGCAACGGACCGACCCGGCTCAGCCCAGTTCATACGCAAATGTGTTTGTCCTGTGCGAGAACATGTGTGCTGGGAAAGTTTAACTCTATCTCTGTCTCTCCGGCCGACTGTGCACATGTGGAAATGTGTTGAAAATTTATTGACATTATTCAATTAATTATTGTGCAAATATTTTCACACACACACACGCGCGAGCAGAGGCTCGTAAGTGGCAGAGAATTTGCCATTAATTGTGAATTAGATTGCATGAATTTGCTGCTGCTGTGGTGCCATTCGTCAAGCCCTCAGTCAGTTAGTCAGCCGCAGTCTGTCAGTCATTCATTCTCTCATTCTCTCATGCACTCACTGGCTCATTCATTCATTTATGCAGCGAAGCGTTTGGAGCGCAAACATCCAATGAGAGAGCTTCTAGTTGCCAGCAGGAGGATACATCCTCTATGCTGCGTCATTGACCATGTCCGTTTCCGCTGCACACCGGAAGTGCTTGGCTGCCATTGGAGCCATGCCCGACGCGTTGCGACGCTTCAACTCCGCCATGGTATCCGGTTGCTCTCTGTTGTTGATTATTTCGCATTAATTTCGGCTGCGTGTGCAAATACATTTTCAAATAAATTGAATTAATTTCATTTAACGAGCACGCATCGATTTGCCTCTGACTTATGTTAAATGCTAAACAGCACAACAAATTTTCTGCATATATTCGGCATTTTATTGCATGTTTTCAACCCGCTAAATTAACTAAATTGCTTTTTAATTGCAAATAGTTCAAGTGCACTATGCAGCGCGCTTTTTAATTAAAATTAAAATATAAACAAAGCTGCAAATATGTCAGTTTCATTGCATGATATATTTATTCACAGTATCTATAGATGCAGTTGGGCAAACCTTGCCATCTATGTCCGGTTGACATTATAAAACCTAAGAGACTTAATAGGGACTATTTCACTAAAGACGTGCCTACTAAAGACTTAATATAATAGATTTTGAATGTATGAAATGGGAATTTGCGTTGAAAAATTGAAACTTTATATGATTTCATTTTTTCTAGGCCAAAAGTTGTAGCACAAAAACCTAAATTTCATGCTTTTTAGACCCTTTACTTTAAAAAAGTAAAAAGGGTCTATTAGTTTAGTGCAAAGAGGAAATGTGTGTAACACCCAGAAGGAGGCGTGGCAGACCCCACAAAGTATATATATTCTTGATCAGGACGACAAGACGAGTCGATATAGCCATGTCCGTCTGTCCGTCTGTCTGTCTGTCCGTCTGTCTGTCTGTCTGTCTGTCTGTCTGTCTGTCTGTATGAACACCTAGATCTCAGCAACTATAAGAGCTAGAGACACCATATTCGAGATCCAGGTTCCCCTATTCAGTAAGCAGCACGAGTTTGTTTTAGATTTTGGATACCTCCTTCCCTTCCCCCGCAAACCGCAAAAAGCTGCTGTAGCCGCAGTTTTAAAGCTATTGATTTATAATTTGGAATTTAACTAGTTTATGACATCTCTATCGACGATGTGAATTTTGTTTCGATCGGATAAGAAACAGCGAACATATGCCACACACAATTTGCCGCACTAGGCAGAGGGGGGGTGGTGTGCCTTGCATACGCGGATAGCTTAGTGTGTGTGCGTCTGATTGTGTTGGTATGTACATACACTCAAAGTAAAGGGTCTCCTACGGTCGGTTACGTCCGACTGTAGCCTCCGTCCCACTGATCTGCCCCGTCCCTATATTTTCCTTTATAATAACTATTATATTGAAGCTTTTTATATTTCTTGCTAAGAAGTAAATTCATGCTGAAGATAAAAAATTTCTACATAACTCCGATTTACATACAATGTTTAAGCTATTTAACGCTACCCATTTTCTGCTAATTAATGATAGCTTATAAGTATATTTTCATCTTTGATCCATGCGATAATCCTCATCAGAATTTAGTTCTATTTTAGTGCCCACTTTCGGCATCTTCTCTGTCAATTTGTGTATATTAATATAATTATTCATGACGTTCGCTCGCACATAAATAATGTTGATTGTTTTTGGGGGCAATTGGCAGACAAACATGATCCATAACATTTATCATGTTCTAATGATTTTCACCGACACACACGCATACAGATACAAACTTGGAGTAGTCGCTGCCAAAACACAATTTGGTTATTAGCCACACTGCTGTCGCCGTCTCACATTTCATCCAATCCAACTCGGCGGGGCCTTGATAAAGGTGTGTTGCGGTTGCCAATCGATAAGCGGCCTTTCTCCCCATTGTTGTTGGTGTTGTTGTTGCCTGCACATCAGTCACTGTCAGTGGCGCAGAGCTCGCACCACCAGCCAGCCAACCACAAATGGCCATCCCCCCACAGCCACCCAACCACCCACCCACCCACAACATGCCGAATGTGATTAATGCGTTGCCGCTGCAGCTAAGCTGCCTCTTGGCGGCCATAGCACAAGGATGGAGATACAGAGAGCGAGAGAGATACAGATCGAAATAGTCTGAGAGTTACGATTGTGCTCTACATGCCAAAACTTATGGCAGTTAATACCCAGCATATTTCACACTTTCAGTTTGCGCTGCGCTGTCTGCGATTTGTTGTGTTTTTATTGCCGAGCAACTGGCAAAAGGCTGACGCGTGCCTTGGTCCAGCCGAGATGCCGAGATGCCGAGATTCCGAGGACACGTGCCCGCATTTGCTGCAAACGTAAGGTTTCACGGATTAATTTCAATTTGTGCTTGCTTCACAACGTTGGGTGGGCGCAAAGGGGCGGCTCTGCTGCTAATTATGTGTGGAATGTTTAAGATAAACAAAACACAATGCAGCAGCGACGACGGCGACGGCGACGGCGACTGCAACAACAGCAGCAGCAAAAAGGACAATTCAGGCAAAAGACGGGCACTTGTCAGCCCGTTGTTGTTGTTGCTGTTGCTGTTGCTGTTGGCCTAATCCGTAAGTGTCGCTCACAGGCACGCAGCAGCGGCAGACGCTGATAGAGCACATACAAACGCAGCAGATAGAGCAGAGGAGAGAGCCAGCTGGGAGCTGGGAGCTGAGGCCAGGCATGAGCATAATGATGTGGCGAGCGACGACATCGACATCGACGCGTCATCGACAGCGCAGCTAGGGGGCAGGGCGGGGCAGTGACTCCGGCGGAATGTGAAACTGGCAACTGAAGCCAGCCTGTTGGTCAAAGATAACAGCAATTTATTTTCAAGTCATCATTTTAATTATCCCGTTCGCAATGTTGGCCAACCTTTGCGAATGGGCGCGTCGCGCATTAAACGTGACAACAGCAACAGCAACAACAACGAAACATACGTTAACGCTGACAGCAGCAGCAGCGACGGAGGCAGCGACGGAGACAGCGACTGAGGCAGCCATTTTGCTCATTAAAATATAATATGTATCTTTTAATTTAACTGAAATGTTTGCACAAAAATTTGCTCGAAACAAAGTTGAGCTCCGTGCGTTGTCTCCTCCACAATGCCCAACTTCAGGCTCCCCATGCGTTGCCGGAATTTTGTCTCTCTGTCTGTGTCTCTCTGGCGCTGCAATGGGAAAAAGCCAACCTTTTTTTCTGCTTAGAGCCTGTACTTTAAAAAATTAAAAAGGGGTCTATAATAACACATTTCATGTGTAACAGCCAAAAGGAGGTAGAGCCCACAAAGTTGAATATATATCCTTGATCAGGACGACGAGATGAGTGGATACAATCATGTCTGTCTATCCAGCTGTCCGTCTTTCCAATCGTATATACATCTAGATCTCGCAATCTAGAATAGCTACGTAGGTTCTTCTATTCTCATTTGTTACATCTTTTTCCATAGGATAAGAAACAGCGAAGATATGCATCATACAATTTGCTCTACTATGTATGTATTGTTGAACCACAAAGAACAGTTTCTGCTATTGTCGGTTACGTCCGGCTGTAGCCTTTCTGGCGACTGATCTGCTCCGTACTTGCTGGTTTTCTGTTGTAGTTGCCTCCTGCCATTTGGCTAACAAGGCAGAAAACCGAAGAGCCGCACTCACTGGCAAGAGGACTCCACTAGACCCAGTTCTAGATCCAGATGTCGAGTTTTTGCTGGGGTCTGCCTTTATGCGTTTTCATTTTACCGTTACCGGAAGCGTTCATGGGAAAGTTTCCGCTTTCATAACCGAATTTTAATTAACTTTCGAAAACCTAATTACAAAGTATTATTATAATGAAAAAGCAGTGCACAAAGCGGAGTCAGACGGCTGGCAAGGGGTATCCAACTCAGCCAAGCTCAGCCAGCCAACCAACCAGCTCTGCCGCCCTGTAGCTAAATAAAAAGTGCGGTGACGACGCTGCTGTTGCCCGCCGCCATTGCTACGTGTGCTGTCTTTGCTTTGAGGGGCACGGGCACAGAGATGGGGCTCTGTGTCTCTCTCTCAGTGTGTGTGTGTGTGTGTGTGCTACACTACTTCCTGTGTATCCATCCGGCATAAGCTGAAGCTGCTCTGCAACGAAGGTGGGGCAGCCAAAGGGTTGCCATTTTTATGGCAGAGTTTCTTTTATGGGCCAGCCCCAAAGCCCCGGCTACTGGGAAGCCCCCCTCCCCCTCTCCCGTGCTATGTCTCGTTGTGAAATTAAATATTCCATTAGAAAATTACTACAAGATTGTGGTTTTTAGCAGCAGCTGAATATAGCTTACCAGCTAATTGGATGCCTTGTACCAGACTCCGACTTAGACGCAGCAGCCTCAACTCAAAGCGATAAAAAGTGAGCTGAAATTCCCTTTTAAAACACTGCAGCTATGATTTATGTTGTAATACTTTATGCTACAGTTTAGCCAAATTTAACTAGTTGAATGCAACCGACTCGTAAAATTGTCACGCTTCACTCAATTTCACTCAATTTATTCGTTGGATAAATTTTTAATGCTCAACAAAATGTGAGGACAATTTGTTGTAATTGTATTGTAGCTGCGGCAGGGTGGGGCCAAAAGTTCAAACTTTTTTTAATAGAATTTTATATGCAATCCCAAAGCCTCGACGGCGGACTACGGCGTCCCTCCTGCCTCCTGCCTCCTGTCTCCTGCCTCCGCCTGTCTGTCATATGCGAAAATAATTACATATTGATCGCGTGTACATGCCAAGCAGCTTTGGCTTTGGCTTTGGCTTTGCCATTTATGAATAGATAGCTGGTTTGACAGACTGACAGACTGATAGACTGCTGGACTGACAAGCCGTCCGACAGACAGCCTGGAGAGTTAGAGCATAACAAACCCGGCCAGAGTTTTCCCCCTGGAAGCCCCCGGGACGGAGCGTCTTGTGCAGCGCGCATGTCTGACATGCCAAGTGGGGGGAAAATGTGTATTAAATTGGGTGGGTGGTGCTGATGGCGATGGTGGTGCTGGTGCTGTTGATGTTGTTGGAGTTGGTGGTTGAAGCAACCCCAAAGCACAGATTTGGAAACCAGTTCAATTCAGATGGGGTTGCTTGTCGATAAAATGAAGAAACTCCGGCACAGTCACAATGTCAAGGAACGAAAAAAACACAAACACACAAAAGGCAGAAGAACGTTGGCAAGAAGCAGAGAAATCGAATTTCAAGCAACAACAAAGCAACGCCATTTTGCTCTGTCTGCCAGCCAAGCCAAACAAAGCGTTTTCCTTGATAGAAGTAGAAGCTATAAAAAATATATATTAAAGCAGCGCACATACGTGCAGGGAAAGGAAGGTCACATTTCTAGGCAGGCTGCTTAATTAAAAAGACAACAGCTTGTTAAACATGACCGGAGAGACCGAAGAGACCTAGAGGAAGGAAGGTCGGAGAGAACGAAGAGACCGCAGAAACCGTTGGTGGTGCAGATAAGTGGCTAACAAGCTGCCCAGCTCTTTTATGCCAGAATTATAAATGAGCACCTAAGCAGACACGGGACAAATTCTAGATAGTTTTAAATGAATCACAAAGATAACTATAACTATAACCATATAGCGTATATGCCATATGCATGTGTATTGGATCAGTCGTGTAGCTTGTTTATACTGCACAGATAAGAATCAGATAGGTACTCTACGCCAACTCCCCTCGACTCCACTCTGCTCAGTCTCCGCTAGGTGTCATATGTATATTACTAGAAAGCAAACAGGCTCGCAAACACACATTGCACGTTGCACTATGATTGGGATAGGTGTATGGGATAGGTACGGCATAGGTATGGCATAGGTATGGCATAGGTACGGCATAGGTATGACCTGGTCCACCAGAACCGTACACTCAGGAAAATAATGTACTAATAATCGATCTTGCTGTTTACTAGAATTCAATTACAAGTCGAACTAAAATCGGGAATGAATTCAAATGAATTAAACCACAACCAGTAGATCAGTTGGTCTAAAATGTTACCTTCGGCCTTAACCGACCGCAGAGGACCCTGTGCTTTATATTTAAATAATACACTCCCACAGAGGCAAAATATGTGCGTGTGCACAAATTGATTACACTAATCGCTCACATGAGCAAATTGTCTGTTGCATATCTTAGCTGTTTCTCATTCGCTCGTAGTGTAATTTGCAGCATGGAAAAAGAATTTCATACGGTAAGTAAACGCTAAATCACAAGTTTGTAGCTATATATTGTCTCAATACGTCGTCCTGATTTAGAATATATGTATATACTTTGTAGAGTCTCCGACGACTTCCTAAAATACCCTTTCGGTACTGTTTTAAAGTACAAGGTGTAAAAAGGATTACGTGTAAAGAATGATTAAATTAATTTACAATAGAATTACAACATATTTAAGTCCTAAAGGTCTATAAAAATATTGTTAGGAATTTGATAAACGCGGTTAAATGAAAAATATCGTTCTGGAATTAAGAATTTTCTATCTAATCGAACTTTTGACCCTGCAAAGTCTTGATTCACGTATGAAAACTCTTGATTTTTCTCTCAGTGTGCGCGTACTCGCAGTGTTGGGTTAGTCAGGACTGTTGTTACTCCGTGCGCTGTTTGCCTTGTTGTTTCGTTGCAATTTACGAGTGCAGCGCGATAAGCTTTATCAAAAAAACAGAAAAATGAAAAGGGAAACAACACTATGGAAAAAGTGCACTCTGCATCCGAGTTACGATAAGATAGGGCAGAACTCTTGGAATCACTTGATGATTGTCACCATGTTGTTGTTCTATGTCGTCTGCCTATGTGCAGGCAGACAGGCCATGCCATAGACGCTATCGGTCGTTCGTGTTTTGATAGGTATAGGCGCAGCCCAATCAATATAGAAGTGCTTGTTGGAGGTCAGTTGTTTAAGTCAACAAGAGGTCTGATTGCTGGAATCGAAATCGGAATGGAAAGTTAAAGTAAAGTTTGCTTGTTTGTTTGCTTTTTTTCATATTTTTTTATATTTCAAACATTAAAATAGTCTTTTTTGTAATTTTTTGCATGATTCATAATATTAATTTTAACTAGCTTTAGGTTTTGGATTTTTCTCTGCTGACATTTATGATGGTTTAGGGTTTCGTGTATTTTACATTATTATTTGACATATTTAAACTATTTTTGTTTTCGTTAAGTTTAATCAATTAGCTTAGCTCAATGTAAAAATGCGTATGTGTGTGTCTGTGTATGTGTGTGTTTCTGTTCGCACACAATAATAAAATTAATATTAAAAATTATTGAATAATAATAATTGCAATTTCTTTCGTTTTATGTTACGAGTTGTTTACTTTTTTTTATTATTTTGCTGGTTTTTTATTTATGCTAATTAAATGTTTAATTACAATATATTTTTTTTAGTGTAGCATACAATTTGATTAATTCTCGAGTTAGTTTAAAAATTGTTATTGATTTTTCTGCGTATTTTGTTTTTTTGTTTTTCAAGTTTAATTTTAGCTGACTTAAATGTACATATTTATATATTTATAGATATAGACTAAGTATTTACAGCATGTCTTAAGCCTAAACGAATTCGTTCAGCACAACAGAAACAGAAAAAGTGTAGTACAGTGTAAAATGAAAGTGAAATTGACATTCAACTTAGAATAAAGTGAACAAATTGTTGTTCGATAAAGAAAATTAATAACGTGAAGATTCTTAGGGATGATTCGTATTTTGTTTTGTGTTTTCAATTGGATATTTTCTTTTTGGTTTTTGATCATTTGCGATTCGAATTCGATTGCCTTTGGATGAAAGGAGTTTTTGTTTTTCTCAAAGTGAACATTACACACAATCCCGATTGCGCCCTAGTGAGAGCCCTAAATACATACATATCTCTCGCACACACACATTTAAAATGCATAATATATATACTAGTTATATATATGTATATATATATTGTTTTAACCGATTTGATTGTTATTGCTTATTTTTTGAGGATAAACAAATGGCACGGAATTTCTTGATTTCATTTTTGTTTTTTGTTTACGTTTTTTGTATATTTTTTTTAGTGTTAACAAAGATCTGTTTGCTTAACGGCTAAATAATAATTAATTATAGTACATGTGGCCGTTGCTGCAACTTACAACTACATCACTTTTTTCTTGAATTCCTCAACAGAAGGGAAAACGAAATGAATGCAACAAATGAGGGAAATCAAAGGTAAAGGCAATACGACTAAGCAAGTGCTTGCAGTGGCAGAAGAAGAGTTGATTTTCAGTTTTCTTGCAATCTGTTGCTTTCTGTGATTTTCTTCTTTTCTTTTTTTTTTTTTGAACTATTTACAAGTGGCCGAGCCGTACTCACGTGCTCTTGCGCTCAAAGGATGCGCCCAGGTGCTAAAAGCCATTGAACAGCCGCTCGCTAATTAGTCCCTCAACTCTGAGTTTTAGATGGACTGTGGCTGAGAGGGAGACGGAGACTGGAACTGGAACTGGGTCCAGTTTCTGGGAGAGCTCTACACAAAGCTGTGCCTTGTGCCCGGCTGGGGCTACAGCAGATTCTGCAGCGCTGCGGCGCTGTTGAAGGTCAAGCCGTGGTTCCAGTTGCGGTAGCTGGCGGCAGCTGCATATTGCTGGTAGTTGTTGTAGAGCTGCTGCTGTGCCGCCTGATGCTGCTGCAGTTGCTCCTCGCTGAGATCGCTGGTGATGTTCGATGAGTCCTCCTGCAGCTCGGCCGATAGCTGGCTATGCAGCAGTTGCTGCTGCTGCTGATGTTGCTGCTGCTGCTGTTGCTGCTGCTGCTGCTGCTGTTGCTGCTGTTGCTGTTGCTGCTGCTGTTGCACTGTGGCGGCCAGCTTCTGTGAGTAGTTGACGGCCACAGCCGCTGGCTTGCTGCTGGCCTTTGTTGTGGTATTTGTAGCGGATGTCAGTTGCTGCGCCGCCTGCTGCTGTTGCTGCTGCTGCTGCTGTTGTTGCTGCTGCTGCTGCTGCTGTTGCTGCTGCTGCTGGTGTTGCTGCTGCTGCTGCAAGTGTTGCTGCTGCTGCTGCTGGTGCTGCTGCTGCTGCTGCTGCTGATGCTGATGTGAGCCACCGCCGCCACCAAAGCGCAGCATCTGCTCCGCGCGCCCTTAAGCCAGCGGATACTGATGATGTCACAAGCTCGTGGTGCCGGCGGGCGCATGATAACCGAGGCTCTGATAGTACGAGTCCTGGCCTAAGGCAGCGTGTGTGTTGGTCAGCGGACTGAGCGCGTTGTAGCCGGCGTACTGGCTCATGTCGTACATCTTGATGTCCGCCTTGGACTCCGTGGGCAGCAGGCGATTGATGGAGAACGGATGGCTGGAGGGCGTGTAGCCGGATGGCTCCTGTTTCAGCGGATGCATCGACGAGTGGTAGTCGCTGATCAGCGACGGATGGCAACGATTCGCCATCATCGCCGACAGCTCCTCCTGCTGCAGCTGGTGGTGCTGATGGTGATGGTGCGTGGGCACATGCTGCGGCTGCTGCCCCAGACACAGCTCCGCATTCGCATGCAGCATGGCCAGCGCCTCGGCATCCTTGCTATGCGCCGCACTCAGCACGTTGACGCCCGCCAGCGCCACGCCCCCGCCGCCGCCCGACTCCTTGTGGTGCTGATGGTGCTCGAGGCGACTCGTGTGATGATGATGGTGCATGTGATGCGAGTCCTCGTGGTCCTTCTTGCCCGGACTGGTGGCCTCCAGGCTGCTGTGCGACGGGCTCTTGTGCAGCTGTCGTATGGCCTCCTTCTTCTCGTCCTTGAAGCGCTTCTGTCGCCGCAGATAGCAGCCGTTCTCGAACATGTTGCCCGAGTCCGGATGCAGCGTCCAGAACGAGCCCTTGCCCGGCTTGTCCGGCGTGCGTGGAATCTTCACAAAGCAATCGTTGAAGCTGAGCGAGTGGCGTATGGAGTTCTGCCAGCGCTGCTGATTCTGCCGGTAGAACGGAAACAGATCCATGATGAACTGATAGATCTCCGACAGCGTCAGCATCCTGGTCGGATTGTTCTGTATGGCCATGGTGATCAGCGAGATGTAGCTGTACGGCGGCTTGGCATGCGTATAGCTGCGTCTGTACGTTGTCGGCTTGTCCACGCCCCGCCTGCCCAGCGAATTCGGCGAACCCGGCTCCATATCACGTGTGCCTGGCGGCATGGAGCCGTAGGTGCCGCCCAAGCCCGCCGCCGACATGCTGGCCGCCGACATGGCCATGCAGCCGCCCATGTTGCCCAGGGGGGAGCCCATGCTGGCGTAGCTCATCGAGCTGGGCGTCATGCAGTTGCCGCCCATGGAATTCATGGCCGCCGCTGCGCCCATGCTGCCGCTCATGCTGGCCACCGCTGCCGCCGAGTCCAGCACGCTGGAGCCGAAGGTGGCAGCCGCCTGTGGCGACACCGATGACATGCCACCGACCGTGAGGCCCATGCTGTTCATGGTGTAGGCGGAGCGGGCCAAGGGGCTCATGCTGCCGCCGTTGGTTGTGGGATTCGGGTTGTTGTTGCTGGTGGGCACGGCGCCAACACCGATGCCACCGCCAACACCCGCACCACCGACAACACCGCCGCTGGTAGGTGGGCCGCCCGAGCTGGACATGCTGACCGGCGCGGTGCTGGGCGGCGGCTCCGCATACAGCTTCTGCATGATGTCAATGGTGGTCTGGTGGGGACTCCCCTTGAGAAAACTGTTCAATAGTTGCGCCGTTATGTTGCCGGCTGTGTCAACGCGTTGCGTCTACAAATGGATGCCGAAAGAAATCTGATCAACGCGTGCCTGCGACGCGTGCGATAAAAATGATAAAAGAAGACGAAACGAAATCGATTGTTTTGCTTTTGCTATCGGTTTTGTTTTGTTCCGATTGTTGTTCAATGCACTGTCACTGCGTTAATTGATTTAAATTTTTCTAGCATTTTTGTGCACTGCACTTGTCACTTGTTGTGGTTGTGGTTGTGTTGCAGATGCTGCAGATGTTGCTGTTGCTGTTGCAAGTTCTATGCTGCGCTTGCTGCTGGCATTTGCTGTGGCATTTGTTTGTGTGCACTTGTCGCCGCTCTTCAAGCTAAACACTTTGATTAATTTATTTGTGTGCGCCGTTGATGCCTTGTGCAAATTTGGAAATAAAATAACGTGGCAAATATGACTCTATTTTAATGCGCGCCGCGCCGCAACGAACCGACGCACGAACGTGAATTGTGAATTGTTAGCTTGCTTTTTGGCCACTGAGTCTGAGTCTGAGGTTTTAGCTGCTGCTGCTGCCAAGTTGGAGGCTGCTGCTGCTGCTGCTGATGTTGCTGTTGCTGTTGCTGTTGCCGTTGCCGTCGACGGTTGCTGTTGCTGTTGCCTGGCTGGTCCGCTCGAGTGTCTCTTTGGCTTGAGCTCTTGAATGTGACTGTTTGCAGAGGGGAACGCTTGTCTACTATTTGGCTTGCGCTTGCTGCCAACAAATATTGTTCGAGCCGCGCTCAAGTGCCGCCGACGATGACGATGACAGCAGCGGCAGCGGCAGCGGCAGCAGCAGCGACAGCGACGCCAGCAGCAGCAGCAGCAGCATAGCGTTAGGCCTCTCGCCAACTCGCTCTCACACAAGGCCTGCTGGCCCTGTTCCCGTCTCACACACGCACGCACACAGGCGCACCTCCACGCACACAGACACACGCACGCAGAACACGTTTCACCACCGTTGCTTGCCAATGACAGGCTGCGCTTCTCTTATGTACACACGCGTCGGCAGCGCACGCGCATTGGCCAACGGCCTCTTCTATCAACAGAGCAGCGCCCGGTTGCCAAGACAACAAATGGGCGGGGCCTCGGCCAGCAGCGAGCAGCGAGCAGCAAGCAGAGCCCAAGCAGCGAGCAACGCCCTCTCACACAGACACACACGCATACGCATACGCGCGCTCTCACTCACACAGGCGCAGCGCAGTGAGCGCCCTAATGCCGCATGTTGTGTGAGCGACGCCATGTTACAGTTAACGATTTTCTCTAATGCGATCAATAATCGCTCGCTGGCAGCGCCCCCGCCCCGCCCCCACAGCTCAGCCCCTCCCCGCCCAGCTGCAGCGCAGCGCTGCAGTCGGCTGAGACGCTATGTTTAGGCAGAGAATGTCGTCGGTTTCTAGCTTTTTTATTTTGGCAAAAAGAATGTGTGCGGGGCTCCAAAGAAGCAAGACATTAATAAAACGCTGCCGTGTAAGTGTGTGTGTGTGTGTGTGTGTGTGTGTATGGGTGTGTGTGTGTGTGCGTATTTATTTTCTTCCTTTTTAAAGCTTGCACATTTGAGGTTAAGGTACGCCAATGTCACATTCATTCATTCACATTCGTTGCGAGGCGGCGCGAACAACAGCAGCAGCAGCACAGCAGCAGCAGCACAGCAGCAGCAGCAACAGCACCGCAGCAACAGCACCGCAGCAACATCAACCAACAGCAGCCGCATCTTTCTTGCTTTCTTTCATTCTTTATTTTTTCCGCTTGTTTTTTTTGGCAAGTCATTGCGAAAGTGACCCAGTTCTGGCCTGGCTGCGTTGTCATCCTCATCCTGTGCTACCTGAATGCATTTCATTGATGCCAAGCTGCAGCGTAAACTAGATGCTGCCGGCACGGACAATGCGCTACGGCCGTAACATTTATGGCCAATGGGATAAAACGCATTTTAATTTCGGCTATAAAAACTTGCAGCAAATTCCTATCTCGCTTGACGCCTTGCAATGTGCACTACGTTTAACCCTTTCTCGTTCTTAAAGTGTCTCTTGTTCCATGTGTGTGTGTGTCTGTTTCTGCCTGTGTGTGTGTGTGTGTGTGTGTCTGTGTTTACACTCCATCATCATTGCGGCCATAACTGTTTTATGGCCAGGCAATTTGCGTTTTCATCCGCGTCTCCAGTTTCCGTTCCCCTGTCTGTTGCTCAATGAACAGTTTTCAATCAATTTTCGTGTATTACCTGAAACTGAAAAATGCGCGGAAATTCCCTAGGCTCTGTTAAGCCATTTGTTTGGCCTATTCGCAAAGCCCTGGCTGCTCCTCTCCTATCAAAAGCCCACTAAATTAGTTGGGCATTTGGCCGAATGTTATGAATACACTCGTTTATTCGCTGGGACTTAACGTCGGCAAACTCATATCGCATTGCATGATTATTATTAGTATTATTACTGCGATTTAAAGCATTCAAATGAGCTTTGTATGTGACTTTGAAACTGGCAACACAATTTAGGTGCAATTTAATTAAGTATTTTTTAGTTGTATGAACACAAACATCTATTTAGTTGCATTGGAATAACATTTTCTCTGTGATGTTTATTATATTATATAGGCTATATCGTATACTTTATTTAATTTCCACCTGAATTATATATTCTACCATTAAAGAGTAATTTATCAGCCCAAAATTATTTAGTTTAACAAAAATTGAAATATTTATTGACATATAAAAAAAAGGATATTGAATCCATTTTTATTATAACATAGGTATAAATTATAATAAAATATAAATTGTGCTATAAATAATATAGAAAGCTAAACTGGAAGTTATTTTAATTAAAATTTATACGCCAGAATTATATTGCTTAACCAACAATTTATCAGGTCAAAAATATTAATTTATTTCACTTAGCATAATTTGTATTAGTTACTTTAATTAATTAATTAATTATATTAAAAATACTATTGGATATATTTTCCAACTCAATAATTCATATACAAAAGCTATTTAAAGTTTCTATAAATATAATAGCAACCTCAAATAATATTTGTGTTATGCTAATTTGGTTTTATTATATTGCAAATATTATAATGCTTACGCTCAAAATTATATTTGGCCTGCAATAAATTCTCTTTCTAGTGCTGTATAATGTGAGATTTAAATAGAATCGCTTCAGGTGTAGTGCTCTAAGTAGCTCTGGTCGTATTTTTGTAGTCGGTCGAGTCATTTAAGTTCGTTTTAAAATCAAATAAATAATTAAGCATGCAAATACAATTTGAAAGCATGTGAATACATTCATACACATTCATACACATTCGCATATGTTTATGTATTTAATGAATACTTCTGTTTATGTGCAGAGCCAACAGAGAGTTCGCTTAAGGTCTGTACATGATGTATGTACATTTGTACACTGAGAGAAGTGTCCAAAGTTTTCATACTTGAATCGAGAATTTTCTTTGTCAAGAGTTCAATGAGAAGTTGAACTTGATTCAAATTTAAAATTTGATTCAAAAACAAAATTTTTCGTTTATGTAAAATGTATTTCTTTGTTTTATATTTTTATGAACTTTAAAGAGTAAAATAAGATACGTTTTGTGACTAATCTAAGCATTCTTTGCAATTTATTTTATCTCAATTCTTTATTTCACATTAATTTTAATTCTAGAGCAAAACTAGATTCATTTGAGAGCTATAGTTTGAAGAACTAATCGTTCTATATTTTTCTGAGTGTATGTATGGCTTGTATGAATGTAGTATTAGTATTTATATCATCGTTTAAGCACACAGAGATACACGTTCTTTAATGCAGACTCAAATCATGCCCCACACTCGCCTCTTCGCATTGTGTGCAGTTCTAATAATGTGCTTAAATATTTAATATTTTTATTGTAGTATTTCCCAAGCTTCAAGTTCCAAGTTCCAAGTGGCTCTGTCTCATTAATGTTTGCCGGGGCCGCTTTCTGTGGTGACGTAGAGCAAATACTCGTCGTACTCATCGTTTTGTAGCCGCAGTAATGCCAGCAGTCCAAAAATAATAATAATAATAAAAAAACAATGAATGTACATATGAGTTTGCCTGTCTATTCATGTATTCGAAGCGGGTATTCGAGTATTTATTTACCTTTTAGTAATTTATCTATTTATTTATTTGCTTTTAAAGCGCGCCACATTCACTCGATTCAATTCCATTCGATTCGACTCGATTCGTTTGAGGTTCGGGTCAGGTCAGTTCAGCTGAGTTTAGTCTGAGCTTAGTTGAATATGGCATATGAATCGGCTGAATATTCGGCACGATTCGTTTCGGTTAAGTGTCCCAGTCTCCGGCTAAGCCATGTTCAAACTTTTTAATTAGTTTCAATTGTTGACAGGCGCCCACGCAGCCAATAAACACAGACACAGACAGTCGGACAGACCGATTTATATTTATGTAAAATATTTGTTTTATTTCATGTTTTTTTGTGCTTCATACACCCGCTTCGATTTCATGTTTATCGTGCTTTAAAATGTTATGTTTTTGTTTGTTTTAAGCGTTTTGTCGAGCGCATGCGCCGTGTGGCGCTGACTTACCAAAACGTCCATTTTGACCAAGTTTTCACAGTCAAATGAAGTTGGCTCTGTGTGTGTGTGTGCGAGTATCGATATAAAATGTACAATATTTATTTTGGTTTTTATTATTTGTTATTGTTGATTTATTTGTTTGTACAATATTTTCACACAAATTAAAATACTTTGCCGACTCGTTGGCTTCAGCAGCGACGCCGCAGTCGCAGTCGCAGTCTCAGTCGCAGTCGCCGTCGGCATCGCAGTTAATGCCGGCGCACGTGTTTATTATAATGTATATAAATGTTTTCCTTTCGCAATTTAATTTAATTTTAATTTAACCCAATTATCGAAGCTCATTAGTGCGTATTTAATTGTTTGGCAAATTTTTTATTTCCATAGCCCAAGTTGTGCGCAATGTTCTAATGTCTTTGGCAAACACATCGACGATGCCGCACAACATTTTTTTCAGAGCCGTTTTTTAGAGTCGTTTCTGTTTCAGTTTGTGTTGACTTTGCATTAAGGTTATAATCCGCATACACGTGTCTTGATTTTTATTTTTTTATTTGTTGGTATTTCGTATAGGTTCAAAGTGTTAGCTAACAAATTGAGCAAATGCTACGCTTTGTAAATTTCAAGAAACAAAATTCTATTTTAAACAAGAGCTGCAGTCGAACGCAACCGACAACTTGGCTCGAAATGAAAACTTTAAATAAATATTTATTGAAATTAGCTTGAAGGCCTAATATTGATTTATTTATACTATTGTAATCTATAAATTAATCGTATATAAATAAATGCAATACAAACATAATTATTGGCATCTAGATCAAGATTTCAATAGAAAAAAAAGAAGGAGAAGATTTTAAATTAAAAGTGGGAAAAACAGGGTTATTTTAAATATAATAGAATTTGTTTTTTTTTTTTTATTTAAATCTTAAAATTGAGAAATTATATTAAATTTTATTTTAAAATATTTTATCATGTATATACATATCTTATTTCATTTTGGAAATTTGTAATTTTTGAAATTTTAAGGGATTTTGCTATTTTTATTATTTTTTCATTTGTAATACCTCAAGTTGAAAATAAATAAATAAATAACAAATGTATACAACAAATAAATCAATTTCATATATTTCTATTACATATCTCCTGTTAATTATAAAATTTTACCTACATTTCGCACTTTATTAAATATATATTATTTGACAGTTTATCCAATTCTTGCGGGTTGCAAAAATTGATATAATGAGCACGGTCATAAAAGCGTCTTTTGTTTTACGACCGCACTGAGCGCGTGTTTGCCATAGACAACAATGCCAATTTTATGGCCAACTGAGCCGCATGGGCACCGACTCGTGCCACGCTGCAGCATCCCGGTCAACAACAATTGCAACAACAATTGAGTTGACACCAAAACTAGAGCACAACACAGACACACCAGAGCACTGTGGGTAATACGTCCTTTTTTTTTAGCATAAACTCTAATTTGAAAGATATTGACTTTAAATTTTAAATGCATATTTTAAAAAATAGAGTAGAATTTTGGATATTATTATTTTTATTAGCTGTAGAGAAGAATTTTTAATTTTGTTACCCTCTCACAGTAGATAAAATAAATTGATTTTTACCAAATATTTTATTATTTTTCAGTATGTTTGCTAATACATGTTTAAAAAATAATTAAAATTAACTAAAGCAATATATTTATGAGCATTGAACCATTTTAGTACTTTGTTTAAAGTGCATAAATAAATATTTAAATAAGCTACGAAATTTTAACTTACCAAATTTCCTTCTTTATTAAACTTAGTTTTTAATTTCATTCGATTCTCAAAAACTGAAGGGATTTTTCAAGTTAAGGTATCCAGACTCGTTTATTATGTTTCATTTTAATAAATACTTTTTAAAAGATTGAGTTAATTAAAAAAAAAAAAGACTTTTTCCCATAGTACAGAGGTTGAGACTGGGAACAGGAGGTTACATCATTTGCAAGACGGAGTCTGCAAATCGGCCGTGTTTGCAGTTCGCTCCGGGAACGGGGTCGCCATTGTGCATTAATTAGAGCACGCAATGGTCAACGGGCGGCGGGCGGCGGTTACTTTCTTTTGGGCCATAAAATGGTGGTGTTGTTGGTGTTGTTGCTGTTGGCTGGTCTGGCCTGGCCTGGCGGCTCTTATCTAAATTAGGATGTTGTTTGTTTGCGCCTGTGTCTACGAGTCGCCTGCACTATTTGCGTAGGTGTTTCATTTCCGTTTCACAATTTATCTGGCGAGTGTTTGCACGCCAGCAGCGGCACATGCTCGTCTTGCCTTAGAGATACTTTATTTTTTTACCTTTGCTGCAGTACAATTGTTTTTCTTGAGCTGCGAGATTTCGGCTGTTTTCCACGTTTCCCAACTTTCACATGTGCGTTTCCTTTGTTTTCTTATCAATTTCAGCGCTCATCCACTGTACGTATTGCTGCCATTGTCATGAATCACAAACTCCACAGTATAGAATGCATTTTACAAGACCTTCGGGGCAGGCAATCACTTGAAGTCAGCAGAACTGCAGTGCAGACACCATCGGTGGGGGGGTTTTGATAAGCGCCTTTTTGGGGTGCGTGGCTTATCAGAAAGCCAAGCGACTACGACATTCAAATCGCATAAATCACAGCCTAGTCGCAGTTTTTGCCTTAATATTTCCACATTTTATCTATTTGCTGCGGTTGGCCATAAAGTTTTTATCTTTGTGCAAACATTGAAAGCAACGCTTTAAGACCTAACCGACCTTATTTCATATTTCTTTGCTGCTTTTTTTGTTTTGCCTTTTGAATAAAAAACAAAATTGATATACTTTTAATTAAAAAATACACTCCCACAACAGCAGTTCAGGGCTACGAGCTGGTTCCAATTTAATAATTTTTATGTTAAGTACGCAAACAAATACAAACTTTAATATCATTATCATAAAGTCATGGCACAATTTTGAACTCAAGTTGTCTTTTATTTGTAAGCGATTATGCCTGAAATGTATTCAAAATATTCTAAATATTCCAGCATAATTAGTATGGATGTACAACCGGTTTTTGTGCCACTTTTCCAGCTCTGAATTTACACACCTACCACAACAAAAAGAATGAGAATATTGCAGTTGAGCGTGTGAGAGTCTGAGGCTGCCCAAATTGATCATGCGAAAGAATCTCGAATTGTATTCGAATTCATTTTCAAACATATCGGTTTTTCTCTTGGCGTCATTCGATCTCGCTGTAAAGATACGCTGCACACGAAGGGTAGTTTGGTTTATGCCCAACTGAAAGACTATATTTAAATCTTTTTATAGCCAAACAAAAAGTCTATTTTATCTACAGAAATTCCCCATTATCAGTGTAGGTTATCATGCTAAACTAATTCCGCTGTTGAGTACGTCATGTCTAATTCTAATCTTATGAGAGATAAAACTGAATTGCAATGATTTTATCTACTTGTTAAGTTTATACATCAGATTATTTATCTATATAAGCTAACTATCTGCAGGTCTATTTTTATATACAACTCATTAACTATCTTTAAATCTATAGGTACACGTACTCATAAATCCTGCTTTCTATTCAACTTTCATCGCTACAGAGTATCTGCGACTTCGACCAGTGACAGCTGTTAGAACGTTTTGACGTTTCCCTCAAACATGTTCATGCAAGTTAGCACATCTCTGCTAATTATTTATTCGTTGCCTCAAAAATTAACTTTCGACAATAAGATCGCTGGCGGTTCAGTTTCAGTTTTGAGTCTCAATGTTTTGCTTCTATCTAGAAGTGTACCCCAAAAAAAATAAAACCGCCAGCTCCGAGCTAGAGCGGCAGCCGGAAAGCTGTCAAATTGTCGAAAAGCATATTTTTTATCGTGCTTGATGTTATTGAGTGGCCTTGTTCACATTCACACGGCGCATAGAGAAATAGTTGTGGGAGAGGGGGCAGGCGGGCAGAGCGAAAGATACATTTGTATCTACACATGTAGGCGCTGATATAAACAATTCAATTAATTGTTGTACACCGAAATTCTGTCACCGTGTTAGTGGTTGGGGCGTATGAGTTGTTTTTTTTTTTTCGGTAGTTATTGATTTACAAGCGTGCACTATCAAAAAGCTATCAGAGTGGTGTCCACTTGGGCTTGGTGGACTTATCGCAGTGCGTTGTGATTTTTGGAGTGTCGAAACGCCTAAGCAAATATGATTAAAGTTTTGTTTGCTCTGGTCGAGCGATTGGGTCTTAATTACTTCCGAAAACAATGACCAATAGCGATAGAGATTTAACTAATTGATAAAGCTGCAAGCACACAGAGAGA
The DNA here is from genome assembly GCA_035045125.1 of Hypselothyrea guttata. Lineage (NCBI taxonomy): Eukaryota > Metazoa > Arthropoda > Insecta > Diptera > Drosophilidae > Hypselothyrea > Hypselothyrea guttata. The sequence goes on along the minus strand of JAWNNJ010002199.1, from coordinate 68,981 downwards.
GAGGGAGAGACACAAATACAATATGAAAATCAAATAAAAATAATTACTGCTCTGCTGTAGATACATTTGTATCTATGCCCAAGCGAACGATTTGATGTGGGTAACAGGACCGGTTTGGGGCTATCATTCATAAACTTTTGACTGGCTGACACGAAAATTAGCTCTTGAGCCAACGCGCAGACAGCAGACAGCGATGGAGCAGAGCTGAAGAGCTGCAGACTCTTTTGGGAAGAGTCTCTGAAGAGCCAGAGAGCCACAGAGCAAAAGAGCCAGAGACGGACACAGACTCTAGCATGGGGCCATGGCTGGGGGCTGTTGATCATGGTGATGACTGTGTAGAAAAAACAAAAGCGCAGCTACAAACTGGCACACAACTTTAGATGCTTGAGATGTGTTGGCCGTTTGTGTTAATCCCATCAAGCACAGCACATTATGAAGTAGCAACAACAGCATTAACATTAACAGCACCAACAGCAGCCACAGCAGCAGCTTAGAAACTGGAGCTGGGAGAACGAGTGTGCTCGTGGAGCCTCCACTGGAGGCTCCATCTCCAGCTCCAACTCCAACTCCAACTCCAGCTGCGTCTCTACATCAACGGCACAAGTGACATAAGTGGCGCTTACATGACGATGCGTGCACAGCCAACAAGCAGCAGCCTCAGCTGCCTCAGAGCTGCCTTAGCTGCCACAGCTCTACACCTTCAGCTGCAGCTTTGCTCTCAGTCTGAATCTCAGTCTCTGCCTCTGTCTGAGCTTCAGCTCTATCTTCATCGTTTTGTAAGAGTCATCATCGTATCGAAGCATCTCGAAGACGCTGATAACAACGTGTTAGCCATGGAGTTGTTAAAAGCAGCGCCGCAAGGTGCAGCTCTTGGTGCCGTCTTCGTGTGTGGTCCTCGACATTTGATAAGGAAATTTTGGTAGCTATAACGCCGTCTTCTCGCATTCTTTGGCCGTCCACACGTGTCCAGGCCTGCATCTGGTTATGGTTATGGGTTCGGTTCCTGCTCTCCTCCTCCAGCGACTCTCCTGCTTTTGGCCATACGCCTAACGTGACGTGAGGCTGACGCGCCAAGTGCCATTGAAAATGGCAAGTCATTGGCATTTCAAACTGGACATGCGGCACCCTTGTTAACCGTTCTCCGCTCTCCGTTCTCGGAGCCGTTGAAACATCCTTCGACGCATAACGGCAAGCGGCTTCTTTCCTGACTCCGGCATGATGACACAGCAAACGCTGCGTTAATTTAATAATGGCCAAAAATAAAACAGCCATAAAGCATTGACTCTCACAATCAATTTTTGGTGCAATATGCGTTATGACAAAGGTGTGTGTGTGTGTGTGTGGGAGTTTGTTGTGTCTAACTGTCTGCTCGTAATTGTTACACTTGGCTGCACCAAAGTCAAAGCTACAAAGTCAATGACATTGTACAAACAAATAGCCAACATAGACGAAAAACGAAAGTTGAATTCAATCAATAAAATGCCACTAGAACACAGTCTGCTCAACTCAAAAGAATTTCAAACTCGACCATTAGATACACTTACGAAAAGCATATGGAATTTAGTTTTTATTTAGACAAACAAACTCTTAATAGTATGAATAGAAGTTTGTCAATATAAAAGAAGACTAGTTGAAAGTAATCCGTCCAAAATAAATGTATCTTGAGTTAGAGAAGTCTTGTCAAAAAAGATTTAATCTCTGCCAGTGCTCAAGTAGATTTTAAGTAGCTAAAATATATATATAAAAAATAAGGACAAAATATATATAAATATCCTTTAATACATTTTTAATAACTATGAAAAGAGTGGTTATTATTACAAATTCTTCGTCTGGCTTTTTAAAAGCTTTTCTTGTTTGTTCTTTGTACATTCTTTTTTATAAAATCAAATTAGTGATACAAAATAGTAGAAAAATAGTGTATAACTTTTAACTATTAACTTTTTTGACTGTTAAGTATAACTATTAAAGTAATATTTTTAAATTTTATAAATATTTGAAAAAAATATATGCAATTAAATGCAAAAATTAACTATATCATTGACATAGATTAAACGTGCAACAAACTTCATTGGCCATTGAATTATTTACAGTTTGGATACACTGACCACTGAACCCTTTGGAGTTTAAACAAGATTTGTCAGCCGTGTTTCAGACCTACAATATCTGCAGTTGCAAGTGGCATGGCGCATGTGGCAAGTGGCAGGTTTTAGCGCAGAACTGCAAAGCTGTGAGCTTTTTATGGCAAGTCGCATTAATTTGCTAGACAAACAGAATTTCCCAGGCCGTGTCCAAATGCTACTTCATAAATAGTTTGCAGCACCTAAACAGTGGCTACTGCAGCATCAGTCAGAGCATATATACATATATATCTAGATATATATATGAATATATCCAGGTACAAGCACACACACACTTGAACACTCGGAATGCGGTGTGAAGTTCTTGTGAATCACTCGCTTTGGTCGGTGTGATATCAAAGAGCAGGTTGGCCCCTTGGTCGGTTGGTCTGTTGGCCAGGCCAAAAGCATCATAAAATCTGTGAATCTGGCATGCTGGGGAGCATGGAGTTCATTGATTTCTGTCTCTCGGCGTTGGGCAACTCAATCAAAATAACTTGGGAAAACGCGCACGGCGGTGGCAGTCTATTAGCACCTTTAAAGCACAATTTACAACAAACATTTACAACTGTCAATTGGCAACAAAGCAACAGCAACATCAACATCAACGGCTAAGAATTAAGGATACAGGTCAAACAAAGACACCGCCGACACTGTCGCAGTCGCTGTCGCAGTCGCTGTCAGCGTCGCTGCTGCTGTTGATTTTTTAGGGAGCTGCTGATGAATTGCATGCAATTTGTTAGCATTAAACAACAAACTAATTTTCAACTGGTTTGCCATACGCTGAGAACATACTCCTAACCAGTGTTGCCGATATTTTTTAGAGAGATTAAGCTGCTTTTAACGGAATGCAAAGAGAAGAAGCAAAAATAAAGCCAAATAAAATTTATTTTAATTTATTTTTATTTAAATCAAATAGATAATATTGAATGCTATTTTAGCAACATTTATGTTTACAGATGATATTTCGACTCAAGTGAATGGTTGAATGGTCAAATATTAATCAAAATAATGTCAACAGATCTAAAATTGTTTTTAATTTCAGCATGCATTTTTTAAATTTAATTTTTCATAAGTTCATAAGTTAAAATATTTATATTACTCAATAATAAAACACCCAATATTCCTGCTTTCCGCAGTTCTACAATTTTAATATCAAATGGTTTTCAATAACAACCAGATTTGACGGGAAAAAAGCGAATATGACAACAGTGCTCATAGCAGATACGTGCTCATCTCTTTCTCTCTCTCACTCTTTCTCTCTCTCTCTCTCTGTTTCTCTGTTTCTCTGTGTGTGCGTTGCAGTTTGAAGACGAAATTAATAAAAATTTCACTTGAATTGACAAAGTGGCCGAACGCCGTGACGTTCAACTGACGACAAGTGGCACTTGACAAGCTGCCGAACTTGAATTCATCTGTTTATACGTATATATTTTTTATACCTTACAATACACGCACAAGATTTCATTGTTATATAGAAGCTGCTGTTACCTGACTCAGTCAGCCAGTGCGTCCGTCATTCTGTCTGTCCGTCTGCCTTTCAGTGTGTCGATCAGTCTGGTAACCTCGTCACAGCTGGCGATTAATCTTGACATTGAGACTCCGGCAGAGCCAACAAATAATAATGCCATATTCCATTGCTGTACGTATTATTCACATAATAAATTTGTTTAATTGTTGACAATCGATAATTTAGTACGGAGAGCAGCATTTCAAGACGTTCTCACCATTTATCTGGCCATTGCATGTGTCCATGTGAGATCATTATCAACCAACACACTCACGTGCAGCGCACGCGGCCAACTTTCAGTACTTTAAGTGTCCAGTACTCGAGTTGGAGTTGATAATATCTTCCCAGGCCCTGCACGCTCCGAGTCCTTTACAACAAGTGCGGCTCATCGCCATCATCATCATATAATCGTTGACAACAGTTTCGAACCGCAACTACTTTAATTACACATTTAGCTTACAGGCACAAAATACATGCAAATTACACTGTGCTGCAAGGAACTGTGAATTATTGTGGGGTGGAATTTTTATAGAATATATTACAAGTTACAACTTTGTCAGAGCTTAACAGTATTAACAATTTGCTGATCTTATTGCCAAATTTATTGTATACTATTTAAATTAAATATTTTTTATGTGCTCCCAAAAGTATGCTGCACTTTTTTTAAAAGCTGACTGAAGCTTAATATTCTGAATAATATTTATATAAAATACATTTATAAATAAAAGCTGCACCATATATCATATTTTTAACATTATTAAAATTTAGAAAATTTATATATAGTCTAAAATATCTAAAATAAATATAATTTTTTGTATTTAATCAGTTAATATATATATAATATATGTCCAATATTTTCATTTATTTATTCTGCTTTACAAATAAGTCAAAAGACACTTTAAGCATGTATTTTTATTTATCGCACAAATAAATATTTATGCCATAAAATCCGCAATCAGCTTGTCTAGTGTATTTTCAGATTAATAACTGTTGTTGGCCTGCGGCATAGTCGCTTAAATGGGAGCGTAGCAGGTTGTAGGCGTGCCGTATGGCAATTGTAATGCAAAGCCAGCTTGCGAGTGTGTGAGTACAAGCATGAGTGTGAGTGTGAGTGTGAGCATGAATATGAGTATGAGTATGAATACATGCGCATGTATTGGTGTACGTCGAGCCTTTGCGTGCCGCAGGCGTATTGCAAAATTCAGTTTCAGTTCACGGCAATGATGACGGCGCTCAAGTGCCAACCCGCAGGGCTATTGACAGAAATCAAAACAGGCCAGCTCAGCCTCAGCTGAGCATCATTCAGCCCAGTTCAGTTCGGCTCAGTGGATCAGCTGCCGCCCAAATGGCAAACGCGTTGCTGCTTTTTTTTGCTCTGCGTTGCCGGTTGCCGGTTGCCGTTTGCCGGCTTATCACGGCATCAAAACAAATTCGTTTGAAATTAATGCGGAGATTTGCTTTCATTAGTTGGCTTGCCGGGGCGCAAATGTAACTGTAAACAAACACAATGGCAAATGCCATAAAAGCCACCAACATTCGCATCCATGACACGCACTCAGCTTCGGCTAATCCCAAAGCAAAACTTTCTGCCACTTCGCAGAGGGCAGTCCAACTTTCAGGCAGCTCAGACTTCCTGCCATTCTGCCACGTGCGTCCTCGCCACCACCCACCCCTATGAATAGTTTGAATCACTCAGTGTCATCGCTTTGCATACTCGGATGATTCAAACCCGAATGCCTCTGCCTAATGTGACAGTTTAATTGCAGGTGAGACGCGCCAGGACGCGTGGCCATGATGCAATTAGACAGGCAACGACTTTGCCATTGTCCTGTAATGACTTATCAGCCAGGTACACTACGGCTGTGAGGGTGTACGGATGTAGGGGTGTACGGGGTGTACGGGTGTCAGGCTAAACGTATTTCCTATTTCTGCTGTTGTCCGTACGCAGTGTGGCATGCAAAGCTGTTTTGCTCTCAGCATCCAGATGCATTTTCAGCTCGAACGTGTTTACTGTGGCTTAAAGGCTGACACTTGGTCACAACTTGGGCTAGATGCAGTTAATTTTTTTAAATATTTCACAGAGCTTAAGATCATACTAGATCATACTAACGCCGTGGCTTGATTGTATGTAATATGTTATAAAGAAATAGCCAAATAATTGTGGTATTATGTATGCTATTTGTGATTGAATTTAGGAATTGTAAATGTCAATAATATTATTTACATCACTATAAAGATGATTAAGTAATGATCATGTAACGACGGTGATGTTATTACAATGATGATGTGATGATGATGTAATGATGATGCTACGACGATGATGTTACGATGATGTAATGATAATGCTACGACGATTAAGTAAAGATGTTACTATGATACAATGTTGTTTCGACGATACTATGAAGATTATAATGACTGTGAAGATTATGATGACTATGATTGTGATGACTATAAATATGAATATGATGACTATTATGATGATGATGACTATAAATATGATAATGATTATAATTAGGGGTATTCGGGACGAAATTAAAAAAAAAACTAGAGTTTTTTTCAAATAAAGTGGACAGTTTTTAAATTTTTAAGTTTGATCTATAAGGGATAAGATAAAAATCAACTTGTAGGCTTAAGAATGATTGAATATTAAAACTTGATTGCTGTTCTCAATCTGCAGACTTGATCTTTCGATAAATGTTATAAATTATAAAATATTTTCAATTTTTATTAAATACATAATTATTGCTGCTAAGCACAACGGTTTACATATGTTGTCTCATACACTGACGTACCAATCTATTGCTTTTGTTTGGCAGAATTGCCATTGCTGTTAATTATTTTGTTAACATTTAAATTAATAAACAAGTTACCCAGGGACATAAATAAACCACACACGCCACTCACTCCCTGAATTTCCTCTCTTTTGACATACAGTTTTAAAACTAGATCAAAGGCGTTCCCTCGCCTTTGGGTCCTATGTGCTGCTTGCCAAAACTCTGGCTTAATTCCACCCTAGCAGAACCCACCCACAAAAAGACGAAAAAACAATGAAAACAAAAAACTTTCTCACATTACAGCACGGACCAGCGGAGACGTGGTAAGGAGAGGCGAAGGGAAGCGCAGGAATTGGAGTTGAAATCGTTTTAAATGGACATCGTTTAATATTGATGGGCACTTTATGATGGGAAAGTGAGGCCAAAGCTGCGGCTCCTGTCCCGCTTTCTGCGCTAGTTCCTGTTGCCTGTTTCTCTGTTTCAAGTGAATATTTAATTAAATTGTTTTCTAATAACCACGCGCAACTTTGTTGTTGCAGCCCCGCACGCGTCAGGACACGCGGCAATCGAGAACAACCAGCCAGGACACACCTTGTTGTGCCAACAACATTAGCAAAGGGTGGCCCAAAATACAAAAAATAAAACAGAATAAAACAGAATGTAAGGCAGTTGCCACCCCTTTTTTGCGCTAGCTGCTGCTACTGGAACTACACTGTGAGAAAAATTAAGAGTATTTGTACGTAAATCATGAATTAAAACTATTGAAATTGAATTGTTGGAAACTAGAAACCTTTTATTCACGAACGAAATTGAGCATTAATTCCACAAAAATTTTAATATTATTTTACGAACTGTAAAATATTGTACGAAGCGCAGCAGCAATGCTTTTTCTTACTTTTTCCCTGTACCTTGCTTTAAAGACTGCTATATTGTTTCTCTAATAACTTCTGTGTTTATTATCCGAGTTTAATGCACTTTATAAGATAGATAAACATAAAAACAAAGAATATATACTCTGATTAACAATCTTCTTTAATATAACCCTTGCTAGTCGGTTTAAAAACATTTAAAATTATTTTGATCTGCGATATATATTTAATTAAAATCCCTGAATTCCTGCTCTAGCTTTTATAAATTCTTATTTTATTATTATTTTTTATTTTTGTCATTATTTTCATGTTTTTGCCTTTCTTAATCTGAATTCATTCACGATTCTATTTTGATTTGAACATGATTGTAAAATAAAACACACTTTATTTCAGTGCTTTATCTTATAGATTGTAATTAATTGTTATTTATTTCTCTGAGTGTAGGCGCTGGCGCTGTGTCCTGGTTGGCCGGCCTGGCCTTTTATGTGCTTCTAATTTTCCAAATTACGCACCATCAATCATCGCAAGTTGCGACACGAGCTTGACGAACGTCGATTGCGTTGGCGCTGTCAATGATGATGATGATGATGATGTTGATGGTGATGGCGATGGTGATGGTGATGGCGATGATATTGATGTTGCTGCTGTTGATGATGGTGATGATATCGTTCGCTGCAAACTGTGGCAGACGAACCACCCAGCAATGCCCCACCCGCCGCCAATCAACAGCCAATCCCTGGGCGCTGCCACTTGAAGCAAGCGACGCTGCGGCAGCCGCAAGAAAAAATTAAATTAAACTTCAAGTGGCCGCAATGTTGCGTGTGCAACAACAGCAGCAGCAACAGCAGCAGGACTTGCCACATGCAACGCTGGTGTATGTACGTGTGTTGACTGTGGGAATCCGTTGTTGTTTTTGCTTTCATGCCTTTGTTTTTGCAATCGTAGTTATTGCTGTTGCTGTTGCTGTTGCTGTTGCTGTTGCCATTCTTCATCTTGTTGCTGCTGTTGTCCAGGGCAATTAACGCTAATTGCGCTTCAGCATAAGCCGGACTTTTTGACTTTTCAACGTGTTTTTCGGATTGCGCACAGGATTTTCCCAGTCTGTTTCTGGGCCTAAATCCAGACAATGTTTTTGCTTTGGCTTGACTCTTTAAAGAAAACATTGTTATGTGCGTGGCTTAAGATCTAACAAAATAACATATTATGTTTTAGATAACGGAAGTGAGTTTACAAAAAAAATACTATCTTTACTATTTGAATATATATTTCGATAATTTAAATTAAATTAAATATTACTTTTTACTAAAAATAATTCAAATAGAATTTCTAAGAAACTTATCTTATAAGCTAAGCTTCAAAGTAAGTTATTTGCTTTGAATTATCCAGTAAGAGACGATACAGTAGGAAGTAACCGACAATAGAAGAGTATATTGTGCAATTTGAGTTTTCGTACTTGAATTAAGAATTTTCGGTATCAAAAATGCGTGTCATTTAGCCAGAATAATTATTCATAAATGAGCGCTATTTTTTATCAATATGTAATATGTAATTAATTTTATGGCTATTTTTCTCAACTTTTAAGATCAAAATGTATAAATAAAATAAAATAAAATGTATAGTATATGTATTTATATATATATTTATATTCTTTGGGATTAATTTTATCTCAATGCCGTACTTTTTTATAAGAATTAATTCACGATTTAATTTCGATTTGTACTTGAATGCTACAACAAAACAAGATTTATTTTAGAACTATATTTTATAAAAATAATTTCTCTTGATTTTTCCGAGTGTATATAAATTATTATTTCAAATTTGAAGCCATGCTGTTCCTATTAATAAATCCAATCCAATCAATCCAAACATGCTGATAATTAGCACTGCACTTCAGCTAATGAAACGGGCTGGGGCTGAGAGCAGGAGTATCTAATATCTAATATCTCATCATCATGAGATGGAGAACGCAAGGACATGCGGCCTCGGTGCAATTAAGAGCTCAATCAAAGTTCTCTCTGTGTATGGCTGACTTGCCTCAGCCAAATTACATTTATGGAATTATTATTGATGTTTGGCATTGACCACCAATCAGCCCAGCATGGCATAGAACCCGCTTCCAATGCCAATAGTAAAGCCCTCAAATCCCTTTCCCCCAACTCAACTCAACTTTTGCCAATGGCATATCCAATTTTATTGAGTAGCAAATGCCTCGCTTTTGGGCAGTGGACAGTGGACAGTGCACTCAGAAAAATAAAGAATGATTCGGTTTCAAATAAAACTAGCTCTGTTGTAGAATGCAAGTTTAAATCGGAATAGAATCTTAAATGAATTTAATTTAATTTAATTAATTACGGCTAATGGAATTTAAGTGCAAAGAATGATTAAACTAAGCACGAATCGTATTTTATTTTAATCTTTAAGTTTATGAATATATCACGGACCTTAACGGTTATAATTATGTTTTTTAAATTAAGAACTTTGATTTTTTTAAACTCATAATAATCAATTGCAGTACCTGGAAAATATAAATAAAATAAAATAAAATATTTATAATGCACTCCAATGGAGAGTTTTGTTCTTAGATCAAGCATTTTTCTGTATCAATTTTTGATTTAGGTACTTAAGATCTGGATTTTTCTCTCAGTGTGTGCAGAACAGTTTGATTGAAACGCAGACAGAAAATCACAAAATGCTGGCAGGCAGACATTATATTTAAGCTGCCTGCGATCTCTGCTTAAACACACACAAATATATAATGTATCTAAGTATATATCAGACATATATACATATATATACATACATATATACGGGATGCATAGAGCATGGCCTATGCCCCCCACACCCTCTCTCCATCCATGCATTGCCCACATACTTTAGCTGTATTATGTACATAGTTGATTTGCTCAGTTTTTGAATACACTCACAACCACACACTCACACACACACACACACACACACTCACACACACACACTCTCTCACACACACACATGCTTATTTAGAGCATTTCTGCATTTCTCTGCCGGAATCATCATCATTGATTTGCAATGCCCGAAATATTGTCAGTCTAATGATGAGGTTTGTTGCTGTTGTGCCTAACTACCAAACATTCGACCATACACACACACATACCTACTCTACATACATATACATACATATATCTTCTGCTCTTTCACTGTGTGTGTGTGTTTGCCATCGTTTTTGGAAATATTATATGCTCATACCTCCGTTTTCGAGTAAATTGTGTAAATATTTGCGCTCGTAAGTGGATTGGAGATGGATGAGTTTATCAACAGCGTAGTCGACGTAGCAGCTCTTCCCATCTCCCATCTCCCATCCCAACTCTCAGCTCCCTTCCCCCTCCCCTTCCCCCTGCCCTACTCCTGCAGTCTCACATGCGTAGCCAGCTGGCTGATTGCCTTTGCCTGCCGACTTTCGGCTCCATGCTAACTGTTCTTGCGCCTATCACAACTGTTTTTTAGGCTGCTGGCAGTACAACTAACGGCACTTTTAACTGTAGCTCTTTTTATGCAAACTGTAAAAAATTACCAATTACTATTACAACTCCATTAATGTTTTTGGCCAACATATTGATAGTTGTAATATTTCATTCATAGTATCGAGAATTTTGTTTTGTTTATTTTGTCAGATTTCCATCTAAAGTGATTTGAAATCCCCAAAATTATCCCTAAAATTATCTAACATAAATGTATTTGATCAAAAATACTATTTAATGCATTTTTGAGTCATATTTCACTTCATAAACCTTATCTTTTCAGATATTGATCTGAAATGGTTTCCATAAAAAAAAAAACTAAATTTTAACCCTCTACCTCCCAGTCCCAAATAAATGTAATTTTTTCTTATATTTTTTGTGTTTTTTTTTTCTTTTAGACGGTCTAAGAGAAAAACTCCATAAAACTTCATCGAATTAAAACCAAATTTTTTTCATTAAAAACTAGTTTTTACTCAACCGTAACAGATATAATTTATTTTTACTGAAAAACTTGAGAAGTAGAGGATTATATCCAAAAATCGTGTTTTAAAGTAATATTTTATGCCTGAAACCTTTGCTTTGGAGCTTTAAATCTAGCTATAATAAGCGGGCAAGACCGTAAAATACCAGCAACTAAACAGTTTAAAAGCCACTGACTGTGGTGTGAAACATAGTTCGTTTGGTTAGGAACCTAGCTACTTGCTTGACAATGTTACCAGAAACGAGAACAGTGCGACAATTGAGAACAGTTGAGGTTTGAAACTCGACTGAGTGTTGTGGTTGCAGCTTGAAGTGAGTGTGAAGCGCATGTTCGGTTACCGTAGAGATTGTAAGCACGAGGCTCAGTTGCGTTGCAGTTGGCAACGAGCTCATGCTTGATCGCTCTTAAATACAGCTCGGACGTATACCACAGCAGCGATCTCAAACATGTTCGCTCTCACATACAGCTCGGACACAAACCACAGCCTTAAGCGCAGGTTCGACGCATATCTCGACTTATCCAGCATTAAGAACTCTAAATTAAATTGTAAACTAAACCAACTACACTGTTACAAATACAATTAAAATAATTTTAAAAATTCTTTAATTCGAGTCAGTTTTATAATTGTACACCATTCGTATGCATGCAAATTACGTTGATTTGTTTTAATTAACATTAAACTAAAAACTATCACAGGCAGAACAGTAATTACGCGCTACACACTTTGCTACATATATACATATATATATATATATATATTTATGATATATACTCTATATATATATATATATATGGATGCATGATCTGACAGCAGCTCTTGCAACTCAGCAACTTGCAATTTAGGAACTTTGCTAGTAGGCAGCCCAATGTTATCGCCATCGATCGATTGAATCGGGCATATCGACTATCGATTTTGAATATTGAGCGGCATGTTGAGCTCCCACAGCTTCATGTTGTTGTCGAGCACTTCGTGGAACCATCTCTCCTTCTCCGGCTGCTCCCTGAACACCACGTTCATCGCCTTTAGATCCAGCTGCAAAATGGCATCGTTGCCCAGCAGACTGTCCAGCGATCGCAGCAGCGTGCTGTTCCCATGCAGCTTGAGCAAGGTCACATATTTGACCACGTAGTACTCGTATTGCAGCTTGCGACGCGCCCAGCGCTCAACCGTTGCATTCGCACTGGCGGAGCGTATCTGCCCCAGATGTTCGGCAAACCAGGGCGCGAAATAGTTATACAGATCCAGCTTGGAGATGCCGTTGATGCCCCTGCTCTTGATGCGCTCCTTGATCATCTTGAAGTTCTTCCGCGTGTAGACGAACACCTGGTACAGCGAGTTGCCCGTGGTGTACGAGTTCACGTAGTGTGTCCCGAACTCCATGAACCGCACGGCGGACGTAAGATTCCCCACCTCGAACTGCTCCACCCGCGTGCGCACCTCCGGCTCCAGCGGGAAGTCTATGGGTATTTCCGTATTCAGTTTTCCCGTCTCCCGGAAGCGAATCACGCGCACCAACACATACGAGTAGTCCCCCTGTATGAACGAGGTGTTAATCCCTAGTTTCTTGGCCGCGTTCTCCGGAAACCAGCCGCCCGTAAACGCCTCCCAGGGCTTGTCCAGGCGATCGATGGTGAAGTCCCGAAAGTAGGCCTGGAACAATTGGCGACGATTATCGCAGAACTCCATGTGAAAATCGCCATGGAAGACGCTGGGCGTATCGTCCTCATGGCTATCCGAAATGGAGCTTATATTCTATAAAAAACAGAGAACACGAATGGAATTACATATATTTATATAATATTACAAATAATAAATAAACAACAATTTGATAATGCAAATACTACTGAATATTAATCATAGCATTCGTTATGGTGGCATCTAATCTATGACGGAAATACCAAGCTAAACCTAGTTTATTATACATTATGACTGATTTCATTGAAATGACATTAAAATTTCAATATTTTATTTTTACTGAAGCTATGAAACCTTGGCTTCAGTTTATGTTCATAGGAGTTTAAAAGAAGTCTTTGAAATCGAGAAAATTTATTGCTGATACTTTGACATTATAATGATATGAATCATGTGACAGATAACGAAAAAATATTAAATTTAAGTGCATTTCGAAACACAATAAAGCAAAGTAAATCAGGGTAAGAAGAGGCAAGGCTGCTAAATGTAGAGAAAACTCTGTAAAAATAGTATAGATATAAACAAAATACTTTATATAACTTGAAAAAAAGTAAGAAGTAACCAAAGAAATCCTGAAGAATTTTAAGTGCATTATGGAATCGCCTGTAATAGCATACAATAATAAACTTTAAATTTGTAACTATTAGCAAAACCAGCAATATTGTTTCTTAAATAACTTCTGTATTTATTAACCGATTTTAATGCGCTTCTCGGGATAGATAAATATAATAGTAGAGAACATACACTCTGAATAACAACCATCTGTATTTAATACACCGCTTATTATTCAGTTTCTATCGATTAAGGCGTGAGGGCCATATCATGGCTATACTAGAGTCTATAATTACGGATCAGATAGAAGAGACAGACACACGTTTAAGACTTATTCGACTCAGCTCATCGTGTTGATCAAGAATATATAATATATATATTAGCTGTCATGCATAAAAGTGGCTTTTTCTTATCTGCTGATCTCTCACCTTATAGACATTTCTGGTGGGCTCTTTGAATATCCAGCGTTCGTTCTCGGCGCTGTCGTTGTAGGGTATCACGCGCATCGATATGCCCAGATAGCCGTAGCGCAGAAACACGTTGATGGCTTTGCCGATCCGCAGCTGCGACTCTCGGTTGCCACTGACCGCCAGCGTGAGCAGCGCCAGTGTCAAGAGCCAGAGGGGCGAGAGCAGGCCCTGCCGCGGGCTCCGAGAGGGGCAGGGGCGCATCACCTCCGCTGTTGATGGTGTTGTTGGTGCGGCATGCAGTGTGGCCAAAGGGGGGCGCTGCAGGGTCGAGAGCGGAGGGGGTAATTATACAGAGTTGTCATTAGCAAGCAGCAGCGACTAATTCAAGTATACTAAGTATATTAGCCAAACACACGTTGATCGTTTATTATTTGTATTTATTATTTGCTATGCAACTACTGCTGTGAGTGCGAGTATGAGTGCGAGTGTGAGTACCACTATGAGTACACTCAGAAAAAAGAAGCACTAGTCGTTCTAAATTAAGCTCTGATTTTAGATGAATGCTTCGTTCTTCAACTTTCTTATTCCGCATATCATAAAATATGTAACATAAAATAATTTCTATTATTATTATAAATACCTTTTAAAATATTTAAAAATAATTTTTAAAGCGTTGTCAATAGAGCTAATTTCAAAATTTTTTTAATTGCTCAAATGTTTATATTTATTTATTTAAAAATAATTTTCTAATTAGTAATTAAGATCAGACTGTTTTTGACAACACAGTAAAGGATTTTCATTTAACGAACATTTATTCAAAAACGAATCTCACTTTTTTTAATCTTTATAAGTATACAAGAAATCTATAATATTCGAATTAAATCTAACCTTTAATAAGATCTTAAAGTTCTTGAAGACAATCTCAAAAAAATCTAACCTTAAATAAGATCTTAAAGTTCTTGAAGACAATCTTAAAATAAGCCTTTGAATAAAATACTAATTCAAAGAACAGCTTTTGAATATGCAATTTTGTTCTTAAAACAAGAATTTTTGGGCTTATTGACACCGCAAATTCTTCTTACGAAAAATCTAGATTTTTCTGTCAGTGTACTCATATAAGCACTGGCGATAATTTATGCACTGCGAGACTTGAGCGGGGCGTTCGAGATCGAGGTTCCAGCTCTAATTGGCCGTGAACCAACTGCGCCGTGAACTTGAACCGGCAAGGTAAATGCCTGCACCGGAGATGAGCTACTTAAGTGCTTTTGGCTGGCAATTAGCCAACCAATATGCCGATATACAGCCAAAACACTAAAAACTAGCGACATTTAAATTGGTTCAGCCGGAGCTCCACATGCAAATTATTTCCTTAAGATCGGCTTTTTTGTGTGTGTTTCAATTTTTTATGTGTGCGCTTCATAACAGTTTTATGCGCCACTTTAAACCGGTTGCCGATCGCTTGACAGCCAACGAGGAAGCCACAACAACAACGTCAACAACAACAACAACAACAACAACAACGACCGTAAACTGGCACAACAAAGGCAACAACGTCAACTGCTAACCACATTGCAACTTGTTGCGCAAAAAAAGCTGGGCATTCAAAACTTGGCGCTTAGAATTACCAACGTTATCAACACCAACAACGGCAGACGTGTTCAACGGGTCAGAATATCACAAAGGTTGGCCAAAACAAAGCATAAAAACCTACGGGTGTTAGCCATGTTTATGTGAGTCACACCTGCCGCTGCTGATTTACCGTCGAGTGAGGCGCTCAAGCGTAACATTTGCCAAAGACCAACAGCAGCCACCGCGATGATGGTCAAAACAAATCAGTCGGACGGAAGGCTACAGTCGGAAGTAACCGACACCAGCAGACCCTATACTTCGTGTTTCCATAATCACTGCACCAATTCCTTACACTCAGAGGTAGTAGTATAATCAAACCACTCTTCCTCTATTCAGACAAGCAATTTTTCTGTTGCATATCTTCGCTGTTTCTTATCCGATCGATAATCGATAAGGACTGCCATTTGCTCCGTAAATGCCAAATTATAAGTCTTCTAAAACAAATGTAATCAGTTTAAATTATGGAAAGCCAAATTACCAAGAAAAATGGAGCCTCTAGCTCTCACATTTTGGGAGATCTGGGTATTCATACGGAGAGACAGAAGGACAGACGGACATTATCGACTCAGCTCGTAGTACTGATGCAGAATATACATGGGGTTTGTGGGGCTTACCACTCCCCCATCCTGATGTTACATATATTTTGTATTTACACTGACTTAATATACCCTTATATACTCTTTTCAAAGTACAGGGTATAAAAATAAGCATAAAAAACACACCATTCATCTGCAGCGAACCAGCAAATGTAGGTGATAACAAAGTTACCGCGACTGACAATGCCCTAACCCCAAAAAATATAACAGAATGAGCATGCAAATTGTGAAAGGCAAGAGGTGCACACAAACAAACAAACAAACACACACACACACATATATAAATATATATATCTATATATACATACACGTGTTGCATGACAGACAATTTCTGGCGGTATTTTTTGCGCATTGCATACTTGAATCAATCAGCTTAAAGCTGTCGAAAAATATGTTTAAAATACGCCGAGCATACTAAATCGAGAGTTATGAAAAAACGCATACTAATAATCATTTTAAGCTGTAACAAATGCCATTAGAAACCCAGCATACCCCACAGCATAGCTCATATTTAATTAGATTTAAGCACAATGTAATGTCTGTCATTAGAAACATTATTTTGTACTATTGGACTGAACTCTGATTCGTTTTTAATGAGCCACAGCTAAAAAAGCTAGATAGAGCACTGTTTAAGAGTGTCCATTATAAACATTCATATTTATATATTTGATTCACCGAATCAAGCCTATATAATATAGATATAATTTAACTATTGGCCTTATGAACTTTAAATGGTAATGATAATTACCGAGAATTGAATCAACAAATTTTTATTTGATTTCCACGAATCTAACTCATTTTCTGTGGACATAATTTTAATAATTGATTTTAGAATAGAAAATAATTATAAGTGTTGTCCGTATAAACTTTAAATAGTAGAATAGAATATTTACCGATAATTAATTTAATAATTTTGTATAGGTTTTACATTAAATTCAGTAAGCTTAACGTCATAATAATATTTAAAAATTAAGTAACCAAAAACATAAATTATTTTTTTTAATATTTTGTTGTTTTTATACCCTGTTTTTTAAGATAAATATAAAATGTCAAATCTGAAAGATAATTATATTATTTTAAACTGCTTTCTTATGAGTATGAAAAAGCAAAGCTAATTATTTCTAATTAAACAAATGTTTGCAATAAAATAACAATATTCCTATTTTTCAACTAGATAATATTATGTAAATATTTTAAAACTAAGACAATATGCAATACAATATATTGCAGAAAACAAAAATTTATTTCATGTGGGCTTGACTACCCCTAATGCTGACCTAATGCTCAGCTGTTATGCTCTGCGCTGATTTGTTTTGGCAAATTGTCAACGGCTTTAAAAAAGTCATCGTTGAATACGTATTGTAGTATTTATGATATAATGTTGTGTGGCATATCGTTATGGGCATTTACAATAAGGCAGCATACGCATAACCTTGTGCAAAAAACCGACTAAAAACCCAGAAAAAAAGAAGAAAAAAATGAAACCGAATCCAAGACAGAAATTGAAAGCAGACGGAGATGGCAGCGCAGACCAAGTGCAAGATTGCCGTGCAAATGAATCAAAAATTCAATGCGCGCACGCGTGAATTGTTGTTGTTGATTGTTGGTTGTTGGTTGTTGGTTGTTGGTTATTTGTTGTGACTGACTGACTGACTGACTGACTATGCAGACGGCTCTTTGTCAGGCAGCCAAGCAGATCGCCGAGACGCGGTCATCAGCAGACGCTACACTCAGAAAAATAAAGAACAACGCGTACTACAAAATAAAGCATTTAATTGAATCTTGTTTTGTTGCAGAATTTCAAGCTATTTCGATTGCAATTAATTAACAAAATAGCTGCAAATAGTAAAATAAATTGGAAATCGTAACTTATTTCAATCTTAATAGTTTTTAAGAATTTAAATATGAAATTTCAAAACGCGCTTAAATAAATAATCCTTTCTTAAATTAGGAGTTTTCGATCTTAACGAACTTTTCACAAAGTGAATGCTCGATTCAATTACAAAAACACTTGCTTTTATTTATTTATTTTATTATTATTTTTTTCAGTGTACGAGCTAAAACGCAGCCCGTCCTCCCCGGCTCAATTGGAGATTCTTTATGTGCTTTATGTGCTCTGGGTCGGGGTCTGGGGACGCGTTCACACGAAGGGCACGCATTGAGGTCTGCAGTTTTATAGTTTTATAACTACACAGTATATTATAGTATAGTATAGTATAGTATATTATATTATATACGTCTACTCGTTTCCTTGAGCGGCGTTAAACAAAAGTTTAAGCTCAGATTTTGTATATAATTTTATTATTATGCTTGTTGATAGAATATGCTGCTTATAAATGTTCAACGATAAGCCATTTGACACGCACAGCAATTTAGACTCCAATTTAGTTTGTGTTTTGTTTTGTTTTTTTTTGTTTTTTATTTTTTTTAGATTTAATTTAGCTGGCAGCTCTGCTTAGTTAGAGCAACTGAAATCGATTGGTCGGCGACTCGTTTGCCAGTGGTTTGCCTTATCGCGCCAATGCAAAAGGCGCGTTTAGCATCATTAAATACAACTGATGGACTGGTGTTAAAGGTCAGCTGTATTCTGAAGGCGAAACGGAACACAGATACGGCCAGAGATATAGCTAAAGTCAGCTACGAGCTGGCATTTGATAAGCCCATTTTTGTTGTAATTTTATTTGGTGATAGTTGCGCGCACTTTGTGTTTTTATTTTTTGTGTTTTTTCGGTTCTATTTTTCGAGTTTGAGCAATAGCTTTCAGAAATTCCGGCTGCCCACTACACACATACTATGAACGCACAGATTCACACACATATCTATACAAATTTACACTCGTACACATACACGTGCCTCTTCCAATTGCAATTAAAAAGCCGGAATCTGACGTTGCCTTCTCCAAGCACAGACACAGACACAGACAGAGCAGAGCCGATCGATCCAGCGAGCACAACTTCCTCCGCGCAGACTCGAAACCAAACTGAAACCGAACTGAACTGGGCAGCCGGTGCTCAGCCACACCAGCTCTGAGCACCATCAACACCAACACCAACACCAACAGCAACACTACACCAACACTACACCAACACTACACCAACACGATGGCAACACCAATACCAATGCAGCGTCTATGGCAGCTACCAAAAACTCGATCGCTCGAGAGAATAAGCCGAGCGTCGACGCGTCGCTCCAGCGCACAGTGGCCTAGAATTATTTGCCATTGCGATTCGATGTCATTTGCTCGCACATCTGCACCACAGTTTAATAAGTTTATTGTTTGTTGCGCAATATAAGTGTCTTTAATTTACCCATTGCCACAGCTAAACCAAAAATAAATAACAATTAAATATACAATTTTATTTAATTAATTTTACAAAATTATGTTTCATAAATATATGCAAAGATAATACTAATAAACAATTACTAACGCGTAATTTGTTTTATTAACAACTGAACTAAGGTAACAAATTAAATTAAATATACTCGTACATATTTTAGAATTGTTTTTATTTGTTGGTGATTATCAGTTAACAGTTATTTACTATATATCAGGTTTTTTTTACGTGAAAAAATTAACCACTTCATATTAAATTAATCTAATGCCATGAATCTTAAAAAAAAATTATTTAATATTTTTGGGAAGCCTGAAAGATTCTTTAAATAAAAATAGATGATTTTATAATATGGGTTAACTCATTCTACAAAACTTAAATAAAGTTGAAAAAACAATAAAAATAAAATAATTTTAAACAATTAAAATCTTAATGAAATATTTTTTTATTTATTAAGATTTTTCAGTTATTTACAAATTCTACCCAAATTTAGTTTTATTTATTTATTTATTTTTTTTGTATACCTTAACTCGGTGCAAAGTAACCTGAATCTGTCTTGATTTGCATCAATCCGAAAAATGTTTTACAAAATTCTTGATATTTCTTGATTTAAGTAATATCTTACTTGCCAACTATCCACGACTTGCTCAAAATTCAAAATAAAATAAATACTTAATACTTACTTAGAAAGTCAATTTCGGGTAACACGACTTTTGATCCGATTCTGAATTAAAGTAAGAATGATTTGATCTTTTCTCTCAGTGTACTTGAATATTAAATAAATCAAAAACTGTAGCAAATGAATTTCTCCAAAATTTAGTACTTTTATTTACCTTTTTCTTATATTGTTAAGCTGTCACTATCAGCGTGCTTTAAATCAAGCCAGAACTGCTTCCATAATGAGCTTCCATAAATAGTAAGTTTTACCCCATAGTCCAATTAAAAATGATTTAGACGACTCATGCGCGTATGGTAATTATTATAATTACTATTTAAAGGGCTCTCAATGCTGATTTGACCACTGTGCTGCAACTGTGGTTCAATGACTGGCGGGCAGATGTTCTGCTCGCCTGCCCCCGTCACGCCCTACGCAAATACAAGAAAACAAACACACACACACACACACACACACACACACATGGGCACAGTGGGGCGCAACAACGGTAATAGCACATGACACAAATGTCTAAATATCTATGTATGTATGTTGCCTGTGTACTTGTACCATGGATGTGGTTTACGAGGCATGCATGGATGTGTGTGTGTGTGTGTGTCAGCTCCCCATAGCTTTTCCGCTTATTACAATTTCCCGGCACGTCGTCGGCTGCCACATTGGCATACTAAAAAGCATTGGAACCTGGTAACTGGGAGCTGAGCGACCTGAGGCCCGTCGTAAACACAAATTGAAATGATTGCATTTTAAGTCAAATTTTGCGCAATACTTCAATAGAATTATGGAGCAACTCTGCTGAAATCAAAAACTTTAGCTACAACTGCTGGTCAACACACTCCATGACAACTACAAAAAATACAAAAAAAAAACTAAAAACGAAAGTATCAAATTCACATTGCCTTGAAAATTATGCAAAGGCAATTTAGGTCAAAAATTGTTGTTTTCAGGTCTTGTATGATGTTTCAATTAGAAACCCCAACATTGTTGATCACGATCATTCCGTAGAATTCCATTTCACTCGGTTGGCTTCTAAGAAAGTGCTGTTCTTTCATTCCGTGTTTCCGTTTCGGTTTCTGTTGTGCTCTTGTTTTCTTGCCCTGAACATTTCCGAAAATCACCGTAAAAACTGGTTACAAATTTCGCCTTATAAACAAATGTATTAATAAGTGTTTTTTATTGCAGCGCTGCAGTTCTTGTTGGTCGCTGTACCTAAGCAGTTGCAAAGGGTGTCATCAGTTTGTGCAGCAATAAATAAAATATATATTAACATAGTAGAAAAAAATTGCAATTAAAAATATTTTCGGTTGTTTAGGCCTCTACTTAAAACATATACCATAAAGCCATAATACGACTACGATCAGTCGGCCAAGAAAAATTAAATAACAAATTAATATTAAAAACAATAATAATAAAAATTACATTTTTTAAAATATAAGATAAGAAAAGAAAAAAGAAAATCTAGGGCAAAAATTAGATTAAAATATGAAATCAAACTAACGAATTTGAATACTTACTTTATATTTCTTTACTCGTCAGCCTAGATGCAATACAAAAACTCCATTTAAAATTCGATATTGAGTGTTTATTTCCTTCTTTGTTGTTTTTTTATTAATTTGTAATTCGCATTCCCTTTTCGTTTCAATTTTTATTATATTATTATTATTATTATTTTAATCCCATGTTTAAACTATGTATATATAATGTCTGTCATCATTTTCGTTTCATTCGAAAATGATATATTTTACTAACGTCTCAAATATTTGCACATCATGTCATCATTAGAATCGATCATCGATTTTATTTGCATTTATATTTTAATAACAATTCACTCAATTATTTCAAATAGTGTCAATCTAATTACTTATATTGACATTGGGGATCATAAGTATTATTATCATTATCGTCATATCAAAGTTATGACGACTTCATATACATCATTATGCTTTCATTGCCATTCATTAATCATTAATATTATCATCCATTCAACTCTGGAAATTAGAGAAAAATTCTAATTCACTCGGGTTGTCATTTCATTTAGCTTATGTTTCTTCCTTCTGGTTTTTGTTTTTATTTTTGTTTCTGTTTTCATTTTATCATTTACGTAATATCAACAATAAGTTTTCACTTAAATTTAATGTGAAATTATTCTTAATATACAGCTACAATTTGCTCGCTTCATTCGCTATGAAAATCAAGAGTTTTCAATTGAATTCAAAACCTAGAAACCAAACAAATCATAATAATACTTTAAACATTTCTAGCCGGAAGGGGCCGCACTTCGAGAAAAAACATCATATATAAGTATTATCCGAAATTTATCGTAAAATATAAGATTTTGATTCTTGAGCATTGGTGTTGTGGCACACCCGGCCAGCCAGCCAACTGGAGGGGCTGCAAAAAAAATATACATATATGTATAGAGGAGTACGAGTATGATGTACCCATGTACATCGCACGTTTCATACATATCGTTTTCTAGGGTATAAGTAAGTACATGCTACTTAGTTAATTTGGCCACTGGGCTGCGTTTGTCGTGGGTATTAGGTAGTTAGGTTCATTGGTATTTGGTTTTTGTTTTGTTTTGGGTAGGTTCTTTGCTGCTGCTTCTTCTTCTTCCTCGCCTGGGAATATATCTATGATTCTGCCTCTGCCTCCTGCCTGTCGTCAGCTGTAGTATAACGCTCGGATCGAAATGAATTTGTTGGCTCAGCGCTTTGTTTTTTTTCTCAACCATTTTGAAACCATAGAATCATTTTGTGTTTTGAGTTCACATAGTTGCAACTATTGTGTGGAATGTATGGATGGATATAAACTGGTATACGTTTTGGCTAAATAAAATAAGCTCCGGCTCAATTGTGGGGCAAGGTATACGGAAGTTAGACAATATGGAGTAAATGGCTGACTGCCATCAAAATCTGCTGCATTTAAATAAGTTTTGCTCTTTGTATTTTCTTCTTGCATTTTATATTAAAGACTTAGTATTAGAATTCAAGTGTTATCATTTCTTGCCAAATCTGTGCTTGTTTCATGTTTCGCTTTGTTCAGTTTTGTTTTGTTTGTTGTTGTTTTGGCGCTATTAAGTTGGCCTAAAGTAAGAGTGTTCCACGTAGCATTAGGAATCCAACCCCAAGACGCTTGGCATGCACATCTGCTTACTAACGGTCAGTTGAGTAAGCAAATAAATATGTGAGCGTAACTGATTGTACAAGTGTGGGCGTGTGGTAAGAGTATTC
This sequence comes from Hypselothyrea guttata, assembly GCA_035045125.1. NCBI lineage: Eukaryota > Metazoa > Arthropoda > Insecta > Diptera > Drosophilidae > Hypselothyrea > Hypselothyrea guttata. The sequence goes on along the minus strand of JAWNNJ010002199.1, from coordinate 45,618 downwards.
ATGTGTCTGTGTATAGTCTAAGAAATGTTGTTGCCTTCTGCAGCCTTTCTTCTGGCTGGGAAATCTAATTGCGCGGCAGCAGGAAAACCGTTGAGCTACACAGTTGCTGCCATTCTGTTGTCAGATTCATGGTATACATACACCGTAATACATAGCATTAAAAACTTAAAGCTGAGACGCTATTTTGGGTGGTAATCTTTTTTTGTTTTTTGTTGGATTGTGGGTTCATTATTCATCATCGATTTTTGGTTCACTAGAGTTAGCTGTCTGTATTTGTTTTCATACTCTTGCTTATTGGCTGTGGGTTAAAAGGAAGCGCTCGCTATATTAATCTTATTCAACATGTCTGATTTTCAATGTATCCAACCTGAGTTTGAGTTGTTCAAAAATATATATTTATGCACATTATAATATATATGTATATATATTATGTGTCTCTGATGACCTGACACACTTGTATTCATTTTAGGTTTGTTATTTTTTTATGTTTAATTCATTCATTTATTTTACTCTTCTCGTATTGCTGTTAATCCTTGATTTTCTTCATTTCATTTTATTTATTTTTATAATTATTCAAATTATTGTTAGTATTTATGTGTGTGTATGCGTGTTAATTGTGCTCACTCTATGATTTTTGTTTTTATTAAGATTCGCCCTTTGTTTAATTAACGCCGTGGCAAATAAATTGCGCTTATATTGTTTGATTGCATTCCATATTTTTGTTTGCTTTGTTTTAAATTCTTAATTAAATTAATTCAACTTCAACAATTTTATTCGCTTTTGTGTAAGTGTGTGTGGAGTTCATTCATTTCATTTTATTCTTGTGTAATTATGTTGTGTTTTATTGCATTTTAAAACCGTGCACATTTCGAGTTATATTCTTTATATAATTTATATATATATATATTTTGTTTTTGTTTTCTGTGTGTTTTGTGTGTATTTAATTGTTTGAAACACTTGAAATTGCTCACATCATACATTGTGTTCTTTCTTGTCTTGTTGTTGTTGTTGTTGACTTAATGTTTGCTCTATGTTTTTATGTTTTGTTAAATTTAATTACGTAGTTTCCTATAATTTACTAACTCGTTTCATGCTCGCTTTTCAAAAGACTGGCAAATAAATATTGTTTTTTTTGTTGTTATTGTGGTGCTTTAATTGTTGTCCTTGTTTGTTGTTGTTGTTGTTGTTGCTGTTTGTTATTTGTTGTTATTTAACTTAATCACTAACAAGTGCTGGAGTTACATAAGCGTTTAATGCTGTCTGGCAAACAAATTGCATAGAATACAATACCTAAACGAAATACAGTAGTTAAAACAATAACATAAACACAATAAAACAGACTGCACGTGGGCAGCGCACTGGAATGGCAAAAATACAATTACAAATACGATTACAATTAGAATTACAGTTACAGTTACAGTTACAGTTACAATTACGATAATAAACATAAACATAATCGTGTATAGTATAACCTATGCTAATACAAAATGACTTTCAACATAAAACTAACATTGTGTCTTTGCGTTGCGACTGCAGTTCCCATAATACCCATTCTATATATGTATATATGTATATGTGTCGGAGTGTATCTGTGTAAGCGCCTGGCGCATACAAATTTCACTGCGTGTGTATGTGTGTGTGTGTTGCTGTTGCTGTTGTTGCTGTTGCTGTTGTGCCTTGGTTAATACTTTAATGGTTCTCAGTAGAGCGCCACGTTGGACGCCTGTGTGTACGCATCCCACTCGCAATCGCAGCCATCGAGGCAATCGGGGCATTCCAGCTCACTGTCTTGTCAGTAGAGCCACGATACCGGCACCCATTGTGGTGTGGTGTGTACACGCTCAATGGCCGTCTCCAGCGTGCCAATCGTCTCGCTAATATCGTTGTTCACAATTGTCAAATCGAAGAAGTGACCGTACAGCTGACGCAGCATATCCGATTCCTTGGCCAAGCGCTCCAAACTGCCATCATACTGCAACACAAAATAAAACATCAATAACTAGTAAGGACGGCTCGGGCGGAAGGCTACAGTCGGACGTAACCGACAGTAGGAGACCCTGTATTTTGTGTTTCCTCAAATACAGAGACCATCCATGAGCGTATTTACAAACCATTCCCACCTCTAACTAGTCGAACGAATTGTCCGTTGCAAATCTTCGCTGTTTCTTACAGATATTATTAGATGTAGTAGGTGGCTGCCGTGGTCTTCAGCGGATAGACGGTACAAGGTGGGGTTATAATCTAAAATTTAAAACAAAATTGATCTACCCGCAGCATAGGAAAACCCACATAAAAAAATTGTGTCTCTAGCTCTCTAAAGATTGGCAGACATGGCTATATCAACCTAGCTCGTCGATCTGAGCAAGAATATACATTAATTGTGGGGTCTACCTTTCTGTTTAATACATATCCCATTGCACTAACTTAATATACCCTTTTGCAGTTTTTTAAAGTACAGGGTCTACTATACAACTACAATAGATAACTTTAGCTAAATTGTCTGTCATACATCAGCAATGTTCTGCAGCGAGGGTGCCGCTATGAAGACCACATAGGGCGTGAATTCAGCTGTACGCAGTATTTTAAGTGCTTGCGGTTCCACATCCAGTATGGCCATCTTGCCCTCGGTATGTATGCGTCGAATGGTGTCCAACTTGGTGCCATACATGGCGTCCTCATGTGTGCCTAGAATGAATAGTTGGTAAGTGATTCAGTTAACAATCTCTTTGAGCCATGCTTACCGTATTCCAAATACTCATTGGCACCTATATCGGCCATCATTTCGTCATGTGAGACAAAGTAATAGCTGCGTCCGTTCTCCTCTTCGGGCTTAGCAGGTCTCGTTGTATCTAGAGAGAGCGAATACGTTATGATTAATCTTAATTTTGATACACTTCTATTATCAGGCTTACGTGGTATGGGATAGGCATATTTATCAGGGTACTTTGAGATCAAAGTATTCTTGATGTGTCTTCTGCCCACTCCATGTGCACCTAATAGCACCAATGTCTTGCGCTGGAAGTTGGGATCACCCACTATTGGAAACACAGAAGATATATATTACAAATCATATGCTATTTATAATATTAGATATAGTTACCTGGCACTTTGACAACCTCTTCGTATGTGACCACATCGAGCGTATCGAATATGGCATTATGTTTGGCCAAATATTTGTCCCGACATTGCTTCTTCTTGCGCCCGAATATGGAACAGTTTACTGTGGATTAGACAGATGGCATTATGTTAAATCTTTGTGGTATATAGAAAATTTTATTTAGTTACAGAAATAGTACAAAACATGCTTAACATGCTCGCAAATTGCATAGTTAGCATAAAATATAGAAAGACGAATTGATTACTTTATTTGAGTATTTATTTTATTTGATTTTTTTATCCGTTGAGTTATTTCATTGATTTATAAGCAAGATAATTATTTGATGATTGCAATGATATGACATGCTTGATTTAGATATGATGTTTTAGGCTGATGATTATGTAGCTGATGAACAGTTTATACAGAACTTGACAGTCGAGGCGCTTTATGAACACTTTGAAGCTAGTCTAAAGAGATAATATGCCAAAGGTCTACAGAACGCTATAAAATAATATCATAATTAATATCGCATTGATAGCAGCAGCTAAGATTACACGCTATAGAGTAGAAGCTTTGAACAGGGTATTAAACAGTTGTGCAGTTTGATGAAATTTTACGTCAATCCCTTATACCCTTGCAGAGTAGCATTCGATAAATATTTCAGCTTATATTAAATGCAGTTTTATTTAAAGTACTTTTTTAGGATATTCGATCTTTTCATGATAATATCGAAGTTTAAACTATTTCGCGTTGGTTCGGAAAAAATACTCATTAGTAAAGACTATTTTGATAACTCAGACTTCCGAAAAATGCAATTTACTTAACAAATGAGTTTAGTATTTCAGTTGGTCAGTTAGTGGTATTACTAATAGTAAATATATTATTTATTTTAAAGCTCTGCAAGAGTATTTCAAATAATTTCGGTTAACCGAGATTCGCAATCGATTTGATTGTCAAATGCACTGACTTGGTGTATGCTAAGTAGTTGTAGTTGTAGTAGGTATAGGGGGTATTCGGGGTTTGTGGGAGTGCCGTTTAAATGAGCATTTGCTACGATTTATTTGGTGATTATAGAAAATCGAGTAAACACAAAACTCAAGAAGAAACGTTTAAAGTTCGGTTTGATTTGGTCTTGGTTTTTTTTTTTAGGGAGTCTTAGGAGTATTAGCTACCTGCTGATCCATCACACCCATCTGCGTGAGCGGAACATCCAGCACCCGGCTCTCCTGCATTACATTATATTTATAGTATATATATAGTGTGATTGGCATATATACGATATTGAGTTACAAATACCTATACAGAGGAGTGTGCATGTGTCTGTGTCTGTGAGTGGGTGTGGGTGTGTCTGGGTTTGGGTCTTAGTTTTAGTTTTAGTTTTGTGTACAGAAAAACATGAATTTGGATTTGATTCTTGCTAAATTTGTGGGAAATTTGGCTAGACATGCAATGCTCTGAGCTGTATGTGTGTATGTTGCGTGTTTTGTTGTGCGTATGTGTGTGTGTGTTTAGTGCCCACTGTACGCCAGTTGGGCAGAGTTCGAGACAGAGAGAGAGAAAGTGGTAGCATTTTCATACGATGGTTTTCGGTTTAACTACAAATTCATCACACACTTTCCAATATAGTAATAGAAGTATATAAAGCATACGATTATATTTGGCATCCAATTACACATATAAAGTAGCACACATACGAGTAGTTTTTCTTTACATGTAGTAGAGATTTAATGTAAATGCTCAGAACGCAAGTCCCAACATTCCACACTTACCCTGCTCCTGTTTGGTCTTATCGACTGTCTGGCAGGCAATGCGCCATTCCTGCAATTCCGGTGATGGTATCAGGCCCGCCGAACCGCCCACCGTATCAATTCTCGCCTGCCACCAGTGATGATCGTCCTTGCTAATGATCTAAAAACCAAATCGCCCAACACAATAGACGGTCATTAAATGCAGTTGGCGCTCAGCTCTAATGGCTCTCCCTACCTGCAGTATGTCGCCGACCTGGAATGCAATGCCCGCCTGGGCACAGGGTATAAGCTCATCATCCAGCGGATTATAATCGAATTGTGCACGAACAAAAATCTACACAGGAAGCCAACAAAAAGAGCAAGAGAAAAATGCGGAAAAAAACCTTTTAGTTTACGGTTTCAGATAGGCTAATGCATGGGCTGGGCCATCCTTAATTAGGGAAAATCCGGCCGTAAAAAGAATCCGTTATAGATTACTAATTGGACACATTATTATGATTTCTAACGAACTATGGCCAATGTGAATTTGATATGAGCGAATATGTAAACGAGCATAAATATGTATGTATGTAGACGAGTGCATACTTACAAGCACTGGAGCGGGTCTTATCCTGAAAAGCTGCATGTTATGCATACATTTGAGAGATAGAGAGAGGGCGGAGTAGAGCAGTAATGAACAGTGAGTTGCAGTTGAAAATGAGGTAACAAAATAATTACCTAATGCACTTTGAAACTAGAGCCAAAACACACACACACAGAGTAACATATTACAAACATACAAACATAACAATATCGTATTTGCTAAACTCTACAAATTTGTTGACAATCATCAGAATGACTTTATTCAAATTATTTGCACTTCCCTATTAAAATTACACAATTGTTGATGTTTTAATTTACTCACGTAGTTAAAAAATAATTGTTTAATTTGATACTTGATTTGCAATTGAGTCTTATTTTTCACCAATTTATTAACCTTACTTTAATTTTATTAAGACTCAGTTTCTTTCTTATCTAATAAAAACAAAACCCACAACTAACTGAATTTAAAAGTCGCAAATTGTATATATCATCATTTTAACCAACTATGCTTAAAATTTTATAATGATCTGTTGAAAAACTAGGCAGTTATTGAGCACATGAATACTACTTATTGTCCTAAATGGAGCAACGTAACTTTAACTTTAAGGACTATTCCCCATTATGAAAGTAATCTAGCTAAAGACTATCAGTAATTACCGAAAAAGTAAACATTGATAGAGCTCAAGTACAGCCAAGTGCAAACCTAATAATATAGATTATGTAATATACAGACTATATTTTATAAATTTCATGTGCTGTGTGTTGTTGGCTTAAATGCATGAAAACTGTTAGTAAACAAGGCTAATATAATAAGTAAACCCAATGATGAAACTTACCTCACAGGGTGGCGGTGCGCTGCGGTATGAAGGAACTATTTTGAAGGTAACGGAACCGCGTGCCTCGCGCTGCAATGAACAAGGCGTAATGAATTACAAGAGAAAATATATTACAGGGTATCTCTTACCAGCATTCGTTGCAATTGACCCACAGATTGATGCTGCACGGGCTGGCCATTGATTTCGCGTATCTCATCGCCCACATGCAACGTGGCCTGCCTGTGTATCATGCCACCGTGCATGATTCTTGCCACAATGCAGCGTCCGTCCTCGGTCATTTTGAGCGTAATACCCTGTAAAAAGATTGCCGTTAAACAGCTGATAGTAGAGGATCAAACTGAGTTGCTTACCATGGGCTCATCCGTATTCTTTTGGAATTGCACGAGGCGCACGCGTGTCACATGCTGCAGCTCCCCGCCCCCCTCGACGTTGTCCAGCTCATCGCCATTGAGATAGGGCACCATCGGCGGCGGCGTAACCCGCAGAGCCTCCTCTCCGTAGACATCGCGAGCGACGACATCGTGTGTGTGCAGCAATGCCTGCAATCAAAGAGAGAGAGAGAGAGAGCATAGCCAGAACGATGCCCGGTTAGTTAGTCAGCGTTTAATGGGTCTCCTCGCTTAATGGGGCATCAGCAGCGAAGGCGAAAGAGCGGCAAAGAAACCACTCTAAATTATGGCCAGCAATTAAGCTGCCAGTTATTATAAGGCCGAAATGCCATTGTAAAGCCACTTGCTGTGGAAATTAAATTTCCGATTTGCTATGCTCGCCTCGCCCTCTCATATATCATAACCCACAAAAAACACACACCAACACGCACACACACACACACACACACACAGTGACAGACGCTGCTGCCTAATGTTGCCCTCCAATGCCATGCCCCTGCCCCTGTTGCCCGCCCTTACAACTTGTTTACAACATTAACTGGCAACATTTGTTGCCCTCTACGCAAAAAAAAAGCACAGGCTTTGGAAAAAAAAAAACAACAAAAAATGGCAGAAAGAGCCGTAAACCGCCCATTTTGGAAATGCCGTTAAAGCGGCGACGACAGCAACGACAACGGCACGCACATGAACCCCAATAACCCAGAACACTTTGCCCCCTCGCTCTCTCTCTCTCTCTCTTGCTCTCTCTCGTCTCTCTTTCCACACTCTGCCCAAGAATCACAAAAATTTATTACGACCTCTCAAGTGCAGCAGCCTCCAACAGCCTTAACCTCAAAATCGCTAGTGCAAAATGGCAGCTTAGCTCAACAACTCGACTCGACTCGCCTCGACTTGGGTTTATACAATTTCTCGTTTTTAATAAATTATGTTTAATAACACTTTGAATATGCTGCGAAATTAATTTGTGCGGCGCCTCAACAAACCGCAAGACAGCAGCACAGTATGCTCCAAATATACACATATATATACAGACACACACACACAGATAAACACATAAATGTATGCATGTATATATATACACATTCATAGCCTACCCACTGGGCGAGCTTGGGGTAATGTCATAAAAAAGGATTTTACTGCATGCCCATGCTGTGTCACTTGTGGCCGTTGTCGCACGCACGCCTCACACACACACACCCACCCACGCACACTCGCACACCTAAACACACACAAATACATACAGACATATACATATGCTAAGTATAGCTAGGCCATGTCAGCGCTTTTGTCGTGGCTCTCCATAAAAAACGCAATTTTCAACGTTGATGATTACTCAATGCCACAAACATACGCCCGCGCGCACACATGCTCACTCGCACACACACACACACGCATAGAGGCAGCCATATTGCTCGCATGGAGGCGGCCATATCGCTGCACGTTTCATTTCCGACACAGACGCTGACGCCGCCTCAGCAGCATTACAAAAGAGCGTAACGCGCTGGCCCTTTAGTTGGTCTGTCACTAGTTGGTTTTGTATTTGCTGACAGACTGACAGACAGACAGCAAATGAAAGAGAGGATAGAGAGCGGAGAGAGAGAGGAGAGAGAGAAAAGAGAGCTTGTCTCGTTTAGGCGCAGCTTAAAAGTAAATTGGCTTTTTTGCGCTCTCTTTCAATTTTTGGCCACTATTTGCTAGCCAAGCTAAGCTCATTTCACTCACTGTCACTGTCAGCAGTATGCTCACACTCACACACACACACACACTCTCACACTCACACACACACACACAAGCGTCTAAATATCCGCAATGCTGTGTGCATAAATATTTCATAATGCTTTTAGCATGCTGCGATTTGTAAGCAGGCCACAAATAAACCCAACAAAATGTACTATGTATATTTATTGTATTTATAAGGCATGTGGTCGATTGCAGTTACGACCCACTGTAATACGGCCCAAGGTGGTTTAGATTGATTGGAAATTGCGGATTTGCCAGCCTAATCGTTGCCTACAATGTAATGTTCAGGTTTTTTCCCCATACAATAAACAACAATATATTTTGGCCAGACCTAACAAAAATATTATGCCATGAAATGCTGCTAAAAGCTGAAATCTTCGCATATTTCAAGCATTGGTAATGGGATACCCTCTCTCTCTCTCTTGCTCACTCACTCGCTCGTGCTTTGATTGAAATTCTTGTGCGCCGGCTGAATAATATTCAAATTAAATTTCAAATAACCAAGAGTCAGTTGGAAAGGTCAAAGACGGCAGGCAAACTTCCGTCCATAGTGAAATGCTTTTAAACACGCACAACACAACCGTAATCAATAGTGTGTAATCTGATTTAATAATGAAATATTTGTCGGAAAAATTACAAATTTTACATCATTTGAATTCTACCAATTGTTATGCATTCGCATTGTTTAAAAGCTGCAACAAGCTGGTTTTAATTTCCATTCCTTCGTTTGCAGCAGAACCTTTCAAAACTCTGCCTCCGTTTCGCTAATTTCAATGGAAATATTAATATATTGATTTTTGCGCTTCTGTAAATGTTTCAGACATAAATGTAAAATAAATCGGATTACCAAAGAGCAGAAATATAATAGTGCGCATTAAAAGCATCTTAAATAGCATAAAGTAAAATTCATGCTGCAATAAGCCTAAAACAAAAGAAAATATTTTTCAAAATAAACGAACAACAAATAAATTGCAGCTTAAAAACAACCAGTAAGCAAGCAGAAGATCAGTAGGACGCACCAGGCTGTAAAACACCTAGCAACAATGCTTCTGCTTACAGTTTTGCTGTACTATGCTGTTATGGGCGCGCTGCCAAAAACCTGCAATATTGTTTCTTTAATATCTTCTGTGTTTACGAACCAATTTTAATATGCTTATCAGAATAGATAAGTATAATTTTATGGAAAATATATTCCAAATAACGACTTTCTAAGTTTAATATTATGCTTGTTAGGGTATACATCCATCTACACTTCAAAAAAATGTCTGTTTTATCTTGTGAAGTTTTCGTAGTTAGTTTTAATAAATAAATTAATAAGTGGCATAGAGCAAGTATTTATAAAACATTTAGCAAATGCAATCTAATTTTACATTTTACTTTGTTACAAATATTTACCTCTACTAAAGCATAAGATTTTGCGAAAGTTAAACTAGCTCTAGGCTCTTCTGAAATTTATTATTACCACTTCAAAAAGTTGTCTACAATTGTTGTGAAATTGAGAAATTTTGAATTTTGCATTGTAGCTATGCAATTAGTCGATGGCCTCATCGAAACTATGCCGTGTCCGTCGAACTTTTCTATCCAATTAACGAAAACTTTCTGCCCTAAACCATGGCCACGCCCACTCGAGCGACTCGAGCTCACACGCCCAGCCATGGCACAGCAAATTCAACTAAATAAATGGCTAATACAATTTCCGAAAACGAAATTATGTACTTGGAATAAAATTTGCTGAACTTGGCAACTATTTAAATATGTCAGGCGGTGGCATGGCGGAGCGCAGGGAGTAGTGAGCAGAAAGCAGGAAGTGGGGAACAGGGAACAGGGAGCCGAGAGTTATAATGTAAATGGCAGTTGCTGTTGCCTGGTTACAGCTCGGTTGGCTGTGCACTGCGCCGGAAGTAAGCGGTAAACAACGTAATCTGATTTCAGTTAAAGGAGGCACGCCTGTTCGGGTAATCCTCCTCCACCCCTCCCTATCACTATGCCCTGTCGTCGCGCCTCTGGCACGCCCATTGACCAAGCGACAGGCCATAGTTAACACCAAGTTGTTGGACCAATAAAACGGTAAATTTAATAAACGCTTGACAGGCGAAAAGTTGAGCAGTTAAGTTTAATGCCTCATTAGTCGTCGCAAGGCATTCTTCCGCTCTTCCTCTTCCCTCTCTTTCCTCTCTTCCCCCTTCCAATCTTTACTGATTTCCCTTTCTCCTGCCTCGGCTAGGATCACAAAACCCCAGCGAGAGCCTGTGACATTGATAGCCAATGCCAACGTCAGCAGCAAACTTTGAGGCCAAAAGCAAATGATGCCAACGCAGTAGCCACATACAAACACACATACACTCACACACACACACACTCTCTCACACTCACACACACACACACTTGCGCTGTTGTTGGTACGTGTGCCTGGCCCGCAGCTGACTTTGATTTCCATGATTAATACTTAAGTGCTTGTTAAAGTTTTGCCAACTCACACACACACACACACAAAGCACACACACTCACACACACACACGCACACCACAAGAGCACACATTCGACCAACAGCTGACACCCAGCCGTTGGCATCATTTTGGCAGCCAGTGTCTCCTGCTGCTGCTGTCTAGGCGTAAAATATGCAGATGTTAGTTTACCCTATGCTCATCTGATCCTAAACAATCGCACGCCCCTCCACACACACACACACACACAAGCCTCCCTATAATGCCCCCTTGTTTGCACTCTGCTGAGGCAGCAACAAACAAAACCGCCAAGCTAAGCCTTAAGACATTGCCACCAACAGTGCTGCCCCCAAAAAGTCAAACGTGGCACTTTCTGCCCCAAAAGCACAAAAAAAAATTACAGCAAAAAATTATATATATTTTTACACACATTTTTCACAATTATTAAAATTGTTATAGCTGCTTTTTTATTTCAGTTGCGTTTTATGGCTGCGATTTTGCGCTTTATTGGCAGCCTGCGTATTAACCAAAATTACAAATAATAAATTAAATTACGCAGAATTCATTTGAAGTTATTTCGCGCACAGTTATGCCAAGCGACGCATTTTTGAATCAATTTATTTATAAATGTATGGTTAATTGCTTCAAAGCGCATTGAAAATATGAGGTTCGAATGTCAGGAATGTTTAAAACAATGTTAATAATCAAACAAAAATTACGAAAAAAAAACGAAATAATATTTATGTTGATTACATAATTCGATATGCCATATAAAACTTCAATATAAAAATCCCCGTCAATTGCATTTATTTAGAAATTACTGCGACAAAACAAGTTAAAAGCTATAAATGTTTCTTAGAAGGAAAATAATAAATAAATATATATTACAATAAAATAAATAACAAAAAAAAAAACAAAAAATATATTACACAAAATAAAAAACAATTAAAAAATAATATAAAACAAAACAAATATCAAAGATTTATGTCAACTGCATTTATTAAGAAATGTCTGCGACACAACCAGTTAATAGGTATAAATGTTTATTAGAAAGAAAATTATTAATAAATATACTATATTACAATAAAACAAACTAAAAAAAAAATTATACAAAATAAGAACCAATTGAAAAATTCGAAAAAAAAAATTATACTTATGTCAAATATTCATTCTACATGATTTTAAAAAGAAAATAATAAATAAATTATGATTAAAATTGTATCTTGGAACATTTTTAAAAACAAATATTTAACAAGTTTAAACTAAACGAATCTAACCATGAATTTTATGTATAAAAGTTAAATTTTAATGATGCCTCCTGCTTTCTATTCATTTATCCAACAAAACTCAACGTTACCTGACTACAATTTTAATTTGCTTCGTTATACAGATATTTTCTAGATACCTGAAACAGCAAAAATTAAACTTTTAATTTTGCATTGGCAGTTAAAGTTGGTTTTTCCAAATGTTCATGCTGTGAATTTAGTATGGAATGTATAAAATATACAATTAATCTCTGCGGTAAACTCTATAACAATGGCCTAAACAACACAAAAGTTATTCAGGTTGCAGTATTTGCATTAAGTGCGCTCTGCGAGGCATAAAAACTGAATTGATGCAAGCTGCTGGCGCAGGAGCTGGCAGGCAGATGAATTGCCATGGTCATGCCACAGACAAGTTTGAATAAGCTGCGCTCTTCAAATGCAACATGCATGCACATGCAACCCGACAAAGTAGCCATTAAGCAGCCAACTGTGCAGCACTATTGATTGCATGAACTCCATTGTTGTGACTAACTGGGCGCCATAGTCAATCTGCAGTTTGCTTTTATCAGCAAACCCAATGCAGCAGGAGCAGCAGGAGCAGCAGGAGCAGCAGGAGCAGCAGTAGCAGCAGGATAGACAGAACACAACAAGCAGCACTAACTAACGACGAGCCCACGAAAAAGCCACAACGGCCACATGAACCTTATTTGTTGGTTTTAATAATTACACAGCAGTGGCAAGAGCAACAACAGCAGCAGCAGCAACAGCAGCAGCAGCAGCAGCAGCAGCAGCAGCAGCAACAACAGCAGCAGCAACCGTTGCTGTGATATTGCGCTCTTTAATATGCCAGGCCACACTTCAATTACACACGTACGCCATGGGCGTCTGAGTGGGTGTTTGTGTGTGTTTGAGTGTGTTTGAGTGCTTGTCTGTGATGTCTGTGTATCTGTGTGTGTAGTGGTCATACAGCAGCAGCAGCAGAGCCCTAGTAGCTGGCTTGCTTTTGGGACTGAGCAGACGTTGACAGCTGAATCATCTGGATTAATGCCGAATTTTAATTAGCACAACGTGCGAGTGAGTCTGTTAATCTTTTGCTCTGGCCCGCACGTAGAGGCAGCCTCTCTCCCGCCTCTCTCCAGCTGCTCCTCTCTTTTCGCATAGTTTTGACACTTGGCGCCTTATCAGCATTCTTGCAGCGACCAAAAACGGCTTAAAACGCAGCCAGGCGCAAGTTTTGCTTAAAACCACAGCCAGCATGCACACACACACACAGCCAAAACATATGTACCATTGTGTGTGTTTGTGTGTGTATGTGTGTGCCACACCCACATGTACTAATGAGCACGCATCATATGCATGATTAATTCGTGAAATGAAATATTTCTGCCAGGTTGTTTTTCGCCTCGGCGAAGGCGCCTGTCAACTTGTCAGTTTGCTGCTCCTGCTCCAACTCCATTTTGTTTTTGTTGCTGCTGCTGCTCCTACTGCTGCTGCTGCTGCTGTCATGTCTGCCTGTGACGTCTGATAAGCTGGCAGGCAAACAAAAATAAACAAAATACGTATAGAAATAAAAAAAAAATAAACACACACAAATTAAATGTAACAAATTCACGACGAAAGTTTTTACACTCACTTCTTTTGCAGAAACTTTGAACGATATCACTTTCCGTTTTGGCAATTTCCCCTGCTCTGCTTGGTGGCTTTTGTGGAACTTTTCGTTGCTCGGCTGACAACCACCGAGACACAGTCTTACAGTTAACATTGGACTCCATACACAACATTCACCGTACGACTATGTCACGGTAATTGAGCTAACGTCGACCGCCGCCATGCGCCGCCATTTTGGTTTTCGCTCGCTTCCTCACACTCCTCAACTTTTGGACACATCCTGTCTAGTTAGTTATTTGGCACATCATCGCACATCGCACATCGCCCATCGCCCATCGCCCATCGCCCATCAAGGGGTATTGCCTGCATACGTACGTACGTTTATTGATTGACACAGGTAATATGTACAGTTAGATGGCGAGCTCTTATCAGCTGAACAATGGCCCGACGCCCGTCCGCCGCTCTGTCAATTCTCCTGCATCCTGTAGAACGCGGGCAGCCCATCTATCTTTGCTAACTTCGCTACACAGCCCGCATTGCTGCTTGTCAAGCGCAAATCATTCAATTTACCTTCTCGACATGCACCCAAATAATAAAGTTAAAAAAGCAAAACCAAGAAACTACAATACAACAAAAAAACAACAAGGAAAAGCGTTTTGAACAATGGCAAAAAAGGAAAGCACAAAATGTACGCCTGGTTGGCCACGCCTGCGGTTGCTGCTGTGGTTGCCTTGCAAATCAGCTTATTATTTCTGGCAAACAAACCGCACTCACAGTCAGGCACACACACACACACGCACAGTAGCCACAAATTTCCGCTGCGTGTGTGTTTGTTGGTGTGTGTGCATTATGCACTTATCAGTGCCATCTATCTGCGGTGCGTCAACTTCTTCCTGTTGCTCAATAGACGCATAGAAATCAAGGCGAGGCAAGGCAACCGCAAAACAAACACACACACACAGACACGCACACTCTCTCACGTACACTCACACACACACACATACATACTCTGTCTCACACACACACACACGGTCTCACACTCACTCTTAAGTCTGGCAAATTATGCTGCCAGCAGCTTCCATTTTGTTGCGGCGCCTGTTGGTTAGGCAACACTTTTTTGCACACATGACTTTAATGCTGGCCACATTGGCAGCTTTCTTTTGCCGCTTTTTACACATGATATTATTAAAACACACACACATGCAACACTTTGACGCATTGTCTAAATATACATATATAAATATATAACAAAATTTACACATGCATGTGTGCGCGTTTTTCATACAATTTCAACCAGAGAGCCAGGCACAAAGCTCGGCCAACAAAGTAACATAACTCAGTTTTGTAACAAGTAAACTAATTATTTCTTGACTCGCTTATGTTGTTCTAGTTGTTGTAGTTGTTGTAGTTGCTCTAGTTGTTGTTGTTTGTCAGTGTTGTTGCTTTTTTGTCGCTGTTGTTGTTGCCTGTTTTTTGTGTGTTTTCTTGTTGTTTGTTTGCCTTGAAAAGCTAAGCAAGTGCGAATGTGTACGCATTTGTAGGCCCCTCTCTCCCTCTTTCTCTCTCTCTCTCTCTCTCTCTCTCTCTCTGTGTGTGTGCGTGTGCTCTGCTAAATTGCAAAATAATGTACACACTTGGCGTTGTAATCGCCATTGTTGTTAGCTGTTGTTGGAACTGCCTCTAACTGCTTGTTCATGCCATTGTGCTTGTTCATCATCATCAAGAGCAGCGCCTATGCCGCTCTACATCTCGCTCTCAAACTCTGTAGGCATAACTCTGAGTGTGTGTACACACTGCTACATATGTGTTATGTACACACTCGCACACACGTAGGCAGCGTTTTACACTGCACTGTGGGCTGGAGCGCAAAAAAAAACTGGCATCCATTCAAATTATATGAGAATGAAATTATATTTAAACAAAATATAATTAAACTTCAAAGAAAAAATCGATATTATCGAACCCTAAACAATTTTTATCGCACATCAAAGTAAGACAAGTTTAAGCCAGTTTTTTTGCGTTGCAGCCCACTGTGCAGTGGCAGCAAGTGCTGTTCGGCTTGTGTCTTTTGCCTTGCTTGCGCAATTAACGCATTCACAAATGAAGAGTGTCAAGGCAAGGCAGTCAGTTTGTCTTTCCTTCTGTCCGTCTGTCCGTCCGTCCCTCTGTCCCTCTGTCCGTGCATCCGTTCCGTTTGTTTGTCAGTTAGGCAGTTTTTCGTTTTGAGGCCATGTCAAGCCAATAACACAGCTCCAACAGGACGCACACAGGCCACATGAGGCTGGCTGCAGTGCTTTGGCTGAAGTTTCTGCTCGAACAAGTTTTTTCCAACAATTTCTTGTAAGCCTTTTTCAAACGGCATATTGCAGTGCGGCAAGTGCACTGATAAAAGCCGCTTAGCAAACTGATTATAAGTAATTTGGCAAGCATGTATCACACAAAAAGGCAAAATAAAATAAAATAAAATGCCCAACAGCCATTAAGAAGTTTCGCAGTAAAGATGACTTATAGCTGCACTTAGGGCCAAAAGCAGCTAAAAGTCATACAAGAAAGTAAGCCAGCATTTGATACAGTAATTTAAGACTTTTACTTGTGCTTGATTAAAAGCATTTTAAGACATATATTACGGTTGAACAAATGCCCACAATTTGGCCAAACTTCAAGCATTAAATAAAGCCAAAGAATTGTTTTACATTTACAGAAACAACAAAACTTTATTTCGTTTTACTACTTTTAGTTCTGGAAATAAAAGTTTAACTATTTATAAAAAAAATTGCATTAAATTTTGTTATTGAAAAGACTTCAGTTACCCTGTAATTTGAAGAACTCCAAGAAATATATACTACCCAGATTAGAGCCAAAGGTATAAGCCATTCTTTAGTGATTTACGATAGGTTTACCATATAAATACTTATTAAATGTCATATTTTATATTGAGCCCCTTCGAAAATTTGAAAACGGAAATATTTTAACAGTTGCCTTGGTATACTTTATCCTTTCCCTAAACAGTTTGATGGCTTTTTTATAGCTTTCATTGAATATTTACCTCCCAATCAAGCCGTAAGATTTATCTCAGCTCCTCATCAAAGTCGTGTAAATTATACGATAATCATCATCAACATGAAAAATTTCATTATTTGTGCATTGAAACCGCCATTGAAGAAAAGAAAGTGACAGCTTAAGGCGGCTCATCCCATGCTTGTTGCCAACAACTGACATTAAAACTTTTTTTTCGCCAATTTTCATGGGGATATTTGCCATAAAATCGTGCTGGCTAGCAGGCAACCTGCCATTCTGCCATTCTGGCATTCTCATGATATCGTTAGCTTTAAAGTCAATTTGATAGGGGGCTATATAGTAAGAGTATAACCACACCTTTTGCTAGTTCTCGCTGACAGTTTCAGGCAGCATGAACTGGCGCAAATAAAAGGCCAAAAAAGTGCGCCTGCTTCAAATTAACTCCAGGACTTTCAACTGTCAAGACGAGCCCCATAACGAGCCTATTTGCAATGCTGCCCCAGAGTCTAGGGCCATCATCATCATAGCTGGCGCTGCTTGTGTCTGGTGTAATATTTATGTAAATTTTGCTCCGCTTGGCGCAGAAATTGAAAGGCGTAATGGTTTGTTGCCCGCCCACACGCCTCCACGCCCCCTCCTAGACTTGAGCCTGCTTTGCATATGGCGGCTTGGATTCTATGCTGGTTCCTTTGTGTATGTGCATTTGGAACTGGTTCATTATATACATATATATATACACACATATATACGCTGTATATAGAGCATACGAATGACATCAGGCATATTAGGCGCTATAATCGAGTGGAAGAGAATTATTTTGTGTGAACTAATTGCATTAGTGACATTCAATTTGACGCTCGGAGGCAAAAGTAGAAACAGCGCTAAACGCCAATTGTCACAGAGCACACAGAGAGAACAGACAGTGGGAGCGGGAGAGGGGAAGGGGAGTGAGATTTCCTCTGCCTCCCTTTCTTCATCTGATAAACCTCAGCGCCATGGAGCTAATGTTATTTTATTTTAGTTTCCCTTCCCATTTGCCTTTACCATATATTGTTTACGTTTTTTTCTTTTTGTGCTCCACGCTTTGTGCTGCCTACTTTCAGGCGCAGTCAAGCAAAACCTATGCCTGCCGCTGATTTGGGACACCGTACGGGGGGGGGGAAGGGAAAGGATGGCATACCTTCCATGCATAGTGATCCCTGACCCAAAAACCGTACCGGAGACCCGTTTGGGTCCACTGTGCGCCGCATGGGTAATCATGTGAATCGAGCTCTTTATAATTTGCAAAACTATGCGAGTCACTAAATTTACGTGTGCGTTTTCTGCTCTCTAATATAACCCAAAAATATCGAAAAGAGCAGAACAGAGGGGAGCAACGTCCCTATGTAAACGTCTAGCATTTCATGGTCTGTAATGTGCCATGTAGTTGACTTTTTTCAGCAATTTTTTTGATTGTTAGCAAGATATTGGCTTTGCACAGATACAAATGTCAGGGACCATTAAACAGTGTACAACATTTATTGAATTAAGGACGAAACACGATATTTTGTTTCAAAAATGTAATTACGAAAAGTATCGGTAACAGTGCAGGAAATATATAATATTTAGATATTTAACTTAAACTTATTTGGGGAAAAGTTTAGCCAGATTTCAAATTTGATTCTATTTTATGCCGCTATCAAGTGAGGCTTAAAGTACAGTGCGCGCGAAAAGCAATGTCTTAGCATAAGACGTTAAGCAGCGTAAAAGCTTTGTAAGCTTTTCCAAAGCAAACACTTAAATGGTGTTTGACTGCGATAAGAGCACAGTGAAGGGTGATAAGCGATAAAGCGAGAATGAAACAGTGAAAGTATCTGCTCTTTTATTTCGAAATGTTTCAACGTAGCATATCTTTGCCTTATATGTTTATTGCTTTGCTGCTTAAATTACCGTTTGCTGGTTGCTTCAAAGCACATTATTTGTATGATTTAGTGCTTTGCACGTAGCTTTTGAGTTTAAATTGGGTTTCGAATCACTTTTTGCAGCGTCTTCACTATGTGATCCTATTATTTCTTGTCGCGTTGCTACACTTTTGGTACGCACTGTGATTTTGGTCTTTAAGCTTTGAACAAATTAATCGTTAAATAGAGATTGCAAATAATAATTTAAGGCGCTTTTTTTAAATCCTCAATAAAGAGTACTCGCCCAGATTAAGAAGTAGTCTGCCACGCCTCTTTCTGCTTCCTACATTTATTAATTTTATATAACCCATTCTCCATTGTGTAAAATCAAATGAAAGCTCTTTAAAATCAAATAAATGCCTGAAATATAAAGAATTTGGAGTCCTGTCAAAGCAGCTCATAAATAAATCCAAGTTCCAAACAAAAATTTAACAGATAAATTATTTTTAGAAATATTAAGACTGAACATTTAAGAATATGTAATAATTTATCAATGTCTAAAACTCAAGTTGCAGCATTGCCAAGCCAAATGACTGTCAACTTAACGAGCTATGATTATTTCAAATGAAATTTGTTAAATAAAACAGTTAACTTTGATAGGTTTTAATCCCAACTTAAGCTGAAAGTCAATTTCAGAGCCAATCCCATGCGTAATTCATGGAGCAGCTCAGGCTTAAGTGAATATGAGAGAGAGAGCGAGAGAATTTCTCTGCCATGTGTGGCATGTGGCAAGTGGCAAGCGGCAAGCGGCAAGCGGCATGTGCCTGTGCGTGCAACACCCAGTATGAAATAATCTTACATGTCGTTGACACATTTCTGGTTGATGCCAAAATGTGTTGGGCACTTGTGTATCCGGTTTGGATTTGCTTACCTGCAACAGTAACGGATCCAGTCGAATAAAGATGGCCACACATAGAGAGAGGGAGACAGATGTATGGATAGAGAAAGAGAAGAGCAGAGGGTTTTAGACGTTAGTTAAGTAGTTGGATAAATTCACATGATTTATGCATGTGTCACGTGCACATACATACATATGTCTATAGTTATATACATACGAGCGTACGGTAGTTTACATAGTTATGTACATATGTATTTGGCTATCTAAAGCGATTTACATACGAGATACGAGTTACGAAATGACAACTGAAAAAGGGCGCAAAACATTTTGTGGCAAGCTGTGGCTGGCTTTATTTGAATTTCTTTTTAAGTCAGTGGCAATTAGTTAACGGATTTTAGACACAATATATATGTAGATATACTATACATATAGCACTGTGTCTGTGTGTGTGTAAGGTTGTGTGTGTGTGTGTTTGTGTTTGATCTCACCTGATGTCCGGAGCATATGGAGCCATTGGGCACACGCACACGAAACGGACTATGCACGGGGCAGGAGGTGCGCGGACCCCAGCGCGACGACGCCGCCTGCTGCAGGGACAACGCTGAGCTACAGGGATTGAAGAGTGCCGGTGGCGGGGGGCAAGGCGGCGCCGACATGCTGAGCGAACTGAGGCCGCTCATGCTGCGGCAGTGGCCCGATGACAGGCCCAACATGGCGGCCGCATCAGCAGCCGCAGCTGCCGAGCATTGGGCCACGGGTATGCCCTGACCGCTGCTGCCGACACCGCTGCCGCTCATGCCGCTGCTGCCACTGCTGCCGCCGCCGCCACCGCCACCACCACCGCTGCCCCCCAACAGGGACATGTGCGAGCCACAGCCACCGGACATCAACGATTGTGATGTCAGCCCATGATGCTGGCACATGCCGATGCCTCCCGACGGTGTCACGCCTGCTCCAGACCATTCCCGACCCGCTGCTCCCGATGCTGCCGCTGCTGCTGCTGCTGCTGCAGCCTGTGTGTCGCCGCCTCCGCCGCCGCCACAGTAGTGATCCACGGTAAAACTGTCTTGGCTACCAGAGCATTGCAATCGATGCGGTGGCGGTGGCGAGGATTGGCGAGAATAAATGTTGTTCGCCTCTGCAACTCCTCAATATCGCTCTCTGCCGCTGGCCTCAGCCTTATGATATGCTCAGCCGCTGCCAGTTGTTGCGGTTGTTCTTCTTGTGGTTGTGTTTGAGGTTGAGGTTGAGGTTGTTCTGATTGCTGCTGATTCTGAGCTGTGCTGCTGTCATCTCCTTGTTATCAGCGCTCGTCGCAACAACAACAACAATGTTGCAATTATATCTCTAGTAACAACAACAACGGAGCCTTAACAATCGTAACATTTATGCATTTTCCACAGAGTGTTGTTGTTGCTGCCGCCGCTTTGTTTTTGCATTTAAATTCTGTTGCTATCACTGTAGTTGTAGTGCACACACACACACACGCGCGTGTGTCTATATAAATGTATGTGTGTGCGTGTTTGTGTGTATGTGAAGCTATAATTTATGTGGCTCTCTGGGAGTTTTCTTTTAGTTTCCTTGGCTAAAATTATTGTTTCCTTTAATTGATTTATGTGCAGCTTGGTTTGCTTTTAGTTTCCCCTTTTGGTGCAGTGTTTGGTTGCTTTAAATTATTATTATTGTTGAAATTATTATTGGTTTGTGGTTAGTTTGTTTAATTTAAATACTTGTTTTTAGCTTTTATACATCACAATTGTATTAATTATTATTTAAGTTTTATTTTTCACTATTTAGTTTTGGTTTGAATTTAGTTGGAAAATTTTGAGTTGACTTTTTGTGAATTTTTTATTTATTTTTATAGCATGCGAGTTCTGCAAAAGAAAATTGTCGAGAAGCTTCAAAATTAAATGAAATCTATTGAGGAGCACGTTGGAAGACTAGGGTGGAGTTTTGAAGTTATATGGGAGCTTTTGCTTTTGTTTCGAAACTACTTGGGGAAAATTTTATAGCTCAAAGCACAGCAAAGGAGTAGAGGTAATGACAGAATTTCTAAGTTTAATAACAAATTTACGAAAGTCTAAAGTTTATGCTAAGAGTTTAATAATAAACAGAAGCTTGAAGAAGAACACGAAATGGTGTATTTAAAAATGATAGAAACAGAAAATTCTATTAAAACAAATATTTGAGGCTGCCCACGTTGGGCGCCATTACATTTTATATATTAAGCAATTGAAACAAATATGAACATATATTTAAGTGACATTTTTGACTTTTAATTAAATCTAACGGCAACAACCAAAAATATATTTTTATGCGCTCAACTTCTAGCCAAAAAAAAGAGATAAGAATGCAAAGAAAATACCCCCGGGAATACACAAAATGCTATCTAAATTGGGCTAGTAGCCAGGGAAAAGCATTTGGGTAAAAAGCCAACAAAACAACAGAAACAAAAACAACACAAAATAACAGTCAACAAAATTTAAAACTGGGCCAATAGAAGGTAGTAGATGGAGGCCAAACTCCAAAACTCAAATCCCCTGGCGACTAAAAAATAACGATGAGAATATTTATGCTAAATAGTTTTCCGAAAAAAAACCAGAAGAACAAGAAGAAGAAGGAGGAGTAGGAAAGACAGAAAATTGCCAACAGTCGAATTAAATTAAAAGGGAATTGTGAATGCTTAAATAATAAGTATGTTTATAAATGTGTATGCTTACAGGCACAGGATACTATATATATATATATATATATATTAGGGAAAGGTGAAAAAGCGAAGGTGCTGAAATGTGTGTTCTTATTGCTGTCGTTGTCGTTGTCGTTGTCATTGTTGTTGTTGTTTCTGCCGGCTTCCGTTTGCGGCACACATTTTAAGAATGCTAATGTGGCTCTGTCGCTTCCGCACCTTAATTGAATGGGAACGTGCCGAGGAGGATTTTTTTCATCCTCCTTGGAGTTCTGGGAGATGCTGTAACTGCGGCTGTGCCTATGCCTTGGGGAGGCAAGGATATGCCAAAAGGCGAAACAAACGACAACAACAGAGCGAAGCGAAACGAGAAGCGAAGCGAGAGTAGGAAAACTTTTGCAGCGCAACATACGCGAATAAAATAAGCAAATTCAATTCATAAAATATTCAACAAGAAAAGCCAAGAACAACAAAAGAAAATATACACAAAATTTTCATACAGAGCAACCAAAGTTAACCGACACAAAAAAAATATAAAGAAGTGTTTCTGTTTGGGGCAAGTCTAGCAAAATGTACAAAGATATATGCTATATAATTGTATGTATGTATTTAGCTAATGTCTAAAGGAGTATGCATGGGGTGAGGGGAGGGGGAAGCGTTGCAGTTGAGGGGCAAGTAAATGATAGCAAACATTTCATGTGTATTGGTGCAGTGCTCTTTGTGTATACACACATTTTTTGATAAGGCAAACGTAGACGGAAATGGCATAGGAAATACAGTCAGCATGGCTAGAGAGGGGAGAGTTGGGGGTTAAGGGGAGAGGTGAGAGGTGGGCGGAGGTGAGCAGGGGGCAGTCAGCGGCAGTTGCTGCTGTGCTTGAGCCAAGGCAGTGAAGTGAACGAAATTTGTGGAGTGTGCAGAGATGAGACGGCATTCTAGCTGCCAAGAGCAGGGGTAGGCAGTTTCAGTGGGGCAGGGAGGGGTGGCTGGGTGAAGGGGGTAGGGGCACGTCTATGGCAGGTGTAACAGGGGTTGCTCAGCGTACTTATACTTACTGCAAAAGTTGTTGTTGCTGTTGCTGTTGCTGTTGCTGTTGCTGTTGCTGTTGTAGTTGTTATTGCTATTACTATTTGCTGTTGCTGCCGTTGTTCGTGTGTTTTTATTGCTGTTATTTAATTTTATTGTATTAGTATTTGTGGCTGTTATTGTAGCTGCTGCTGTTGTTGTTGTTGTTGTGGTTGTTGTTGTGTTTGTTGCTGAGAGTCAAAATCAATAAACGATTTGGCTGTTTAGGCAAGTTTTAGCTGCGTTTAGCCAAACAGCATTGGCTGCAAGCCATTACATTACCAAGACAGCTGTCACAGATTTATTCAATTTACACACACACACACACACACACATACAAACATCACACACATAGCACACACACACACAGACACAGAGAGAGACTCATGCAGAGATTCAGTTCGGCTTGGGAAAATAAACACGCAGCTTGAAATGAGATTAATTTAATTCGATTTTGTGCAGCGCGTTTGCTTGTCTCTTGTCGCTTGTCGTTTGTCATTTATTGTTAGCAAATCATTGATAATAATTTTTTGGTCAAATCGATTTTGGAATGCGGTTGCTGCTGCTGCTACTACTGCTGCTGCTGCTGCTGCTGCTGCTGTTGCTGCTGCTGTTCTTGTTCGATTTGCTCGATTGCTCGCTTCGCTGGCTGGCAATCGAAACTGGAGACACACTGCGGTTGTTGCTTCCAACGCACGAAGCCAACGCCGTCAATGACAACAGCAGCAGTAGCAGTAGCAGTAGCAGCAGCAACAACAGCAGCAGCAGCAACAGCAGCAACAACAGCGAGCAACGAGACACGAGAGCAACGCGCACTTAGCTCGCTGCTCTCGTGTGTATGAAATCGTGCAACGATGTACGACCAACTCCCACATACACACACACACACACACACACACACACACACACATACACACACACACACACACACACACACACACACTCACACATAGAGAGAGAGAAGAAACGTGTATAGTATGCGGCCTGGCTCCGGTTGCTGTTTCTGATGCCGTTTGCTGGCTCGAAGCAAGCTGACAATATGCAAAAAATCAGCAGCCAGCTTCAAATTCAATGGCATGAAAAAGTCGCCAAAGGGCCGGGTGTATACAGCGCTCTGTGTATTAGTGTGTGTGTGTGTTTTTTTAGTGTTTGTGTGCGTGCCTCGACAACGTTTTGCCTTGAGTTGAATTTTTTCCTTTCATGCTTTCGCTTGTAAAAATCAATTCAGCTTCAAACTTTTCGTTTTTTGATTTTTCCTTTTTTCCTTTTTTTATTTAGCTGTTTTTGGCTGCTTTTGGCTTTATAGTTAACAGTTTGCTGCCCGCTGGCCACACACGAAAAATTCCGTTGCCTACTTTTATGCGCCCCCCAAAAGAAACTTTTCGTGCACTTGCGCTACAAAATTAAAAAGTTTTTCGCTTCGTTTGTATGCGTGTGCGTGTGCGTGTGCGTTGCCTTTTGGTACATTCATTTTAGCCTCTTGGCCACACTTTTTTCGCTCTTCTTCAGCTATAGATGTACGTATATATATACATATTTATATATATTCTTTTTTTTTTGCACTGGCTTGCGCCGTATGGCAGCGAGCACAAGCACAACAACAACAACAACTAGCGCAAAGAGTTTTGAGTCCGATATTTGCTCACACTCACTGTAAGGAGTGTATATTGTGTGTGTTGGTGTGTGTTTGTGTGTGCAGCAGCAGAGTTGTCGTTGTTGCTGCTGCTGCTGCTGCTGCTGCTACTACTGTGGCAATGGCTGCTGCTGTGGCTGTTGTTTTGTGTACCCGTCCTATCCAGGCAAGGGCTCGCGTAATACTGCCACAGTTCCAGCCAGCAAGGTGCACAATTATAGACTAAACTCGCGAGTTATCAGCAGCATGGCCAACAGCTCTCCCAGCTGAATGCAGCCAGCGACAGCGACAGCAGCAGCAGCAGCAGCAGCAACGGCAGCAGCAGCAGCAGCTTTTCACCTAGCAATCAATTTCCGGTGCAGATGGCAACATTATGGCGCATTATGTGCGCACAACTGAGACAACTAGAGTGCTAAATTTTAAGCTGTCTTTGGGTGGGAGGTTGCTGCTGCCTCTGCCACAGCCTCTGCCACGGCCTCTGCCACAGCCGCTGCCACAGTCTCTGCCACTGCCACTGCCATTGCTGAATCTGTGCAGGCTGCTGTATGGCACATGCGCAGTGCCTACACTATGCGTCACGGAAAGAGGGCGAATTTTCTTTTCTTTTCATTTGCCTCTTCGTTGTTTCTTTCTTTTTTTTTTTGTTGTATTTTGCTGCTTTTCATTTTGCTGTTTTAGGCTGGCCAGCACAGCGTAACTTACTATAGGCATGCGCTGCCAGCGTCGCTGCTGGCGTCGCAGTCAACGGCAGCGTCTTGGCAGTGCTGCTGCTGCTGCTGCTGCTGCTGTTATTTGTCTAGCAAAGCAGCAAAAGTAACGTGAAGGGCTTGCAAAAATATTCGTAATTTATGGCGCAATGTCTGCACCACGTAGTCGTTAACCCAATCATCGCCAACATTGCCCCCATCATCATTATCATCAATATTATCATCATCATCAATGAGTTGCTTTTGCTGCTGCTGCTGCTGCTGCTGCGGTCGCATTGCTAAATCATGCCAGTGGCCATAGTCCAAACTAAAGTAGGTGACTTGTGTCCACACTCACACCAACACAGGCACACCGATACACCAATACACCCATACACACAGCTAGAGGTACATGCAGAGCGCAAGATAACTGTGCACACTTCTTATTTGACAACCGCATGCGGGCCTGGGCCAAAAGGAATCATGGCCAGAACCTAGGCAACGGCATGCCATAGCCACAACCTAATTACTTGTGGCAAGTGCTGCACAGTTGCTCTAGAGGAATGTGCAAACAGTCCAAGTCACTCGCTAGCAGCAACACTGCGAGAAATAATCAAGAATTCCATGCATTTCCAACTAAATATCCACTAAGAACAACTAGGAAAACGCTAAAGTTGGTCACACTGAACTTACATCAAGTGAGTCGAAAATTCTAGAGTTTAGACAAACTTGAAAGTAAATAAAATCAAAGATATCTCTCAAGTGTAATTGCTTTAAATTACTCTCTTTCATTTTACCCATTATACCCATGAAAAATAGTTAAAAACAATTAAAAGAATAGCTTGATTCTGGGTGTGTATATTATCAAAACACAAAGTACAAGGTCTCGTACTGTCGGTTATGACCGACTGACGACTGATCTGTTCCGTCCTTACTGAATATAATTATTATTTCTAGAATATTTCATAAAAAACGCAAATTCTTGAACCAAGTTTATATAAACCTATTTAAGCACGTAATTTTTCTCTCTGTGTAGCAGCTGCTTCTACTCATGCCACCCTCAACGCCGCTTTAAGTTATGGAATCTGTGCTGAAACATGGCATATAATTATGGCATGCATTTGTCTATTATAGAGGCATCGCCAGGCACACAGACAATCGATTGATTTGCAAGGACATGGTGGTGGCAGGTAGCCCCCCCCCCCCCCCTCAGCTAGCCCCTGCCCCTGCCCCTTTCGACGCAAATGCTGTCACGTTTAATGCGCAACATAACAGGCTTTTAATTAATGCACAATAAAGTGCACGGCACCAGGACAAATCGTCCTATTCTCTACCCCAGTCAACTCGCAGCTGCCTCCCTCCGTCTCTCTCTTTCTCTTTCTCTATCTATCTCTCTCTCTAGTCTTGTTGAAGTGGCATGAAATCGGAATACATTTCGCTACCAAGGTTTTGTTGCTTGGGTGTAGGTCAAGGCCTGAATGAGCACACACTCGATGCTACCCAATAAACTATTAACATAAAGCTGTCGATGGTCGTTTTTGTTGCTCCCCAGTTGGTCAAAGAGCAATTTTGGCTAACGAATGTCGTTTTCATCGTATTGCCAATAGAACGTGCTGCCCGTCTGTCCCAGCAACAGCAACAGTAACAACACCAATAACACACTCTACACGTGTGAGTAGCAGTGTGAGTGTGTGTGTGTGTGTGGCCAAAAAAGTGGTATGCTTAATGTGTCAGTGGGCCGGGCCGCATCGGACTCAACCAGGCCAAATCCGTGGCGTGGCTTGTGTTTGTGCAGGTAAAGCAGGCAGTTGATTGTGGGGCTTTTTTTCCAGTTAGCCTGCATGCTTGTTGACACGTTAAAATGTCGGCTCACACACACACACACACACACACACACACACACAGAGAAAGACATGTATATTATTTTTTTCATCGCACTGTATGTGTATCTTTGGCAAATCACAAACAAGTCAAAGCGACTACAACATCTACTATACGGAGGCATTGTCGCTCAAATGCCGCTGTGGTAGATCATGAGAGGCCGAAACGAGTCCAGTCTGTCGAAGCATGAATAAATGCAAATTCAATAGCCATTTGTAAATTGATTTTAGCAACAACAAATCGACTCTCCTGCTCTATAAATACCAATAGTACATCAGAGTCAACAGAGCAAGGCAAACATCTTACTCAGTTCTAGCATGTGTTGTGCCCAAAAGGGGCTCGAGAGCCTGCCTGATATTCAAACTAAATGAATAAAATAAATTTCGTTTTTATTACAAAGTGTTTTTCTTCAATTAAATTTCAGCTTATAGGATTTGGTGCCATCACACCCTGTATGTAAGAAAATGAGGCATATATGTGTTTCCCAAATTAATGGAATTCAAGGTAAAAAAATTTATTCTTTACTTCATGGAGTAAAATAGTTCAAATCCAGAATTCTTACAGAAATTATAAAAAATATTCCACTTTAATCAACAATTCTGACAACATTTAACTTCTATTATTTACTCCAAATAATATCCAATATTTACTTCTTTTATTTACTGTCAATAATATCCTAGCAATAGCAAGAAGAAATTACAGGAACTACAGAGTACACAGTTTCACATTAAACCTGTCATTAAACCTGTCACCGTTTTCAATTACTTGCACTACCTTCTTAGATATAAATCATTCATTCGTTTACTTCATTCCTTACTCAAGCATCTTATTTTCATTTATGACACTTCTAACATTGCTACTTTCATTTTGTGCTCTTGCTACTTTCATATTCTTAAAGCTTCCTTCATTGCTG
Organism: Hypselothyrea guttata; assembly: GCA_035045125.1. Classification (NCBI taxonomy): domain Eukaryota; kingdom Metazoa; phylum Arthropoda; class Insecta; order Diptera; family Drosophilidae; genus Hypselothyrea; species Hypselothyrea guttata. The sequence continues at coordinate 17,249 of JAWNNJ010002199.1, read as the reverse complement.
GCTTTCTTTATTCTTCATTTTTTCTCATTTACAATACTTTTTTCATGTGCGTCTATTGTCGTCAGACCAGAGATATTATCTGAAAACTGGTTGCCTTGGTAAAGGCATAGCGTAGTGGAACGCATAAAGCATTATATTCTTATAAAATCTTTCAATGCTGAGGCAAACTATTGTTCCTTTATAAAATAGTAAATAACAACACAATGGTCATGGGTTCAATTTTCTTTTCTTATTGCTTGGCTGCCTTCAGGTTTAGTATTTATGTGCACATACATATAGATGTAAATTGCACTAATGAGTTTTTGTCTTTCGCAATCTGTCAGTTAAAACTGAACCAAATGTACATTTATATGTGTAACTAAAAGCATTTTTTAGTTTACAAAAACTCATTTTATTTGGGACATTCAACAGATTCCTTTTCAAATATTAAATATATTTGCATTCTTTTGCATCAAAATTCATACTCATGCCCTAAAATATGCAACTAAATAAACTTCAAATGACTGATAAAAAATGTTATTTTAGCGTTTCATTTGAAATTTATGGAATCTTTTTAATAAAAATAAACTGCTGTTGATGTTGATTGTTCTATCATTTTTCGTGCCGCATTGAAATTCAAAGCACTTCGAAATGTGCATGTGCACGAATGTGAAACAATTTCAGCACTGAAATATTTGGAATTCCGTAGGTTTGTTTTTTTGGTTGTTTGTTTGATTTTCTTTCTGTTTGGTGTATAAAGTTATGCATTTTATAATTGACTTTGCCTCATGTGACAGCAGTTGCAAAATAACTGGACAAGCCCACAGCCAACCAGCCTAAGATTGAAAATGTGAATGAAATAATATAATTTCTGTTAAAATAAACATATAATTACTGATATGATCCCACGTTGGGCGCCATTTAATGTCCCACAATTTCAATTGATGTACAAAATCCATTCACGATATACGTATAGCATTCCAAAGACATATTTATTTTGCCGCTCATTTTAAGCAGAACTTTCTTTTATAAGCAGAAATTGATTGAAAAGGTCAATAAATAAAGTGCCAGAGTTCAGTTCAAAAGCCACAGCTTAACAAAAACTCAAAGTACTTTTCACAAAATGATATGCAGGTAGATCTATGTGCATAAACCGCCTGAGAACTGTCACTGCAGTCTGTTGATAATAATTTACCTGCTGATGTAAGTTATTGTAGTATCGCGTTATGTGAGGGGGCAAAAGTTCCGCAGTTTCCAGGCCAATCCACTGAAAGACGCTGTATAGTGGTGTGGATGATGAGGTCGATGATGATGAGGTTGTTGCTGCCGTTGCCGGTGCGGTGATTGTTGTTATTGTGGCATTTGTTGTTGTAGTTATGGATATGCTGTCACAGCAACAACAAATATCCTGCTCCTCAGGCACATAGGCCACGTCCGCCATTCAAAAACAAGACGAAAACTTCTATGCTAATTTCGCGTTCTCCAAACGTTTTCGTTTTCGTTTTGCCTTTGCTTTTGCTTTTGCTCTGCGTTTCGCTTTTGCTATTGTCGATTTTGGCCGTTTTATAATTTGTTCGCTTTTATTTTTTATTATAGTGAGGCACATTTGAATTTAAATTGAGTTATAGTAGACGATGCTGCTGTTCTTCTTATTGTTGTTGCTTCTTATTGTTGTACCGTTCTGTTCTGCTGTCAATTTATGAGCAGTAGGAGAGGGGCTAAGCAGGGAGGCGACAGTGACAGCGACAGCGACAGCGCGCTTTCCCCTGGCAGCAACACACGTGGAGGGTGCGACGTCGCCAATGACAGCGGTTGCCCTTTTGTCAATTGCTCCCATGTGGGTTTAGCCGCCAAAAACACGTGGCTTTAGAACTTGGCCACAGCCGTGGCATGGAGGGCTCGAGCTCTGCATTTAATGGCTATAGCTAGCGCTGTTGCCTGCGGCTGCCGTTGCCGTTGCCGTTGCCCCTGCCTCTGCCGCTGGAGGTTACTGCGGAAATTCGCGCGTAATTGGCACACTGACACGACACTATACACTCCAGAGACGTGCACGGCGCGCAGACACGCGGTTCGCATTTGTATCCGCATCCGCATCCGCAACGGCATCCGCAGCCGCGCTCCGTTCGCATTCGCGTGCTGTTAATTGGGTCAAGCGAGCGGAGCGGCGGAGAGGCGGAGAGACGGATAGGCGTAACGGAGTGAGTCACTTGAGAAATAGACTCCGAGTCAACTCTCAACTTGAGTTGACTTGACTTGACTTGACGAAGGTTCCTCCAGCACTGGCTTATACCCTGTGCGCTTTGTTTGGGCCAGCCTTTTAGTTGGGGGGGGATTGGAGTCTTAGGGTCTTAGAGTGCGGAGCATGGGGTGAGGTCGTGAAATCGCTCGTTAGGCGCCTCTTTTACACATCACTTGGCAAGTGTCAAATAAATCCAACTCGAGGCGAGGCGACTGTGACTGCGATGCCGACGTCGTTCCCTCGCGGCGACTGCGCCGCAAACTAAAACTGAAATGTGTGCGCGCTTTTTGTTTAAGTCAATCACGGATGCTCGGTGGGTTTGTGTAACGCATACATACGCACACACGCACACATGCAGCCAGACACACAGATACACACACGCTTACATCGCATGCACTTAATGTGTATATGTATTTGCATTGCCCCTGCAGCAGCAATTTGGCTGCACTTTGCAGCGCAGCCCACAGCCAGAGAGAGAGACACAAAGACACTGAGCGAGAGAGCAAGAGATACAGGGAAAGCGAGAGAGCGAGAGAGAGAGAGAGAGAGAGAGCGCATTAAATGTAGACCAAGAGAGAGTTTTGCAGCGGATGCTTGGACTGCAGTCGAGGTCCTTATAATGCCAGTTGTTGTTTTAACTAACGCCTACCCAACATTCCAACACTTTGCATACTCTCTCTCCCTCTTCCCTCTCTTCCACTGTCTTTAACCCTTCTCCGCTTCCTCCCTCCTTCCACCCTAGTCGTATATGTACACAGCATTAACACATTCGTTCATTGCTAGCTGAGCCTGCGTTTTGTGCAGTTGTTCATATCGTCTGTCATTTTTATCCATCTTATACTACATTTTTTCGCTTTTCTGTTTCATTTTTTCTTTCTTTCTCCTTCCTCTTTCTCTCCTTTGTTGTTGTGTGTTATGAATTTATGAAAATGAGTTGTTGGCACCCGAGCACAGCTTGCGTCACACACAAACACAGAAACACACTTACAAAGCGTCAGACTCGACAGATGGACCAACGAACAGTCTGTCCAGCTCGGTCCGATAAAAATACGTATCAAACGGTTTGAGTTATGTGTTACACTTTTACATACCCTGTCCAAACAGTATGTTTAACAACTGTAACTAATATTCTAGGGAAATTTTACAAAATTTAAACAGACGATGTGTTCTTTCTTTTCCTTTTATCGTATACCTCTTTTCATTAACCTTCTTTTCCTTTTATCGTATACCACTTTTCATAAACCTTCGTCTACATTTTCTACATTTTGACCAAATGTTACATTCGAGGTTATTCAAAATTCCATCAGTTCTGAAGGTTATAATCTACAAATTGTTGCCAAGATTACCTAAAGTTTTTAGTATTTTTAGATTAAAATCGAAATTTGTATAATCCAATTTGTCAACATTCAAGAAATTATAGGCAAATAAAGGATTTTATTGCCCGTGAATGACTTCACTCAATATATACCACTCAATTCTGTTTCTTATCATAATATACCATTCATTATCTCTGATATTACTGCCTGCAATCAAATATTCGAATATATTTTAGTAACAAAATTCATTGAAAGGCATCATCTTTTCCCCTGGCAATATGCATTGTGTCAACTATTTGTACAGGGTATAAAAAAGAATAAAGCTCTGCCGCAGCAGCTGAGCTGCAAAAAGTGTAGTCTGCTTCAAGGAGCAATTAACGACAGTGGATGGCACAGAGTTATGGCGTTCATATCACATACCAAACAGACTCCTGCCATAAAGAAACGAGGTTGTCCACAAAAAAAAACCTTGCATTGATGTATAAATACCCTGTTGGTCGACACACTTAAGCTCGATAAAGAAACGGCATTAATAAGTTTACAGACATTAAAGAGAGAAACAAAGAGCAACGAGTGCAAAGGGGGGAAGAAGGAAAACTATGCGTATTTATAGTTGGGGCATGCAGTTGCATGCAAATGAATACTAATTAGGAAACAATTTATAGCACAAAGGACCTTGAAGAACTAAGATCCACAAAAAAAAAACATTGATATATAGATGTTCTGTTGTTTCGATAAAGAAGCAATATTAAAAAGACAGAGTAAAGAGTGTAACGGAATAAGAAAGAAAACACTGAGTATTTACAGAAACGACATGCAGTTGCATGCAAATGAATACTAATTAGAGAACAATTCATAGTACAAACGACCTTGTATAGCTAAGTGAGATCACACACTCTGAAGGTCATTCTGAACGGAATACAACACCGGTAAATAAATGGTTTGTAAACAATGCAACTAAGATGCTAGTTGATTGTTAATATTTAATTATTTATACTAATGGTAGAGGGCACAATTAGAGTGGATTGTTTTGTATATACTAGGGTATCTGATATTCATCTATGTGCCGAAATTAAAGATGCTTGATTTTATTTTCGTTATTATGCTCGCAATCGTTAAATATTCGCTCTTGGTTTGTCGGCACACGCCAGCAACGACAACGACAGCGACAGCGACAGCGACGGCACTTGAGTTGTATAGCATACTTTTGGGCGGAGAATGCCTTTGGGGCAGCTGCCACAGCGCTGGCAGCGGACAGCGGACAACGGACAACTGGCAACTGGCAACAGCAGCAAGCAAAGTCCGAATTTCATTTGGGTTTATTCTGATTAAATTGTTTGTATTTTTGGTTGCATTAGCAGGCGTAGTTTGTTTGCACTCTGTGCTCCACGTACTCTGTATGCATACATAAGTCTCTATAGTCTATGGCACTCTATAGACTTTACTCAGCATGTGTGTCACTTTGTTTGGACGTGGGATTAGGTCCGGGGGTTAGTTGCTTTGTGTGTGTGTGTGTGTGTGTGTGTTCGCCTGTGTGTTTGTGAGTTTTTGCCACTAAATACATTTCAAATTTGTTTTGGCTTATGCTAAAACCGAACAAGCGAGTGGACCACAGATTGATATGACCACAGTTCCTGACAGACAAATACGCCCACGCACACAGCAGTGCAACAATGCACCGCTGACAATCGTGTGCTTGAGCTCACAGCTTGCCACAAAATATAGCCACAATCATATAACAATATATACACCAAATGTATACAATATACAATATGCAATAAAATGCCAGGCACTTACCTGTAAGTGCGGCGCGGCCAGCAGCTGCATCAGCTCATCCTTGGCATACTTATTGCCCACTCCAGCGCCCACCGATGACAACAGCTCCAGGACATCGCGACTGCGCGCCACAGCCTCCGCAGTGGGGGCACGGCCGTTCGTTGTGATGACCGTGGAGCCAATGCGATCGAAGAGCTGCAGAAACTGTTGCAGACGACCGTCACGTAGCATGTCCCGCAGCACATCCTGATCCACGTGCGCATCCTGCAGCGAATAAATATCGTCCAGACAGTCCAGTATGCGCTGCACCGCCTCAATGCCTGCCTCCTCGTCGGCCCACTCATCCGGAGCACCCGCAATAGGCACTGCAAAAGAAATAAATCAAATGAGAATGCAGCATTTTGGTTTGAAGTGCAAAATATGTTTATTTAACACGTTCTACCCGGGGCATTTTTTCCCTGTTGGTATACATAGTGTGCGCGAGAAACGAAGTTTAACGAAACTTTTCTACTACGCAATAGTTTTCGTTATTATTATTATAATTTCCAATCTATTTTGTTTTATTTTTTTAAAGTATGTCTCTTTCTAGTATAGTTTTTGAATTAAAATATAAACATTTGTGGACTACCGGTGGTACACGCCGCCAGATAAATGAACTTGCCTGTGTACCACCGGTGGTACACGCCGCCAGATAAGCGCACTGCCTGTGTACCACCGGTGGTACACACCGGGTAGAACGTGTTAAACCCCAAAAATATTTAAAACCCAGTAAGGATAGAGCAGAACAGGCGGTCGGAAGGCTACAGTCGTACGTCACCTACTGTAGGCGACCCTGTACTTTGTATTTTAATAATCACAACAAAGTAATATAATATTGTCGATGGTCGAAATCTCTATCTTTGTCTACCTTATCAAGCAAATTGTGTGTTGCATATCTTCGCTGTTTCTTATTTGATCGTAACGCAATGCACAGGCTTTATGTATACCAAATTACAAGTCAGTAGCATTAAAATTATCTATGCTTAGCGAGGGAAGCGGAGGAGATATCAAAAATGTTAAACAAACTTGATCAACGTACAGCATAGGAGAGCCTATGTACCGAACATGTTCTTTAGCTCGTATAGTTTGAGAGATCTAGGTAATCCTACAGACAACAGACAGACACACGGACAGACAGACGGACAGACAGACGGACATATCGATTTGTCTTGTCATCCTGATTAGGAATATCTTATATTCTGAAGTCCACCACGGTTCCTTTTGGGTGTTACATACATTTGTCATTTGCACTAATTTAATAAACCCTTTTTCAGTTTTTTAATGTACAGGATCTAAATATTATTGAACACATCCGAGTTAGAATTATGGAATACAGCACTTACTGTCTGAATCCGTGACATAGAGCGGATCCATGTTGGTGCCGCCGGCGATGGCCTGAACGGCGCCCTTGAGCTTACGTCGCGCATTGTAGCGTTTCAATTCCTCAACTGTGTCCGCCAAATGCGTGCGCTGCAATTTGTCGCGATCACGTATCCAGGGATGATCCAGCACCTCGGTTATGGATAGTCTGTGATGTGGATTGGCCGCCAGCATTTTCATGACTAGATCCTTGGCATTAGCCGAAATCGATTTCCATTCTGGCGCCTCAAACTGCCAAAAATCATCAATTTATCAATTTCCAAATCATAATTAAAATGCGCATCGACGCCACACTCACCGATAGCCTGCCACGTGCGATGGACTGTTGCAATCGCACACCAGAGCCCAGGAAAGGCAATCGGCCCGACAGCAGCACATGCAACATGACACCAGCGCCCCAAACATCACATCCCTTGCCGTACAGACGCCGCGTAACCACTTCCGGCGCCATATAGTGTGGACAGCCCACACGTCCATGTGTCTCGATAGTCTCCCGTGTCCCTGGCAATTGAATTGCCGAACCGAATCCACCCAGTTTCACTGGCGCCGAATTATCCACTGTGGCTAGGAGGGCACAGGCGGGTCGCACATCCCTATGCAGTATATCGTTCTCGTGGCAATAGCGCAACGCCTCCAGTATCTGACGCATGTAATGGCTGCAATAATCACAATAACAACAGCGATTAATAATTTAATTATGCATGAATCATAAATGCGTAAAATTAGCTGCTGCATTGCAATGCACATGACATAGTTTTTACACAATTTAATTTAACTAATTGCCCGATTGCGAAATTTGATTAGTCAAAGTGCAGCGCATGCTAAAAATAGCTTCAACGCGCGTTTGATTATAAATCATAATTGGCTTGTGTACGCCAAACAAAGCAGACAGACTAAATGTAAATATAATACAATTATGCTCTTACTAATGGGCCAAATTTATATAACCCAAGTTCTGTGCTTATCGAGGCCTTGGCTGTCAAGGCAACAAGCTCATAAAGACAATTTGGAAAGTTGAGCTTGGAAATTCCGTTTTAAATTGATAAAACGTCTGCTTTACGATACACTAAATTGATTTAAATTTTTAGATACTTTATTATGCTCTAATAACAAAATAGTAGTATGCAGTTCTTGATAGCATCAGCTTGTATCTTTTTAATACATGTTAACAGTTTTGGTGTTTAAATAACATGATAAGAAACCTGATCAGAAAGCTGCGAAAGATATTATATCCAGTTCTTTAAAGTCTTTCAAACAATGACAATGGATCTCATAAAAGATTCTTAAGAAATAAAAATAATATTATTAATTTGAAATTGTGTTAGAGATCGTTTTTTTTCCACGTGGTAATCTTCCCTGTTCATGCTTACCGGCATATAGAATAATATTATTTAAAAACTTCATTATCTGAGCAATTTCTAAACAGAATCAATTTAATTAAATCTAAATGCTAAGTACTATTTCCTCAGTATTTTCAATGAGTTTATTTCAATGACACAAATAATTCAAGCGAAAATAATAATAGAGTTTTCGTTGTTATATTTTTCGCAGCTGTATATACAAATTTAATTAAATTCAACTAATGCCTATTTAAATCATGCAAAATTGCTACGATTAGGCCAGCTAAGCTAATTTTACTATTTGTATACAAACAAACAGTTTAACGAGCAAATAAAACTGTATAATAGTTAGGCTAGTTCGGCGGTATTAGCTGGTGTTTAGGCCATCAATTAAGGCATTAACCTAGTGACCGTCACTGCATAAATTAGCCAAATGTCCGCTTAATTAAACATTAAACTCGATGTGCTCTTCCATACACTGATGAACTCGGTTGATACTATAAATTGTGTATACATTTTTCATAAATGACCCACATAATTGAAGGCAGACTAATAAATTAAATTGTATCTTCTAATAGCAGCTTGATTGGTGGCAGGTTGCCATGCTTATGCTTACCATGCCACAGCCTCACTGTAGACGAACCCTGCGACGGCGCGTCTAACAACCTCGAAGCACAAATCGGAGCCTTCCATGCTGCAAGCAAGAGGAAATATTTAAGTGGCCCAAATACAAATGTCTCAACTAGGAGTATGTGTGGGTGTAGAAACACTTGGGTGTGTTTTTGTTTGCTTTACTTACAATTCAAAGACCATGTAGAGCATGCCCTCGGAGCTGTAGGTTTCCAACAGCTCGACGATGTGCGGATGCTTCAGCATGTGACATATTGTGGCCTCGCGTTTCAGATCTGTAATGGCGAGCAATTAGTTGCTATTACAACGAATAACAGTTGTACGGTTGCCCCCCGCCCCCAAAAAATACGCCTACTCCCACTCCAAATTCAACTCCAACTCCGACTGTTCAACGCTGACACCAGCTGCCCCAGGAGCTCTAATGGATTTGGCTGCTGACTTATGTGCCTGCCATGTATCATTTAGTCAATACCCCCTAAAACTCCGAGTCTAAGCAGCCGACTGTTGCATTTTGAGCAATTTCTTTTTAATTGGCCAATGGCCTAGTAGTTCCAACTGTAACTTGAGCTGTCCTGTCCTGTCCTGTCCTGTCTCGTGCTGTCCTATCCTGTCATGTTCAATGCTGTCGTATCCTGTTACAGTACGTGCTAAATTTCTGTTACGCACAATTAGTGGCAACAAATTTTGTATAATTTTGGCCCAGATTAATTATAATTTATTCAGTCAAATTGCTTGTCGACGTCGTGGGCCAGAACCAGGGGGCAAGGTCATCATTGTCATCAGCATAATCATAATCATAATCATCATCAGCATTAGCATCATCATCATCTGTAACTTACCCGCTGTGCTCAGTCCTGGACTGGCCGTAAACTTGGCCACATCAACGATTTTGACAGCAAACTGCTGGTTGGACTCTCGGTGTATGCAGCGTCGCACAATTGAGAAGGGTCCTCTGCGAATTGTAGAAAGGTTGAAGCGATGTTAGCATTATGTTTTAGTAAAAAGTTTAACTCATCTCAACCATATGAAACTCTACAAAAATGCCCCCAAAAAAGCCAAGCTAAAGGTTTGCTGTTTCAGGCTCAAGTTGTCGAGGTGCCACATAAATATTAATGCATGCAACAACAAAACCCGAAAGCACGAAACAGCGCAGTCGGACGATAAATTACAGTCGAACGTAACCGACAGTAGGAGACCCTGTATTTTGTGTATCTTTATCTACATTTAAACCGAAGGGGTGCGTGAGTGTCTGACTTCGGCATTTTCCCTTGGGTCAATTTTGTTGTAATTTTGCGCTCTTTCTCTTTTTGGGAAAGGTATCTAACATCTATTAGGAAAACCTAAACACCATAAACGCTGTTTTTAGCTCTTATAGTTCTCGAGATCTAGATGTTTATACAGACGGATTGTGAGACATACGGACGGACATGGCTATATCGATGAAGCTCGTTGAAGCTCTCTCTTTTTTGGCAAGGTATCTAAAATCTAATAGGAAAACCTAAACACCAAAAACTGTGTCTTGAGCTCTTATAGTTCTCGAGATCTAGATGTTTATACAGACGGATTGTCAGACATACGAACGGACATGGCTATACCGATGAAGTTCGTTGTTCTTATTAAGAATATCTAGACTTTTTAGAGTGTGTCATGTCTGCTTTTGGATGTTACACATATTTCCTAATTGTGCTAACTAAATATACCCTTTTGTAGTTTTTCTAAGTACAGGGTCTAAACAGCTCAGCTCCATGTGGCAAGTTAGAGGTACAACTGTGGCCAGTTGTAGCTGTAGCTGTTGCTGTTGCTGTTGTTGTCGGTTGTTGGTTGTCGACAGATGATGATTTAGTGGGCAAAAGCGTAAAACGCATAATGAGCTAGGGATATCCTGGCGCATGGCCAAAGGATGCTAGTTACTTACTTGCCAATGACCTCGCACAGCTCGTAAACATCGTCAAACAGAATTTCGTCTTCGGTCATTTTGAATAATTGATGAATTAATGCCTGCGCCCGTCTGGCTCAATTGCTTTTTCGAATATTGATGATCCGCACAAGTGACTGTGGTGTTGGTGTTATGGTGTTGGTGTTGGTGGTGTTGCGCTTCCTCCTGCTGCTGCCACACGGAACAAGCAACAACAGTTGCTGCTGCTGCTGCCCCACACCCAATGAACTTTTAGTCTTTTACGCTGAGTTGTAAATAAGTTGCAAATGTTTGTCTGTCTCGGTGTCGCTTCGTTGTTATTGATTGCGTGTTGCTGCTGCTGTTGTTAAAGATTCATTTCGTCACATGTAACTGAAAAATGACACAGAAAAGTTGTTAATGTAATAGCAATAGTCGTGGGGCACAGACGGAAATCGAAATGGGCATTCATTAGAATAGTACACCATCATGCCACAATCCAGACTCCGACTCCATCGCTTACTCCGGGGAGACGTGTCAATCACAGGTGGCTGGCTGATGGAGCGATGAACACCCAAATCAATTACAGCCACAAAATGCTTCGAGCAAAACGGAAGTTTCACTGTCAACAAGCAAAAGCTAACGAGCGAGTTACTGCGCTTATGCGTTGCATTTAGTTCATGAATTGCAATCAAAAGTAGATGCACATTCAGCAGTTTTTGTATACAACAGAGGAAACTAGTTCATGAATTCAGTCGAACTTCGTGAAGTCTTAGAGCGCAATGTATTTAACTCTCTGACAACTAGGTGGCAACGCCAGGCCTGCAATATGCTCCTATCTTTAATAATTAGTCTTTTCAAATTAGTGGAAAAGAATTGTTTTTGGCTAAAGTTTTCAAAGTCGTTTAGTACTCAAGATACAAATCAGCAGGTCTTCTGCTTCTATTGCCCATTTGGCATCATTAAGGTTTTAAAAAAAATAATTTCGGAAGTTTTTTTGTAGAGGAAAGGGATGTAGGAGGTAAAACTTCCTGCCAACACTTTATCGCGTAAAGCCAGACCTACACTTTGAAGATGCTTCACAAAATTTAAATGCATGTTAAAACGTCTTTGTAAAATTAAAAAATTTATTGATAGTGATATGTATTTTATCCAAATCAATTCGATTTAAACCAAAACTTCGTGAAGAAACTTTAACGTGTAACTCCGCACAAAATATAGATTATTATTTTGACTTCGCATATTCGGAAGCTCATACAATTGTCGTGTAAACTTAGTTAATGTAGTATTTAATGTTAAAACTTTCGTGTAAAATAAAGTAAATGATTTAAAAAATCAAATATAAATTAATTCGAACACAAGCCACGAAACAATTCAACAACTTCATGAAGCAACTTCAGCGTGTAAATGCGAATGAGGAGCCAGAGATACGAACGAGATAAGCATTCCATTTATGGCGTTTGATTTTGATTTTGAATCGCATTGGAATTTGGAGTTTTGCGTAACGGAAATGGTTTACCGCTGCCCCTGCCCCTGCCCCTCCCCCAACCCACGCCGCCCCCGCACCCGCAAAAGGTAAACAAGGCACTTGGACCGCTGTATTACACTGGCCAACACACTCGAGGCTTTTGGGCCGCATAAACAAAGAGGCTTGGAAATAGTTTGGCATTATTTTGGTTTTAGCCTTCTGCTGCTTCTCTGTTGTATTGTTGTTGTTGTGTTGTATTGTTGTTGTTGCCACTTCAAGTGGGAACACATACAAATCGCCGTGGGCACTCCACAACTGGGAGAGAGCGTAAAGAGAGTGGTAAAGAGAGCGGCAGAGAGCGAGGAAGAGAGCACGCAGGCGCAAAGCGAAGTCTGTGTAAAAATCCCAATTGGAAGGCAGCAGGAAGGGGGAGGGAGACATTAAATAAAATAAGGCACAATTCGCACTTGGCAGCAAGGGGAGGGGGGCAGCGAAGGGGTGGGGCATCGCTGGCATTGCAGCACACAGATTTATTTGCATATGCAACAATTTATGCTGCAAGGAATTCCCATACAGGATCAGGATTCATATTTAATGCAAAGGGGCGCGGTGCGACGCTTAGGCTGCCCCTCGGTGGCAGGGGAGGGAAGGGGGAGTGGCTGCTCGGGCGCAGCTTTTACCTTGTTGTAAAATTCCTTGACACTTTCAACTAGGCGACCTTACCACATACTCACACACATACACAGCGCCACACGCACACACACGCACACACAGGCAGAGGCGCCACCGCCTCACAATTAAGAAATTGATTCTTTGTCTAGTGTTTTTGCAAAGGATTTGCATTGCTCTTCCGCTGCCACCTCCCCTACACCCCTCCCTTCACACACTCGTATCTGCTGCCTCTCCACGCCCCCTCCCACACACACCCGCATACATTTCTTATGTTTTTTTTTACCCCTCGCCGCACACACGTACAATTTTCAGCAATTCGCCCGTGACATTTTGCTTTGCTCACTCTCACAGCCGCTGTCGCTTGTCTGCTCCGCTCTGCACATTAAATCGCCTGCGTCCGCAGTTAATTATTGCTAATAAACTTTTATTTTAACTTAAAACAAACACGGCCCGTGAATTGATTGGCAATGAACTGGTTACTGGAACTGCAACTGAACTGGTTCGCTGTCCTCGGCAACGAGGTTGCCAGACCGCAGTTTTGAGACTCACGACTTGCGCGGCTGGAATTCTGATTTGAATATGGCGATAGCTAAATTGCAACCATGCGCAAGAGATGGCGCCAGCTGAAATTGGTCAGTGGTTTGAAACTTTGATAAGCGAGTTCGAAAGCCATGTCTGTGTTGCCTGTTTAGCTTTTTAGCAGCGTTGCCAATTCAACTAACTTATTAAAGGCCAAAAAACTATGATTTTTAATTGTCTAATTTTTATTCTAAATCAATTGTATTGCAAGTGTGCTTCGGTTGCCCTGCATTTGGTACGCAAGGCTCGACTGCTGCTCCATACATGTTCGGTATTAGAGAAGTCTTAGCCTGGACACACACCACGCCGATGTGTGTTGCTCACATGTTGTGAAGATACAAGAAGTATTTATTATAATATACATTATGATTGTAATAACCAGCTGAATTTTAGAGGCCAATCAATGAAATTATTCACAATTAATGAACAGAAAACAGCAGTCATATAATGTAATGCGAATACGTTTCATGAAACCAAAGAAACTTTGCTAAGGCTGCAACCAAACTCATACGTGTTCGATTGATCAGGCTGCCAACATTTGCCTGGCGCCATCTAGTTGTCGTTTGAAACATGTATAAATTTATAGCGCGCCAGAATTTAAATTTGGTTTACAGTGAATACATAAAAATGTTAATAAAATTTAAAACAAAATACATTTGTTAATGACAAAAATTTTAAATATAAAAATGAACTAATAATAATTTAAAAAAACATTTAGCTGCTCGCTATTAAGACATTTGCTAGAAATTCAGGCTTAATTCAAAATGAAAGAAAATGCGATTTTTTTTAATAATTAAATAATATGCAATTTTTTGTTTACTATTTATGGTTATTAGTAGTTCCATTTCTAACACTTTTGTATATATAAACACAATAATACATGATGAATCGGCGTATTATAAGGGCACCATGATTTCTCATTATTAATATTAATTGTTTTGTCGATTTATTTGTATTTCTCCGTACTGTGCATGCCCTATTAGCTGTTGATGCCCACGCTAAGAGCATTTAATAAACCCATTAGAAATTATTAAGTCTTCAGAATTATTATGCAGGTCACACACTCCGCAGTCAACGAGGGACCCCAGATCCGAGATCCGAGATCCGAGACCCGAAAACCCACACACAATAGGTGCGTAATCTTTAAATCAACTGCAACTGCAACTGCCTGCAGGGGACAGCGAGAGGGGCAGGAGGGGAGGGCAGAGGACTCGAAGTAGGGACCCCAAACATAACATAAACATCATCAATTACACAAACCTCGAACGGCAAAAACATCATGAAAAGAAAAGAATCGTAGGTCGTTGCAGTTGTTGTTGTTGTTGTTGTTGCTGTTGTTGCATTTGTTGTTGTTGCTGCGTTGGTTGACAAAAGCCACAGGCAAAAGGCGCATCGAGTGCCTCAACCCCTGCCCCTACCCCAACCCCTAGCCCTACCTGAGCCTCCTCCGTCTCAGCCACTCAGGTGAAATCAAAATCAAATTCAACGCCAACGAATTGTCGCCATCGGACTGAGCGTCGGCGTCGGCGTCGGCGTCACAATTCCCTCGCCCCTCCCCTACCTGCGTTATGGCAGTTGTGGTGGCCAGAGGCGTAGTCAGCACATAGCAGCTGGGGTTACAGGGGTTTACACTCTCCCACACATTTAGAGGTTTTTTGAGCATAATTAATGAGACTAATATATACGAAAAAAATAACCAATTCAATTTAAATATTAGGTTGCCCCAAAAGTAACCGGCGATTTTTTAAAATAAAATAAAAAAAAATTTTTAAATTCTAGAATGAACTTTAATTAATTATATATTTGCCATTTTGTTGGATGACCTTTGGCCATATTTTCGGCAACATTATTATTTCAAACTCACCGAACTTCTGGCCTTTATCTACAAAAAAGTGAACTAAGCGCGATTTTATGGCCTCTTCTTTGTCGAAATTTTTACCATATAAGAAGTTTTGCAAAGACAAAAAAAAATGGTAGTCTGTAAGTACAAGGTCAGTGCTATTTTTTATGAATTTTTAATATTTATAATATCTTGTGTTTTAAATTTAACATATTTCTTGCCTTTTGTAGCTCTCATAATTTCGACTCAGATCATTTCTTATCAATTTTTCTAACTACATTTTTGTATTGTTGTAAGAAATCTGGAATAAAGAGAAAATTATGTATGAAAAATTAGTAGATATAATCAGGTAAAATCATTTAAAATCAAAGCAAATTTTGCAAAAATTCCTACAACAATATTTCTATACAAAATTATATATTTTGGCTCACAACATTTTAATATACTAATTTAATTTATTATAACAATAAAAAAAAATAAAAAAAATTAAATTTTTTAGTGCAAATTAAATGCTTGCGTCTAAGTATTGGTGTTTTTATTAGTGTGTATTGGTGCGTGCTCTGTCGTATGCTGCGTTTGGGCACTACTGCTTAAGTTTATAGTTAAAGTTTTATTTATTAATTATTATATTATATTATTATATTACTATATTATATTATATATTAATTATATATAGTTTCGTCATGATGTAACAGTGCAATTTAACTCAAGCGTAACATCGAATATGCAAACCAAAAACCGCAATGCTGAGCAAACCCTTTGCTCCAGCCCCCGCCTACGCCCATGTGCGCGTTGACGCTGCCCCTGCCACTGCCCCTCCCTCTGCCCATATCCCTGACGTTGCCGTTGTCGTCATTATTTGGACGCGTCGCGACTTGCGACTGTCGCGCTTAATGCGTGTGGATTGGACATGGACGTGAACGTGAACGTGTAGGATTCGAATTGACATTATAAACACAAGAACAACAAGAACAAGCGGGCGAAAGGAAAAGGAGGAGCGAAACGGGAATAGGGGAATAGGGGAAAAGGGAAAAAGAAAAACTGGTTCTGCTGCCAATATATTGCCGCTTACGCGTCCTACGCAGCGGCCACGTAACGTCAACGTAACGCTTGCCACGCCCCCGCGCCTGCCACACCCCTGCGCCTACGTCTCTGTCGTGATACCTGCCCACTTGACAGCGTTTGTTGTTGTTGTTGTTGTTGCTTTAGGACTAGCTCTAGGATATTACCTGTAACAAGCTGCCGAGTGGCAAACAAACCAAAACAAAAAACCGCGCCAAATGCAGCGACTGCAACTGCCTGCAGTAGCCACAACGCCAACTGCGACTGAGGCAGCGACTGAGGCAGCGACTGCAAGCTGATACCGATGCCATAATAATAACAATAGATTACGTAGACCCCGGCGAGTGTGCATGTTTGAGCGTGTGTAACTCGAGTAGAGGCAGTTGAAAACCCATCAAAATACTAAGTAGATATGCATAAAGTAATTACGAACGTAAATTCAGATTCGGTTTATGGATATGCCCAAAGAAACTCAACATAAAATGCTTATAAAACGATTACGACGTTTTGTACCTATTCCTTTATATAGCTGAGATTGGATAGAACTATTAAGAAACTGTAAGGACTGTTCAGATAAGTCAGACGAAAGATTACAGTCGGGTGTAACAGACAGCACAGATCCAGCTCGTCCTCCTGTTCAGGAATACATAGACTTTGTGGGATTTGCCACGCCTATTTCTGAGTTCTACATAAATTCTTAGCTACAAAATTAACTTAAAAACTTGATAATATTTAAAATTTCTAATTTATTTTCCAATTAAATTTAATTAGAGGTATACTAAATAGACCAACCATATGTATATCAAATGTAGGTTGATCCATTCTAACCAATACTTCTTCGGACCTCCGAGAAAACTTCTCAACTTCTTGAAAATACATCCAATTTGCAATAAATAAATCCTTCAATATCTAAACCTATCGAATTTATCAGAAAATTGTATATTATATCCTATAGAAGCCCACAATTTATTTCATTCGAATTAAAGTTGTGTTTAGTAACAGAAAACTAAAATTATTAATATTTGATTCGATTAA